>JAGSMX010000003.1:3663750-4885000 GCA_029286785.1 Meandrusa payeni | reverse complement strand
CTTTTGCCCACTATACTTTTTTGATCTGATCTATCACTAAGCACATGACTCATGTATTTTATAAATAACTAGCGTACCCAGGGCTAGATTTTGCTTTATTTTATTTAAACAATAAACTTACATCATTGGATATATTTAATTTAACTCTCACAATATATTAAATTATTCATTTCTCTCCATATTCATTTTCTTCTATTCTTTTCTCGAGCGGGTGAAGATCATTACCTACATCTATGTACATATCAGTAAATACAATATTATTCTTATATTTATACAAAAACATATTGGGTTCAAGTTAAAGTCAGA
This sequence comes from Meandrusa payeni, assembly GCA_029286785.1. Lineage (NCBI taxonomy): Eukaryota > Metazoa > Arthropoda > Insecta > Lepidoptera > Papilionidae > Meandrusa > Meandrusa payeni. Next base: position 4,884,694 of record JAGSMX010000003.1, on the reverse strand, counting down.
AATAAAAGTACGACGTATATTTATGTAAAAAAGTACGTTGTATTGTTTGACAGTTCAAAAAGAGAAGTGCTCCGATCGTCACCAAAATTTACAGGACTACTCGCCAGGTCAATTTGAAGATTCCCTAAAAGTGTCATTGAAATCGGTCCAGCCGTTTCGGAGCCTATATGGAACATACTCACATACACACTTTCTCTTATATATAGATTCATGTAAACAATTGATTTTCTTGCTCTAACTAAATACTATTTGACTTATTATTGCTTAGCAACGCCATCTTCTGAACTGATGATATACGAGGATTAAAGTCATTTTCTAAAATCCTAGCTAGATCAATTTATCGCCCTGAAATCCCCTGCATACAAATTTTCATGGAAATCGGTGGAGCCGTTACCGAGATTCAGATTATATATTAAAATATATACAAGAATTGCTCGTTTAAAGATATAAGATTTATCATTCCGTGGAAAGAATAATGTGAACAGATTCTTAGAAAACTGCATATCGCTTATGTATAACTAAATGCCTATCATCATCATTACCAGCCTGTAACAATCCACTGCTAGAAATAGGCCTTCAAAAGCATGCCATTGAACATGATCTTTAGCCACTCTCATCCAGCTCCTGCCAGCTGTCCCGCGAAGATCGTTGTTCCACCTAGTCTTAGGGTGTCAAACTCCGCATTAGTCTGTGCGCGGTCTCCACCCCAAATGCCTATGATTATGTATAATTTTAATTATTTTAAACCGACTTAAAAAGGGGATTCATTCATTAATTATCCAATTTAGATTTTTTTGGTTATTTAAACGGTTTGGTTTCAATTAGGTCTAGGCTACAGATTATAGGCTCCAGAACTTCGTAATATATCGAGATTTCGGAAATACAAGACGCGTAGTTGCGTTTAATTTTTAATAAGTCATCGATACGACGTGGTTTGAAATCATTTTTGTTTTTGTTCATTTATTTTTATAATATGTTCATAATAATAATACATACACTTTTTATTTGTAATTGTGGCTATGCGTGAAACTTAAAACTGTCGAACTATTGAGGTACAGACTACAATAGTCTTCAAGCTAGTTGAAATACACTGCCATTTATAATGCACAGATCAAACAGAAGCTATGTTTGTGGTGGTAGATATGGTGTGGTAAATATTTATAGATGTCTTAAAAAGATATTTGAGATATTTTAGGAAGCTCTGTCAAAGCAATCCTGGACATATTATTGACATTTTACGAAATAAGATAGTCGTTTTAACAATTAAGATATCCGATAGCTGGCTAAAGGTGTAAAACAGCATATGTGGTCCTTTGACCGCCTCAAACGTTTTTGATAGCTCAAACATGGTAAGTTAGGTATGACGAAATTTCATTGGCCATATTTTTAATACCAAGGCGCAGCAGTGGGAAGATACGGGCTGATTGATTGATTGATAGATATTTTTAATACGATGATGCGATCGCCATCTTTATACAATCAAATCACGTTGATACAATCAAACTAATTCAGCTGCCTATTCTCTGCTAGCGTGTACAATTAAAAATTTATAATATAATCTTTTTTTCGCATTAAAGGGAAGCCTTTTAAAAAATGAAAAAAAAATGAATACATTCTTTAGTTTATGGCATTACTCGTATATAAACGATAGACAAATTGCGTGCTTACATTTTTATTTAAATAGGTTAGTTCAACGAAAGAATGTCACTTTCTATGTTTCATACAAAATCTATAGATAAGCCCTTTTGAATAGGGGCTGTATTATATACGTGGGTGAGGGATGAAAGGCGGGGGTAGTTTTTACGACGAAAATACAGAGTTTCCTTTCTGTTCGTGATGCGATAGGTAAATATTCCTCGTTGTAGGTGGATGTTTTTATTGGGTATGGTTTGATTTCGGCGATTCTCACTTGAAAAGTCTACGTCTGTTTTTATATTTAATACGAATATACTGTTACAAATATCAACCTCATTACTTAAGCAATTTATTATAGTATGGGATTAATTTTTCTTTTCATAAAAAATAAAGAAAATATATTTAGTCCGAAAAATATGCTTCAATAACTTTGATTTCGACACCTGACTTTGATCTTAACTAACGAGTATTGGGTCAACAATTATCTTTATGATATGATATAGGCTCACCGCAACGGATTTTGTATCTGTGTAGGCACTGCCGAGAAAGCACTAAGACTCTTTATTCAAACAGCAAAAGACTGAAATAGTTTGCCTGCATATTTCCTTCCCTCTGATTACAATGTGGGTGTTTTCAAGAGTAGAGTGGATAGGCATTTACTAAGCTAGCGCGCCTTACGTCCAAGACTGCATTTCATACTAACTTCAGGTGGAATCGTGGACAAGCATTTGCTTAGAAAGTATAAAAAAATGCCAGCGTGAAGTGTAATTTACCTTATATTACACTACTACGTTTCGCCCAGGGAGTAAGGACCTCATCATCAAAAAAATTCTATGACATATAGGTTTCCTCACGATGTTTTCATTCTCCGCCGAGCCCGTGTTAAATCATCTATAATAACTTGTAGGTTTTGTGGAATAAAATAGTCCAATAACTAGTACACTCGTTTTATTGAGACAGCGTAACGTTGTGCAAGGAATTATTTTAATGAATGCTGTGACAACTGCGCGTCCTCGACATCTTCTTTTACAAAAAATTATTAGAAGTCATATTACAAACTAATCAAGTTAAGTTATGGTTTACAATGCCAAGTTAATGTGATGAACAACTAAATTATAAATTATGAATTAAAGATACAATAAGGTTTAGGTAAATCACTACGATATCAATGGAAGTAGATGGCAGAAGTAGTTATGCATAACAATCGCTAGGTGCCATGTGTTGCCAGCTAACGTAGCAAATAAAATGACAATAGCAAATTTATTGTTGCTAGATTAGAACAACTTGAGGGAACCGGACCTGACCGCTGAGTTACCACGGCTCATATAAGCTGTTATTTTTAATAAGTTCTCATAATTGCGCTAATAATATTGAACCTTAATGGGAGGCATTAACAAATGTGCGCGAGCTATAAGGCTCATCAGAGTTATTACCGACAGCGCTCAGTAGCGAGCGTAAGGTATCATTCCGAATCGTAAATCGCGACGCTGTTCAGATAAATTAACGCCTGTCGAGTCTTGGAGCTCCATTGTGAACGTCACTGCGAGATACAGAACTTAACTGTCGGTGGCTGCATGTGTGTGGAGATTTTTATAAATAAATACACGTTAAGCTATTTGACATGAGATACTTTATGGTGTTATTTAATGTTAGTTAAGTTATAAGCAACTTAGTGCTAGGGTCTAGAACAGGTTTTTTTTAATTTAAAAAGAAAGCTAGTAATATTTTTTTTTTCAGAAAATATTACTAACAACGCTTGTGCTAGGACATGGTTCACGGCAATAGTCGAATGGTGGATTCGAACCCACGACCTTACGATTCGCAGGCCGTACCCTAAACCATTAGGCTATTGACGCTTCGAAAAAAAGTAAAAAAGGTGAAAAAAGTAAAAGCAATTAGCTTGTCCAGGATGTCTAAGAAGTCTTTAAATTCGAGGCGAGTTGTTGTTATACCAGGGTTTATCTTTACCATCAGATTGAGGATTTTATTAATGTTAATTCTTCTTCTTCTTCCTTCAGTACTTCTCTGAATGTTGCGAGCCGAAATAGATGTGCGTCCTTGCAATTCTAGTCTACTCTGATGTTACCTAAGACCAACACTTCTTTTACCTGTACAACAAAATGATCGCGCCTCGGTCAATTGCTTAGGCACGAGAGATATAACTCCTTCAACTTATCTTTGCAAAGTCGCTGACGAAAGAAGTGTCAATATTAACAAAAAGTAAAAATCCGTTTTATATCGTAGATCATGTAGATATTTCGCATTATATGAAACGTGTTCGAAACGTCGCCTTGGCGGCCTTCGCCGCTTCAAAAGTCGACATTTCTATCTTCGCTTGTTCCTAAAATAAAATCTCCATTCATGCCTCGAGAGTCGGTGTCGTTTGACAGCCGCGTAAACTCCTAACTCGCGATATTGTGACATAAGGTGTTTAACATAAATAATGCGGGAACAGATGTGCGACGCCGCGGGCCCGGCGAGCTCGAATACGTTCGAGGTACGCGCCTCCTGTGTGCTTGTGTTATGAGAAATCTTAAGAGCTGTACAACTGCATTAAATGTATTCAATTTAAATTTCATAAGCACTTGTAATTAAAAAAATGACTAAGCTAAACTTTGATTCATTGCTACAAGTTTAATTTGATAATATAAGTTTTAATTAAAAGTTAAAATAATAATGAAAACATATAGCTAATTATTAAATTATATTATCATTACTAAGTAATTCCTATATATCCAGCCCTGTAGTTCTGGGCTCTCAAGAATAAGACTACGGTATCCCCTGCCTGTCGTAGAAGGCGACTAAAAGGGGCCTCTGGTTCAGTGGCAAGGGTGGGGGCCTTTGTCGTCCGCCAAGGTGGACCCGGGAAGAAGGCGACATCGGCTGGCCCGTGTCGCCTTGCACTGCGAGAGCAGGGGGGGGGGCAGGTTACTCCCTCCCCCAGGAAGTGCTCTCCTTGAGCACAGTGCAGAGGGGCTCCGGTGTGTTCCACCGGAGATCCCGGAGCCTCTCACCATGCACCGAGGAAGGGCCACCGGGGAGGTTTTAGTGGGTAAAAACCCCACATAACCGCTGCCTTCCCCCCAGAAGGCGGGGTACCTTTTTGAAGATTTCCTCCTCGTTAACAAAGAAAAAAAAAAGTAATTCCTATATATACCTATAACAAATATGCGTCTAAGTTGTTTAGTTCAATTTAGTAATCTTTATTACGACTAAGATAATTAACTTTATTATTATATTTAGAAATAACAATCATTACAAGTAACACAAAGTATACAAATAAATAAAATTAAAGTGTCTGTTTATAATATTAAAATAACCGCTTTCTACTACATGAGTATGAATGTAAATACGGTACATATAATAAAATAACATGTTTTACAATTTTTTTCATTCGGTCTGTTTGTCACTGCAAATCTCTGGAAGGGCTAGACCGATTTTAACGGGACTTTCATTAGCAGATAGCTGATGTAATAAGGAGTAACTTAGGTTACTTTACTTTTTTTAGAAAAAAAAATAATTCTAAATCGCTGACATCACACAACAGGTTTACATAAAATTGGCAAGAGAGAATGAACTTTTTTGCAACCAGTGAAACAGTTTTCGGTGTATTAACATCTCTATGTATATACTTGTCTGTTGGCACAACAATATTCGGCGTAGCGGTGCTGGAGGCGCCCGAGGCCATGTAAAATATTTCTCCTAAAGCATTCATCGTGATCGCCCGCCTGATCGCACGCTCTACGTTACGCATTAACAAGCTTACCTTTACATTCGACGAGAGCTTTCAGTTGTAGGGAATATGACCTATTTTAGAACAAAACAGTTATCTTACAGAATAGCGCAACACAAAGCAGCGATTGTGTGTAAGCCGATTTGATAGTCCATAGACTTTCGGGCCTGAAAATTGTTTGATACAAATTTCGAGAAAGATCAAAATTCTATGGGCAAAGATCAATATTAATAATTATTGTTAACTTAATAAAAAAGATCGTTCAGAATTACACTTAAAGGTTCGAGGTATGCAATTTAAGGTACTGTTTTACAATAGACTCGATGCAGGAAAACATAATGAGACAACGTAGAAGTAAATAAGAAGAAAAAAATTCGTTATACCCCCCATTAAATTCGACTGTAATAAGGGCTATGTCCAAAATAAATATATGTAATATATATACTTATATACTACATATTATTTAGTATTTCCTTATGAATGTGAAGCACTGGCTTATATTTAATTTCAAAGCCCGGTGGCAAAGAATTTGATTTACGATTTGTAGGTAGATAGTCAATTCGCAGCCAACTTGTACCAATGAGTTTAAAAAAAAATTGTTCCTGTTATGTGGCGATAGCCTCACCTCTTATCTCTCATTTGACACATAATATAATGAATGATAATGGTCGGATAACGGTTGTTGTCTTTGTCTACCCTGCTAGGGTTAAAAGAACACGCGATTTCATTATTAATCTAAATAAAAAATCTAGTTTTTCCAAATAGTTGAAAGCCGACAAAGTGATAGATACTTATTTGGTATTAAGCTTATCTTACTTCAATTGTTACAATGGTATTTATAGCAATAAACAATTCAATAGATGGCACAAATTTAGATTAAGTTAGCACATAAAACACTGATAAATTATATATTGAGGATAAAAGGTCAACAAACACAAAAATTGTATTTCACAATAATGGGAAATGATACATAAACTTTAGGAGAGAAAGCTCCAAGATTCACATGCCTTTAACTGGCGAAACAAAAAAAAGGGACGAAAAGGTGGGAAGTACAAATTAGTGAACACGAGAAACAAATTAATACGTTATTGCGTCTGTTTATGTTGCGGCCTGTGAAGTGGAAACAGCTGTTGTTAAACTCGGATACTCGAGCGTTAGACGCACCCATTCTATATAATAGATACTGTACTCTCTGTCATTTTGACGCATTCAATCAATTATAGACAGAAACGTAAACTTATAATATTTAAGTAAAAACATTTATCCTTAACAAACCCTAATATACAGTAAGAAAGACATAGACCGCAATTAAAATTCAAATAGGTTAGTTTACACTTTTAAACCATAAAGTGACATTAGTGCGTGAAGCGATTTTTAAGTGTTTAATTTGTAAAAGGGATTTTTTAAATTGTAGATTAGACTCAATATATTATATTTGCATGCCGGTTAGGCGAAATATGCTAGTGCTTAACTAAAAATTATTCATCATGTCAGTTACCATATTTCCCGCAAATAAACGTTTATTATTATCATATTTTTACGGTTTACTAAACGTAAGGTCGTAGGTTCGAATCCACCATACGACTATTGACGTGAATTACTAGGAACTTAACCTTATTTAAATAAAACTTCTATACTCACGCTTGGCTTGGGGAGTAAGCCGGTGAATGCGTTAGGGAAAGCGTAATCGGGAGACGCGAATGTAGTAAAGTAAGTTGAGAATTATTAACTAAAACAGTGACAGATAATGGCTAAGTGAATTTATGATGTTATGGTCGGAGGTTCGATTCTCAACAAACTCTTGGTACAAACCGACCAATGTACATACCATACCAAAACCAGTACAGATACAAAACAGGTACTGGTTTTGGTATGTTATGCACAAAAAGGACACCTATTTGTTTATGTTGTTGAGACGATTGGCTCACCACTTATCACATTACATAACGCTAGGATTATAAGAACATGAAAGTTTATTTATTTTTTAACATAACTAAGTTATTTAAATAATTGTATACTTAACAGAATAAAATCTAATGAAAAAAAAATTCAATTGTTTCAGATTTTTTCTAAAATTCTTTCTAAAATGCAATCAGAACTGTTTGAAAAACGCCGGCAACCCTCGAGATATGAGAAGATTTCAAGTAAGTAAAACGTATTACGTGCAAAAACTTAGTTTGTCGGTGTTAAAATGTTTTCATAATAACAGCCAACAGTAAGTGTACCATCACTGGAATGAATACGTTACATTTATCACAGCCCGTGGTAGGTCAGTGTCCGGGCGGTTGGCTAAATTTGCATAGTACGCTAGCAACCCGAGTTCGACCCCTGGTGCCGGCACCAATAAATTTGTTGTTGTAATTTTATGTGCTTATTTACCGCGCGCTTTATGGTAAAGGAACACAACGCGAGGAAACCCTCTACATGTCTTAGAAATTTTTTCTAAGGCATGTGAAGTCTGCCAATCCGCACTAGGGTCGCGTGGTGGACTATGCCCTTATACTCTCATTACAGAGAAGGCCTGCGCCCAACAGTGGGACATATATTAAATAGCCGTGAATAATTATGAAGGGTCGGTTGAGAAAGGTTGAATATCTCGGAAGATAAAGACGTTAGCTAACTGAAATAAATTGTGCATGATAGACAATAAAACAGCCTTGAAATAAAATATTTTCATTGATTTATTTACATTTCATTAAAAAAACATAAACTTGACTTACCCTTAAATCACGACGATATAATCTGTATTATATCTCAGTAAATTATCCAAGTTATCTGTCTTATCTGTACATTGAATGTGTTCTTTACATTAAAACCAATATAATCTTGGAAAATGCCATTCCCATAGTGAGTATACAATTTAAATACCTAAAACTCTAGAGTTCAATGACATGATTCTTGCCCGCCGGCATTGCGTAGATTAAGACAAAATTAAATTTCCCTACTAAAATAAAAACGAGTCGATTCCCGCCGAGCTGGCGATGAGAACACGCTCCAGCAGTAACTATCTCATCTCAAGGTCCGGCCGTAATTATTCGTGCTGTCGACAGGTAAATGGTTGCTTGTTTACCAGACGGTAGGAAAAATTACCGTGTAGCTTGCACGACTCTGTCTGTACAGTTTCCGTTGTGGTCTAAGTTATAAGCGGAATCGGTAATTTAAGTATAACATGAAATAGAAAATCCTAAAATTCTTAAGGCTAGACTTCTTGAGTCTGCCAAACCGTGTGTGGTAAATGAAGGCTCATCGGCATCATAGTGACTAGTCTTTTAGTTCATGGGAGCCGCTATGGGTTATTGACTACTGGTTTGCGAATCGTGTGTGCCTTGGACTTATTTGGCAATGATGGAACGTCAATGGCAAATAGTAGTCTCGGCGCTCTGACCGATTGTATATCAATTACCATTGCCGTTTAATTGAAAAGTAAAGTTATTAACGTAATTGTAAATATAAGCTTTTGCATCAGTTCGAATAAGAAATATATAAAATTGAAATTATTATTGTATTCGATAGACCGTTGTGTAAGCCGGCCAATCGAACGTTCATTTACTAAGCAAAAGATGGAAAGAAATTGCCTTCTACGATAGGCAGGGGATACCGTAGTCTTTTTCTTGAGAGCCTAGAACTACAAGGCTGAAATGAATGCAAATCTAAGCTAGGTGCAACCATCAGAGAGGTACTGTAAGAAGAAGAATGTACTATATTCTACCTCTAATCTTCTCTCCCTACCTTCTACCTTTACCACAAAAACTGCAAAAGTGTTTGATATGACACTATAAGATTTTACATGTATTACAGAAAGTTTTAATAAATAGTTGATAACTCCTAACCTATATTTTTTTGGGTTAAATAATTTTCTATTACAAGTTTCATTTGATTTTTAATCCAATTGTTTAAAACAGGTCAGATGTCCAGGTTTAGATAACAATTACAATAATCTAGTCGCTTTTTACTTGCAACATGCAAGCGGTGGTATCACCCTTGCTGAAGTTGAAGGAAGGGTTGCGTTCACGACTCTTGAATATTTGAAACGCCTCCAATTTAAGAGAGGGATGAAATTAAATTTATTTATACGGTTTTATCTGTTTACATTACTTAAGTTCTTGTTCTTAGGTTTGATTTCATAATGTTCTTGGGACGTATTGAATTCTTTAATAACGATAATTTTTGTTTTTATCGAAAATCATTTCATAACTTAAAACTAATTGTTTTTGATTGCCGTTAAAAATCACAATTCTAGTGATTGTTAAAATTACACTTTGAACCTTGCCAGGTTACAGATTAAATTGCTAATAAGAATAGGAATATTACTAAATAGAATTATTCAGAACCTAACCAAACTCTCATCAAACCACCTTTAAAGTACAACCTTTCAAGCGAAATAGGATCATCGCAATCGGATTGAGTTGGCGTGATATCGAGTTATTCACCCAAGTGTCGCATACATACTCAATGCAAATTTAGTAGAGTAGATTTGTATGGTTTTCTCATGGATGCAATTGTCTAAACTGAATCAAATTAAAAAAAAGTGAAAAAAATGGTAGCACACTGGATTTTTTTTTATCTTTCAGATAAAAAAAAAACATCAAAATCGGTTCACCCAGTCGAAAGTTATGAGATAACAAAAATAAAAAACATACAGACAAATTGAGGTCCTCCTCCTTTTTTGAAGTCGGTTGAAAAGTGAGATTAACTGTTAAGTGTAAATATATAAATAAAAGTAAGTTACATGACTGGTTCGATCTTATACATCATAGCCTAAGTTAGTACGTCACGTCAGTTCTGGGCTCACAAGAATAAGACTACGGTATCCCCTGCCTGTCGTGTAAGGCGACTAAAAGGGGGCACGGGTTCACTGGGCGACAAGGGTGGGGGCCTTTGTCGTCCGCTTAGGTGGACCCGGGAAGAAGGCTACATCGGCTGGCCCGCGTAGCCTTGCAATGTGAGGGCACAGGGGGGGAGGGAGTAACCTCCACCCCCCGGACGTGCTCTCCTTGAGCACAGTGCAGAGGGGCTCCAGTGCGTTCCACTGGAGATCCCGGAGCCCCTCGTCATGCACCGAGGAAAGGGCCACCGGGGGGGGTTTTAGTGGGTAAAAACCCCACATAACCGCCGTCTTCCCCCCAAAAGGCGGGGTATCTTTTTGAAGATTTCCTCCCGGTTAACAAAAAAAAAAAGTTAGTACGTCACGTAATCGTCACATATACAAAAATATAATCCTAATATATATTGTGAATGTCTTAGTATTTTAACAAAACTTAATTAAACTATTCATAATAATGTTAATAGATGACACATCATATTGTAACGTATTTCATAGTTAAACTAAACTTTCACAAAGTTATATAAATTAATTAGCGCCAACCCTGACGCGGTTGACATTAAAGGTGCAGTCACACTTAAGTCTACTTATGAGTACAAATTTGCTTCCACAGTTGGCTAAGACATGTTTGTCTTACATGGTTCTGTTACAAGCTTTAACCAAATATAGAGCTTATGGATATATAAATATAGCGTTCATTTCTATAAACAGTTTTCGTATGTGTGCATAGCTATGTCTATATTTGGGCTTTCTGTGTGTCATTGAATAATTCAGTGGTCGTTCCCCGTTTCAAGGGTAAGAATATATGGGTATAATATATAACACACATTTGTGGGTGGCTGTTTGGATCGAAGTAATGCAGTCTTTTATCTACTTGAGTATATTGTTTTTGACACACTCATTGGTATAATAACTTGGTATGTATTAATATATCCATAAAATGGATTTTGGTTTCCCAGTACAGGCCTTTTAATTAAAAAGAATATAAGGAAAAAAATATTTTGCACAGACGTGCAGGTTTCCATATGATATTTTATTTCATCGCAACGTTGTACGCTAAGCGAGAATATTAATAGACCAAAGATATACACAAAAAGAATGTCTTTAATAATTACGCACGGCTTTAAATTTTTACTTTTCTTAATAATTATAACCTAGTAGCTAAACTTTTAACTTTACGAATCTTATGGATCGTTGATTTGAACCAAATTTTTGTCGATATTTTGATTTTGATTGTGTCTGTTTGGCGATGGGCCGACCTGTCAAAATAAGTTTAGCGAAAAACGTACAAACAATTGCTGTCTCTATCTACCGCACTAGAATTCTATTTATTTTTTATTAGGACAATTAAATACCACCACACCAAAATTAGCAAGTGTTTTTACGTATTGAAAAATGATTAACGGAAATTCATAAAAGGTCACCGGGATCAAAATCTCCGATCGACATATGCTAATATTTCGTAATAAGCAAGAAACAAAGCTGATAACTAACATAATAAAGTGTTTGATTATACATAAAAGTGACGAAGTATTTTTAAAATATTCAATGTACAATATTAAAACGAGCGGCGCGAAAGTACAAATGCATATGCATTCAATGCATTTCCTTGCCTACCTATTGGAAGACTTTCGTCCATTTCATACGATCCCGAGACATTGGCTCCACCTCCCAAGGGACTCTCCCTTTCGGTTCCCTTCTTATGCGTGTGTGTAGCGCTTGCTTAGTGTTGTATAAGTGTTACTCGCCGCGCGGTGTCGAGTTTTATTTTTAGTGATTCTTTTTTTTTGATCTTGAACTCCGTGTCGTTGTTAATATGCTATTGTAATGTTGTACATTAAGGGGGATGCTTTGTTTATTTAAATAGTTACAAAAATAAACATGAAAATGTGTCGTACAAAATTAGGTAGATATTACAGCTGACGTCCTAACTTTTCTTAAAAAAGAAAGCGAGGCGATGTCGTTTTTCTAGCGAAAGCGAAAAGCAGTCTGTCCTAGAACTACAGCTGCCGTTGTCACCAGTATTTCGTTTTCGTCTCTCTTATAGGTGTGAAGCTCACAAGCATTTTATATAGCTTCTTGGCACCTCACTTCTTAATTGTACCTATATCGTCAATATTAATAAAAAAATGTTTAGATCATAGAAATGAAATAAGTAAACGATTAGAAATAAGAATTAAAGGTAAAGAAAATTTAATGACTTGGGTCCAGAGCTCTATTCATTGGCGGACTTCATATAACCTGATAGCCGCTAACTTAACCGCCTTTAGACTGATTAAGTTGAAGTAAATACTTCATTCATACACGAGCGCTGGATTCCATTTTACTCTTTTGTGTGTGTTTTGTGACGAACTACACAGAGTAGTCAGAAAATCTGACTTTTACTTTTTCAACGGATTGAGAAGTGGCATAGCTCTTAGTTCGCTTAGTCTGAATCTCTATTGCTAGAAATTTAAGCTGCGAGAACCTCGGTGCTCATCACGTCGTCCGGATCGTCAAGAACGTGTCTCGGCCACGACGCGACGGAATTTAGTAGCGAATATCTTACAAGTGGCGGCAATTACAAGAAGTTCTTTTGCATGTAAGTCTAAAATTAATTTATTTTGTAGGTGGTAATATCGACGCAAGTAATGGTGGACGGGCCCCTGCTGGCGATATCCGACAACATGTTCGTCCACAACAACAGCAAGCACGGGCGGCGCGCTAAGCGCTTGGACCCGTCTGAAGGTACTGACGCCGCGCCAGACAATAATTGTACGTTTTCTTTTTTTTATTTACATTATTTTAATTATTTGTTTTAAATGTGCCAGCAATTATGTCACAATCATTCTTATATGTTAATTTTTATTTTATTTTGTCTAATTTCTTTCACCGCTTTTTACACATTTAATTTTCATGTTGACCTTCATGTAATGTTTTGTACGTCACTTACATACACTATACCGTTATACAATATTCTGAGTACGATTCGCCTTAGACGTATACTTAAAATGTTTTAAAATTGGCTCTTCATAAATACTAATCAGATACAATGATAAATACTTGGCGGCATGCAACTCTCGGAATCCATATGAATTATTTTGAGTATGACAACTGCCTCACGAGCAGTATTTAGAAGGGGTTGATTATTAGGAAGTAAATAAACATCCTCATAATATATCATGACGTAGTATAATAATATATACAATGAGATATAATATCAACGTCTTAGCAATTCCTTTGATGATAATACGTGGCAATGATCACTTTATAGGAGTATCTTGCATGTCACTACAATTAAAGAAAAAAAATCGATATTTAATCTTATATAAGTACGTAATATGTGTTTTATAAATGTATGCCGGCACCAATAAATTTGTTGTTGCAATTTTATGTGCTGATTTACCACGCGCTCGGCGGTGAAGGAAACATCGTGAGGAAACCTACATGTCTTCCTATAAAATATTTTGTTCGGCATGTAAAGTGGCTATTTTTTTTTATGACGAACTACACAGATTGGCCAGAGAAGCTGGCCTTGACTGCTTCACCGGATTGAGAGGTGGCATAGCTCTTAGGTCGCTTAGCCTGAACCTCTATTGCTAGTAACTCGACACAAGGGTCTCCCCGGTGAGGGGTAACCTCGGCTTGGACGGTTAATGTGGCGGACTATACCCTTATACTCTCTTTACAGAGAAGGCCTGCGCCCAACAGTTGGACATTTATGTCATATATGTTACTGTTGGCTGTTAGTTTAAGTAACTGTAACTTTAACTTTTAACTCAAGTTTGTAATATGGTTAGTCAACAACAACAACGTCAACAGCAACTACAGAGCCACTTTCTTATTAACAATAGGTTAAATAAAATCTTAAAAATTATCCTTTAACGAATTATGAATGTAAATTGGTTTGTAATAAGTATTTATTAGAGTTAAATTATATTCAGATAGAAAGCCTCATTTGAACATAATTTAAAGCTGAGGGACATATTTATAAAATATTGTTATTGCTCATATTGCATTTTATTGTATTTTAGATGGAGAAGACACTGACTCCTGAAACACAGATACAATAGAACCTAGCTCAGGAGTCAGGGACTTTATTGTTGTATCATTTTCTTTGGTAATATTATTATTATACCGGTAAAGATTCAATGGAACCAACAACAATCACAAGAGTGCCGACGGCCTAATACTTTTAAAAACATGCAACGCACCAGGTGAAATTGTGTTCTTGGGCTACGGCGATCACTAACGTTTATTGAACCGTAGATATGTCTTTCTCTCATTCATTTCAAATGAAATGAATTTTTAAATTAAATAAAGTTTTTTTTTTTTTTTTTTTTTTTTTTTTTTTTTTTTTTTTTTTTTTTTATAGGTAACAAATTTCCTCACATTAAATAATGGTAGAGTCGATCGGTAACGAATGCGAAAAGTCATAATACTCTGTTATAGGGTGTCGTTTGTATGCAAGGAATCACTGTAGACATTCGCAAGGAATTCGGGGTGGGGCGGATGGGGGTGTTGAAGCGGGGCTGAAGAGAAAGGGATAATTTAGTGTGAGATTATTCCTTTCAAATATTTGGACATTGGAGAACGAGCAATGATTTTTGCGAAATTTTACTGGTTTTATTATACAACTTAAGCTTCTGCGCAATGCACGGCTTACTTCTGAAGGGTAAATATGAATTAAAAGAAAGGAATGCACAAAGTTCCAAAAGGGACATAAAGTTATTTACATGTACCCACTGTTGGACAGCTCTATGTGAGGAGAATTTAAGGGCATAGTCTGTTGGCTCTAGTGCGGATTGGCGTATTTCTTTCTTCGTAGAAAATTTTCCCATGATGCTTTCTCCCACCACGGAGCGCGTAGTACTTGCGTACTATTGCAATAAACAAATTCATTGGTGCCGGCGCCGGGGATTGAACTCTGGTTGATAGCAACTTGAGACGAGCACTGAGCTGCCCACGCAAATAAGTGCTTTAAAATTAAACAAATAATGAATGCTTTTGGAATAGTTACGATAATTTATCGAAAGTATTGCTGATCAAAAATACTTAACGATCGCAATAATAATACGACAAAATCTATAACGTGAGTTCAACTGAATGCTACAAAAGTTTATTAAACAACTTAATATAAAATACAAATACTGTATATATAATATACATAATAAATTGAAATATATTTTAGTTTTTATGTATAAAGCGACTATGATAATTGTTAGACAATTTGACATTTTTATTTTCGGTCGAAGTTCTTTATAATACCCCAAAACCAATTTATGAGATTAAATATTATTTCACCAGAAAATATTTCTATTAGAGGCCACGACGAAAAATATTTTATTAGCCAAATTAAAAAGGAACCGACTGCGTAATCTTCTTTCGTCCCCTTAAATTCACTTTCTCTTCTCGTCTTTATTACCGAGTCGTTTTGTTCGCAAGATTTGAGTTTCCCCCTGTTGTCTTCAGTCGCGTGTCCCCCTCACTACAACCTTCTTGCATCTGTGCTAACACTTCGATAATGTCATAACAACCGTTAAACGTTAACGCTATCTCAAACTTTATTGTTAGCAGTTAAAATTCATTTTCAATTATCATCGTCGATTTGTTCTTCCCTTTCTAATAGTCTGTTGTAAGTTTTACGGTCTACAATTGTCCTTTTCTGGAACAGTCTAATATAAATGTTCAAGCAGGACGAAATTAGTTTTAGTGGTTTGTTTGTTCAAGATTAAGTCGTTGGACATAAAATTTGCCTTTAATTTTGTGTAGTGTCTGTGCCGTGGAACTTCATGCCTTTATACTTTTTTTTATTTATTGACCGCGATATTTTGATGATTATTGGCTTCGACTGTCCGTAGTACAGACGTTGGCGGATAGAACAATGCTACTATTATTATTAAGTACTAACCTATTATTAAGCCATATTATTTTTAAAATATTTGATTTTAAGGACGAACATAGGTTAAGTTAAATTGTTATTACCTCTCCAGGCGAACGCCAACCATCGCCGCGGCGCAGGATCTCTTCCTGCAGTCCATGGCGGAGTGGGGCGTCGATCTCGCGGTGATGGCGGAGCCGTACTTCGTCCCCTCCCCTTCCTCATTGGGTGGGGATCTGACGGCTCCGTTGCCATCGCCGTGAGGCCGATGAGCCACCTCGTCCCCAAAGCGAGGGGCCACGGGTACGTGGCGGCGGTTCGGGGAGAGGTGGCTCTGGTCGGAGTCTACTTCTCTCCGAACCGCGACCTGCCGGCCCTTGAGCGATTTCTCGACTCCTCGGGCCGGTGGTGGGCTGTAGCGCCCCTCCAGGTGTTCGTGCTGGGGACTTCAATGCCAAGTCCACGGCTTGGGGCAACCCCGCACGAACCCGAAAGGGAGGGAGGTGGAGGAGTGGGCGCTAGCTGCCGGGCTGTCCCTTCTAATGTTGGGACAGCCCACATGCGTGCGGCGGTCGGGAGGTTCAGTGGTGGACCTGTCGTTCGCCACCCGCCGTCGCACGGCAAGTGGAGGGTTGAGAGTTGAGACGGAGGTGGAGACACTTCGGACCACAAATATATAAGGTTCGAGGTGTCTCCAGCCTCCGGACGTCCGGCGTCGAATTCTGTCGAAGCCGGTTCCCGCGTTGGGCGCCCACAAAGCTCAACCGGGAACTGGCATTAGAGGCGGCCATTGTCGGCCGCTGGGGCCTCCCGCCAACAGAAGACGGGGTGGACGATGCGGCTGGCCGCTTCTGCGACGTACTACATAACGTCTGCAGAGCGGCCATGCCCCGCGTTGGGCGTCCCCCCAGGCGGGCGGTCTTCTGGTGGTCGACAGAGATTGCCGATCTTCCGCGTCGCCTGCAACGGGGCCCGTAGGGCGTACACCCGAAGCAGGCGGCGCCGACCCCAGGATGTGGAGAGATGGTCGGCTGTACAGGGTCTACGTGGAGAAAAAGAAGATCCTGCAGCTGGCCATCTGCCGAGCCAAGGAGACTGCCTGGCTGGAGATACAATGATAAATACTTCGCGGCATGCAACTCTCGGAATCTATATGAATTATTTTGAGTATGACACTACCTCACGAGCAGTATTTATCAGGGGTTGATTATAAGGAAGTAAATAAACATCCTCATAATATATCATGACGTAGTATAATAATATATACAATGAGATATAATATCAACGTCTTAGCTGCAATTCCTTTGATGATAATACGTGACAATGATCACTTTATAGGAGTATCTTGCATGTCACTACAATTAAAGAAAAAAAAATCGGTATTTAATCTTATATAAGTACGTAATATGTGTTTTATAAATGTATGCCGGCACCAATAAATTTGTTGTAGCAATTTTATGTGCTGATTTACCACGCGCTCGGCGGTGAAGGAAACATCGTGAGGAAACCTACATGTCTTCCTATAAAATATTTTGTTCGGCATGTAAAGTGGCTATTTTTTTTTATGACGAACTACACAGATTGGCCAGAGAAGCTGGCCTTGACTGCTTCACCGGATTGAGAGGTGGCATAGCTCTTAGGTCGCTTAGCCTGAACCTCTATTGCTAGTAACTCGACACAAGGGTCCCCGGTAAAGGGGTTACCTCGGCTTGGACGGTTAATGTGGCGGACTATACCCTTATACTCTCTTTACAGAGAAGGCCTGCGCCCAACAGTTGGACATTTATGTCATATATGTTACTGTTGGTTGTTAGTTTAAGTAATTGTAACTTTAACTTTTAACTCAAAAAACTCTCTTTAAAAACAAAAACTCTCGTTGGCATACATTTTAGCGACAATTTTCTTGTATATATAAGTCCTTAAAACTGAACAACTACATAATTGCAGTAATGTTAGTACGAGACGGGTTATAATGAACATCTGTCCATCTACTAAATGTAAAACAGCCACTGCACGTCAACAGCAGCGCTTCAGAGACACTTTCTTATGCAATAGGTTAAATAAAATCTTAAAAATTCATCCTTTAACGAATTATAAATGTAAATTGGTTTGTAATAAGTATTTATTAGAGTTAAATTATATTCAGATAGAAAGCGTCCTCATTTAAAATAATATAAAGCTGAGAGACAAACACAAACACAAATTTACACACACACACACACACACATATTTATAAAATATTGTTATTGCTCATATTGTATTTTATTGTATTTTTAAATGGGAGAAGACACTGACTCCTGAAACACAGGTACAATAGAACCTAGCTCAGGAGTCAGGGACTTTATTGTTGTATCATTTTCTTTGGTGACCAATAAAGATTTATTTATTATTGTTATTATACCGGTAAAGATTCAATGGAACCAACAACAATCACAAGAGTGCCGACGGCCTAATATTTTTTAAAAACATGCATCGCACCAGTTTGCAATTGTGTTCTTGGGCTACGGTGATCACTAACGATTAGTGAACCGTAGATATGTCTATCTCTCATTCATTTCAAATGAAATGATTTTTTTTAAATTAAATAAAGTTTTTATAGGTAACAAATTTCCTCACATTAAATAATGGTAGAGTCGATCGGTAACGAATGCGAAAAAGTCATAATACTCCGTTATAGGGTGTCGTTTGTATGCAAGGAATCACTGTAGACATTCGCAAGGAGTTCGGGGTGGGGCGGATGTGGGGGTGTTGAAGCGGGGCTGAAGAGAAAAGGGATAATTTAGTGTTTTAGTTCAAATATTTGGACATGAGAACGCGCAATGATTTTTTGCGAAATTTTACTGGTTTTTATTATACAACTTAAGCTTCTGAGCAATGCACGGCTTACTTCTGAAGGGTAAATATGAATTAAAAGAAACGAATGCAATAAAGTTCCAAAAAGGGACATAAAGTTAGTTACATGTACCCACTGTTGGACAGGCCTCTGTGAGGAGAATTTAAGGGCATAGTCTACTGGCTCTAGTTCGGATTGGCGTATTTCTTTCTTCGTAGAAAATTTTCCCATGATGCTTTCTTCCACCACGGAGCGCGTAGTACTTGCGTAGTATTGCAATAAACAAATTCATTGGTGCCGGCGCCGGGGGTTGAACTCTGGTTGATAGCGTACTATACAACTTGAGACGGGCACTGAGCTACCACTGCTCACGCTAATAAGTGCTTTAAAATTAAAGAAATAATGAATGCTTTTGGAATAGTTATGATAATTTATCGAAAGTATTGCTGATCAAAAATACTTAACGATCGCAATAATAATACGACAAAATCTATAACGTGAGTTCAAATGAATGCTACAAAAGTTTATTAAACAACTTAATATAAAATACAAATACTGTATATATAATATACATAATAAATTGAAATATATTGCAGTTTTATGTGTAAGGCGACTATGATAATTGTTAGACAATTTGTCATTTTTATTTTCGGTCGAAGTTCTTTATAATACCCCGAAACCAATTTATGAGATTAAATATTATTTCACCAGAAAATATTTCTATTAGAGGCCACGACGAAAAATATTTTATTAGCCAAATTAAAAAGGAACCGACTGCGTAATCTTCTTTCGTCCCCTTAAATTCACTTTCTCTTCTCGTCTTTATTACCGAGTCGTTTTGTTCGCAAGATTTGAGTTTCCCCCTGTTGTCTTCAGTCGCGTGTCCCCCTCACTACAACCTTCTTGCATCCGTGCTAACACTTCGATAATGTCATAACAACCGTTAAACGTTAACGCTATCTCAAACTTTATTGCTAGCAGTTAAAATTCATTTTCAATTATCATCGTCGATTTGTTCTTCCCTTTCTAATAGTCTGTTGTAAGTTTTACGGTCTACAATTGTCCTTTTTCTGGAACAGTCTAATATAAATGTTCAAGCAGGACGAAATTAGTTTTAGTGGTTTGTTTGTTCAAGATTAAGTCATTGGACATAAAATTTGCCTTTAATTTTGTGTAGTGTCTGAGCCGTGGAACTTCATGCCTTTATACTTTTTTTATTTATTGACCGCGATATTTTGATGATTATTGGCTTCGACTGTCCGTAGTACAGACGTTGGCGGATAGAACAATGCTACTATTATTATTAAGTACTAACCTATTATTAAGCTATATTATTTTTACAAATATTTGATTTTAAGGACGAACATAGGTTAAGTTAAATTGTTATTACCTCAGTGGACTGCTATTTTTATCGATTCAGATTTAGTATTCATAAACTTTCTTAAATGTTAAAAACTTTCTTAATATGAAAAATTAAAATCCATTTCATGTTCTAAACTTTTAATGGACATTTTTATACGGAACTCTGTGAACTTTTCGTATGCTGCTAACTTAAGATGACGTGGCTAAAGATAGAATTTAGCTTTGAATCCAGAAAAAAAAACATTTCTAATTTAAACAGCAAATAGTGGCACATACAGTGTTAATAAAACCTTATTGCTTATTCTGTCATACTGTTCCCTCTCTCTTCTGATATTTAAATAAAAATCTCCACTTTTAATAATAGCAAAGACTAGCAAGCTTGTCGTTAATATATTTGTCGAATTTTTTTCTTGATTTTAGTCAATGGACAAAATAATCCCAAAAACAAATACTATCTCTCTACAATCATAAATTTAAGATACTTGTTTTCAAATATTTAAAACTTCGATGTTATTTACTTAATGTAACATATGGAACATAATAAAGATTATTCATCAAATGAATACTAATGATTCATATATATAGAAATAGATATAGAAAAAACATTTATTCGGCACAAGAACACAGAGACAACAGGTAAAACAAGACAAAAAACAACATAAACAAAAGTAAACAGAAACAACATAAAAAAAAGAACAAAATAGAAATTGTGCCGAAAAGGGGTTGGCTAAGCATGTGCTGTGCTTACACATGTAGCATAGCGCTGGTTTTCAGCCAAAAAACCTGTGAAGACTAAGGTCATTAATCAATATCATCAATATCATTAGGATTCATTTTTTGCAGAAGTTACAAGTAGATATAGGAAGTCTTCTTGAAGTTTAATATAATGTTTGTGACAGCAGGTCTATATCCACCCTTGCCGGTTGCCACGCCTTGCATCAAAGCTATATCACCCAGTGAAGGATGGACTTCGGGAGGGTCTACCGTTATTATAGTAGGCGACAACTTCTTCGACGGTCTTCAAGTTGTATTCGGAACAATGTTAGTTTGGAGTGAGGTAAGTTTTATTCTATATTACTCTATGTATTCTTACAATAAAATAGTAGTTCCGTTAAGTGTGATCTATTTTTTTATTCCACAAGATACATAAAATATTTGCATGCAGGCATGTATATAAATGTAAATATAAGATTATCGCCATTCAAGGTACGCATTTTTACCAAGTGTTTTCTTCATACTTAAGAAATTGAAAAACGATTGCTTTTACTAAAAGCCGGCTGGGATTCGAATTCCCGACAGTCAGTAAAATGAACACTTAGCTTCTAAACTATAGGTGCTTAAAGGATAAATATTTTATCAAAATTATAAACTTTCAAGTTATATTTTTAATGGAAAAATTATATGCATAGCTTTTATTTCACTGATGTTTATTTCAATGAATGTTATTGAAAATAAGTGTATTTCAACAGCTAATAACGTCACACGCAATAAGAGTACAGACTCCACCCCGGCACATACCAGGAGTAGTAGAAGTCACGCTTTCCTACAAGAGTAAGCAGTTTTGCAAAGGAGCGCCGGGGCGATTTGTATACGTTTGTGAGTAGTCTTTATAACAGCCATTTTTGATTTACATATACTAAATGCAATAAAACTTGTGCGTATTTTATCGCGGTCGTATTTTGACTTATCTTTTCGGTGGGAGCAGGAAATTTACGATTTAAACAATAATATTTTCGAGTAAAAACAAAAACCGACTTCTAATCACATTAATGATTACTATTAACACTCTCTTTTATTTCCATTATCGCTATATATTAAGAAGTTCTAGAGCCTATATCCTCTTTCGTCTTCCACATTTGTGCTCGTTGTCACTACATTAGTACTTACGTAGCGTACGGTTCAATGCTGCACTTTGCAGTGCTATGCAATATTGTGTCAGTATGTTTCAAGACGATTAACTTACTGTGCCCGTACTCACAACTTCCTAGCAGTAAGCTATATAACAATATATCAATAAAAAACATCGTTTCTATCATTTAACTTTTTTTATTTTTGTTTACGGGGAGGAAATCTTCAAAAAGATACCCCACCTTCTGGGGGAAGGCGGCGGTTATGTGGGGTTTTTACCCACTAAAACCTCCCCGGTGGCCTTTCCTCGGTTAGTGGGGGGCTCCGGGATCTCCAGAGGAACGCACCGGAGCCCCTCTGCACTGTGCTCAAGGAGAGCACTTCCCTGTGCCCTCGCAGTGCAAGGCGACACGGGCCAGCCGATGTCGCCTTCTTCCCGGGTCCACCTTGGCGGACGACAAAGGCCCCCACCCTTGTCGCCCAATGAACCCGAGGCCCCTTTTAGTCGCCTTCTACGACAGGCAGGGAATACCGTACTCTTATTCTTGAGAGCACAGAACTACATGGCTCTTCAACACGTCGTTCTTTTATTTGTGACATTAACTTAAGCCAGATATGTTTTTGTATAAATGGTAAGAATGATATTTGTATTTGACGATATGTACATGGGTTTAGATATTGATCCTCACCCGCTCGGGAAGAGAATAGAAGTGAATTAATACGGAGAGAAAAGAATTTTTAATACATTCTGAGACTTAAATTAAATATTTAATGATGTAAGTTTATTGTTTAAATAAAAAAAAAGCAAACCTAGGCTGGGTACGCTAGTATATAATATATGTCCCACTGTAGGGAGCAGGCCTTCTCTGTAAGGAGAGTTTAAGGGCATAGTTTGCCACGCGACCCTGGTCCGGATTGGCAGACATATGCCTTAGAAAAATGTTCTAAGACATGGAGGTTTCCTCACGATGTTTTCCTTCACCGCCGAGCGCATTTTTATAATCAAATGTAACTCATTTTGTCATATAAAATTATATTCTTATTCGAGCTTCTTTTTGGATCGATCGTATTTCTTATACTATCCATCAATTAGGAATCGTTAGAGGTACGGGTAATGATTGATTTTGTTTTCCTGTTTCGCATAGCAGCGCTCAATGAGCCCACAATAGACTACGGCTTTCAAAGGCTGCAGAAACTCATACCGAGGCATCCTGGTGACCCTGAAAAATTACCTAAGGTAAGGAGATATTTATTTAGTTCGTTTTAATCTCCAAGCATAGTTCAAAAGTAGTATCTTGTTACTGTAACTACTTATAACTTTTTAAGTGACCTTACCACTTGAAGGACCATGACAATATAATCATCATCATCATCCTGTGTCTATGCACTGCTTCAAATAGGTCTTCCCAATGCCATCCACCACATACGATCCTCCGCTTTCCGCTTCCAGTCACTTCCAGTTAGCCTTATTAGATAGTCGGTCCATCTGGAGGTAGGGCGCCCTGCGCTTCTTCCTATGCGCGACCTCCATTCCAAGACTTTCCCCCCTTCTACCGTCGATGACTCGGCAGATGTGGCTAGCCCACTGGCACGTCAACGTGCTGACTTTGAGAGCTATGACGACTACCTTTGTTCTCCTTCGAATTTCTTCGTTTCGGATTCTATCTCTTGGAGAAATGCCAAGCATAGCTCTTTCAATCGCTTGTTGTGCGACTTTTCTTCTTATAAAACTATTCTAAAATATTTTCACCAAGTTTATTAGAACTTATTTGTGACATGTAATGAGGCTATCGCTGTACACTGGTCGCAAATTTTTTCAAGGGATTTTGTTGTGTGCTTGAATCCGAATTGTGATTTGTGAGTGTCCATAGATGTGAAAATCAGATTTATGCTGATAACTTTAAATTAAACATTATGAAACTTCAAATTTTAATTCTGAAATTATTAAATAAGTTTTCCATTCTATCAGCAGTCCTTAGAACTGCCTTTTTTTTCATATGTATGTCTTAATTCAGATATGATTTTAAACTCTTGTTTTTCTATCTCTATTTGTTGATGAGGTGAACATATCATCGTCCATTCTGAAAGGTAGTAAAAGTTATACGATATTAATCGGATTCCTACCAAGTTTAAAGATATCCTGACGAACGCAGACAAAGTCCCACAGTTATCAGACAAAAAATGTTATTGTCCTATAGGAGATAATACTCAAACGAGCGGCTGACTTGGCGGAGGCGTTGTACTCCATGCCTCGTAACAACCAGCTGCTACCACGCTCTCCGCCACCAACCGCTCCCTTCAACACATACGCTCAGGATGCAGCGCCACATCAATGGACTGAAGGTACGACCTCACCATCCTTATGAACTATAGGTATACTAAATCGTAGCATATATACTAGTCTATTCACGTAGACATACACCGAGGCATTCACTTGTTATCGACTTACCTGATTTCAAAAACATATACTACAATGAACCAGTGTGTCTGGTGGGTAATAATGACAACACAAGCTTCAGATATCACGTGACGAAAGATAATGAAAATTATTATAAATAAAGAAACTATTGTAGTCTATTTTTATACTTTCTAAGCAAGTTTAAGCATCAAAAGCCTAATGGTTTAGGGTACGGTCTGCGAATCGTAAGGTCGTAGGTTCGAATCCACCATTCGACTATTGACGTGAACCATCTCCTAGCACAAGCCTAAACTTAGTTGGAATGGTTAACAAGAATCTTACTAATATTTTCTGAAAAAAAAAGAAATATTGCTATATTCTTTTAAAAAAAAAATCCCACCTGGTGCTAAGTAGATAGCAATTGGTCCTCGATGGATAAGCGTACAAGCTTAGTAAACTTCACTGTACTATTGAAAACATCGACACATTGTAATCGGAGGAAAAGTATTGGGAAAAAAATTTTTGCCCAATACGTGAAAGGGTCAACTTTTCAAATAATTCCAACTCCTAAATTCAGCTGAAGTGTACCATACCACAACGACATAATTTGTGTGTAAAGCAACAAATAATTGACTTTTCAAAAATGATACAAGAAAATTTGTTTTCATAATAAATAGTTAAAATAATTATCGCAAGAAGTCCTAACATAAATTTGTTGTTGACCCCAGGCTTTTTCTTTTAGAGGAGTACGCGCGTAGCGGCGGTTCAGTATCGCCGCGGTACTGCGCAGGCGCCGCTACGCCGCACTACGCACAGCACTACGCGCCTCCTACGTCGCTTTTCAACTCCACATCACGTGAGTAACTTTTTTTTAATATGCTAACAATTTTTTTTCCAAATAATATTAACATTCTTGTTAACCATTTCAAATAAGCTTAGGCTCGTGTTAGGAGATGGTTCACGTCAATAGTCGAATGGTGGATTTGAACACACGACTGTACGATTCGCAGACCGCACCCTAAATCATTAGGATTTAAAGATATCTATAATTAATGCATTCTTTGTCATGGCATAATAATCGCACAGTCCAAATCTTTATTGTTCACATTTTAAATATTAAAATGGGTACAATGAATTTAAGTAAATTTGAATTTATTAAATTAAAACTAATTTATAAGTGAATGACCAACCATAAATATGCAAGCCTGCCAACCAAAAAATGTAAATGTGTATGCATATGCGTAAATACAAATTGAAATACTTCGGCTTACAATTAACAGAATTTCTGGTATTTAGAGGTACTAACATTTATTTAGAGGCAACGACAGTTCAGTGTCTAAGCGTTTGATAGTAGTTCGAATTCATTTATCTACTTATTACTAATAATATTTCGCTTAAAAAATTACAGTAAAATCACTTTATAAAATGTCAGCCATTTATATACAGATGGATTCAACAACTGCTGTCATATCGTTTATTTCCATCACCGTCGTCTACATTGATGCTTATTTTTTTAATTTACCAAACATAACATTACGCATTAATACTAATTTGCGTACCATATATGAATCTTTTTAAGTAACAATAAAAAATTATAGTCCCTTAGTACTAGGATAATAAAATATCCTGTTACCCTCTCTCTCTTCCTTGCTATTAGTCCCACACGGTGGTGGGGTCACCTTTCCTACTTTTCGCTTTCCACTTCGCTCTGTCCCCGACATCGTCCTGGGAAATCTTGCACTCCCTCGTGTCTTTCGACACTACAGTCTCCCACCTTGCCTTGGGTCTTTCTCTGGATTTTCACCCTGTTATCCTATACATAACTTATTAACGTATCTTTTATAAGAGTGAAATATATTAGCGTAATTGTTCTGAGCAAAGTATGGACTGCTATAAGAGCTATAAGTAAATGGGCTTTGCTTTGATATCTCACGGGGGTTTTTCAATGCAAACACAATAATAAGTAGTGTGTTTATACCAAATTCTTGTTCAATAATTCAAACAATATTTACGTCTCTCACATATTATTGTTAAAAATATCAGAAAATATTGGCGTCTCTCACTTAAAAAATGACGAACGCATGAAACCATTTGTTAGTATTTTTGTTACGTAATATGTGATTTCAGTTTATAATTTATTTTACTAAGTTACTTATTATTACATCAGCTATCTGCCAGTGAAAGTCCTGTCAAAATAAATCCAGCCGTTAGCAAGAATAAACAGTGTGATAAAAATTGTAAAAAATATTATTTTAGTGTATATACACCGTATGTATGTAGCAAAAACCGGTTATTTTAATACAAACAGACACTCCAATATATTATTAATTATTATTCCAATATATTATTATTTATCTGTATAGATTTATCTCTCATCTTTTTTAATCGATTTGACCATTGCATTTGTATTTTTGAAAAAATGTAATATACTAGCTAAATTTACTAAACTTAAATTTTATTATAATTTATCATGGAACTCTTTAAAAATTTTAGATTTTTCTTACCAAATTTGTGTTTTCTTTTAAACTTATTTACCCTATCTTTTCTTTTCTCCCACCCCAGTGTCATTAGGCCCTTATCATCCGAGCGCGCACGGACAGATAGACAACCATGACCACTGTGACGCTTATAACTCAAAAGATAGTCTCCATTACGCTGAAAGGAATGAGAAATGCGCGGTCGACTTCCAAGCAAACAGTCATACAAAATGCAACCCGGGCTATATGAAAGGGCAACACTGTAAAGAGGCCAAGCTAAGGAGCGCGTTCGCTGTAGTAAAGCAGAGCCCGCAACATAGCTGGCAACACTTAGTGCAGTGTTAGTAGTGTTCCACTTTTTATTTCGGTTGTTTATGCTTCTTTTTTATTTTGCTCTGCTTTACTGTACAAATGTTTTTGGACATTGACGCATGTTTTTGTACTCTAATCAGTTGGATTTTTGCAAATTGTTGTTATTTCTTTTTTGTTTTGTTTTATTTGTTTTTTTTATTATTTTATCTTTTTTTTCTTATTGTTTAGTTTGATGGATTTTCATCATTTATAAAAATATAATATCACTTCTCTTTTAGCGAATGCTGCATTATTCTTTGTATGACGATGTATGATAGAAAAAATCTCTCTTTAGTCCTTGTTATTGGTTCTACATAGTGATGAGGTCAGTTTCCGAATCTTTGTCACTTTGCTCTGTCTCTGACATCATCTTGCAATCCCCTATATTTATCTTGGATCTCTCTCTGGATCTTCAACCGAAGAGGGATAGATGAAGTGCCAAATACCCTACATGGTCGGAAGGCCTCTTCTTTACATGTCCATAGTATCGCAGTCTACTCTCTTTTCATTTCGAATACAACTTAAATGAACTATCGTGACTGATAACCGAGAGCATATACAATCGTATATGCCCTCGGTTATCTGTATGTTCTTTGATTTTGGGCTCACATGGTGGTCAGCTGTTCGCGTTACACTTTGACATCGTCTTAGAAAATCATGCAATTTCTTACATGCCTCGATACTACACCTCCGACCTTTTCTTGAGTCTTCCTCTGGATCATCAACCAAGGAGGGAAAGTTGTAGCGCCAGATTCCCTAGGTAGTCGAGACGCCTCCTCGTACGTGCCTGTACCATCGCAGTCTTGTCTCACATACTCGTTGCGTATTTTATCTAGCGACTATGCGCTATATATCATAATAAGAAAATCTGTAAAATCATAATACATTTTAAGTGTTCACAATTTTCTTTTCACTCCGAATACAACATACATGGACTATCGGTATGCCATGGCTAGATATGTAGCCATCTGAATTCTGATATAGATGCACTCGATTATAATAATTAAAATAATAATTAACTTATAATAATTTTGCAATGTTCTGAACGTGATATATTATTGCAGGAATGAGCGGGCTGGTATCATCTCCGTTCAGCGTGAACCCATTCTCCCTCCCGACGTGCAGCGCGCAGCAGTACGCGCAGACCGCGCCGCTCGCTTCCAAGTAACTCAAGCGCTACATTTAATAATTATCATACTTAATACCTCCGTGTCTTAACCTTATACTTCCCATTACACATACTTTTATGTGATGGCCAAAAAAAAGAAAAAAGACAAGTAACTCAAGCGCTACATTTAGTAAATATTATATTTATGTCTTTGTTTGTTTTATGTTTTTACTTCAAGTTACTTAGACTTTTATGTGTCATAAGGTCACCGACGTTGAGCATTCACATTATCGAAACAAATAAAACCTAAATTAAAATATCTTTGTGTTATGTTAACGAAGCACAAAATGGTTTTTTGTTATTTATTAATTAGGAAATTGTTCGCACATATTAAACGCACAATATACTCACAAAATATACTCATTGAAAACAATGTTCAGTTCACCTATTTTCAAGATATGTGGTTACTATTGACAATTAAATCTCTCATAATGCTATAACAAAACCTTTTAGTAAAATTCAAATTGGTAGGGTTACATGTAATTGATGATACGTTATACATTATCCATACCGAGGCCGTCTATACCGGAAACTAATTGTGTGCGATCAATGGAATTGCAGCTAGTGGGCCAATAAGATCATCTATCTTATGTCTCAAGATGAAGAAAGCATACGAAACAGCTAGTTTTATTTTAAAATCCTACACAGTCATCTCTCTTATTTAAAACTTAACTATAAGTTAATAATGCTAAGCATAAAACTTGAGAATGGCTCGGCTAATTTTTTTTGCATGTTCCTTAAGGCACCTGGTAGGTTTTAATGATAAAAAATTGTCTGAACAATATTAAAAACAACACTTTTCACTTCCTGGCTCATGTAGAAATCGTAATTAAAATTCACATTGTATGGAATTAGAAGCAGAAATAATTACCGGGAACGATGTCTTGGCGCTATATCACCGATCGACTGCAGATAATGGAACGTCAACAGTTTTAAAAGGAAATCAACAAGATATCGAAACTAATAATCGTTTCATTGTTCCTTATTAACTAATTGTTGAGATGCAAATAACGTGGACACTTGGAAAATCGTTATATTTATTTAATTTCAACTATTAACTTTTGCCAGAACAAAGTCTACCCGAGCAGCTTGTATTAAATAAATTTCAGTTTTTTTTTCTATACTAAATTTTTATTTAACATTCGTAAACAGTACTCGGAGGTTAACTATATGTGGGGTATACCCAAGGGTAATGTGCATTGTACTTAATGTTAACCTAAATAACGGCGGCGTTTGTATAAGTTGTATATAACTTTTGTAATTTTCTTGTATATACTAGAACTATGTAACATGTAATGATAATATTCATAATTTGTTCGCTAGACGGGAATAGTCGCGTAGATTTTTATATACAAGTTCCGATTTATCCTTCGACTGCTCAGGATTTCGAATTAAATATCGTGTAAAGTATCATAAGTGAAGCTGTTATCAAATGATTCGTGTCGATATTTCCCATTTTTTTTTTGTAAAATCTGTGATATATTTATTGTAAGTAATGTAATGTAATCGAACTTTCAATATAAATAACTAGATATAATTATTTCCTTTCAGCTTAAAAACATCGAATAATGTAAATATTGTTCAACAGAATCGATCATATCTACTGAAGCATATCGTTTACACACAAAAAATATATATAAAATGTATTTGTAATGTCTACGAAACACAACGAAATATTGAATCCTGTATACGAAACAGATAAAATATCTTCCGAAACTATTTATTTGTATAACTTTGATACGGAAAGCGCGTTAGAGGAATTCCTTTCAAAATATTGTATGTATTATATTTAAACAATTGTATGAATCTCTTATAAGAAATGTATATTGATTGTAATCGTTTACGAACAAACCTATCACAAAATACCAAATTAAATTGCGTATAAATATAAACTAGTTTTATTTAGATCCTTTTATATATTAAAGAGTTTTTTTCTTTCAATAAATCGCAACCACAGACTTATGTCCGTCCTCTTTTGTAAGATACTTGAATTGGTTGCTTTGGTTTTTTTTTGGAGTGCTACCTCTACAGTTACTACATTTTTTTTTATATATAATGCCTGATTTTAAAGGTGGTGCTGGAGAATGCTTTGGTTCGTGGACGCCCCGTTGCATTCTTTTAAGTTTCTCCGCGACCGCTACGTGCCTGTTTCTCATGGCCATTTTTAGATTTTAGTCTATAATTTTCTCTTTTGCGGCCGTTGCCCTTGTCACCAGTCTTTCTGTGGAATAAACACAGCTGACTGTGTGTCTGGATATCGCCACTACAGCACTATACTAAAGAGTTTTAGCCTAGTGGCTACGGGACCCGAATCCGGGACGGCTTGTACTGTGGAATTGCCGTTTCTTCGGGTTTTTAAGTACATAAATTTGTTCCCGATGTATGAAGATAAGCTCACCCCTGTATTATATGGCCCATAATAAGCTTGGTGAAAGACGCAAGCTCTCTATCTACCCCACTAGGGTTAAAAAGACGTACGAGTTTATTTTATTTTACTGAAATACAAACTGCCAGGACGATTGGTTCTTCCTGTGACATGTCTAATAAACTGATGTAAGTATACGTGGATATAATTATTATCTTTGTCTACCTTGTAATGGTAAAAGGATGTATGAGCTTATTTACCCAGGTAAGGAATTAATTGAATTTCGGATGAGTTTTTACATCGTTAAGTTTTCGTGAAATAAGAGGATTAACTTGTTACTCAACTGTCCACTAACACAAAAAGGTTAGTGTTCATTCCGCATTTTACGAAACAAAAAGGGGGTACTTAATACATAAGTTTCAAGCGTCAATTCCACATCACATCGACTCATCCATCATGCAATACTCGAACAAAACAGTGTCACAAATAGTTGGGCACCATTGTGATTTCACACATGGTAACATTTGGACCCCAACTGTAATATTATACTAAACATTGTTGTACTGCTCCAAGGGTAATATTTTCCATTGTTAACGCTGACTAGATAATGCATGGGTTTATCGCTGCTCCTAATTGTGCCGCCGAAGAATGGAGATTGTATTACACGAATTAGCATAAAAAGAGGCAACTAGTGTTTTGCAGACGCTCTCTATTGTATATATAAATTAATTATGATAATTTCTAATGGCTTTTCAAGGGTGTGCATTCGTATATACTTAGTTATGTTACATCAAATACATTTACATTTTGTTTTAATTCAAATGCTTTAAGTTTTTTAAATGATCTGCTTACTTAACTCTCCTTCTGACTCCTTATTACTCGAAGTCCTGGAATAGCTAAACCAGTTGTTTGATTCATCTACAACTGGTTTTTTTACAACTTTAATCTGTTAATTTTTACCGTCATATTACGACAAATAGACTTACCCGTATACGGTAACATTTTTTCCTTCTTTTCTTTACATTTGGTTTATTCTTATTTTATAACACTTATGCTTATAAATAAGTCATTGTTTATATGTTGTAAGTAAACATACTATATTGTTAATTAGCAAATTGAAATGGGAATGAACCTGTCATATCAACCGTTGGATCATTCGAACCGCGGAATAACGTCTTTCAAATAGCAACGATCTTCGGCGGCTGGCATTGGTTGGTTGAGAGGTCTCTCCAAATTTTCTCTCTCATGCAACAGTGGTCTGTTATAGTCTGATGATCATAAATATATCATTGATATGACCTATAATCGTTCGACCATGTAAATCTCGGTGAAAGTAATTTTGAAGGCGTAAGTCTTCAACAAATCAGTAAAAATCACTTAATTATTAAAGCGTTACCTTATTAACGCTTGCTAGTTATTTATTGATTTACTGTTGCTCTAACTAAAAAAAAATAATCTTAAATTCTTAGTGGCAGTAACTTTTTAATGCGCTTGAGAAATTTAAAATCATAATAGTGTGAATTTAGGGGTAAAATTGTTGAAACCTATTTTTATGGGACTGACTATTATGTGTTAACAGGTAAAATCACATAGATAGTTAGATAGATAGAAATAACTTTATTGCACACCAAAATCAAACAAGAAGAAAATTACAAAACTAAGGTACTTGGTTATTTTTTAATTGTTTTGTATAATATATCATTTGTTTTGTACCAAATTTACAATCAGTACTTACAATACTTTACAATCAGTTTTGTAACAAAAGCAATATGTCGTATGTTATTGCAATTGTTTCACACTAATATTCGGATCGTTCGTTTCGCAGTCGCTACATTGACGTCGTGTGCCGCGCACGTGGCTACGGCGTAGCCGCCACGCGTTTGAATGGCATTCCCTCGCAATTTTCCTAATTTAACAAACACAATTATAATGTGAGAGAAATATCTGTAACACGTGTATTTTTATGTTATTACCAGTTGATATTATAAAAAATTACTGCCAACTTAAGATACACCACCAGACTATCCACCTGCTACCGGCGAGTCCTTAGCTACTTTGGCCTCATTGCCCGAAGGCAACCAGATAATTTGGAAAAAATGGTTTGTGTAAGGAAAATCGAGGGCAAAAGGTCACGGGGCCGATCACCTACTCGCTGGTCTGACCAAATTAAAAACAATTTCGACCGCAATGAGAGAAGCTGAGGACAGAGCGGTGTGGAGGCAGCTCGTTGATGTCTCGGTGAAGGCGCTTCAAGATAAGCACGACCTTCAGAAATGAAGAATACGATGAAGAAGAAGAACCAGTTTAAACAGATTCACTATCGAAGTAGGGTCGCGTGGCGGACTATGCCATTATACTCTCTTTACAGAGAAGGCCTGTGCCCAGCAGTGGGACCGAGAGAGTACCACAGAGAGACTCCGAGCATAGCCCTTTCTATAGCTCGTTGAGCGACTTTTAGCCTGTGGACTAGAGTTACCGTTCTAGCTATACCAAATAGAATTAAGGTTGTGCTAGGAGATGGTGGTATAGGAATGAATCTTTTTTAACTGTCTTGTACCAAAGAGTTTCTGCTTTTATTTTTAACCGACTTCCAAAAAGGAGGAGGTGCTCAATTCAATTGTATTTTTTATGTTTGTTACATTCGACTAGGTGAACCGATTTGGACGATTCTTTTTTATTTGACAACTGGGGCTTTCTGTTTTTGTTTTTTTTTTTTAATTTGGTCCAGTTCTGATAATGGTATCCATGAGAAAACCATCTATGTCTATTGGACTAACGTTTGATTCGATTTTTGTTTTTGCTCGTTCTTGACGTACAAATTGGAAACCTCCTTGTTTAAAGTCGGTTAAAAAAGTAATTCAAACCATTTTCGATTGTGGGTATTTTCACAAGTGATAACATTAAAAATAAAGAACCATTCGAAATATAATATCGTAAACGCGCAAAGGATAAGTGACATTTTTATCTGGTCGGACACATATTTGTCGTCCCTACACTAAATAAGTTAAGTGAACAAATCGTAGCTACGTCGCCGCGTGTCGGCCGCGCGCCGTGTGACCGCGCATTACTAAATTAGCGCTCGGTGTGCGCCCGCCCTTAAATCGTATTAAGTGGGGGCGGGTCAGGTTACTCGAATATTTTTGGGGAAATTTTAATGCGAACAAATGTAATCGCTATTGTATGATATTATTATTACTACTTTGTCCACCATAATGTTTGTGAGAGAACAAATTAACCAAAAAGATAATATACTTGTATGCATGTTAAAAGACTGACATAAACAAACGATGATGATTTAGAAAATGAATCGTTAATACATTGCTTAATGTCTTTTTGTTAGGTAGCTATTGAGTGTCTTGATAATTTTCCGATAAAAGTTACCGTGTTTGTTCCTTACTTTCGGGCCCGCCCTCAGATCAGAATGCTATCGCGAATAGAGTAGCCCAAACAAATGTCCCTTCTCGGGCCCCTTGTGCCTGTGTTACTCCCTAAAGAGGTTCAGGCTAAGCGATGTAAGATCTGTGGCACCATTTAAAAACCTGGTGAAACTGCCGAAGCCGCCTGGCTGACCACCGTAATCCATTCAGAAAAAAACTCGTACAAACTAACAACGACCAGAGATAATAAATACCAAAGGATCGGACCCGAACGCCGAGAACTATCCTGGATGGGTATCCGGGTCCGATCCTTTGGTATAGAATGCAATATTCAATATAAATCATAATAAATTATGTAATATTCACCTTCTGTGTCACGGAATACGTACATTGTCTTATTATTTGTTAAATCATGAAATAAATCTTATGTTTAAAACATAAGATTTATTTCATGATTAATATAATATAAGATATTATAGATATAACAATTCTGGTATGTATTAATGCTTGGAACCTACATAAGTAAAATATTTATAGTAGTTATTCGAATGTAAAAAAACGATACTAATTTGAGGGAACTAAATATTTATTATTACACAACTCGACCTCTAACAACTATGTCGCGTTAAAATGCGACATAACTTTGTGACGCTGATCGCCAGTGGAATATGAAGTGAAAGACAGATAACAAATGAAAGAAGAGAACATCAGAATAGTCTAACAAAATCTTAGGTGATAAGTTCGAAAAATATCGCCAAGTAAAGATAAAGTTATAACCTCAGATTTATTTTATAACGCTATCGTGAACAATTGGAAACGATTTATATCAACAGTCTAATGGCGGCAATTCATACTGTAACATTTGTATTTTTAAAGAAATGACTGCAGGTCATTGGTATAACACAGCTAAAAACGAATTTAGGCTGATAAACGTCAATAGTTTAATAGCCTAAGTCAGACATAGGTCGTAGTTTTAAACTCCCCTTTTAGAAGCATCTCCTAAATAAGCTTAAGCTTCAAATTATACGAAATTAGTAATATTTTAAAAAAAATGTTAAGGGAAATCAAATTAAAAAAAAAAACCTGAATAGAACTAGATCGTATTATTATAATCCGTAGGCTATATTAAAACTTTCGTAGGCTATTACTTGATCAAGTTCAACAAATCACATCGATATCAACAAGTGTCTTCATCGAATCAACATTGAAACAAACGAACTCCGCAGAGTTAAAAACACGGGTGGCTCTTGGAAAATAAAACAAAGCGTGAAATGCGTAAGAAAGTCTTTCGCTGGGTGGCTGGGGGGTGGCGACGGGGGGAGGGGGTGGCCGACAATAGGTGTACAGATAACTTTCCTTCCATAGTAGAGTCAATACCGACCCTAGGGAGTTTTACCCTCGGGGTTCGGTCGCTTGGGAAAACTAGACCCAACAATATAGAAAAGGACAGATTTATACGTCGACGGCGTGCGGGACGAGTGCCCGATTGTACTTATGTATTAATAATATATAAAGGAAAAATGTCGAGAACGTGAGCGGCGTGATATGTAGCGACTGTTAGCAAGAGAGGGATGGATGACATCAATTTGTCGTGTCGTGATGGGGTTTTATTTTGTTTCAACGTTTTCAATTCTTTTTTTTTCCAATCGTTTATCTTTTTTTGCGAACGTTCAAATTTTTTATCCGTTTTAAGTATATCGTGTGTCCTTATATTCTCGGATAACAAACGTTTTAACATTTCTTTTAGTCTTCCTTCTCGAGCTTTTGGCGTTTAATTATACTCTACAGAAGTTGGCAAATTTACAAATGAATTTTCAAAAATACATAATTGATAATCTACAAGTTTTAAAAAGCTGAAGTACTTTGAGGGTAGACAGAGAAAAGAATAGCTATGCTCTTCTTCGTTTTGTATTATTGTACCTTATATTGAAAGTAAGTAATGTTTTGTATTTAAAGAAACGAAACATTAAAACTGTTTTGTTCAAGTCGGCTGAGATTCGAATCGAACTTTCTGTGTAACTTTTAATTTGTGCAACTAAAGAGTATATATAGTAAATCAGAATGAAACATTGTGAATATAGGTTTCAAAGATGGCATACTGAAGACCGAACTCAGACTGGTGTTGTAGGAATAATCAATGATTATGTTTATTAATACAGCGAACCAATTGTCAACCGACTTCAAAAAAGGAGGTTCTCAATTCGTCCGTATGTTTTTTATTATTTGTTACCTTATAACTTTAGACTGGGTGAAACGATTTTGATGATTCTTTTTTTACTTGTTTTACTTTGTTTAACTTATTATTAGTAAACTGAAAGTTTAATACTTTTGGTAGCAGTTAAGTGATCAACTTTTTTTCCACGATCCCACCTGATGTTAAGTGGTGATATAGTTGAAAGATGGTACGCGCTAGTTTAGTAAGTGCCTATTCACACTACTCTTGAAGGCTCCCACGTTGTACTTGGACGGAAAGACTGACGCCGGTAGCTTAACTGCTACCAATAATTTTTATAACCTTTATAACCCAATCCAAAAATTTGATGACCAATTTGTTTTTTTTCATTTTTTTTTCTTTTCTTTTCGCCTTAATTTCGCCTGCGAGAACCAGATTTTGATGATACTTTTTGACGTGTTTCCATTGTGGTCACATTTCATTCAATTTAGTCTAATCCTGACATTGGCATCCTTGAGAAAACCATATAAGTCTTAAATTTGCTTTTTTTTTACCGAACTACACAGATTGGCCAGAGAGGCTGGCCTTGACTGCTTCACCGGATTGAGAGGTGGCACAGCTCTTAGGTCGCTTAGCCTGAACCTCTATTGCTAGTAACTCGACACAAGGGTCCCCCCGGTGAGGGGTAACCTCGGCTTGGACGGTTACTATGTTACGCATACGCATTCCGATCCAGGGGTGCCCGAGAGGGCCGAACCACGTCTCGGTCGGTTGCTATTTCACGGAGTTAAATTTGCATTATGTGAGCAACAAATGGGCGAATTACTCAATGTCA
This sequence comes from Meandrusa payeni, assembly GCA_029286785.1. NCBI lineage: Eukaryota > Metazoa > Arthropoda > Insecta > Lepidoptera > Papilionidae > Meandrusa > Meandrusa payeni. The sequence continues at coordinate 4,847,457 of JAGSMX010000003.1, read as the reverse complement.
CGCCAACCGATTTCGATGATTATTTTTTTATTAGAAAGTATATACTTCAAAGGTAGTTTCTACGATAGATCGAAAATATAAACAAAACGACCGCGCGTAATAACTTTTAATGTTTGATACGATTTGAAGTCGTTTTTTGTTTTTACTCATATATATATATATACTTGGGAATACGATTTTTACCTTAACCCTAAAATATTCTTGTAATCGTCTCTTGACATATTTGCATGTGAATTCAACAGTTCTTACTCGGTCGCGTAACACAGTTGTAAAACGGTTATAAGACGATATCGCAACGGCATCGAGGCGTGTCAACGACGCGGGCGTTAAGCGAAATTGAGTGAGAGCCGAGTTAAAGTATTAAAAGTTTTCTTCAGCCAGCGATCCTTGTGAGCGGAGCAAGCGGAAGACGTCGCGGTGTGCTGTTCTAGGGAAGTGCCACTATTCACAAAATCATTTATCGATATTGATCGTGAAAATTTATTAACTAGTGTTTTTCATAATTAAGATGAGAAGCTAAGGTAAATAAAATGCGTGATATGTATGAAATTAATATTAAAATTTATTTTCCCTACTAGTATATATTTATCAGCTTATTTATTTATTTAATATGGTACACCAACAGCATTACATAAGCATACATTGTAGTTTAACACTAGGGTTGCGGATTTTTGATTAAGCTTATTTTTGACAGTAATTTTTTACAAACTTTTAAAAGATAAAAGTCTTTGAATTTTTGTCAGTAATTATGAGACAAGAATAAGTACAGAGAACGTAATAAGAATAGCTATGTAAAGTTGAAGTTGTAGTAAATATCGATATTGAAAATGGTAATATCGATAAACATATGAAGCTTGGGCACAACCGTATTTCTTTAACACGGTGTAAGTTAATAATGTAATAGAATTACGAGGGAAAAATTGTTGAACTTCAGTGGAGCAGGTCGCGTCTTAATTGTAGCAGTTTGTTCGGCGCGTCCGACTTCCATGATCTACACCATGTCTACAAAGAATGTGTTCAATACTAAAAATATAAACACAAAACACTCATGCCTGTTACTTGTAAGGGTAGGCAGACAAAATAAAATTCATCCAGGCAAACCGGCATAGGTCAAAGGCAGCAACAGCCGAATTGCTCCAAGCTGCCAAGGAAAAAAAAGTATCAGTCGCCATGATTCAAGAACCCTACGTGGGAAATAAAGGCGAAATGGAACAACATCCTGGTACCCACATAATCCAGTGCACCCTAAACAGGCAAAAACCAGTGAAAGCCGCTATCATGGTATTCGGTAATCAGTTGGAGATAATACACGATCCACAATTGTCGATATACCTTCTTCTAGGACGCCCTCTAGCGACCCTATCAATCACTTCTGCGTTATAAATTTTCTGTGTCATTCTATTCACCCTAATTCTTTCTATATGTCCGAACCATCGAAATATATATATTTTTTGATACTGTTATAGGAAAATATTCTAGATATAGTATTGTTTATTTTAATTATTTTGTATATTTTAAAAATGTTTTTCTCCTAGACATCACAACAAAATACCTTTAAGGACATTACTTTTGGATTAAAAGTTTTCTGAAGATATCGTTTCCCAATTTTGTATAATAAGATTTATCTATGACAACCTCTTTTGGTAAAATATACGTTAAATTATTTGCGATATCGTAAACGTTTACTCAGGTTAAATTATTTATTTCTGTGGTCACTGCATAGAACTTTATTGTTCTGTCAGACATTTAAAACTATACTGAATATCTAACGATGTCTTTGATTGAACCCAAAATACAAACTACTGGAGCACCGTTCGCAGGTAAAGTCCAGAGCGATATAGCATGTTTCCTGATTAAACTCAACCGTAGAACGAAGACAAACTGTTTGAATATGCATAGACGTTAACAAAACTGCATTTGAATTCATAGGATTCGGCTCAAAATTTCCTGCACTGATGCCTCGGGACGTCGACGTGCAGACTGAAGTTAGTTTCAAAAATCAAGCGGATGCAGTAGCAGTTTACGTGAAAATTAGGAAATCGTGCCGTCAAAAATGTTGCATGAAATAGTGAACTAACGTAGTTCGTTTGGTAATGGATATAGACTGCTAAAAGGCACGCTAAAAGCTTTCTGAAAATGTTCGAGCCGGGTTAATTGTTTGTATGATTCTCGTGATCGCTGGAGACATTTATGCAAGTGATACAAACACGTTCGAGAAATCGCTAACACTTGCAATTTAGCTTTCCTTGGAAAACGTTTATTTTACTAAGTTTGAATGATAGATTGATTGTTACATAAAGTTGCTGTTATGATGTAAAATGTAAATGGACATTTTAAATTGGGTCATATCTTATTATTTAAACAGAGTTTTCGAAGGTTTTAGAAGTTAGTAGAAAAATCTCTGCCCTTACTAACGACGCTGCTTATTTTCTATTAGACACGTATATTTACTAGCAAAAACCGACATCAAATCGATTTTTTAATGACGAACAACAGAGATTGGCCAGAGAAGCATAGCTCTTAGGTCGCTTAGCCTGAACGTCTATCGCTAGTAACTCACCACAAGGGTCTCTCCGGTGAGGGGTAAACTCGGCTTGGACGGTTACTATGTTACGTAACCATTCGGATCGGAAGGCGCCCGAGAGGGCCGGGCCACGGCTCGGTCGTTTGCTATTTCTCTGATAATATTCTTCAAATCGAATCAAACGTTAAACGCTACTACGAGCATACGCCCTATTTGTATTTGCCAATTATTGTAGGCATATTACAAAATATAATTAATCAGAATTTAAACAAACTCTCATCAAACTACTCTTGAAGTACATCCTTTCCAATAAAAAATAATCATCGAAATCGGTTGATGTGATATTGAGTTATTCGTACATTTGTGGCGTATAGACTTGATGAAAATTTAAGACTTATGTGGGTTTCTAATGGATGCCATAACAAACATAAAATAGAACATATACAACAATAATACATACAGACGAATTTAGATACTTCACCTTTTTTAAAGACGGTTGAAAAGTATTTCTTTCCATTCATCATCATCATCATATCAGCCTGTGCCTATCCACTGCTGGAAATAGGCCTTCCCTAATGCCTTCCACCACGTACGATCCTTCACTTTCAGCATCCAGCCACTTCCGGCTATTCGTATGAGATCGTCGGTCCATCTGGAGAGAGAGTGCCCTACGCTTCTCCGACCCACCCGCGGCCTCCATTCCAACACTTTTCTCCCCCATCTGCCGTCACTGACTCGGCAGAAGGACCAATGCCTCCCGGTTTCTTCGTTTCGGATTTATCCCTTAGAAAAATGCCGAGCATAGCTCTTTCCATCGCTCATTGTGCGACTTTCAGCTTGTGGACCAGCCCAACGGTCAGAGTCAAATTGTTCAAAAGTTTTTTTCCATTGTCTATCTGTTATTAGCAAACTACACATGTAACTAAAGGTATCCCATACCATATACTACGCATTGGAACAACGAGATACGTTTGTTACCGATTTTCGCGCGTCCCTTATCAAGATCACATCGAGTTTTATGGGTCTAATCGCGGCAACCGCAAATAGGGCCCGAGTGGGCGATTTCCTATCCTGACCGATTACGGGATTATAGCTAATTAGCTATTACCGATATAGCGTAACTTAGTGCGCAATTTTGTGATTCTAATGCGTTGACTCGATGAACACGGATTCTTTTGCCTTACTCATTTAATATACACATTAAAAAGGTAACAATAAATTCCAGTAAAAGATAAACTTAACCGAAATGTGTGCAAGTGCAGCCTTATCGCTTAAACGGTCTCTTCCAGTCAAACCAGGAGTCAGTACAGGAGAGGTAAAAGAAATAAATCAAATCAAGAATTGTTAATATAAAGATATAATTATTAAAAACAATTTATTACATTTTATAAATATTGAACTCTATTCAAATTAGAAATAAATTTAAGCAATACATAAAAACATAAACTTTCATATTATTCAGACGTATATTGTTAATAAATATATTTATATGCAGATTCTGATAACTTTAAACGACCAAATCAGTTGATGGCGTTGCTAAGCAACAAACAGTAAGTCAATGAGTTAGACCAACAAAATAAATTTCAATTAAAATTATTCATATCTAATTATAATTACCGAACAACATGTTTTACCAAAAAAATTGCGGTCACCCAGACCTTAGAACGAAACTAACGAAATCAAATAATGTAGCGAGCGACTTTTTGCAGAAGATGGCTGCATTTAAAAATAGTCGATTTAAATCCGATTTGCTCCTTTTTACTACTATAAACATATGTTTACGTTATTTTTTATGTTAGCTCATCAGAGATAAATGCAGGTGTTCCACTCCATTTTAAATCATTAAGTCTCTTATCTTATTCATTCTTCCTACGTATACATATATTAAAACCAACATATTTTTTAAAAATTCTTCTCTAGGTGCCATCTTCTAAAGGTTGGCGACCATCATGGCGATTTGAACCCTCGACACAGCAGCACGAAATAAAGAACGTGTGCTCTTATTGAACTATTGGCGTAGATTTTTAAGCCAAGATGTTCTTCTCCTTCCCGGGTTTCTTTTAACTTGTATATTTCCTTGGATTATGAATTGTAACAAATCGTATTTGGGATTTTAAAAAATAGCAATGATAATAACCATTAATTTAAATCATAAGTAACAGAGGCTGGACCTTGAGCTGCCAAATTAGTTAAACGGTTCTGTATTTAAAGTTTTACATTATCAGTTCACTTTGTGTTTGCTTAAATTTGTAGAAATAGCTAAGAAAATTAAAAAAAAAACTTCATAAATAAATATAAAATCATGTCTATTCGCGCACAAAGTAAACAAACTTTAATTAATGAATAACTTTGTAATGTCATCATAATTAAACTGATTAGGTGATATTAGTAAATTCTTACTAAATTTATTATTTTTTACGAAGTATATTTTGATCAAATCGAATCAATCTTCTGCGTAGTAACAAATAAATTAAGAACGATATCATAAGCCCCTTAATGGTACAGAAATAACAAGTTCCACATAAATTTAATGAGACATTTAAGCAAGGGTCTTAGGTACAATTTTTCAAGGATAACTTAGAGTGCGCGTCCCACGCTAAGCTCCCTTATTTGAAATTGGTAAGCTACTTATCAGAGATCGATTTCATGCGGCAACGTTTTATAGACTTCGCATTGCTCTGTAGAGAATCTCCAGTCGGGATGTAGGCTTTAAAACACTTGAAAATGTTAATATATAAGAAATACGTGCACTGTCGCCTTACCCCAATGGTGTGGTAGATCCTTATGAAGTATTTTTAACCAACATAAAAAAAGAAGAGTTTTGTAATTTTTTGCAGGGGTTTTCTTTCAATTAGATCTTACATTTTGTTGGCAAAGGTGTTTCAAGGTAGCTCCTTTGAAATAATCGTCATTAACCTAATGTTTCAGCGTACGGTCTGCAAAACGTAACGTAGATTCGAATCCATCATTCGACTATTAACGCCAGCCATCTCTTAAGCTTAAGTTAGACGGAATGGTTAACAAGAGTGTTAGTAATATTTATGAAAAAGAATTTATGTATATCGATTGATATATTAGTCAGTTTATATCAGACAATTGGCTAGGCATGAGCAAGTACTGCACCAATAAATCAGAAGTGTAAGAATATATGCGCCCGAATTTAGAATTATATAACTACGATATTTCGGTGTTAGAAGATAGTGGGGGGTAAGCCCATTATCATAAACCAGGTACAATTTTTTTTGTCCTTAAGAAAGCGAATAGTAGAACTCTCATTGGAATAAACCAGCCGGGATTCAAACCTCCTAAAAGCCTCGAGGCTGTAACCACTTTATGTCTATTATAAAAAAAATGAAAATGCGTTTGTTTACAGATTGGTATACAAAAAGTTATGGTCGCACTCTCCATAACACAACTCCAATAATACACAGAACAAAAGAAAATAACACAAAAATAATATGCATATATTTTCTCAACCATGCGTTCATTCACTTTCAAAGAGTATTCGCATTGGAGGGAAAAAAAATGTAGGACAGAAATGAACGCTAACGTCTTGTAAAATTAAAAAGAACGCTATATTTTTACTTCATAACTTATCACGCATAAATTAACGTTAAATTTAAATAATGTATGCTTACGCGTAACATAGTAACCGTCCAAGCCGAGGTTACCCCTCGCGGGGGTGACCCTTGTGTCGAGTTACTAGCAATAGAGGATCAGGCTAAGCGACCTAAGAGCTATGCCACCTCTCAATCCGGTGAAGCAGTCAAGGCCAGCTTCTCTGGCCAATCTGTGTAGTTCGTCATTAAAAAAAAAGAAAAAAAATTCAACAAAGTAGAAGAAATTGTATATTTTCTCTTTTTTTCCAATTAATCTACTTTAATGTTTAGTTTATAATATTTGTAGAATATATATTAATTTGCTAGCTTTTAAATAACAAATTCATTAATTATGTGTAAAAAATTTTTACTTTAAAAAAAGTTGCTCAGTTATGTTCCAAAAATTAGGCTTTATAGCAGACGGCCGGCGCCATCTTGTTAAAACTGAAACTGAGTAGTTCATGCCCCTTTCAACAGATGGCGGTGTACACTCTCATGGGACGTAGAAGCGAAGCCGTTTTCAGTTTGCACCGTCCTGAAACACAACAAACCGGCTTGAGAAAGGGAGAGAGAAATTCTCAAGGCTCTGCCAGCGAATACGTTTTGGTATAAACGTGTTGTACTGAAATATTTCTTTATGGTACAATTGTGGGTGGATTTTTACCGGCCAATAGGAGTGTCTTGTAACGATTGGCCACTCCTACCCAGTTTTGATGCCTACTGGGAGTTGGATGAAAAAAAAATGTTGGCAATAGGTAATTTTCAATGTCGTTTGTGGGTGACGTAATTGTGGCTTTATAGACGGACGTCCGTCGGTTAGAAAATCCTACCCCAGGGTCTTAAACGTTGATTGAATGCGGAATCAGTACAAGCATAACGAGAACGTTTGGGGCGCGTATCATTGCTTCTAACGTACGGAACTTACGATTATAAATTAACCTTATATTCGTTGTATATAAACTTAAATAATAGAAAAACTAAAAAAATAATATTTCCAGGAACACATGTTGACGAAATTGCTATATGGATTTTATGTACTAGTTCTTTTAGTTTTTTCTTATGTTTTGTTCTTATAAAGATTCGATGAATCATTAAAGTTAAAATTTATTTGAAATGTGTAACAATGGCCAGCAGATTCAATAGCTTACGTCGTAGTTGTCATTTTAATTTAAAAATATTGCGTGCTATCTATTTCAAATACTACAAATTTCGTAGGTAAGGATGTAAATACAAGTTTTTTTATAAAAAATATAGTAATTACTATACTATGTAAAGTGGTATTTGAAGTATACACTGTAGAGCCTGATATTCTTCACGTAGTCAGAAGCAGTTGTAGAATTTTTTAGATTAGGCGTACATACATAAAGACAATGCATTAAGTTCGCCTTTGTGAATCTTTCTTAAATGTATTTCTTAAATAAACATATATGTTAGCTGGCAATACATGACACCCAGCGATTGTTATGCATAATAACTACTTCCAATGATATCTTAGTGATTTACCTGAACTTTATTGTATCTTTAATTCATAATTAATAATTTAGTTGATCGTCACATGAACTTGGCATTGTAAACAATAGTTTAACCTTATTAGTTCCTAATCTGACTTCTAATTAATTTTGTATAAAGATTGTGAGGACGCGCTGTTGTGACGTTACTCGTTCTAAATAATTCTTTGTACAACGTTACGCTGTCTCAATAAAGCGAATGTATTAGTTGTTGGACTATTTTATTCTACGAGACCTACAAATTATAACATATATTTATTCCTAGTGAACATGAGCGTCTTACTAGAGTTTTCGTTTTCATCTAACGTTTACGGTTTTGTTTGCTTTTAACTTGAAAAGTGTTTCACTAATGCAAAATATCAGATAGTTTGGTGCGCCCACTTTGTAGGTAACCGAGCTCCCGGTGTCGGTGCGGCCGTATGCAAAGATATTGATGGATAAGCGACGTATCCCTGGGAATAGCGCGGTCTCGACACGGCTTAGCACTTTTAAGGTAACAACACGCCTCGACAAGTTTTAAGTAAGTGTGAAGCGGGTGTTTGGCTTCTGAAATATTTTCGATGTTACGACTCAGTCAGTTTTATAATCTCTCGGCGAAAAGTTCTCGACTTTTAAAAATTGTTGAAGACACAGGAAAAAATTATATTGAACAAAACATATCAATCAAGAACACAGTGTTTGGATCTTCTTTTAAGTATAAATTATACTTGTGCCAGAAGACCCAGCTCTTCCTTAATCATATAATTTTTTTAAAGTTAATTAATATAAAATAATTATATGTATATGTGAGTGAGAGTGTGCATATGTGTTACTGTGTATGAATGTGTGTATTTATGTGAGATTACGATAACAATGTATAATACAGATATAATTGGAATTTGGATCGTAATATTGCCTCTGTATCCTCGTAGTCCAAACCTTCCAGCTACTTTAGTAAAGGATGCTTTACAGTCGTCCCAATTTAAAACATTAATGGGTAATTTATTGTTTATATGTTTATATACATAGCTTGATAGCTTTCTATATTGGAAACTGGCAACACTTGTATTTAATGTAAATATTACATAGATATAAAAATAGCAAATTAAAAAAATATTTAACTATTACATTACCTTAAAATGAGAGATCACCATTGCCCAGGAGCAGCCACTTAAGATGTTGCAATTGCTTTTCCGAAGGGTTATATCACTTGTTCACTCAGGCACCACGCAGTCGTTATTATGAATACCAGCCGTATATAGGCTGAATATAGGCCTCGCACAACAATTTCAAAAGGACCGGTTGTAAGTGGCTTGAATTCATCTCCGTCCCACGACCTTTTTGAGGTTGTCAGACCTTGCGGGTAGACGTTCTATGCTGTGCCAAGTAGGTACCTACTTGCCGGTCCGTAGAGTTGTAGTATGTACATATTTTTTGTTTGTGAACTCTCCCTTCGAACTATTTTTCGCAATCACAATAAGTTAATGCGAGCAGATATCAGCTTGATAAAAGGTCATTCATTCGGAGTCAGTAGTCAGTCCATTTATTCGTAGTTTTTGTGACTTTAACGCATTCGCGCTTTTTTATTACCACAAATGATTTCTAAATTCACGCACTGTGTGTTTTGTACTTACATAGGCTTATGTTATGATATTGATATATCCTAGACTACACTGAGATATTTTAACTATAAGACAGAAAGCACGATTATGTCTTTTGTCTTACAGTTAAAGAAGAGAAAATTTATGTATAACAGGAAAAAGCTGAGTTTGGTGCATTGTCAAATTTAACGAAATTTAATAGGTCGAGTGCTAAAAACCAATATGATATTTAGAGGTTGATAGCGAGAGCCAATTAGTTCCAAGCATTTTTTCATATATGCCCCGTCACAAATTAAATCAAGCTAACTACGTTTGCTTCGACATTATTCAACGTATCCGACTAAACATTGTTGGTACTCGTATTATTACGTGGGGTTCTTACCGACTAAAACTCCCCCGGTGGCCTTTCCTCGGTGCATTATGACGGGCTCCGGGATCTCCAGTGGAACGCACCGGAGTCCCTCTGTACTGTGAGGGTTAGCACGTTCCGGGGTGGGGGTGAGGAGGGGGAGTTTTTTGAACACAGGACGAGAACACCTGTGCCCTCGCAGTGCATGGCGACACAGGCCAGCCGGCAGGCCGGGCGGCAGGGGATACCGTATCCTTATTCTACAAGCCCAGAACTACAGGGATGACAACTGGAGAACCTATCTATCAGCATGACAGTATGATAATTAAATATGATTAATGTCGTTTGCTTCGATACGATCTACAATGGCAGTTGATTATTTTGCCTACTGCGGCATAATCATATTTCGATCTTATTCCCGGTCCTCACCCCTTTCGTTGGCACGTCATAATACCATGTGTTAAAGCAATTACCAGCAATGGCCACACACAACAATGGTAACAGTAACAAGTGCGAAAATTTGACAAGCAATAAATTCAATTTGAAGGAAACCTTTGTGTTTTTATTGACGTTCAATGTACTATGAAATAAAGACATTTAACGGACCGTTAGGGTTAGGATTGTATTATAAATAAGAGACACAGCCCTTTGATGGCCATTGTTATATATATCACGACGGGTTTTTAAAGAAATATTTTTTTTACAGATTTTCCAGAATAGCTGGCCATGACTGCTTCACCAAATTGAGAGGTGGCATAGCTCTTAGCCTGAACCTCTATCGCGGTCAGGGTTACCTCGGCTTGAACTGTTACTACGTTACGCGTAGGCATTCCGATCCGAGGGCGCCCAAGAGGGCCGAACCACGACTATTTCACGGGTTGACGTCGGTTCCGTTGAATTGGTCGGTTGCTATTTGACGGATAATTTAAGGGACAGTCAAAAATTTTAAAAGTTATGTTTCTTGTATACTGTACAATTTTCCCTGTATCGTTAACATAATGTATTTTGCAATATAAAGTATAATCTAACACGTCTGAAAAGATTGGCGTAAACGCGTGAATTCCGAGTGAAATGAGGGAGAAATCTGGTGAAATTCATTAATATCCCGTCGGAAGAAACGGGACGCGACAGGTGAGGCGGGAACACCTCGCCTTTGAAATACTTTCGAATAAACAGGCGCTTATCAGATTTATTTTATCCTTAATGCTTCAGCTACGTGATGTCAGATTGAATTTCGTTATGCATTTGCACAAAGAATATAATAATAAAAAATGGAAGCGTGTACTTACTTATACACCAGTGAGAAGTTATTCAGCTTTGGCATCATTAAAAATAGATTTTAATTGCATGCAGATAATTAATTACAATAAAATAACAAAAGGATAGTCACACATAGTCAATAAAGTTCCATTTAAATTTTAAACATTAAATATTATTTTAAATTATAGCAATGAATATCACATACGGATAGTTAACTTCAATATTGGAGCACTTGATAAAGTATATAAAAACATGTCTGACTGTCACTGTCAGAAGTATAATTTCAATAATAAATGAACGTTGTTAACAATTTAACAATAATTTAAACCAAAAGTATACCAGTGATAGCTAAGCAGTTCAGCTTAAGATCTGATAGTCGCGAGTTCGAATTACAGTCGGCTTGTAGGAATTTCCGTCTTTAGGGTTTTTATGTACAAAATAACACTTGCTAAAATTTATATCCGATGTATAGTGTCACTCCCTGTCACCATCGAAAACTGTCGAAGGTTGTGTGTTATAAAAAGGTGACGGTTTTTTTTTGAATTTATTCGAATAAATAAAGTCTGTTTATATATTAAAATAACCGGTTATTATCTACTACATACATTTTTTTTTCAATTTTCGTCTGTCTATCTGTTTGTTCCGGCTAATCTCTGCTAAAGCTATCTGCCAGTGAAAATGCCGTCAAAGTAGGCTTAGCTGTTTCAGAGATAAGCCGGAACAGACAGACAAAATTGTAAAAATTGTTTTTTAGGTATATGTAACGTATATACTCGTAAATATGCATGTACTAAGAAGCGCTTATTCTAAAATTACACACAAATATTTCAATTTTATTTGCATGTGTACTGCCTAGAGAATATCGGTATGCAATTATAATGGCAGATCCGAGTGTAATCTTTATATCGAATGGCTAATTGACTCCAAACTGGCTCACAGATAGATTTTCTATAAACACTATTAAGTGAACAATTATGGATTAGATCCACATTGGCTGGTAACTGCGGCGTAATGCATCACTGTGTCAAACGGCATTGTACCAGATGTATGGCATGACAAGTTCATTTTATACGAATCGTAATCGAGCGGGGGAAGCTTAGTGTACTGAGCGGACTAGCGTTAGAAGAATGTGGATAAGATAAATCCATTCATATTTTGTCTGTACATTTTGTTCTTTGAAATATAGTTTTAACTTTTATTGTATTAACATCATCTTCATCTTTTAATAAAACTACTGTTATATCTTTCCCTAAAGTTATTCTAACAATTGGTAACTTGATTTTATCGTCATTAATTTCTTTTTTTTAATCGGTTGATAAAATAGTTCTTTATAACTATTCTAATTAGACTTTCTTGTTAACACTTAAAATTTTGCATATAGTTATATTTTTTTTAATGTTTCTTTGACATGTTTCATACTTAAAGATGTCTTAAAAATTAAAATTTATAACATATTGTTAGATTATATTTGCACAAAATTAACTTCCAATCTAAAAGTAACGGTATTGTGAGCACATTTAGTTCTATTTTCAAAATCATTGTCTTCGTCCCATCACTAGCACGTGCATAATGCTTTCCATTTCGCTCTTCCCTGAGCACGTCTGCTGTCGATTTTGCCTTAAGTGATCTGCCTTAAGGATGCTGTCTTACTAATTACTAATTTACCCAATGAAGCTCAGGGCTTTTCGGTGGTAGATTTCGGTAAGCCATGAGGTGATCTGAAGCTGTGAAGAAGTATGGAATTGTTAGTTCTCACACCAGTCCAGGGTATACGGAGCTGCCTTCACTAACAAAATCATAACATCCATTATAAAATGGTACAAATAAATCTTACTGAGCAATGACGTCTAACTTTGTTCTTTCATGTGTTTTATCTTGCATGGTTTAAACAAGACATTTTTTGTAATAATTACAAATGAGGGATATAATTCATTTAAACATTATAAAAAAAAATAGGTAAATGTAATGTATTTTTATTTTTTTATTTATAAACTCTTTATTGTTTACACTTATGAACAAAATTAAAAAAAAAAGAAAATATAATTAAAATACATAAACAATGGGCGGCCTTATCGCTAAAAGCGATCTCTTCCAGGCAACCTTTGGATGGAGAGGAATAAAGAAGCGGCGGAAGTTTATAAAAAGTAGATATACTTAAATACTGATAATAAATATTTACATACAAACATACATACATACATATAATATAGATATATTATGAAGAGACAAAATGTGTGTAAAAAGTATTACATATATATCGTAACCGTATAAATGATGTTAGGTGGACTTATGCGTAATTTATGATAAAATGTCTAATGCAAGGTTATTTTGTAACAAAAGTAAGTCGCATCCATACATTTACAACGTCACCCCACGTCCAAGGGGCGCATACGCACGTTGTAACCCCGAATTGTGTAAAGTACGAAATAATTTCACGCATCACGTGTCCCGCTCCCGGATAATGACCCGAGAATCTCCCGGGCGATATCCGGGCCCGGACAAAATAAATACGCTGCTTTCTAATAAGGGCACGGATAAGTTTCCTCAAAGAACCGTTTGAATTAAAAAGAAATTACGCGCTCCTTTATTTTCCTTAGATTTTTTTTGTTCACTTATAACCTTTACCTAGCGTATTCTTTGAGAATTAGACGAAAAATTCAATCGAAACAACATCTTAGAAAGGAGGTCACAAAAAAATATATTTTTCATATTTATATATAATGTATGACATGAGTGCTTACTGTATCACCATACATTAATTTTAGCAAGGATTTCTTATGTTTAAAAACCAGGAAACCAAATCTTTGTAGAGACCATCGCGGAGACCTTTGGGCTGTGTCATTCACTGGGAATCGATCTCGGCTTGATGCAACCGCCTGGATACTGAGCTAACACGGCTCTTACATTGAGCTACTCGTACCACGGCTCTTTTTTTTTTGTTGACGGGGAGGAAATCTTCAAAAAGATACCCCGCCTTCTGGGGGGAAGGCGGCGGTTAACCTCCCGGTGGCCCTTTCCTCGGTGCATGACGAGGGGCTCCGGGATCTCCAGTGGAACGCACCGGAGCCCCTCTGCACTGTGCTCAAGGAGAGCACGTCCCTGTGCCCTCATAGTGCAAGGCTACACGGGCCAGCCGATGTCGCCTTCTTCCCGGGTCCACCTTAGCGGACGACAAAGGCCCCCACCCTTGTCGCCCAGTGAACCCGAGGCCCCTTTTAGTCGCCTTATACGACAGGCAGGGGATACCGTAGTCTTATTCTTGAGAGCCCAGAACTACAGGGCTGCGGGCCGGTCTGCCACCGGTCCGCCTGCGCCATCTCCGAACGGGATCGGCCCTCTCCCGATCCCGTGCCACGGCTCTTACACTGTGCTACCACGGCACATGATTATTCTTGTTCTCTTCTAATTTTTAAATCAGGGGAAAAAATGCTTTTTACATATGACTTCAAAGGTTTAAATGATATAGGAGGTTCAATTATTAAAGCCGATCAATGTACACGGTAAATATTAATCAAGTACAAAACAAAAAGCAATAAACTTCAATCAACAACACATTTGAAGGAGGACAAACAATCGCATCCCTCGGCGATCACACCGCGCTGCCTCCACACTGTGTTGACAGAACCAATGAACATTCTTAATTATTTGCCCAGTTTAGGTAAACAACGACCCCACGCGTGACATTTTTCCAACATACTTTGCACCCTGTAACTACGACGACAACCCTATCCACAACTAAAAGTCAGGAGGGAGGATATTTAGAAAGGGTCAAGTTAATGTGGTTGTATTGAACTATTGTTTGACATCGCATGCGGGGTCTGTCTCAATTAAAAATATTACTAACAAGACAAACAGTTGTCGCTACGAACTTTTGGATTTTAATTGGCTGTTTATTCAGAGATATAAATCTTTATAAACAATTGAAACACGACCACAAATATATATAACAGCTGTGTAAGAATGTACGTATGTCATATTTGCCCCGAGTTATGTGGTTGCGAAAATGTAGTCAGTATTAAGTGGAAACGCCATCCTGGATGGTAAGACGCACTCACCTTAGTTAATGCATAATCATTCTACTTTTGAAAATACCCATCGGAGGGAAAGACAGACAAACTATTCCAGTCGTTTGTTGAACGAATAATGAAAGTCGAAGCCAAGCGCTTCGTTCGGGTTTGAGAGATGTTGGAAGAGGGAGGGAGTTTACAAAAATAAACAAAGTATTAACTAAGGACTTTGAAGCACAAAATAATTGTAACAGGCTGTAAGCACGCTTAGTTTTTCTTCATGTATCTCTCCATCAACGGAGGTCGACAGTCAGTCTTGCGTAGTTTAAGGCTGTTTAATTCAAAAATTTAGCGCCTTTCACAGTTAGTTCCTTTTAAAACGGAAGGAAATGATACAAACGCTAGTCAAGCATCAGAAACTAAACCTTAACAAGTATATTTACGAACAAAAAAACCGACTTCAAATCTTTAAGCGCTGTTACGCCAGTACGACCTCTTTGTGTTTCCGAGTTATCGTAGGAATGTTACGAAATAAAATTAATCGGAACCTAACCAAACTTTCATCAATCTAGTAGATCCTTTTTTTTTAAAAATAGGGTACCCAGCTTCGCCGGGCTAGATTTTGCTTTATTTTATTTAAACATTAAACTTACATCATTAAATATTTAATTTAACTCTCACAATATATTAAATTATTTTTTTCTCCATATATGTAAGAAATTCTATAATGTCGACCTATTTCACGTCAGTGATGCCTCAGTACGTAAGCTTTTTATAAGTACATTTAGTGAAATTTTGTCTGCGGGACCTTGATACTCTTTTCCAATATTGTGTTACCTAAGTTTGCGTATCTTTAGTGTTTTTTTTCCCTAACTTATTTGTGAAAACTTGTTACCTGCTAATCTAGTGATATATTTGTAAATTATATAAGAAGCATTGAATAGCTGTAAGTTTTCTTTTATCAAATAAATAAATAAATATTCATTCTCTTCTCGAGCGGGTGAAGATCAATACCTACACCCATGTACATGCAATATACTCCATTGTACTTCAATATGGATGAAAATGACATAAATGCATGTGTTAATACAATTTTGTAAATAAAAGCTGTAGTTCAAAAAGAGGAGTACTCTGATTGTCACCAAACTTTACAGGATTACTCGCCAGATCAATCTGAAGATTTCCTGAAAGTTTCATTGAAATCGATCCAGCCGGAGCCTATACGGAATAAACCCACACACTTTCTTTCTTTTATCTATATAGATGAATGGCTGTATGATTTTTGATTTGATTTAATTTGAAGTAGGTTTTGTTTTACTCCTAATTCGTCGATCAGTTAGAATTCCCGACCGCGAGAAAGTTAGTTCTAACGCATAGATTAACATTTTGTTTTGCAAGTGCAAGCCTGAAAGTTATTAAACATAGATCTAAGTTAACATAAATTACAAACATCATTTTAAAAACCATTCGCATTTAACTCCCCATAGAAATTTTGAAAAGGGACCGGGGTGTCTTTGCGCCATTTGGCTTTACTGTTTTATCAGTAAAGTTGCAGGGCATTGAGGGGATATCTGCGGTCGCCATCGCTGGGGTCAGCGAAGGTCTTGTAGTGTCAAGATGAAAAGCTTGTTATGAGAAGGGTCACTCGATTAATGACTCCAAGTTATTTTAAATATCATTTCCATTTTCGAATGTTATAGCGTGCGAATGCAACGAGATGTGACTTTTATTTGATTGGAAATTGGTATTTTATGAATATTGATTGATTTTGATTTTAAGTTTGAAACCATTATCGAATACTCTACAGTGTAAGGGTTTGCGGAAGCCGAGACACGTTCTTGACGATCCGGACCACGCGATTACCATTGCACAGGCTAGATCTTTACAAATCCACAAAGCTACCATTCGCGATAGTCGGAGGTTGCGAATAATCCTCGCGCGTTACCGCTATTTTATAGTAGGTGTCACCCCTTAGATGTTAGGAAGTGTTGCTGGAGTTTCATCAGCCACTTCTTCCCCCAGCGTCAACGCTTCCCGAAGTGGCATTCAAAGTTAGTTTAGCTTTTGAATGTCCTATAGATTATCCGTGAAATAGCAACCGACCAAGTCGTGGTTCAGCCCTCTCGGACGCCCTCGGATCGGAATGCTTACGCGTAACATAGTAACCGTCCAAGCCGAGGTTACCCCGCACCAGGAGGACCCTTGTGTCGAGTTACTAGCGATAGAGGTTCAGGCTAAGCGAGTTATGGCACCTCTCAATCCGTTGAAGCAGTCAAGGCCAGCTTCTCTGGCTAATCTGTGTAGTTCGTCATTTAAAAAAATGTTTGCCGTCTATAGCTGTTTGCAGCCTGTTACATTTAACTAATAACAAAAAAAAATACTATTATATCGCTAGGATATGTGATTTCATAATCGTTTTTCTTTGATATATAATATACTGTAACTAAACTCGTGAAGAAAATATCTTATTTGATCTAGAAATAGTTTAACGATCTTTATTCTAATTTTAATTTCCTATTTTTACCGCAAAACACCTCTATGCCATGTTATGTACCAAGAACTGCATCTTGTTGCATCAGTTCATTTTATAAAAGAAAACATTCCATTAAATTGGAACAAAAATTCCTGTATCCTATTGTTTTCCCCGCCACATGTCACCCGCGTTGGGAATGCGTAATCAATCAGTAATTCAGAATTCAGAAGCGTCGCGCGTTGTGGCGCGCAAATCACTAGGGATTTAAATTTCGAACAAAGATTCGAATCTTTTCTTTTATGACGTTTGGCTTTGCGTTTGAAAACCGAACGCCTTTGCCTTCTGCGACAATGAACACGGAATGAATGCGCGGTAATTTTAAAAGCTTTTACGGTTGTTTTCCGAATTCGCCGTCGCTCCTCAGGGATTCGGGCGATTATTGATGTTTTGACAATTTTTTTTCGTTTTAAACAGGCAGCGGTATTTTAGTGGGATTTAGATATTTTATGGAATTTATTTATTGTTTGTTTTGCTTGGTTTTGCAAGGGTGGGGGCCTTTGTCGTCCGCTAAGGTGGACCCGGAAGAAGGCGACATCGGCTGGCCCGTATCGCCTTGCACTGCGAGGGCACAGGAGGGCAGGAAGTAACCTCCCTCACCCCGGGATGTACTCTCCTTGAGCATAGTGCAGAGGGACTCCATTGCGTTTCTCTGGAGCTCCCGGAGCCCCTCACCATGCACCGAGGAAGGGCCATCGGGGAGGTTTTAGTGGGTCAAACTCCACATAACCGCCACCTTCTCATCAGAAGGCTGAGGAAGACTATCTTTTTGAAGATTTCCTCCCATTAACAAAAAAAAAAGATTTATCTAAAACCAGAAATAAATGGGCTACGATCGCTTACATAACGTCTTATAACTTAATAAAAATGTTTTTACGTAAGAATTCCAGCAATATGGCGTACCAGCGTAAACTCGAGTCTGCGATGAGCAATTCCGCTGGCTGTGATTGGTCGAATTTCCCCAAGGACCGCCGGCTGCGACGTAACTCTTAATTTCTTGCTTCGACCACGCGTTCCGCTGCCGTCGTATGAAACTTTATCATAACCCCGTTGCTTCCAATACATTTGTTCACGCTTAAAGAGTATCTACGTACAATAAAATTATTTAGAAGTTTTAGTGCTTATATTCTGTTTATTATTCCACATTCTTGATCGCCACCAATATCTTAATCAAGCGTCCATAATGGTTTAAGGTAATGCCTGTCATTAGGCTACGGACGCATCTGCCATCTCCTTACACAAGCCTAAGGTTATTTGAAATGGTTAACAAGAATATTTGTTAAAAAAAAATTGTTACTATTTTAAAAAAAAATCTGCAATTTTCCATTTTAGAAGTTTTCTGGCATATTTTCCTGGCTTAGTTAAAATCAAATCCTTTATAACAAAATAGTTAATGACGACGCTATGAGTGACATTACCAAAAAATACATAGGAACCACATCTTTCTTTGTAATCGGTTAAAACTAGGACGTGCACTGTAGATTCTAACGTAATACCATCTAGAATTAAATCACCTCTCGGTTTAAAGTTTTAAAATAAACAAATGTTTAAGTGGTTATCGTCAAATGACTGTTTTTTTACAATTGTTTTAAAAAAACGTTTTACTAAAACATTTCTCAATTACGATTAAAATAAATGGGATGAAATATATTACACGATTGGACGTAAGTAAGCTAGCATTTCATTGAACACTCATGGGCGTTTTAAACCCCAATCGCTCTAAACAAAACCGCACTCAAATCTATCCCCCGATGCGGAAGAGTGGAGCAGACTCTCATTTTGAACTCTGAATTAATGAATATTAAGTGTACACACCATGGTGACACAATATAAATTTAACTGCAGAGCTCCATCTTGCGAGTAGACACTTAATTTTCTTCGATCCTTTGGGACAGGATTTGAAATTTAAAACGTAATGTTGTTATTGCCAATTTAGGTTAAATGTTTACAACTTTTTTTAAAAAACAACTTTTATCAATAAAGAATAACGATGATGCTAGCCTTTGGCGTTCGTTACAACGATCCCGTAGTCAGTTCAGCTTGCTTGTACCAATTAGTCCATATTTTAGTTTATATATACATATTTAAAACACTGTGTATGGCTATAAGTTACCTAGCACATATTAGATTGCAGTGAAAAAGTCAAATCGATTACTGTCAAAATCTAATACCACTAAAGAAAGGAAGTAAAATATTATTTATTTTGATCAAGATTAAGTACAAAGTTAATATATAATAAATACAAAATTTGTCTGGAAGAGACTATCGCTAGATGGCTGGGTCAAGGCTCAGATACAGAAGTCCGTACTCCTGGACATGGCACACATCGTCAGGAAGTTTCTTTCTATGCATCCCTAACCACCGGTTGCTAGGGGCCTGCTTCACTACCGGTGGAACCCTGGGTAACGATATGTATTATTATATCAATACCTAGGGTGCCGCCGTATTGTATCGTTTTTATTTTCTTGTTTTTTGGATTTTTATATTTTATATGTATAGTTTTATCTAAAATGGTTTAATCGATTAAACTTTTTTTTTTTTCTAAAATAAAAGTATAAATTACTCCTTATTATCATTGAAAATTCCGTCAAAATTGGTCCAACCGTTTCAGAGATTAACGGGGACAAACAAAGATAGAAAGACTGAAAAAAAATTGGTAAATTTTATATTGTTCTGTGTACCTTATATACATTCATTTGCATGTAGTAAAAAGTGGTTATTTTAATATTAGAAAGAGACACTAAATTTTATTTATATTATTATATATATGTATAGATTATAAAACTCAACCCAACTGGTAAAAATAAATAAAGCAAATAATATTTTTTCTTATTTAATAATTCGAGTCTACGATTCTTTCTTGTATTGAAGAATGAATTCTTGTATTTGATATTCTGGGCGGCTACGTTATTACGGACGTCGTGGACGATGATGGATTGTAAGCACCAAATCACATGAGATTTGAGCTACCCTTACTATGGGGTACGAAAATAGTAGTATTATAATGAAAACAAAACGTGCTTATAGCGTATTATTTCTTAAATTAAAATAAATGAAAAAAGTCCGTTGCAAATCCGTGTGGTGCTTATGGATTTAGATTTAAGCTACTTATGAATGAATGAATATTTTTTAAAGCGCAACAATTAAAAACAAAATACATCACAGAAATAGTAACTACAATTTCCACATTAGACAAGGTCATTGCATGCGCGGGCGGTCTTATCGCTAAGAGCGATCTCTTCCAGACAACCTTTGTATGGACAGAAACTTTCGTCTAAAAATCTGTAAGATATTGTATAAAATGTGAATTTGATTTTAGTTTTAACAGGAAATAAAAGTCTATTTTCAGCGAGACAATATAATTGTAACAATTTTTATTATTATAAACACATCCATGTATTCTTAAAAGATTGTAAATTAATTATTTACCATTTGATCAGATTATCATATCTGTCATCGTATTATACATTATCTACTTTCGAATATAATTTTAAATATATAATATCATATAAGATCAAGTAATTCCAATAATGGACTATTGCGTAGTGATGGTAAGAGACCAGACGATATGACTCTTATACCCTGGAAGATGGGACGGCCTTTAGTATGGGATGCCACATGCGTCGATACTTTGGCGCCGTCACATCTTCAAGAATCTTCTGTTGAGGCTGGAGCGGCCGCTGCAGCTGCAGAAAACCTCAAGCGGCGCAAATATAGTAACCTCTAATAAAGTTTGGGGTAGAAACTTTGGCGTACTAGCGCACACCACCTTTTTAATGTGTTAGCTAAGAAGTTGGCCGACACATCTGGTGACCAGAGAGCTGGCTTATACCTTGCACAGAGGCTAAGCATTGCCATACAACGTGGTAATGCTACCAGCCTTCTAGGCACGCCGCCAAGCGATGACGGTTTGGCACAGTTATATTCTTTTGTAAATATTTTGTAATATCTATTAAATTGTAAATATTTCTTTGTTAGTTAGTATAGGTTATGTTTATTTTAATAAATAAAGTGTAAATAAACTAAAAAAAATCCAATATTAATTTTATTTTCTTTATAACACATTACAAGAAATACATATTATATATGTGTACTTATTTTGGTACTACGTGCATATGCACTTGACTTACTCTTTCATCCAGGGTTTACTAGTAAATAATAAAAGTTAAAATAAAGTCGTCATTTGTAAACCTTAGTAAAATGTATTACCATAAGTATATAAATAAATAACGTTACCTAACTTAACCATTTGATGCTTTTATTCGCCTATTTTTGTACCGAGTTGTAGAATGTTGCGTACATTACCATTCGCAACATTCGGTTGGCTCGGCGAACCCAACGTAAATATTTGACAACGTTGTGACGACTGTCTTATGCTTAATTTATTTTGACAAATCATCTTTTCTTTGTATGTTTGGGATAATGTCTACAATAAGTAGATTCATGGGATATATATTTACCGTTCTTTTGTTACGATTATATCCTTTTTTTCTCCATTACCACATAATTTTATGTATTTTATAAAAAAAATGTTTTTGTTTTAACGGAAAATTTGTGATAATTCCATCTCACAAGTCATCTCTTCTTCAAACATCCTTTCTCCCTTCAGTCTACAGTCTCCAACCAATCTACCCAACTTGGCGACCTAAGGGCAAATCTTCGCATGGTCGCCAGTCATCATGGCAAGACTCCGTATTATATAATATGAATTGAGATTAATGACATGGATTATAGATTGATGATATGGAATTGAGGATAGATTCTTATTGATGAGAATGATGATTGCTTTTACTACAGAGTCCCCACCGGGGGACCCTTGTGTCGAGTTACTAGCGATAGAGGTTTAGGCTAAACGTCCTAAGAGCTATGCCACCTCTTAATCCGGTGAAGCAGTCAAGGCCAGCTTCTCTGGCCAATCTGTGTAGTTCGTCATTAAAAAAAAAACTACAGAGTATTAGATTATTTAATGATGATTTTTTATATCCAAAAGAAATATTTTATACCGCCACGATAAGATTGCTTCTTTCTGGATTTGCGGTGTGATAGTCAAACTTTAGGCCGGTGGTTTGAACTCAGCCGTTTTTATTAATAAGTTTCTGATTTTTTATGTAAAATCACTTGCAAATGTATGCAATGTATAATAGTTTTTTGGGTTATAGCAATATCAACTAGCGGTTGACGATCCCACCTTATGTTAAGTAGTGATATAGTCGAAAGATGGTACGCGATAGTTTAGTAAGTAACCAACTGCCGCATATAGGTCTTGAGATTGGCGATAAGCGACCAGACATTTCAATTTCTCACTTCTTTTACAAATAGCGAAAAGATAGTCGATCGAATGGTAGTTCGTCTTTTCTTACACAACTATTTGTATAGTTGTGTAAATACACACAAATATACACTTACGTACAGAGTTTTAAAATAAACACCTTTTATTACAGTTCTAACGTCTATTGTACTGACCCTATTCGTTTATAGTAAGGAAGCATATAATCTTTTTTGTTTTTTTAAAAAAAAGAAAGCAATATTTCATTTTTTTCCTTCAGAAAATATTACTAACATTCTTGTTAACCATTCCAACTAAGCTTAAGCTTGTGCTAGGCGATGGTTCACGTCAATAGTCGAATGGCGGATTCGAACCTACGACCTTAAGATTCGCAGACCGTACCCCTAAACCATTAAGCTATTGTCGCTTCTAGCATATAATGAACACAAACGGGAGAATTTAAAATGACGTAGTTACCTTTGTGCAGGGTAGATGCAAATATTGGAGCGGAGATAGTTCCACATGAAGTTAAATAAGTAAGCATTGAGCAAATCCCAAAAGGTCGCGACATACGACATTTGGCGAGCCTTTATTTTATCTCCTCGACAACCACCCTCTATTAACAGGATGATAATATTATCCCTACATCCTTAAACGAAATAAATTTTATTTTATTAACCTTTTTTTTTTGTTGACGGGGAGGAAATCTTCAGAAAGATACCCCGCCTTCTGAACGGAAGGCGGCGGTTATGTGAGGTTTTTACCCACTAAAACCTCCCCGGTGGCCCTTTCCTCGGTGCATGACGAGGGGCTCCGGAATCTCCAGTGGAACGCTCGAACGAGGTTACTCCCTCCCCCCCTGTGCCCTCGCAGTGCAAGGCGACACGGGCCAGCCGATGTCGATGATGATTTCGATGTCGAAGTCGATTGTCGAGAATGGCGTCGTCTACACGTAATTAAGATATTTGACGCACTTCATTGTTGTTCTGTTCTTTCCAAGACACATAACGGACTTGGATTTATCCAAATGTTCAAATAAATACTAAATACGTAATCCAATTACCAAACGGCAAGTCCTTCACCAATGTTTTTCTTGGAATATTAATACAAAATGACTTTGTAGTAAATTTGTACGACGAAATTTTTACATATATGAATTCAAAGTATTTTAAAACATCCTGTGTAAAGATGAAGTGCTACTCGCAGATACATTTGACACAGCTTCATAATATATGAGACGAGTTAACAAGCATGTAGTTACTGGCTACCTCAGATGACGGCAGCCCAACTGGGAATAACTGTACAACTATGCGAATGTGGATATTACTGTACTGTAGTTTAAGTAGCTTTATTGAAGTTAAAATACAATAAATTTGTAAAATGAATTTGGATTTATAAGATCGATAAGATTTATTTATTTGCTGAAAATCTGGTATTATTTGATGTTAGACATATAATTACCGACAGGCGGACATGTTTCGCTTATTATAATTAAGCATGCAATAAAATTTATTGTAATTTTTTAAATAAAGTCAATAACTTGTGAAATATATGTCAATACTACTAACTATGGGAACAGACATTTTTAACAAAGAAATTCGGAAACACTATAAATATTTAAAGCATTAAGCCGCTTATACAATCTTGTTTTAAATATAGATCTATTTAACATTTTTAATTCTATTGGAAGGTTATTGTATATTTTTAACCACGCGCTCGACGGTGAAGGAAAACATCGTGAGGAAACCTACATGATTTAGAAAATTTTTCTAAGACATGTGAAGTCTACCAATTCGCACTAGGGCCGTGTGGTGGACTATACCCTTATACTCTCTTTGCAGAGAAGGCCTGTGCCCAGCAGTGGGACATATATATTATATATATATAAAGGCTGTAACTTTAACTTTAACTTTTATATATAATAGGTTGTCAAATATCTCCCTTCCGCCTTTTGTGTCATGCGGCACCCAAACATCAAGCTTTTTTTTGTATCCAGCCTTCTGCAGATGGTTTAAAATGGTTTGGTGACTAACTCCCATCTCCTGGGCGATGTCACGAGATGCCACATGCCGGTCTAACTCGATGTAGTCCATGATTTGATCGGTATTTGTCGTCACAGGTCTTTCGCCGGCTGGCTTATCCATGGTGTCGTTTTCACCGGCTCTGAATCGTCGAAACCATTCCTCCGTGGTTCGAAGTGATAGAGTACCATCCCCCAAAACACCATTAATCTCACGGAACGTTTCTCTAGCGGATTTGCCTTTAACGAAGGAAAACTTTAAAATAGCGCGAATTTCGGCGTTAGTGAACTCCATGTTTACACGTCTATAACTGTTGAACGCAATATCCAAACTAATTATGCATAGCGTCGTTTTGTAGGTTATGTCAAGACCTTTCAAATTATGTATAGTATTGCTAGATACGAGCTCTGTAGCGCTTTGTACATAGCCGCGAAATTCAAAAGACAAAAGGCGGAAGGGAGATATTTGACAACCTATTATTTACACATAAAATTATGGAACTTTTGTCATATTTTATTAATTTTGGAGTTTCTTCTAAAACAAGCCTGTTTGGATCTATTTTATTTTACAAATTCATACATTTTGTTCATTGTTATCGTACATCATTTATCATTCTTGTAACAGTAATTAGAGTAGTCGACATTCAAAGCATTCGTTTCAAAGGTAAAAACTGTTTGGTATTAAACTTTCGCTTAGTTAATAGATCGTAAAGTCGAACATTTTATCCTTGAAGTTTCACTTCTTTTCTTATATCTTTATAGATGCTTACTTTAAATTAAACTTCAAACATTTTAATTTACCTTTAATGTTTCTGCTTTAATCTTGTGTGGAAATAGCCATGGTAGCTTAGCTACCGCGCGGTCCTCTACGTAGACAATGACAAAATGATATTTGTTGCAATTTTAAGTGCTGATTTAACCAAGTGCTGGGCGTCGTAAAAGATGAAGATGTGAGAAATCCAGTTTTCTAAAGTATGTAAAATCCGCCAACCGTTTTGACAGTTGGACAGTATAATATTTATGTCCCACTATCAGGACTAATTAACTTTTTTAATCAACTTCAAAAGAAGGAGGTTGTCAATTCGTCTGTATTTTTTTATTGTTTATTACCTCATAACTTAGTGGATTAACCGATTACTATTATTGTTTCTTTTTTTGAAAGCCTCTGTCGTCATTCGGTCCAATCCTGATAATGCCATCCATGAGAAAACCTTACACGTCTTAAATTAGCAACTATGTGCGCCACAAATGATCGAAATCGAATCGAATAATTCAATATCACGACAACGTATTTCGATGGTTCTTTTTTTTCCTTCCAGGATAATTCGAAATACAAAGAAGAAAATCGAATTTGAAGTCGGTTTATGTTTTTATTAGTAAATATAATGTGCTTGTTAATTTTTAAGATTGTCCCGTTTCATTTGAGTTACAGCATTCTCTCACTGTATTCAAATTTCTCAACTTCAATCTATTTCCTTACTAAACACATAAACCAATCCATCATTCAAATTAATTCGCGAAGCCTTTACAGGCCCATTCGCAAAATTAATTGCATTCCGTAAAATGGTCAGGTAGGGGATGAGCTACTTGCGCCACTCCTGACCGAAACTAATCTGTCTCACTAATTGTGTTAGCGACAACTTTGATCCTTATTCCCGACGTCGCTTCCCTCAGGATATGATCCAACAAGAAATTAGATTAGTTATAGTTGTTGGCTTCGTTAATAAACGGCGAAAAGTTTCCCTACTAAATAATAGGAGAGTATTTGATATAGGGTCGAGTTTAACTATCTTCTATATATTTAAAAATGAATGTTTATCTGTATGTCCTTTATAGAATCGTAAAGCATGATTTTATCATTTGATCGTGTGATGTTCTTCAGCAAAGTGTCGTCCGTGAGTCTACGAAGGTTTCTGAGTAAGTACTGATAGATTTATTGTTGTATGCAAAATATATATTTTTTTAAATAAAATGACATTTTATAAAACCTTGAATGACCATAATGACGTCCAGTCGTTCAGCCAACGAATGACAACTTAAAACAGAACACACGTCAAATCATAAATAATGTCAATCTTATACAATTACTGCTTTAACAACAAAAAAACGGTTCTTCAAATAGTGTTTGATTAAGAGGTTAATTGTCGTGTTATTTATTGATGTTATTAAATTGATAGAAATAATATATAATGGCAAAACAAATCTTTGCGTGGTCAGATAGTATATTATAAAGGCAGAATATAAATACACTCATGCTTCTAATTTTAATTGCATGTGTGTAGTCATTGAATAGAACTACTTTTATCGATTTTATTGCGGTTTAAGCACAATCTGTGAATCATAATATCGTTGGATCGAATCCACCATTCGACTATTTACATGAATCACCTCCTATGCTTAACCTTATTTAGAATAGTTAACAAGGATGTGAATCATTTTAGTAAAAATTGATGGAATTCTAAAAAAATTGTTTAAAATTCGCGAGCACATAGCGATCATGTTCACGGGCTGGACGGTAGTCTATGTAGTCTGCTACTTGTCAGTAACGGTTCATAATGAAACCGATCTATTACTGCCATATATCATTCCCTTATTACCAAATACGTAAAATACTAACACACACACGATTGTGTTAGTGGTACGCAATTAATAAACTATAGACACACCAATGAACTAAAAGACAGCTAAAACTAGCAAATATCGACCACAATGATGCCAATGAACATTCATTTTGTATACAATCGGCTTAGTAGACTCGCGAGTCTGATAAATAAGATTATATCGATGACACTAATGGAACTTGTATAGAACACTTAATGATACCTAAGTATCTTGCATAGTTCGTAGTAGATTTTTTTAGTTTTCTAAGCAAGTACTTGACCTCGATCCCACCTGATATCGACTATATAGCGATATATATAATAGGTATTTATGCGTCGTTGTATGGTAAGCTGTAAGACTTAAGAATCCCAGTCTATATGTACCAATAAATTTCCGATTTTCGGATTTTTAAGTACAAGCAATCACTTACTAAATATCTTGCACTCGGTGTATGGCGATAGGCTCATCATTTACCACATATGAGCGAAAGCTATCTCTTTCTATCCCATTTGGGTTAAAAAGGATATTTTTATTTTTTTATTTATTTAATAAGGTTTTCCAACAGTAAGTACAATTAAACTATGCTTATTTAATATACCCACAAACACCTTGTAATTGCCTTATTAATTACAGAAAAACACAGAAGTCACAAATGCATACGAGTACAACGTAAACAACACTAATTTCTAAAAAGAAAAATTAATTAACAAAGAAATAAAAAGTTATGATTTTTGTTTAAAAATGTAAAAAAAGAAAAATAAAACGTTAAATTTTAAGAGATTTTTACTTTTATCATATGCTTTGTAAGGGTGTGTATACAATTATAATATTTCCTAGTAAGCTTCATTTATTACGCCTAATGGCTTGTATTAATTTACTTGCCAAATTTAAAGGAGCATTTTTTCTCTACAAGCAGCTTACGCCATAAATATTTAAAGCAAGCACACAGTACAACCGTTATGTGCGGTACTTGCTTAGATTAAAAGAATAAACACAACGCTCCCGGAAGCTATGGCGGCTTCTCAAAATGCATAGCCCATTACAACAGCAAGTTTATTGTGATTTTGTGTTTAAACAAAAGAGGGGCGGCATTTTTACACGACACTGTAATGAATTTTACCTCGGCGAGACATCTAGCGTTTTAAATATTCAACGGCCGGAATGTGGGGTGTAGGGAATTTTGTACACCTCATTGAATAACATTGCTTCATGCATAATTTTTCGGTTCGGATATTCGTCGCGAGGATATCGCGAGAGTTTAATAAATATAGAAATGCTTGGCGCAGATGGGTAGACAGAGATTACGGATTTCTATTTTGCGTTAATATTTGCATTACTTTGCTATTTCTAGTAAAAAATAAGTAACCACAACTTAGCTTAATCTTGCGCTAGGAGATGATTCACGTCAATTATACAGTATTGGATTCGAACCTAAGACCTTACCTGTCGCAAACCGTACCCTAATTCATTAGGCTATGGACGCTTGAATTGATTATCTATAGAACAGACAATGCCAAGTGCAGCTCCTGAAGTAATAACAGGGCTCAATATGTTCAGGGAATAATATCAAACTTTTACAAAGTCACTTTTTACTATCTGTCGTGTGGTCTTTCCAAAATCATCAACAAGATAAACTATAAATCGCAGCAAAAAATAACTGTAAAAGTTGCAAGCATGATTTTTGAGGGTACTAAAACAAAAAATCCAGCGGTAGCACTTGATTTGATTGGAACAAAAACGAATAACTTTATATTATAAATGAAATCAATTCGTGGGTTGTACATACTTAACAATTACATTAAGAAGCAACCACTGAACTTTAGACGACTTTAAGAGTCGTTTGAAACGTAAACAATTTAAGGGAAATCATAACAAATCCCTAAAAGCATTATTAAATATTCCCATAAAGATAAGAAATCTTGATGGATAAAATCCTTGCAAATTTACCAGTAGATTAACATACACACTTCAGATAGCATGCGCATTATCGTCAAATTATCTTTTATACGAAGTCAATCGAAAGCTCAGAGAATCAAATAGACCTACGTAAATGGATTACCCGACTCCGTAGTCTAATATTACTATGGCTTTGCTACGTGCGTCCGGATTGCTACTCCCCAAAGACCGGACGATTCAAAATTCGCAGACTGTCTCTGGTCACTTTAATCTGAAACTAAACTGGATAGTTACTATACGTATTAGTTTGTGTTCAGAATCTAATGTTTATAGTACTATCCTTTTCATTTATAATTTTTGTATTTAATATATTTATGTACGTAGTATTTTAAGCACATGTCAATAAGGTAAAATCGTTAGTGAATCTCATTAAATGCTATTGGAAAAATAGCATGCAATAGCAGCAGGGTAGCAGATATAGCAAACGCTATTCACCGAGCTTACTAGGTATTTAATGAGCTAGGGACCAATTGCATTTTTGTAAATAAAAAAGTTATCAATATTTATATGTATATAACAATTCACTATTTATTCTAACAAATACACATAAATTATGGATAGTCCATATACAATTCTTAGGTCATATGCACACGGGGTAACATCCAGTTTAATGGAAATATTGGTGCGATGTCTATGGCATCAGCCAACAGCAGAACTATATATGGGGTTATAATGACTTCGGGTGGCGAATGGTGCTTGTTCGTGCTTGTCGGTTGTCTTTAGGTAGTTAAACCCGTCGGAATTCTTCTGAGGTAATTGATAAAACGTTCACAATACAAAATAATTTCCTTAAACAATGTTTCGTTTCAAATCCACTAACCATCTACTATTTAGTTAGGATTATTATAACTTTACTGTTCTAAAAATGATTTCATATTGTCTCTGAACAAAACTTACATTACCGTAAAGACCTTTAAATGAACCGTTAAATATTTCATTTTGGCTCGTTTATTGGCGAATCAACCGGGATGCGGGCGGCCATTATTGCGCAAATTTAGCGAATTTCAGTGTCCGCATATAGTTTTAATGTCAATCTCCAGGGAAATATTACCGGTTATAATGATACAAAGCCCTTGTATTCGCTTCGTTAAGTATTTCCCGTACAATTTCGCTCGTTAACCCTATCTGCTGAAATTGTTCACGAAAATTATTGAACAATCTAATCATTTAAAATAAAAATTTGTAAAGCACCATCTTTACCCTTCTTTTTCTTTTTCAAAGGCTTCTCCGCTGCTGGAGGTGAGCCATCAGCTCGGCGAATTTATCCCTGACGTGTGTAAAGTGAAACAGTTGTTCGACGCTGGCAATACCGGTCCGCTCTCTGATGTTTCGCAACCACTTGTCCATCATAATAAGTTGGAGGAGCTGATTTATATTTAAATATATATATTTCGTGTCACAACATACGATCTAGGTAGGCGATTTTTTTCCGTTTTGACGGTCTGCAACAACTCGCAGTCCTTTCCAACGCACAGCGCGTTGGATATCTTCCGAGTCCAGCTACTTTCTACCATCCTTATTACCTAGCGATATGAAAAATAGATAGTCGCTGATTCTCAGAACTACTGAATAGTCAAATAAAATTCCATAAAAATCGATCTAACCGCTTTTTTAATATATAAGATTAATCTTCTACTGTTTCCAAATAAAATGCATCGTCCGCTCATAATGAGGCAATAAATTATCTTGATAAAGTTGCGTTCGTCCGCGTTATTATTTACAGCTGGCAATACACGACAAATGGGCCGCACATTGTCGCGATTGGCGGGAATTTGTCGTCGATATTTACGACCTTTGTCTACATTCAGCCATGAAACGAGTGATTTTTTTTTAAATACGCTAATTTTCCAGCTTATACATTAAAAGTAAATAAATCAATTTTAATTGACAATAATAAATAAGTTTTAATTAGGTGAAGTCGAGGTTTGATTTACTTTAAAATATATATAAAGTTTTGTACTTTTGTCTGTGACAAAGGTGGCATATTTTTTATAAATGTGTTGTAATGTTTTACGCTATTTAAAGCATTATTAGCATTATAATAAGGATATTTTTAGGATCTAAAACAAAAACAGATTTCAAATCGAATCAAACTTCAAAAGCTAAACTAAATTCGCGCGGACGCCCTCTTTGTATTTCCGAATTATCGTTCCTACGATTTATTCTATTTCTTAATATTCCTATATTAAGAAATAGAATAAATCAGAATCTAACCGAACTCTCATCAAACCTCACTTGAAGTATGTTCATCCTTTCCAATAAAATTTATCCGTGAAATAGCAACCGACCGAGTCGCGGTTTGGCCTCACCGGGGGACCCTTGTGTCGAGTTACTAGCGATAGTGGTTTAGGCTGAGTGACCTAAGAGCTGTGCCACCTCTGAATCCAGTGAAGCAGTCAAGGCCAGCTTCTGTGACCAATCTCTGTTCGTCATTAAAAAATCCAATAAAAATTAATCACTGGTTGGCGTGATATTGAGTTATTCTGTCATTTGTCGCGCACATATGTACGAGTACATAATGCAAATTTAAGACTTATATGGCATTTTCATGAATTCCATTGTCAGAATTGGACCCCAATTGGAGAAATGGGGCTTCGCTAAATGCACCAGCTTTTAAATAAAAAAAGAATCATCAAAATCGTTACACCCAGTCTAAAGTTATGAGCTAACAAACATAAAAAACATACAGACGAATTGAGTGCCTCCTCCTTTTTTGAAGTCGGTTGAAAGGTAGAACACTGTAAAATTTTAAATTTATTTGAAAATGAGAGCATATAAAAGCCACCTTCATTGTGTTTAAATCTGCTTGACAGTTTCTATAATCCGAAATACTCAATATTTATGTGGAAGTAATTAAACGTTTTACGTTAATTGCAGACTATTTCGATACTATTTCTACATATTTATTTTCATACTAGAGTACCCAGCCCACTCCACCGGGCTAGATTTTGCGTCATTTTATTTAAACAATAAACTTACATCATTAAATATTTAATTTAACTCTCATAATATATTAAATTTTTATTTTCTCTCCGTATTCATTCTCTTCTATTCTCTTCTCGAGCGCGTGAAGATCATTACCTACACCCATGTACATAAGTTAATTTCAGAAATAGAAGTACGACGTATTATTTCTGTGACAGTTCAAAAAGAGGAGTGCTACGATCGTCACCAAACCTTACAGGATTACAGGTCAAACTGAAGATTCCCTGAAAGTTTCATTGAAATCGGACCAGCCGTTTTGGAGCCACTTTCTCTTTTATATATATATAGATTTTAATTCAGTAGTAGCTTAAAGAAAAATCAATCAGCTTATTTGAGTAAAATTATACTTAAAAAAAAATAATTCTAAACGGTTTGACTTACTGTCTGATAGTTGCAGGTTCGAATCTCAGACGGCTGGAACTACTGTTTTTCGGGTTTTTAAGTACAAAAAAAAATTACTTCCTAAAAATTCGTGCCCGGTGCATAGCTGCTTCTGGTACATATGGGACTTAATAAGCTTGGTGGAAAGTGGACTGCGAATGTTGCCTCTGTCTACCCCACTAGGGTTTAGTTTACAGCTTATTTACTAATTCATTGTTATTGCTTCCTTAAGAAATTAAAATTTATAAATTAAAAATGACAACTTCTATACATATTCTTATATTTGACTACGTGCTCTATAATTATTATGCGTGTGGTTGTTACGTATGTTACCGTGAATTACGTGTTAATTTATTGAGTCGTGTCCGGATGTCCCATCGGGCTTCGGACATTGTCACTGTATTAGTTCTAGTTACAATGACACATACTAAACTGCTTCACTGCCGCGTACCGCTTCTGTATCGAAATTACTAATCTGTTGGAGACAGAAGAAATCTACGTGAGTGAATGAATGAATGAATTTATAGTTTATTGCAATTAGAATGTACATCACAGTAAAAGTGAATTTTTCATTGTATAATATGAATTGGTTTGGATAAAACTGTGCAATTGGTGGTCTTATCGCTAAGAGAGATCGCTTTCAGACGGCCTTTGGATAAACAGAAAAGATATCTCAAAGACTTTTAAAAGACTTAAGTAGCAATTAAGTTTGTAATGATGGTAAATATTAAATTATAATCCTTATACACAAATCTAAGTACATATTTAGTACAAATTTATCCATCAAACATTGTACACTTTTATTTAAATTAACTTAATAAATTTTTTCTTCTTCTTCTATAAGCTCTACAGCCCTTTGTGAGCCTTGGCTTGGTCAAGTAACATCCTCCACCTTGGTCTATCGATGGCCGCTCCAGGTTCTTATGCCAATTTCTTTGGCGTCTCGATTGACACCGTCTATCCAGCGGAGCTTTGGTCTTCCCCGACCTCTTCGACCTTCGGGGTCCCTCGTCATAACTGCCTTGAGTATCCTGGCTCCATCCATTCTCTGCACAAGACCAGCCCATCTAAGTCTGTTTAATTTGATGTGCCCAGCCACGTGCAGTTCCTGGTAGAGGTCATAAAGCTCTAGGTTATAACGGCTCCGCCATTGGTTGTTCTCGCACACAGCGCCAAAGTAATAAAAATAAAATATATTTTTTTAAATCAAATTAATTTCAAATTAATAAAGGACTGTTTTTTAAAATGCTAACAATTATTTTTACAAATATTACTAACATTATTCATAACAATTCCACCATGGGTTACGTTAATAGTCATTTTGTTATTGGAAAGGATGTACTTTAGGAGTAGATTAATGAAAGTTTGGTTACGTTCTGATTAAGTACGTTTGATTTCGTAATATTCCTACGATAATTCAGAAATATAAAAAGGGCGTTTAATGTTTGATTCGATTTGAAATCGGTATTTGTTTTTACTCGTAAATATACTTGCTATAGGAAAAAAACAAACTAGCTTATATGATGCAGTTTACATTATGGTAAGACATGACAGCTGCCCATGGGCATCCACTTGATTAGAGGATTTTCTTTCGTGTTGCCAGCCTTTAGTAATTGTTAGTTATTCAGTAAAAGTACTTCTTTTTCTCCCGGTATTCTGCGAGGTCATGATGCTTCTCAAATTATACCACCCCTTAAAGTTACAGTAAACGCTGCTGAAATACTCGGTTTCTATAAAATTCTGTCTCAATGTACTCGGCTAAAGGAAAGTCGAGAGAGAGCTTATAATTTTTTTTATAATCATGTAAATTTCTATTTTTAACTTTTGCATGTTCTATTAAACCATTTTAGTTGATATATACACTTTGTAATGAAAATATAAAAATA
Organism: Meandrusa payeni; assembly: GCA_029286785.1. Taxonomy (NCBI): domain Eukaryota; kingdom Metazoa; phylum Arthropoda; class Insecta; order Lepidoptera; family Papilionidae; genus Meandrusa; species Meandrusa payeni. Next base: position 4,813,005 of record JAGSMX010000003.1, on the reverse strand, counting down.
GATGAGTATTCTTAGAAGTTACTAAATATAAAATCGTATGTCTAACGAAACAATCTCCGTGTGTTTCAAACGGTCTCGTGCACAGGTGCTGCTCTTAAAACCTTTTTCTACATGTCAGAGATACCCTTATCAATCCTCGGCTAATTTATGCTCACATTTGTTTGACCAAAAAACGTTTAAACTTAACGATTTACGGCGCGTGCCGGGATTTATTCGAATATTCAGTTTTAAATTTCGAATTCCGATAAATAGAGAACATTGGATTTTTCAAAAATATTTATCGAGCTATTTACTACACTGGAAGAGGTTAGAAGATTCGTATAAATAGGTTTAATCTAATAAAAATAAGGTAAAGGTTAATAAGTATTTAGGGTCAGTAAAATTATTTATTATTTACACTAATAGAGTCATCTGTATTACGTTAACGGCCTCCCGACTACGTAGGGCTTTGCGCTACGACCTTCTCCCACCGGTTGAAGATCCAGAGGGAGACCCAAGACAAGAAGGCAGAGTATAATGCCGTAAGACATGAGGGGAGTCCAATATTACCCCAGATGATGTCGAAGACAAAGCGAAGTGGAAAGCGAAAATTCGAAAAGCTAACCAATAGCAACAAGTGGGACCAATGGCAGGGAATGAGATATGACTCTCTTTCTCCATTTCTCGATAGAGAGAGCGAAATGAATAATGGCTTAGTTAATAAACTAAGGTATTAAACATAGGTTACTGACGTAATTTTTTACTCACTATCAATAAAGGATAGTAGAATAGAGAGAAGTTAAATTATCTTTGAAGTTTATTTTTATTTTAAAAATGCTTTACTGTTACAACAATAGTAGAGGCAGACACGCCCCCATACAAAATTTATCAGCGTGCATAAATAGTTAGGCTGGTACAATCGGCGACATTGACGGCTGCCACCGGACGACCGCATCCCCAAACATTTATTAACGACTAAGGAATCTGTAGAGTAGATTTTAATTAAAATTTACACCATATGTTTATTTTGTTACAAATTTTTAGGATTTTATTTAGATTACAACTCAATACCAACCATCCATATTACTGGTTTCTCTCATACCTCTGGAAGTTCGTCTTCAACATATTTTTTTTGTATTATATATATTCAGACTGGCTGTCCATATGATGGATGAAGCCAGGGTACCTAACCATGTAATGACAAGGACAAGACCGACGTGTTCGAGGACGAAAAGTGTACGTTTGCTGTCTCTATCTACCCCGCTAAAAATAAAAAAGAAAAAAGAAGAAAGTTAAATGGAGTAAAGAACTTTTATTTCTTTCTTTATACCGAAACTTGATTGAAACGTTTTTGCCACATACAAAGATAAGGTGAAAAGCAATAACAGTTTTTTCATAGCGAACATTTTACGTCACGTAACTACATTGTCTTCTAGCTTTTCGAACTTCCAATGTATAATAAAGGTCAAATAATATTATAAGATACTAAAATTTTTAGGTTTTTTTATTAAATTTTAAAAGTAATACAACTCCATGAATTTTCTATGCTGTGCATGCCATGCATACATCACTAGCAGTGGACCATTATTCTAATTGGTCACAAATTATGCCTGATCGGGTTAGCGTTTAGCTTAGTTGAGCTTTAGAAGGGCGGTCACGGAGCGCGACGTAATTCAGTTTGTTGTCTATAGCGGTTGATTGTTGTGATTGACGGCTGCACTGTTGTTGTTCGATCGCCATTATGCAGTCATTAAAGTTTAAAGACCCCGATGAACTGAAAGATTGATAAATCCTTTGAGCCTAGCGTCTCCATAGTATAGTCAATCTATACTCCATGTTTGGTATATTTGATTATCATAATATTAACTGGAACTGGTATATGGTAATGATTTCACCACACGTTCCCAAGTGTTAGTCAACAAGTTTAGTGTATTTGTGTAGTGTAGTGTATAAAGTGGCGTGGTTATGTCCTCTAGAATTGGAGTAAAAAAATAATAATAAATTTTTATAGTATCTCTTTGTTAATGTTACCCGTTAATAACTGAATAATAATAATTCTACTTATTTAAAAATTAAGTAAATATACCCCTATTACAGGATGATAATATACTTGTGATTCTTATAGTGTAGTTGACCACTGAAATCGTTGTTGACCGTAATACAGAAGAAAATTAAAATTGAAAAAAAGCTAACCACTTGCAACTGGCCGATTGCCATCAGTTATCTACTTTATATAAAATTCTTTACAAATGACAACCTCAACTCCGATTTGTACACATACCAGATTATTTATACTTGACAGTGCACACAGCTATGCAGGTAACAAATTGACTTATTTGTTTTTTGAAAAATGCTAGCAATTTTACAAATTTGACTAACATTCTTTTTACAGTTCCAATGAAGCTAGAAGAATGGTGGATTCGATACTACGACCTTATATTTAGGATATTCAGTACCTACCATACACTACCGTACGCTAAGCTCGTAGGCTAATGTACAAATAACTAACATACAAATGAACGTTAAATATAATCATTTGTAACACGTTACATATACATCATAGCTATCTGCGCTTCTTCTCTGTATAAACTATATAGCAATACCATAATTTTTTTTAAAGAAAGCTAGCAATATTTCTTTTTTCGAAATATTTCTAACATTGTTGTTAACCACTCCAACGAAACTTAAGCTTGTGCTAGATGGTTCACGTCAATAGTCGAATGGTGGATTCAAGCCTACGACCTTACGATTGGTAGGCTGATATTAGACATATTTAGATATATATAGACAGAGATATATATACTTACTTTTATGTAGATTTTTCTACACAAAATTACAAAACTCATTTAACAAGTTGCATTATTATAGTAGCATTAGCATAACATGAAAATCCCATAAACATATCACATTTGTTTCAACACCCTTTTGGGTAGCCGGCACCGAATTGTCAAACTTTCCCTTTTGGAGGACGGAACACGTTTCATAATGAGCACTGGACCGACAAAACTTTATCTACCCTGTGTAAGCCACCACCAACTTATTATTATATTTTCCATGAAAAATTAACTACAGTTATACCTACAATTATACTATCACGGACTTAAGGATTACGGATTTAAAGCCTTACTGCATGCTCTACCAGTCAACCCTGGGTGAGAAAGAAACTTTATGTCTAAAACGAATTATTAAAATGAATACAATATTAATGTTATAGCTAAGAAGTTGGTCGACACATCTGGTGACTGGGTGGGTTATACCTTGCACAGAGGCTAAGCATTGCTATACAACACAGTTATATTTTTTGTAAAATACCTATTATATTGTAAATACACATAAATAATATATACACGCACAATATATGTACATAAATGTGCATAAATATTTACAGTATTTACTCTCAGTGGTGGTACTCTCTCTAAGTGACACACTACTGCTTGTCGGAAGAAATAGATGCTACGCTGTGTAGCCATCTTAGCGTAGCTAGTAAAGACTTCGTAGTACTTCTAATATTACGATCTATTATAATTTTTCTAAAATAATAGTAGCCTATGTTACTCCTTAGTACATCAGCTATCTGCCGGTGAAAGTTCCGTCCAGCCGCTGTAACACAGGCGACCTAGCACGGCGGTTAAAGTTAGCGGTAAGGCTATCGTTATATTGTATTCTTTCTTATATCAACTGTTACTTCTTAATCCTTCATGAAATCAATGAAATTGAGTAAAACATTTTTATATACATGTTTACTACAAGCGGTTATTTTAAATTTCGAAACAGATAATTTTATATAGGTCGTATAGATTATGTAAGTACCAAATCGAGCTTCGTGTCAGTGACACATCAAGAGCTGAAATAAATTGCATTAGTTAAGTTATAGAACATATGCAGATATGTATATGTTACACGCCCAACAAATGGATTGTGTTAATTAAAATAAAGTTGGGCAGATCGTTGTCTTGCGTTGGATTAGAGAATGTATTTAACCCCTTTCGTTTTAAATTTCACGCTGTCAACTTAATGTACGAGCTAGGTATGTCGGTATGGTCAGCAAATCAAGACGTTCAATTATAATTTTAAAAGTTATACGTAATTAAACGAGGGAACGGACTCTTGCGCCGAAATACTCCCAGGTGAAACTGTAGAAACCTGTAGAAAACTTTGCGTTCGACTTTTTTTTAATTCTTTTATTATATTTTCCATGCAAAATTATCTACCGTTATGCATTCACTTAAATTTATTTATTTACACTTATTGTAACAACTTAAAGTAAAACTCATAATGTCTTAGTGCTGTTCAATGGTAATGCTCTATCCCCTCAAGTATGAAGTCCTCGTGTTGAAGAATCTCATCTCTTTGTTGATTAATACATTTCATTGTCCGTTAGATCGTGTTAAAAAGATAATATTGAACTCACGATGTTTTTTCAAATTATTTCTGCTAAAATTTGGGTTCAGACCTTAACATATTTACCTGTTACCACCGTATTTAGGAGAGATATTTGTTTATATTTTTTTTCGTTACACCGTCAGTCAGCCATTATGCCGACCGTACGTAATTAACTTATAAAGTACAGTGCGTGGTCTGTTTATCATTATATATTTATCTGTGTATTAGATGGGTTCTAGTCACGGATTTACGTAGTAAGCTTCTTTCCGGGATCCTTAACGAAGGTGTAAACGGATAAGTGAATGATCTCAAGGGTACACGAAGCGTAAAAATGCACTCTGGCACTTTTGGAGGAAAGCTTAAAAAATGACGATTATGAATTTCACATTTTGAATTCATTCATTGCAAAAACTGCTTCTACGGAATTCATAACAAGATGAAACCACGATAAAAACAATAAAAGTGTCGAGTTTCATTCAATGATTAAAGCTTGGTCGAAGATTGAAATTGTTATTGCACTAAAATACATCTACAAAAGCGAAATTAAGGATATTTTCTTCCAGCTAAGCTTTTAAGAATCTCATATAGAAAAATAAATATACATTTTCACATACATACACGGATATCGTCAATATAAATAAACGATAATATATATGTAAGTAAATTTGAATAAAGCATACATAATAAAATATTTACTTTCTACTCAAATTTAATATAATATATATATACACTGTTTAAGTAGAAAATATTTAAATACTCGCTTTTTTAAAAACATTTGTCGAAATGAATGTTGATTGATTCATAAATCCCTTCAATCATATCTACATGCCTGCTTTAATTCTTTGTTTCCTCAAGGTAAAAAAACAACTAACTACTAAAAGAACAAAACATTTTTTTTTTAAAAGCCGAGCAACTTTGCGAGCCCCAAGTATGTTTTATTCAAATTTACTTACATTTATACTAACGGGAACGACCTCCGCTACCGGAATTGTATTCCCTCGCCACACAATATATCTTCTTCACGCTGCCTGCTCTACGCTCCACTTATTTATTTCTGTAGCGTACATGTACCGGGAACATGGATACGTTCTATTTGTGGTTTGTACATCCTTGTACACTGTGTATTAAGGAAAAATAAATCAAGCTTTGATTATACTTAATTCTCATATTTATGAGAATATTATACTATTTTTATGTATTATAAGCTCTCACGTCCGTTTAGAGAGAGTTCGTCGAGTAGGACAGTTTACAGAGAAGGCCTGCGCCCAATAGCCGGACAAGTTACAGCCTTATATATATATATATATATATATATATATATATATATAAAAGTCTGTAATTTTAACGTCCGTTTCATCCTAGCGAGGTAGCCAAGGACAGCTATTGTTGTCGACTTTTCACGAAGTTTATTACGTCTCACGTCAAGGCTAATATTATTTATTACTTAAAACTGTTTTGAAGTATTTAATATCGTTAATTATTCCCGACTGTCACGGTAAAATGTTCAAAATGTCGTAAATTCCATAGGCATATACTGGACAAAAAAAAATCTTTAGTGATATTTTGCAAAGTGGCAATTGATAATACATAAAACATACAAGTCGACTATGATTTAAGATTGCGACATACATAGTTCGTCAGTCCAACTGCTGAGCCACTGGACTATAACAACTACTTTTTCACTGAAAACATTTATGCACAACTAGCTGCGCCCGCGGTGTTACCAGCGATATAAAAGTATGTCCTTTTCTGTACCCCTTGTAACTTATCTACTTTAACCAGATGCGGTAGAAGTATTTATTTTTATATAAGCATAAATTTGTTACTACCAAATGTGCGTTAGAAATAAATTATCAATTTTTATTAATTGTAACACAATTACAACTTAACGTTACAATCTATAATTTTTTTTAATAATTATTAACAAATACATTAGGTACACTAATAAACGATAGATATATGCCGTAGCGGACTTTTTTGTAGGACTTTTAAAGATAAATATTTCCATCACAAATCCATGTAACTTCTACAATTATTACGGCGGATGGCGGAATTTTCTCTTACTTATCGTTATATTTTCGGTAATAAAGTGACTGCCGCTGTCTACCCCGCTATGTTTAAAAGAACGTGGAAACTTTTATAGATTTTGATAGACATGTCAATGGTTTTAATGTGAGCAAAGAACACAGAAAATTATTGTCTTAAAACTAACTTCCTCCAGCTTGTTCCGCTTCTTATGAAATTAAGTAGGATTTTATATCGAATAACACAGCGTCTATAATAAATAACGCTGTATGTCTTATAAATTATGATGGTGTTAGCTCACAGTTCATTTGCTGACGAAGTTCAGTCCCCCTGGGGATAGAGCCAATCACGGCGCGTGGAGTGAAACCTGAACTTATTATGGCAAAAAGTATCCGCGAAGAAAATACGTAACCGTATAGACAACCAATGCAAATATTCCAATATATTTCATTCGTTATTGTTCTTTACCTTCACGTTGTATGCCTTCTTATTATAAATTAGTTTTTTTTAAAGAATGCTACCAATTTTTTTTTTCAGAATTATCACTAACATTCTTCTTAACCATTCCAACTAAGCTTAAGTTTGTGCTAGGAGGTTCACGTCAATAATCTAAAAGTGGATTTGAATCTACGACCTTACGTATCACAGACCGTGCCCTAAACATTTAGGCAATTTAAATCAAAGTAAAAATATTAATAACATTGAGTCTTGAACACACTTTCAACATAGGTAAAGTTCTTTTTTGTATAAATAAAAAACTTGAATTATAAACTCCATGTCTTTCCAACCCTAGAAAGTAAAAGGAAACAAGATCACCGAACTTATTAATATGGTCGTTTTTGTCAGAAGACAAGCATACTTACAACATTCTTGGTCGCCTCACTCTTCTCTGAGTGATCGTAGCCATCATGATCCGGTGGGTTGGGCAGCAGACAGCACCCGCCTCACAACGTCTCGCCACCTTCGCCTGCTGTCCGTCAATCGGGCACATTCGTGTAGGGGAGTACCCTCCATCCATCGCATGGTCTAGTCCCTTCCACTTTGCCATGCACGACAAGACGCTCTAAAGAGTCGTTTCCAAAGATATTAAGTAACCGCCTGTGCACTTTAGTGACAATTATGACAAGCATTCCTCGCTTACAAATTTCAACAAGAGATTTTCTGCAAGAAATCCAATAACTGAATCTCCTTGGTATAACTATCGAGTGGAAATCGACTCCCGACTACCAACCACATCGTATCTAGGCTGCGACTGTATATAATTATATACATACAGTTTTTAAATTTCTAGCAAAATTAACCAGATTCTCAATATAATAAATATAATCAATCAATAATTAATAATCTCAGATATGAAAGAAATGTATTGAAGCGATATCATGATGGTTAATACCATCTCACTGCACGTTGATATATTTTGTTGCACAGAGTCTGTGTTTATCGAAGCTGCCTACAAATGCGTAGAAGGTGTTTGACTTTTTTATATTTATATATTATTGTCAATACATCAAGCAGCTTTTTATTTGTTTTAATTTTAATAATATATATTTAACTAAGTTTTTATAACATCATATTGGTATTATCTGTAACGGTGTTATAATTTTTGTTGATTTAAATAAATAAATAAATCATTATTAGATATTGAAGACAAAGCACCGTAAAACCGTTGAGATCGGCTCTTCTGGACTATTAACGTAGGTTAGCCATAACAAAAATCGTGGAATGAGTGAATTCTAAATTTTAAGTCAAAATACGTGCATTATTTTAAAAATCTCGAGTAATTGAGTGGTAAATAAAATAATGATAAATAGCAATAAGTTGACCTTTGTACATAATTTTTAGTACAATAAAGTACAAAATATTTCTCTTCTATATTTATAGGTATAGAATTCTATATTACAACTCTATTACTGCTCAGCGACGCTTCAATAAATTTTGAAAAATTGACGAAATTAGTTAATAAGATGTGAATTTTATATGTTCAATTAAACTTTTTCTGTGTTATGGTATGATTTCGATCAAGGACGACCACTAATAAACATAATGAAAGCTAAATAACAAATAAGGCTGAAATCCTAAACATAGAAACTTGATAGTTATATGACAATATTTCTACTTTAAATTAAAGTTTTTAACCAGTTATTAAAAACGAATAAAGACTAAACAATTACTTTACAGAAGTAGGAAATTAAAATGAAAAATATTACAAACTCAGCGAGCGATGCATCATCGAGTTATAACAGAGGAGACGCCGACTACGTTGATGGCGACAATTTTTCACCGCAAAGCGCGAATGAAACAATCCCTGATTAATCCACCGGTGAGACTATTGAAGCGCAACTTCTAAATCGTGCACTAAACCATCTTGATCATTTGTATTAATACGTGTAATTAAATACTCAAATTATGCAACTTTGTTTTTCAACGTACTACGGAATATTCAAAGTGGGAAGAGTATATAAAAATATTGTTAGATAAGATGGAAAGTACAATATGGTGCATGAATAATTGCATGATATACTACTAAATAGTTTTATTAATCTATTATTACGTTACGTACCTGCTTCAGAGGTTCACATGGATAGGAATTTTCATTCCATACGGTATCAGCGATATCAAACAAAATCAACTAAATATATTTAAAGTATCAAGACCTTTCTGTGCCCGTATACATTCCGAGCCAATACTTATCATAGAAACTGTGCATTAATATTTTGGTTGAGTTTTTCGCCGCCGCCAATTCCCGGGAGTTGATCTTCGCACAAAGTAGGGGGAATATTACTTAGAGGGGGTATCCTGGTGCTCCGTCTCAATAAATTATCCCAGATGAGCGGGAACATTAACTAATTACCGACATCGATACCTGAGCGATATTGGCAAGAAATTTTATGAATATATTATGGAAAATTGTCATCGTCATTGTGTTTTTAATGTTTCTTCGCACACAAAAGTTTACACATTTAAAAAGTCAATGATTTTTATGGACCTATGTACTATTTACCGAAGCTGGCTGTGTTAGGTACGTTACGTACACTCGATACAATCTGATTATAATTTCATGGAAATGTCCAAAGTTTTTATTTTTCAAATAGAAGTCAAATAAGAAGAGCCAACTCCAATCTCGCCTCATTGTTGCAAACGAAATGCAAATCCAGACATTTCACCCTTTGCCCGGCGCCTATATTTAATTCAAAAGAGCGGAATGCAAGTAACAATCGAGCTCGAAACACCGGTAACTGCTGTAAGTGTAAACGAAGAGGAAAGTACGAAAAATTTTCCCCGGCGCTGGGAAAAAAAAGACAACAAAGTGAAACTCAGCCTTCCTTATTTCCCCTGGCGATGCCCCGCCGACGTTCCCGGTTTTACCCCGGAAATGGAAAATATTGCGATAAGGCGCATTATAGATTAAACACGTCCCGTGACTTAATGCATTGTATGGTGATCAAGTCGACCTGATAGCGTGTGTGTTCGCCTTTTAAAAAGTTGTAATGATGTCTCGGAAGTAAATAATGGTCTGATAAGAGTAATTTCAGTATTCATACGTCTCTTATGTTAATGGGACTTGCTGATCTTAAAAAGGGGACGATAAGTTCTTGTATCCTTACAAATTAAGACTCTGATACCATTATAAAGATTTAAATAAATATATCTGTCTATCTGTGCGAAAAAAATATTCTAAATTTACAAATGGTTTTCATTTGTATACGCAAGGTGTTACGTCTTCTTCGCCTCAGCGGCATAGACAGGGACAGATTTCTCCGTCTACTTTTCATCATGTGAGAGCTAGCAAGCCACTACCATCCACACGTGACAGGTTGTGAGCCCATCACCGGGCACAAAGCGACGGGGATTCGAACATATATTCGTATGCATATTAATATTATAAATGTGGTAGTAATGAATTACGATTTAATTTCAAATAAATAAAACAATACAATAAGTTCAATTGTTTTGTTTTATTGATCTAAAATAGAACTACGTTAACTCATCGCTGCTCGATTTTAATTTGTATACACAAGTTAAATTATCGGTACACACATATGAAATTGTTATTTGTAATTTTAAGTATCGATTTACCATCTGCTAGTGGGTACTCTAAGAATAAAATACCAAACAATAATCGACATAATTCTCGCAGACAGCATGTTAGAATGACCGTGGACCAACCCTTCATCTATGGGGCCAGTGGAGGAAGATTAGAAATTCTTGGAATCGACATGAGAGACAAGCAAAGAGCGATATCTCACTAAATGTTCTTTATAATAATGGAAGTGGAAGTGGAGGAGAATACGTTGGGGAATGTGATGGGGGTGGCATTAAAATATTTCTTCCGGAATTTATAGTATGAAAAAAATTAAGAAGAATCTTACAAGTTATAATTATTACCAAGCAATTATACACAACATCAAAGCAATGGATGGATAGCAGCAAATCAGCGAGGCTGGTGGCTGGTGCGTGCGGGTAATCGGTATTACATCAGAATTTAAAGCCGCATGCACATGTCCCGAGCTCGGATTACGTCATGTCAGAACACCCTTATGTTATGTGCGTTTAGATGGCGGGGCTTGAAAAAGAATCCATACATTAATTTGAATTTCAATGGATCTGATATACTATGTTGTACTTTTGTTTCACTCATAAGTTATATTTTAATTTTAAAATATAACCATTTTCGTGTAACATGTTTCTAAGCAGAGACTGTGAGAGTGAGAGATCACCGAGAATGGACGGTTATACTGAATCTTTAGCATATTTACTTAAGCCAAGGGCTCCTATGAAGTACTCTTTACTAAACAAAAATCACAACTCGTGTTGCTTTTGTATTACTAGAATATAATAAAATTGAAAAAAAAAACATTTATTCAACACAAGAACACAGAAACATCAAAAATGCAAGACAAAAACAACATAAACAAAACTAATTCAAATTAAGAAAAATAAAAAAGTACAGATAAAAAGATATTTCGAAATGGATACCCAAATCCATTTCGAAATATCCATCCATGTGTTACATCCATCCAATCCTCCATGTGTTACAAATGCTATAGCAGCTGTGTGCTACATGTAGCGTATAGATAGCGCTGTTTAGGTACTAGACTATCTTTTCGTATAAATGTAGTTGTTATTTGCGATACTTTGCATCATCTAAAGAATTAATAAGCTGGGTTAAGAAGTGAGGACTTATTGAAACATATCAGAAAACTACAAGAAATTTTCACTCTTAATAAATTAAAAACTAAAACTGTTAATGCCCGCCTAACACACAATCCCAAAATGAACAGTCGCGGCCCAAGTGTAACACAAGTACGAGCGCATATGGTAAGACTAATTCCACGCACTGCCCCTTACACGTTGGGGTTGAAATAAAATAAAAACCAAATTAGGGGAAGATGATGCAACGAACACACCCCTTCGATTTCGATAAATTCCATTATACGCTTATATCGTTTTGCATTAGCCATTCTCGGTGATGTATGGCAGTAGATCAAATAGCAATTTTTTTTTCAATTTTCATTACATTTACAAAATAAATGTAATGAAAAACATATAGAACTGTTTTTCTTAATTTTATATTTTCTTTTTTTTTTAATTATATTAGATTTTTAATTATATTATCGTAGCTTCATAATTTAATGCTTAAAATAAGATTCACTTAGCTGTGAATTGTTTTCATGCTGCATCTCAGTCCAAAAAAGGTCAAGTGGGGTAAAAAATCATGGTCAAAATTACGATAATTCAATTTATCTGTTTAAATATAAAAAATCTTTCTTTAAACCCAAATTAAGTTTAGTTTCAATAGCCTAATGGCTTAGTGTACGGTCTGCGAATCGTAAGGACGATGGTTCAAATCCACCATTCGACTATTGACGTGAACTATCTCCTAGAACAAGTTTAAGCTTAGTTGGAACGGTTAACAAGAATGTTAGTAAAATTTCTAAAAGTTAGCTTTTTTTTAAAAGAAAGAGAGAAAATTTTATTTATCCATAAAAAAACATAAACAAAATATTCATAGATAAAAATAACTTATCGAATTAAAAACTTTAGCCGCAGTGCTAGGTCATAGACGTGTTACGGACAGCTAAGGACCTGCAAACACTCGTCACTACCCTTACACTACACGCAAATACTAAAGATTGATTATTTTAGGACTAATTACAATAGTTTAAATTATCTTCTGTCCTATAGTTCTGGGCTCTCAAGATTAAGACTACGGTATCCCCTGCCTGTCGTAGAAGGCGAGTAAAAGGGGCTTTGGATTCAATGGGCTACAAGGGTGAGGGTCTTTGTCGTCTGCCAAGGTGAAACCGGGAAGAAGGCGACATCGGCTGGCTCCTTGAGCACAGTGCAGAGAGGTTTCGGTGCGTTCTGGAGATCCCGGAGCCCCTCACCATGCACCGAGGAAGGGCCACCGGAGAGGTTTTAGTGGGTAATAACCCCACATAACCGCAGCCATCCCAGAAGGCGGGGTATCTTTTTGAAGATTTCCTTCCCGTTAACAAAAAAAAAGTTTAAATTATTTTGTACAAATAAAGTATAAGATATTTTCACTTCTTAATATACTATACCGTTAAAGTAAGATGCGAGGGTATGAGACCAATGTGGTGTGGCACAAGCGCAAAAAAAAATCCCTTAAAAATATATGTTTACAGAATGAGAGATTCAAAAGCTATAAGCCTATCGATTACGCAAACAGAAGCAGGACCACATGTTATGCAATTTGTACTGAGCAAGAATCACCCGCTGTGCTGAATAAATTATATCTCGCGCGCCCCGCACGCCCCTTCGCTATCACAATCATTATTCGCCGTAACAAAGGAGAGCTGATTATATAAGTTATTATAAGCGACAATAACTACGATGCTATATTTTTGCTGTATTGAAGGCACAAGTGTTTGTTGTACGCACAGCTGTTAGTTCCATATTCAGTATTTATTTGGTCAGTAGGAACATTTATTTTATACATATTTAAAGTTTTACCGACCTTCTACATGTTCTCCCAGCGTCAACGCTTTCCTAAATGACACACAGTGCTGTCACAAAAGGAAAAGTCATTTTAGTGATTGAAAATCTTTGTCAATTAACAAACTTATTTAATAACCATATTCTAAAAGTCAAATTGCTTAATAAACAATAGAAATAATGCCAATGAATTTATAATTATTGTAATCAATCTTCTATCTTCTAAAGATCTAAAAATTCTGTGTTAAAAAATCTAATCTTAATCAAAATTATTATTACGTTACAAAATCTTCTCCGAATTCTGTAGTTTTTGCAGTTGATAATAATACACCTTGGCCATATATTAATATAAATAAATTATAGCTAGAATACGTATGTAAAATTAAATAAATATTAATGTAATATAAGTATTCTAGCTATTATTAATTCGTAACTTTAAGTATAATTTTGCAGAATCTAATTTTTCGTACAGAAATACACGTTATCCTTAAACATTATATAGGATACATTACAATGCCAACATGGAGTTCCTGCAACGGTTCCGACAATCAGTCCAACGTTCTCGGGTAATGAATCCCGGAGGAATGATCCTGGACGCTACAACAATCGTGACTTAACTCCTGATCAATTCCCAATACGTATTTAGACGCGCGTATTGTTCGTTATATAGAGACACGATTGGTGGTGAAGTGACGTTGAGTAAATTTGCACGATTATTGCAGTTATATATATTTTGACACTTACAAAGAGCCAATATACATCCATACATATCCATACACCTCTGGACAATGAAATGAAATATTTATTAACTCTTACTTTACTTACATTTTAATAATTCATACACATTTTTCTCAGTTTTGTGTACAGATCTCCCTGCTAGACTAATAATTGGCCTGTTATAGGGAATTAGTATTAATATATGATACTGTAGCCAACCCGGACTTAATCCTACGGACTAAATACTGATAATTTTTATGTGATTGAGCGTTTATGTGGGAAGGATAGCCTGTGTGGGTGTGTGGGAGGATGTATGCGTGAGTGAGAGTTAGGGTGTATAAAGGTGAGCATGTTTTTTATGTTCTGCCAATGTCTTAGTGTTGTTGAAATTTTAATAAAGATTAAGATTAAATTAATAAATAAATTCTCCCTTTCTTATTGTGATTCAGATTTCTTTTATGCAGTACTCACAAAGTAACACAAAGCCGAACGATTCCATATATTTATTCGAATGTTACACAATAAAATAAAACCATTTTTATGGATTTTATAGCGGGCGCTGTTAAGTCCGCTGATGGTCGAGAGAGTGAAATGATTAAGATCCCGGTGGTATAGTTATATATAACCTATTTTTTAATTCTTATTAACTTTTGTTACGATCTACGGAAAACAAAATAAAGGTTTTTCGTTCAAATTCGCGCCGTAGTAGCCGGGCAGAATTCTACGAAACTACAAAATCGCTTAACAGATGCTACTACTAATGGCTTCTTTTCTTAAATTCTAATGATTTGATGCGAAATTCGCGTCGTAGTAGCCATGTGTATTCTACGAAACTCTACGAAATAGCATAAGAGATCCCATTCCTAACGTCTTCTTAAATCCTATTCGGCAAAAGTTGAGACCAAAAAGGACCAAACTAACCTAGATAGTATACATCTTTTAAATAGGTATGCCCCTAAGTATATAAGCTATCTGAAGTATTATCTAGAAAAATACTCTTTTTAATCCAACAATCCTCTTAGCGCGAGTAGCTAAAAAAGAAAATTTTCGCTTTCAATAATGCAAATGTTTTCCAGCGTTTTTTTCCTTGTAATTAATAAAAAAACAGACCGCTCCATTAACGCCGGCATCGATCAACTACTTCTTGTAATAACTTGATCCGAACAACCCCCTCGTGGATTAAGCCAATAACGCAAAAAAGAGGGGCATCTAGTCCTAAATGAGGCGTCTCTGGTAACTTGTGAATATTTATGAGCGGCTATCTGCTACTAGATGGAGTTTATTTAATGTGTTTACTTGTGCAGCGCTTTGTCCACGTCTCAATTGTCGAGAGTTTTTACTGAAGTTTGAATAAAAACAAAAACCGACTTCGAATCAAACGTTAAACGCGAATCATCCTAGGAATATTCTGCCTAATTTTAATTCATAACCAAAATCAAGTCAATCAAGACTAGTTATATCTACATAGTATATTTTCGAACAGTATAAATTTAATAGCGTACGCAGTCCGCTCAGCCGGGTCAGCTGGATTTTGCTTCATTTTATCTAAACAATAAACTCACATCATTAATTTTTTAATTTAACTCTCACATTATATTAAATTATTCATCCCTCTCCGTATTCATTCTCTTCTCGAGCGGGTGAAGATCATTACCTGCACCCATGTAAATACAATATCATTCTTATCATTTATACAAAAACAAATCGGGCTCAAGTTAATGTCAGAAATAAAAGTACGACGTATGACTTGTTTGACAGTTCAAAAGCGAGGAGTACACCGATCGTCACCAAACTTTACACGATTACTCGTCAGGTCAATCTGAAGATTCCCTGAAAGTTTCATTGAAATCGGTCCAGCCGTTTCGGAGCCTATACGGATTAAACCCACACACCTTTTTTATATATATAGACTTCGGTAGTATTATTCAGTAGCCAAAAATAAACGAGCTCCTTCAATACACCGATCTATATTGTCTACGTCAAAATTAGCATACGCCGGGCGGTGACAATTCTAGCCGCCCAAGTACAATAAAGCAATTATATCCGTCATATTTCAGTCGGGTATCTCCCTATTTACATTTATATTGGAAGGTGCGGCGATCCGGTGGTCGCATTCGTCCAATACAGCCTCGGATTGCTTGTTAAAATTTTGAATTACTATTATTGAAAGGTGAAAGCAAAGCGCAAAACAATCTGAAGCGTCAATAGCCTAATGGTTTAGGGTACGGTCTGCGAATAGTTAGGTCGTAGGTTCGAATCGATCATTTGACTACTGACGTGAACCATCTCGTAGCACAAGCATAAGCTTAGTTGCAATGGTTAACAAGAATGTTAGTAATATTTTTGAAAAAAATCCTAGCTTTCTTTTTAAACAAAAAAATAAAAAAGAGAGCAGTGATAGCTTAATTAAAGGTTAGGTTTCGTTCTCATTTTCTTTTCATAATATTCCAACGATAATTCGTAAATACAAAAAGGGCGTCCACGGATAAGCGTTTAACGTTTGATTCGATTTGAAGTCGGTTTTTGTTTTTACTCGAAAATATACTTGTAAGCCACATTTTCCCTTAACACAATTATGTATTCTGTCATTCAGAATAACGACTACCATACAGTATACTGACAGCATCTCTACTAGATATGTTGATATGACTTTAATAAAACTTATACCTTTGAAAAAAACTGTTTTTCATTAAGAACTAGCTGTAGCAACCGTTCTTTAACAATTTAAATTATTTCTAACAATATAATAACAACAATGAATAACACGAAGATAACCTCATCCCACAAACATCTTTTTAAAACAGTATCTCCGTTGCGCAAATAAGCAGTAATTGTATATTATATGATTGATGATATGACGTCATTCGTAGGCTGAACAACTGAACGTCATTCTATCTCATTAACTCAATTTAAAAAAAAAAACAGATTTTAATAAAAAATCTTTAATTTTATTGTATGTACAAATGTCCTAAAAATAACAAATCAATTGGTGCTTGGGTTGTGTAGTTCGGAAGTTATACGCGTACATACATTTCGGCGACTCTTTTTATTTATATACATGAGAAAATAACAAAACAATGATTTTCAACTAATTGTAAGGACTACATATTATTATAGTATAATTATATTTTATGTGTTTCTAATACAGTTAACGGATGAATGATCACGTCGTCGATGTCTAAGCCTCCACATTTCCAGCGCCGGCTTAGAATAAAACCGGCAACATATGCGTATTTGCAATTCGGTCCACGGCGGAGGCTGCACTCTTCCTGATTCCATTTGGGAATTACTCTGTCGCCACAAACTCACAAATCAGTATTTTCATTACAAGTTATATACGGCTGAACGTGAGCTCTAGTTTCATTCGCAACTTGTTTTGCCGTTTCTCATAATATTAGTTTTCATATTTAACAAATACAATATATCTTTACAGATGATTGCATATTATTTTTTTTGACATTTCGAACATTTTACAGTATTTTTCTTAAATATTGGGGCGAACGAAAGTGTTTCACAGAGATAGAAGCAAATTTTGCAAAGTGATTTTAAATACGTAAGAAGTAAAAAAACGACAACTAATAGAAGCCTCATATAACTTTCTTTTACAGGGTCTTGGGTTTAAGTATTTTTTTTTATTTATAATGTCCTACTAAGTCAAATCAGAATTTGATTTGACAAAACGCTCGCAAAAACAATGTAGAGTATTTAAAATCCTCGAAAGTGACTCTCAAAAGTGAACCGTCACGGCACTTCTGAAATTGATGTAGATTAATATTACTGCCGCATGGTGGGAGAGTACAAAAAACGTTCAAATCAAAAACTCAAATCGTACAGCACACCTACCAAAACCAATAAAACTTGAAATCCCTTGATGAAATAAAAATTCTCATCGTGCCGCGATCGAATAAATAACATTGACAGGGCCCATAATAGCTTTTTCACTGGTCAAGACCGTGAGGGGGCAGGCTTTTTATCCTATTATTGTTTCTGAGAAATTGTTACAGTTTTGACGAGTGACCTGACCGTTTTTCTTCCCCGACTAGTGGGCCGGAATGAAAATTTTTCAAGTTCCTCCCCTCGAGGTCCCCGGAGTGCCGTAAAACTCCGCCGGACTGCCAGTCCGACGGGCGACCGCCGCCGGACAATTTGTCATATTCATATGTTAACGTGCCCGTCTTTTCTTGCAAAAAGCGGATAACTTAATTCCGGTCGCCGCGGTCCGGATTATTCGATTTGCCGACATTCAAATTTTACGTCTTGTTATGGTAATGCAGGTGTTGTCTCGCCTCCAGTGGATTTCGACCTTTATTATGTTTTGCAAATGTTTGCTCAATTTTACTTAAGCGTTGGTCACAATTGTAACCGGGACGTTTTTATAAAATGGACAATAAAATTGTTCTCTACAGACAATTACAATTACCAATTACAATAAGGAAGGATTCCTCTTCCAATATTATATGCAATTAAATAAATATCCAAAAAAAATATCTATAATATAATAAACGTAATAAAATACATGCGTTTATTACAAACAATTGTTGCTGTTTTTATATACAAAAAAATCACAATAACTAAACTAAAAATTTGTAGTCGGTTGAACAATCTCTGTCATATATAAGACTTGCTTGCTTGTTGAAAATCCTACCCCACTAAGGTTAAAAACACGTCAGAACATATTTTAATAAAGGTCTGTAATTTTATTTCACTAAAGGAAACCACATAACGAACACGGTTCGATATCAATAAGCCATGGTAATTGATGACTCGTCCGATTTGATGGACCCACTCGTTTTTCATTTGTTTTACGACGGCCAAGACCTCTATTGGCATTACTGCGCCATCACCCCAATACGTGTATTTGGAATAAAATAGTGTTTTTTGAGCATGATAAACTTTGAACTAAACTACTGTAAAAATATGTCTAATACTCATGGCTGTATTGAGAAAAATTCAGCTAAATGTCACTGTTATTTTTTGGGTTCTATTTAAAGATTAATTTTTATTAGAAATGTAGACACACTCAGCAATCACTTTTATCTAAGCTTATTAGGCCCTATTGGAGGCTGCGCCTATTACAAGTGTATAGTGGCAATGGGCCGGCCACATCTGCCGATTTAGTGACGGCAGATGGGGGGGAGAGTCAGGAAATGGAGGCCGCGCATGGTTCGGAGAAACGTTGGCCGCCTTCCTTATAGATGATGGACGACCTTATAAGGATAGACGCAAGTGGCTGACAACGAAAATGATCGTAAATGGTGGAAGGCATTAGGGAAAGCCAATTACTGGCAGTGGAATGACATAAATTAATTTTGATTTCCGTCAAAAACCGATGGAATATAATCCACGCACTTTTATAACGTTAACTAGTGGGATCTAGTTAAATCAAATTCATTGTTTATTCTAAACATATGCAATCTCACGATCTAAACACGAGAAAGCAGCAGGAACCACTCTAAAGCTCATAAACATATTACTTAATTAAGTAAGAATCATTATCATATACATAATTATACAGTTTAGGGATGACCGGGTCTTTCAAGGGCTGCTTTTGGAATATCCAAATAAATACAGATACATGTACCAACATGCAAAACATTCAGTTTTGTATAAGTATATATAATTTTTGTTAAAAAGAAAGCTAGCAATATTTCTTTTTTTTTCATAAATATAACTAACATTCTTGTTAACCATTCCAACTAAGCTTAAGCTTGTGCTAGGAGAGGGTTTACGTTTCACTATTGACGCATATATAATATATTAACTTGGTATTTGTTTTGATATTTTCTAATCCTTGATCTTTTCCATGATGTTTATACCTGCCAATATATTTTTCTCTCTGAGAGTTGACCGGTAAAGAATACCACTTAGGCATTTAGTCGGCTTTCGTGAACCTTTTGTCTGTTCGAGGGGGGAGATCTTCAAAGATACCCCGCCTGCTGGACATAGGCCGCTGTGATGTAAGATATCTCTAACTCACTAAAACACCAGCGGCTATCCTTACTGCATTGAGAGGGTCTCTGAGAATGAACCATAGCACGTCACAGCGCAGGTGATTCTTCCCCGGGAGACTCGGTGTGCTAAAGCAACAGGAGCACTCCGTATTTTTACGGCGACAATAGCCCGCCTTTGTGAACCTTATTTTAATGTGTTATAATAAATATAAATAAACTAAGTCTGCTAGCAAGAGAGCGAGAAGGTGGCTATCGAGAATGCTGTTTATGTTATAGATATACTTACTGGTGTTTACTTTTAATAATTTCTTGAAATTTGTGTTCATCCTGTCACATTTGGTAGTAATGAAACACAGATAAATACAATTGCAATATGTACTCAAGGAAAGGCTGCTTTCTAGGGTTTATTTACAGGAATATACACAAAATCACACGTACATTCACGCACACACTCGATCAACACATTATATACACATTTTTTTCTCAAATACCTCTCAACTACTTTTTAAAGTCTTGTGCAAATCCGGGGGCAAATGAGAGCAAATGGGGTGTAAACCTATCGAGCCAAATGATAGATTTGTTCCTAATTTAGACACTAATCGCTCGCTCATGTTTGTAATTTATTTAATTGGTAATTAAATTATTATAGGATCATAAAAATGTTTGTTTACCCATGGGGTGATTAAAAATATTCACAATAAATGAACGTAGACAATAAATGTATAGCTATAACAAGAATAAATTATAGCACTATATACCAAAGAACTCCACTATTTTATTACTAACATGTATGTTATTAGTTGACTAAAAAACCTAAAATGTTACATTATAAATTATCGATAATTCCACCATAACATCCCTTGAATGTCCTCTATTTAAATGTGATCCTGCAACATCATTTAAATAGCGCCGGTAAAGTAAACAGAATTTTTGTCACTATACCCAATGAAATTAACTACTGTAGACTCGATGGCGCTAACTTATGACACGGGAACACGCGATCGTGTCACGGTAATGACAGAATAATAAATTATGTTGTAATAACTTATTATAATGCACACCGGGGCTTATGATAGCCGGAGCTTAACTAAAGGAAGTTGAGTAAGTGGGCTTAATTAGCAAATTTACTAAATTAAAAGACTACACCTAATATTTGTAATCAAAACATTAGTAGTAAAGGGTTATACAATTTCTTCCTTGCTATTGGTCCCGCGTGGTGGTGGGGTTAGCTTTCGGACTTTCGCTTTCCACTCTGTCTCCAACATCATCTTGAGAAATCTTGCACTCCATCATGTCTGTCGACTTAGTCGTATCTTCCTATAGATTTTCGACCGAGAAGGGAAAGTTGTAGGACCAGGTTCCCTGAGTAGTCGATAGGCCTCCTATTAACGTGCCTATACCAGACCAGCATACCTATAATGACCACCGTGTATACGAATTAAACGACACTGATATCCTGCTCTATATAGTTTCTTACGAAGAGAAGACGTTACTCTGTTATCGATGTTTCATCATCATTATCGCATATTACTTAATCTATGTATAAGGTTTATCTTCGGAATACGTAAATATGACCATGTGTCACACTACTGGCTCAGCTGAAGTGGCTCAACATCCGCAACAGGCGAGATGTACACACACTTACCAAGTTATTTAACATAATTCATGACACTTGGTCTCCAGAATATCTTCGTGAGCGCTTTGTACTCAAACAGTTCGTCGGCCGCGAACCGCGAACCTTCTATAACAAATTTTAACATTCCCCGAATTTCTATGGCAATTCTTTTACCTGTACAGCTATAAAACTATGGAATAGTTTGCCGATTGAGATTAGGAGGCTTCGTCAATGTCTTTAAACCGCGTGTATCTGAATACTTTCTACTCAAACAATGAAAAATTACAAACTGGTATATTTATTGTCGTTATATTTATTCCATGTGTATGTTTATTATTATATTTATATAGAAGTATCTATTTATGTAAATGTATAGTTATTTAACGCTACTAATAGTTAGCTGGAAGAAAATGCTAATTAGCATTAAGTTCGCCTTTGTACATATTATTTGGTGCAATAAAGGATTTATCTATCTATTATCATTTTAGCCACAGGACATCCACTATCAGACCTAAGCCTCTGTGTTCCAAAAGTGTTCCAAAAGGATCAATCGTAAACCTAAATTACTCGAACAACTTCTGTCGTATTCATTATTATGTTTCTTAAAATAATTCATTTGAAAAATGAAAACACTGCGATCATCTGCGAGCATGGAAGATAGAGAATGCAGTATAAATTACGTTTATTAAACGTTATCTAGTTCTTCACCCTGCCTTGAATGTGATCTGATGCTACGCTTTAATAAATTTAAATAGTTTATTTTTATTATAGTAAACAAATGCGCGCCATATCTGTCTATTTAATATGCACCCTCGGGGTGGCTCAGATAGTATAAAATAGTTAATTTTTAATTACAATTTTATTACCGACTCGCGTCCCATTCAATTACCGAAAGAAATATAAGAAGCTGCCTTTAACATTCATTTAATATATAGATACTTCAAATAGTGAACATTACCTTATATGTCTTATAAAGTTATTTAGATCTAGTCACCCTTTTAATCTGGTAACAAGACAGCAGCTTTATTCTTTAAATTGACCGACTGTGATATCTTCCGTATGTCATATCATACATAACAAAGAAAAAAAACATGTTCACATACCTCATCTTAAGTTAACCAACTCAGTACATTTGTATTCCTATTTTCTGCTTAAATTTTAACTTAAGATTTTCTTTATTTCGTGAACAATGGTGTGGATTATATATTTTATAATATGTAACTCTTTTTTGTCCCATCAAATAAATAAAATTGGAGAATCTATTTGTGATACCATAACTTTTTTGCCACAATGCGCAAGAGAAGTGCATCCCTGATGCGCAGGGTGCGGACCAGCTTTAACAGCATCCTGAGCATGATTGCTCAAAGGCTTGACTGTGTTTATGCAAACAGATGCTGCGCCGACTCACATGGGGTAAGGTATTCATAAGCATAGTTAAGCCTTTAGTCTAATATTATATTATATTTTTTATTTTATATTATAATCAAATAATTATAATAATAATTTTATATTTTAATCTTATAATTTAGTCTAAGGTTGTTATTTCATAGTTATTTAAAATAATGATGAGTCTTTGTTACTTATTTGAATAAATGAATAATAATAATAATAAAAAAATAATAACCTCTTTTCACTACATGCATATGAATATACATATATAGACGTATGTATAGACGGTACATAAACCAAAATAAATTTTTTTACAAGTTTTGTCTGTGGTTGTCCCGGCTAATCTCTGGAACGGCTTGACCGATTTGACGGAACATTCATTATGAGACAGTAGATGTAATAAGAAATAACTTATGGTAATTTTATTTTAGAAAAATTTAAATAAATATTTTTAGAGGCAGCTAGTATGATGAAGTGATAACAATAAATAAATTGTATAATA
Organism: Meandrusa payeni; assembly: GCA_029286785.1. Classification (NCBI taxonomy): domain Eukaryota; kingdom Metazoa; phylum Arthropoda; class Insecta; order Lepidoptera; family Papilionidae; genus Meandrusa; species Meandrusa payeni. The sequence goes on along the minus strand of JAGSMX010000003.1, from coordinate 4,789,484 downwards.
CGGATAGGGATCCGTATTATATAATCGGTGTACACAGAGATAGAAATTCCCAAGCAGACTTTAAATACCTGAAAGTCGCGTAGCCTTTTTTAGCGCTAAGTTACCTGTGCAAACCCGAATGGAGTGAAATCGGTGAAGTCCCCCCTCATACAGTGACAGAAACAGTAGTTTAACATACCTACTATATACCTAATCGTTCTATACACGTAGATAAGATATTTGTGTGTTGTAAAATATTTGCGCAAAGTTCATTTACCCTGTTCTAGGTCGAGATGTCACGAACAAAAAAACCCTTTGAAATTCGAGACGCGGCGGTGGCATTGGATGAAAATCTGAATTCCCCACGCTTTTACCCGATACGCATACGATATGTGTTATCTACTAATGCCACTTGGGATCAGCAGTAGTGCTTCGTGTTCAAAGGCACCTGGTTTTTATATAAATAGAATACATTTTCTCTGGTTCCTTTGACGTGGATCGATTTGTTTCGCTATCACTATTCGTAGCCCTCATGAAAATGTATTTAAATAATCTATTTTGTTTGTATAAATAAATACATTTTCACGTCTTCTTTATCTTATACCAGCAAGCATAACTGCGGTAATAATCAAGATCAAGTTATAGAAGAAGCGTAAATATCGAAATAGTTTAGAGTACGGTCTGCGAATCGTAAGGTCGTAGGTTCGAATTTATGTTCGAATTGACGTACATTCTTTTTATACTTGACCAAATGTCCTTGCGCGTTACCGCTATTTTATGGGCAGGCCCCACCCCTTAGATGTTAGGAGCGTTGCTGGAGTTTCTTCGGCCACTTCTTCTCCCAGCGCCAACGCTTCCCGCAGTGGCACTCAAAGTTAGTTTAGCTTTTGAATGTCTCTTAGATTATCCGTGAAATAGCAACCAACCGAGTCGTGGTTCGGCCCTCTCGGACGCCCTCGGATCGGAATGTTTACGGGTAACATAGTAACCGTCCAAGCCGAGGTTACCCCTCACCGGGGGGACCCTTGTGTCGAGTTACTAGCAATAGAGGTTCAGGCTAAGCGACCTAAGAGCTATGCCACCTCACAATCCGGTGAAGCAGTCAAGGCCAGCTTCTCTGGCCAATCTGTGTAGTTCGTCATAAAAAAATGTGATAAAAATATATTAAGTAAAAAATATTTTGCTGGTTTACCTTAAACATTGCTAGCATTATTTTGAATTTAGAAAGGGGACGTGAACTCTAGAAACAATAAAGAAGTATTAATGCATATAAATTGAATAATATATATTCGTCGCACATAAATTTTCGCGATATCGGATACCGACATTATACAGTTAGAAACAACATACAAATGCACTCGAAACATTTTTCCATTTATCAGTCAATAAATATGATAAAAAGTATTATTGGGGCGAGAATGTGCCCGCGGGGACTTGCCGCGCCGGCTTATTGTTTTTATTTCATCTTTTATACGCGCGTAAAGGTAAACGGATATATTTTATTGAAATGACCTCTGATCAAGATTTATTTCATTCCCTCAGTCGCCATACTCTTCTGTATCTACTTGAACATTGGTTGCACAAATACCTAGGTGTCATATTAGATCCCAAACTCAGCTTCGATCCCCACGTAGATCAGGTTATATCACCTCATTAATAAGAAAAGTAAAATGTCCCTTCGAAATGGGATGACACTTTACAAAGCAGTTACATGTCCCGTTATGACGTACGCGAGCCCGGTCTTCGCCCATGCCGCCCATAAACATATCAATAGGTTCGTAAGTAATCGCGAGCTTAGATGTTAGGAGCGTTGCTGGAGTTTCTTCGGCCACTTCTTCTCCCAGCGCCAACGCTTCCCGAAGTGGCACTCAAAGTTAGCTTAGTTTTTAATGTCCCTTGGGTGGCATGCGTCGTGGACAAAATCCACGAGCTGTCTACGGGTAGCGCCTCACAAGACTGAGGCGCTATGGTTCCACAAGCTCCAAGAGCTAAGGAACCGCCCAGCCGGTCGGTTCGCGTAGGTGACGTGCAGGTCCGGGTGGGGTCGGAGATGAAATATCTCGGCCTCACCCTGACAGTCGCTGGGGCTTCGAAGTGCACTTCGACCGCTTGGTCCCCAAGATCGATAAGGCAGTGGGTGCTCTGCATAGACTGCTGCCTAATCTTGGGGCCCCAGGGAGGGAGTCCGCCGCCTCTACGGAGGTCTCGTGCGATCCATGGCCTCTATGGGCGCCCGTGTGGTGTAACCGCTTCACGGGCGTCCGGCGCTGCAGAGCTAAGCTCCTTAGCCTGCAGCGCAAGATGGCCATTCGATCGCACGAGGATACCGTACGGTATCATATGAGGCGGCCACTATCCTGGCTCGGTTCCCGCCGCTCGACATTTTGGCGGAGCTGGACGCGCGTGTGTACACGCGCGTCCGGGCTGTCGACGGCGGGGCCGGGCCGCCCCTGGATGCGGGAGAGGTGCGTCGGCAGGAGCACAGGCGGGCGATAGAGGTTTGGCGCGAGCGGCTCGGAGCGTCGTTGCTCGCGCCAACGCATCCTCTGTGCCTTCCTGCCGAACTTCGAAGCCTGGCTACGTAGAAGGAATGACGCGCACGTCACCTACTGTTCATTGCGGTACTCACCGGGCACGGGTGCTTCGGTGAGTACCTGAACAGGATAGGGCGCGAACCGACCGCGCAATGCCACCATTGTGGCTGTGACTGATTCCGCGCAGCACACGCTAGCCGTGTGCCCCGCGTGGGAGGCGGAGTGGCGGATCCTGGTCCAGCATATCGGGCAAGACCTCTCCCCGCCGGCGGCAGTAGCGGCTGCGCTGGCGGGGAGATCTAAATGGAAGGCGCTGGTCTCCTTTGCGAGTCAGTAATGACCCAGAAGGAGACCGCAGAACGGGATCGGGAGAGGGCCGATCCCGTTCGGAGATGAGTGCAGGCGGGCCGGTGGCAGACCGGCCCGCAGCCCTGTAGTTCTGGGCTCTCACGATTCAAACACGAGAGCAGGAACCACTCTAAAGCTCATAAACATATTACTTAATTAAGTAAGAATCATTATCATATACATAATTATACAGTTTAGGGATGACCGGGTCTTTCAAGGGCTGCTTTTGGAATATCCAAATAAATACAGATACATGTACCAACATGCAAAACATTCAGTTTTGTATAAGTATATATAATTTTTGTTAAAAAGAAAGCTAGCAATATTTCTTTTTTTTTCATAAATATAACTAACATTCTTGTTAACCATTCCAACTAAGCTTAAGCTTGTGCTAGGAGAGGGTTTACGTTTCACTATTGACGCATATATAATATATTAACTTGGTATTTGTTTTGATATTTTCTAACTTTGATCTTTCCATGATGTTTATACCTGCCAATATATTTTTCTCTGAGAGTTGGACTGGCAAAGAATACCACTTAGGCATTTAGTCGGCTTTCGTGAACCTTTTGTCTGTTCGAGGGGGGAGATCTTCAAAGATACCCCGCCTGCTGGACATAGGCCGTTGTGATGTAAGATATCTACTCACTAAAACACCAGCGGCCATCCTTAGTGCATTGAGAGGGTCTCCGAGAATGAACCATAGCACGTCACAGCGCAGGAGCACTCCGTATTTTTACGGCGACAATAGCCCGCCTTTGTGAACCTTATTTTAATGTGTTATAATAAATATAAATAAACTAAGTCTGCTAACAAAAGAGAGTGAGAAGGTGGCTATCGAGAATGCTGTTTATATTATAGATATATTTTAGGTGTTTAGTTTTTAATAATTTTTTGAAATTTGTTTCATCCTGTCACATTTGGTAGTAATGAAACACAGATAAATACAATTGCAATATGTACTCAAGGAAAGGCTGCTTTCTAGGGTTTATTTACAGGAATATACACAAAATCACACGTACATTCACGCACACACTCGATCAACACATTATATACACATTTTTTTCTCAAATACGGGGCAAATGAGAGCAAATGGGGTGTAAACCTATCGAGCCAAATGATAGATTTGTTCCTAATTTAGACACTAATCGCTCGCTCATGTTTGTAATTTATTTAATTGGTAATTAAATTATTATAGGATCATAAAAATGTTTGTTTACCCATGGGGTGATTAAAAATATTCACAATAAATGAACGTAGACAATAAATGTATAGCTATAACAAGAATAAATTATAGCACTATATACCAAAGAACTCCACTATTTTATTACTAACATGTATGTTATTAGTTGACAAAAAAAACTAAAATGTTACATAATAAATTATCGATAATTCCACCATAACATCCCTTGAATGTCCTCTATTTAAATGTGATCCTGCAACATCATTTAAATAGCGCCGGTAAAGTAAACAGAATTTTTGTCACTATACCCAATGAAATTAACTACTGTAGACTCGATGGCGCTAACTTATGACACGGGAACACGCGATCGTGTCACGGTAATGACAGAATAATAAATTATGTTGTAATAACTTATTATAATGCACACCGGGGCTTATGATAGCCGGAGCTTAACTAATGGAAGTTGAGTAAGTGGGCTTAATTAGCAAATTTACTAAATTAAAAGACTACACCTAATATTTGTAATCAAAACATAAGTAGTAAAGGGTTATACAATTTCTTCCTTGCTATTGGTCCCGCGTGGTGGTGGGGTTAGCTTTCGGACTTTCGCTTTCCACTCTGTCTCCAACTTCATCTTGGGAAATCTTGCACTCCATCATATCTGTCGTATTGTCGACGTGTCTTAGTCGTATCTTCCTACAGATTTTCGACCGAGAAGGGAAAGTTGTAGGACCAGGTTCCCTGAGTAGTCGAGAGGCCTCCTATTAACATGCTTATACCAGATCAGCATACCCCTGCATCTTGTCTATAATATCGCATACACACAGGTATTACCTATAATGACCACCGTGTATACGAATTAAACGACACTGATATCCTGCTCCATATAGTTTCTTACGAAGAGAAGACGTTACTCTGTTATCGATCTTTGTCACTTAACTTAATCTATGTATAAGGTTTATCTTCGGAATACGAAAATATGATCATGTGTCACACTACCGGGCTCAGCTGAAGTGGCTCTACATCCGCAACAGGCGAGATGTACACACACTTACCATGTTATATAACATAATTCATAACACTTGCTCTCCAGAATATCTTCGTGAGCATTTTTACTCAAACAGTTCGTCGGCCATGAACCGCGAACCTTCTATAAAAAATTTAACATTCCCCGAATATCACACGAATTTCTGTGGCAATTCTTTTACCTGTACAGCCATAAAACTATGGAATAGTTTGCCGATTGAGATTACGGAGGCTTCGTCAACTAATGTCTTTAAATCGCGTGTATCTGAATACTTTCTACTCAAACAATGAAAAATTACACACTGGTATATTTATATTATTGTCGTTATATATATTCTATGTGTATGTATATTATTATATTTATATTGTAGTATCTATTTATGTATATGTGAATGTATATTTATTTGTCTATATAATAGTTTTAAAACGCTATTTTTAGCGGCACTACCCTTAGCCTGCTTATAACCACTAATAGTTAGCTGGAAGAAAATGCTAATTAGCATTAAGTTCGCCTTTGTACATGTTATTTGGTGCAATAAAGGATTTATCTATCTATCTATCTATTATCATTTTAGCCACAGGAGATCCACTATCAGACCTAAGCCTCTACAACGTGTTCCAAAAGGATCAATCGTAAACCTAAATTACTCGAACAACTTCTCTCGTATTCATTATTATGTTTCTTAAAATAATTCATTTGAAAAAATGAAAAATACTGCAATCATCTGCATGGAAGATAGAGAATGCAGTATAAATTACGTTTATTATACGTTATCTAGTTCTTCACCCTGGCTTGAATGTGATCTGATGCTACGCTTTAATAAATTTAAATAGTTTATTTTTATTATAGTAAACAAATGCGCGCCATATCTGTCTATTTATTATGCACCCTCAGGGTGGCGCAGATAGTATAAAATAGTTAATTTTTAATTACAATTTTATTACCGACTCGCGTCCCATTCAATTACCGAAAGAAATATAAGAAGCTGCCTTTAACATTCATTTATTATATAGATACTTCAAATAGTGAACATTACCTTATATGTCTTATAAAGTTATTTAGATCTAGTCACCCTTTTAATCTGGTAACAAGACAGCAGCTTTATTCTTTAAATTGACCGACTGTGACATCTTCCGTATGTCATATCATACATAACAAATAAAAAAACATACCTCATTTTAAGTTAACCAACTCAGTACGTTTGTATTCCTATTTTCTGCTTAAATTTTAATTTAAGATTTTCTTTATTTCGTGAACAATGGTGTGGATTATATATTTTATAATATGTAACTCTTTTGTCCCATCAAATAAATAAAATTGAGAATCTATTTGTGATATCATAACTTTTTTGCCACAATGCGCAAGAGGAGTGCATCCCTGATGCGCAGGGTGCGGACCAGCTCCAACAGCATCCTGAGCATGATTGCTCAAAGGCTTGACTGTGTTTATGTAAACAGATGCTGCGCCGTCTCACATGGGGTAAGGTATTCATAAGCATAGTTAAGTCTAATATTATATTATATTTTTTATTTTATATTATAATCAAATAATTATAATAATAATTTTATATTTTAATCTTAGAATTTAGTCTTAGGTTGTTATTTCATAGTTATTTAAAATAATGATGAGTCTTTGTTACTTATTTGAATAAATGAATAATAATAAAAAAATAATAACCTCTTTTCACTACATGCATTTGAATATACATATATAGACGTAAGTATAGACGGTACATTACAGTACAACATTTTTACAAATTTTGTCTTTGGTTGTCCCGGCTAATCTCTGGAACGGCTTGACCGATTTGACGGAGCATTCATTGAGAGACAGGGATGTAATAAGGAGTAACTTATGGTAATTTTATTTTAGAAAAATTTAAATAAATATTTTTAGAGGCAGCTAGTATGATGAATTGATAACAATAAATAAATTGTATAATACGGATAGGGATCCGTATTATATAATCGGTGTACACAGAGATATAAATTCCTGAGCAGACTTTAAATACCTGAAAGTGGCGTAGCCTTTTTTTAGCGCTAAGTTACCTGAGCAAACCCGAATGAAGTGAAATCGGTAAAGTCCCCCCTCATACAGTGACAGAAACAGTAGTTTAACATACCTACTATATACCTAATCGTTCTATACACGTAGATAAGATATTTGTATATGTTTTGTAAAACATTGCGCAAAGTTCATTTACCCTGTTCTAGGTCGAGATGTCACGAACAAAAAAACCCTTTGAAATTCGAGACGCGGCGGTGGCATTGGATGAAAATCTGAATTCCCCACGCTTTTACCCGATACGCATACGATATGTGTTATCTACTAATGCCACTTGGGATCAGCAGTAGTGCTTCGTGTTCAAAGGCACCTGGTTTTTATATAAATAGAATACATTTTCTCTGGTTCCTTTGACGTGGATCGATTTGTTTCGCTATCACTATTCGTAGCCCTCATGAAAATGTATTTAAATAATCTATTTTGTTTGTATAAATAAATACATTTTCACGTCTTCTTTATCTTATACCAGCAAGCATAACTGCGGTAATAATCAAGATCAAGTTATAGAAGAAGCGTAAATATCGAAATAGTTTAGAGTACGGTCTGCGAATCGTAAGGTCGTAGGTCTGAATTTATGTTCGAATTGACGTACATTCTTTTATACTTGACCAAATGTCCTTGCGCGTTACCGCTATTTTATGGGCAGGCCCCACCCCTTAGATGTTAGGAGCGTTGCTGGAGTTTCTTCGGCCACTTCTTCTCCCAGCGCCAACGCTTCCGGCAGTGGCACTCAAAGTTAGTTTAGCTTTTGAATGTCTCTTAGATTATCAAAAATTATATTAAAAATTATTTATTATTATAAAAATTGACCAAATGTGATAAAAATATATGAAGTAAAAAATATTTTGCTGGTTTGCCTTTAAACATTGCTAGCATAATTTTTTAATTTAGAAGGGACGTGAGCTCTAGAAACTTATTATTTCTAGAGCTCACGTCCCCTTTCATAAGAAGTATTAATGCCTATAAATTGACTAATATATATTCGTCGCACATAAATTTTCGCGATATCGGATACCGACATTATACAGTTAGAAACAACATACAAATGCACTCGAAACATTTTTCCATTTATCAGTCAATAAATATGATAAAAAGTATTATTGTGGCGAGAATGTGCCCGCGGGGACCTGCCGCGCCGGCTTATTGTTTTTATTTCATCTTTTATACGCGCGTAAAGGTAAACGGATATATTTTATTGAAATGACCTCTGATCAAGATTAATTTCATTCCCTCAGTCGCCATACTCTTCTGTATCTACTTGAACATTATCTACTCCATGGGTTACACAAATACCTAGGTGTCGTATTAGATCCCAAACTCAGCTTCGGTCCCCACGTAGATCAGGTTATATCACCTATATCACCTCATTAATAAGAAAAGTAAAATGTCCCTTCGGAGTAGGGTGACAATTTACAAAGCAGTTACATGTCCCGTCATGACGTACCCGGTCTTCGCGCATGCCGCCCATAAACATATCAATAGGTTAGTAAGTAATCGCGAGCTTAGATGTTAGGAGAGTTGCTGGAGTTTCTTCGGCCACTTCTTCTCCCAGCGCCAACGCTTCCCGAAGTGGCACTCAAAGTTAGCTTAGTTTTTGAATGTCCCTCAGATTTTCCGTGAAATAGCAACCAACCGAGTGGTGGTTCGGCCCTCTCGGGCACCCTCGGATCGGAATGCTTAGCGTAACATAGTAACCGTCCTAGCCGAGGTTACCCCTCACCGGGGAGCCCTTGCGTCGAGTTACTAGCGATAGAGGTTCAGTATAAGCAGCCAAGGCCAGCTTCTCTGGCCAATCTGTGTAGTTCATCATTTAAAAAAAATTGAACATTATATACGTAGTAACAGGCGTCACCTCGATTTGCCTAGTACGCTAGCAACCCGGCACCAACGACTTTATTTGTTGCAACTTTAAGTGCTACTACGTGCTCGGCGGTAAGGAAACCTTCATCTTTTGGAAAAAATTCTTAGACACGTGAAGTCTGCAAATTCACACTAGGGCCGGACTATGCCCTTATACTCTCTTTAGAGAGAGAGTCTGTGCCTAATAATGGGACAAATATATATAGACTGTAACTTTAACTTTTAACAGGTTACGACTCCTACAGTCGTTATCTAAGTGAAGGTATTTCTTTGCTTATTTTCAACCTCTTATAAGCCCCAGATCTGGTGTTGTGGTCACTGCTTTGATAGCGGATAGCAAATAAAAGCACGTGCCACGAAGGGACATAAAAAGGGATGTTGATAAAAATAATTCCACCTTTTTATGAACGACAAAAAACCATCGATAAATATAATAAAAGTATCCGCACAAACTTTAACTTCATATGAGAAAATGCAGTTACGTCAGCAACATATTAAAAATAGATAACGCAGAATATGTTCTTCTCTACTTCACGCCGATCACAGTCATGCCATATCATGACGATGATATTGAAAATGTTATACAAAGTAATGGAATGTAAAACAGAAATTTGACATAAAACTTTATTAGTATTATATTAACCTTCTATTTGTCATTGTTTAAAAACCCACACAGTCGGACTTCGGTAAACTACACAATAACGTCCCCTACCAATATCCCGATAATTGTACAATTCACCTTGCTAATAGCAATCCGGCTAATTTTTCCCGTAAACAATGCGACCCCATTGTCGCAAATAGTGCGACTATAACATTGGTCCCAGTTACTGGCACGTCCTTATTTACTTATTGTAAACTCACATGACAGGTGCCTTAATAGGCGAAATAACGCGCCGGGAGCGGCCTGCTACCGTTCTCATAGATTAAAACATAAACAGAACTGTCAGTCTTTATTTTTTTCCTAAAGAAAAACATTGTTGTTAACCATTCCAAATAAGCTTAAGCTTGTACTAGGAGATGGTCTCAATAGACGAATGGTGGGTTTGACCTACGAACTACGACCTTATGTTTCGCAAATCACACCGTAAACTATTCGGTTATTGATATTTTATCGACATCCTGATGCCAAAGTGGCAGTAATTCAGTAACCATGATGACGATAATGTAGACAGCTTCTAAACTGGAACTTCATGTTCGAATCGAAGCAAACGTTACTACGCGCGGAACCCTCGAACCTCTCGCCCTTAAGATGTAGAATTAATCAGAATCTAATCAAACTATCATCAAGCTGAGTGCATCTTTTTCTATAAAAAATGAATCATCGAAATCGGTTGGCGTGATATTTAGTTATTCGTCCATTTGTCGCGCATTTACTTAATGCAAATTAAAGACTTATATGGGTTTCTCATAAAAACCATTATTAGAATGTGGTCATTTTTGGAAGAAAAATAAAAAAAAATCAAAATCGGTCCATCTAGTAAAAAGTTACAGACAGTCAGAAGTCACATACAGACGAGTTGAGAACCTCCTCCTTTTTGAAGTCGGTTGAAAGGGCAGCTGGAAATATTTTTTGTCTGTTTGAATATTAGAAATTAATCTATGACGGCAACGTTGAACGCAGACCTCATGGGAAATCGACTGTTGCTCGCTAGTTACGGGTGCCACGACGTAACCCGGGCGCGCCTGTCTACCCCTAATTAATTAATTATCGATTTTGTTTATATTCGTTCATAATCAGCACTATTTCTTCGAGCCCCTGGAGAGAAATAAAATAATTAATAAAGACTTTTAATTATTAAAACATACAATACAAGGGTCTTACACCCAGATGTTTTTTTTTATTGAAAGCCGGTGATTCTCTTTTATTATTAAATTACCCCATAAGTTGGTCCAATCCTGATAATACAATTCAAGAGAAAGCCATATGTCTTCCTTTTTTTTTTTCATGGGAGGAAATGCTTTATTCATACGTGCCCGTAAGTTATGTCGGAATCGGCCTACTAGAGGCCCCTATCGACTAAAACCTCCCACGGCGAGCAGTCCTTCACTGTGATAGGGCGAGATGGGTCGCATTTGCATTCACCATCTCGCCCCAGTGACAGATCCGGTTTAAAACCGGGCCTCCTGCGCCTGTGGGAGGGTAGCCATGCTCACCAGGCTATCCCCCAGTCCAGTGGGGTCGTGCAAGCCAGCGAGGAGTCCCCAACTCCACGCCAGCTGCCCCACTAAGGAGGTCTTGCATTTGTCTTCCATTTGCCTTAAGTATGTGCGTGCAAATGGATGAATAACTCAATATCAGGCCAACCGACATCGATGATTAACTTTTTATTGGAAAGGATTTACTTCAACAGTAGTTTTATGCGAGTTTGGTTAGGTTCTAATTAATTCTATTTCGAAATATTTACATGCTAACTCGTAATTACTTGGCCACCAAGTGTTGCAATAATTTGCCACCGCCCATAAGAGAGAGTAAATCTGTAAACTCATTTAAAAATAAATTAAAACACCTGATGTTAAAGATACAAAAGATAATATCCCCGCGACATCGGTGGCTTGTTTTTCCAATATTTTAATATTTAATTATATAATTTAAACTTTATACGTTTAATTATCATATTATTTATTTTAGTTTATTTTTGACTCAATGATATTTATGAATTTTTTCATCTATTATTTTATTGTATAAAATATATTTTAATCTCATAACTTTTTATTTATGTATCATACTTATTATCCTCTTACTGTCTGTATAAATTCCGTATAAAGGTAGTATTGCGCGCGCACGTCTTTAAGTAGTCCCGGGCACCGCTGAAAATCAGCGCTGTCGCATCCTTGTGACGGCATATGCTGAGACGGTGTCCGATATTGGCATCATATGTTTTGTATTATTTGGCCGTATAACTTTAACTATGTTTTGTCTATTTTTCATTATTTTTTAATGTGTGTTATATTCAGTCTGTGATGTGTTTTTGTATTGTGATGCCAATAAATAAATGTCTATGTCTATGTCTAATTACCATGGCCTACGCGCATTATAGCGTTTAACGTTTGATTAGATTTGAAGTCGGTTTTTGTTTTCGTAAATATACTTGTTGTTCGTTGATAATAGAAGCGGTCGACTGCAGTAGCAGACACTACGACAGTTTCCCCTACGAACCGATAATAGCGCGTGAACTCTCCAGACGATAACTCCGTCTAACAGAGGATGAGACGTCCCGTCACAGTGCTATCGGAATATTTAGCTTACTGCATTCATACATCCTCTTCGCGTATTAAATCGTTTTAATTTAGTATAACAATAATAATGATTAATATTTACTATATATTATGTAATTAGAATAAATTAAAAAGTACGAAATAATAAATAAGTTCAATAGGATTAGAACATATTTGTAGAATAGATGAAAGCATTGACCTAAACATACTTCAAAAACAAGCGAGTAGCAGTAGCAATATAGCAAACATTCTATGTGAAGTGCTACGAGAGACTATATTTTGTACAATAAAGTATAAAATAGAAAATGATTTTCAGGACTGGATTCTTTAAAACTAAGTTGTGAAGGAAAAACATTTTTTTACATTTACTAACATTCCAACTAAGCTTAAGCTTGTGCTACATTGTTCACCTCAAAAGTCGAATAGTAAATACATATAACTTACGTTTTGTAGACTGCACTCTAGTCTATTACGCCATTGACGCTATATAAAATATTATAACAATACGAGTACAACATAACAGTGTCCTATACGCTTAAGAAATTATTGTTGTTCTACGTGTAATAAATAATTTTTGTGCAGTTTTTGATGTATAAAAAAATTGAGTTTCTAAGTAAGAAAATTGTTAGTATTCTTGTTTTAAAAATGAATTGATTTAAAAAAAACGTTAAGGGACGTTTTTCTTTCTTGATTTCTTTTCAACCGACTTCAAAAAAGAAGGAGGTCCTTAATTCGTCTGTATTTTTTTTTATTTGCATCTAGCAAACGCTACAAACGTACGAATAACTTAATACCATGTCAACTGATTACGATGATTTTGTTTCTTTTTATTATATTTTGATTCCTACAATAATTCGGAAATACATAGACGACGTCCGCGCGTTGTACGCGTGATGACATTAAAATCTGTGTTAAAAATACATTTTACATATACGAGTAACAATTAGAAACCAATCGAGTGCATCAGAAATAAAACAAAACGAATAAAGTATTTGATGTCCGTCGTCCTAACTTTTCTGGACTGATATTTCAATTATCCTCGATTTATCGGCAATTTTTGAAGCACGTATATGTCTGAATTCAAAGTGTTATTCTCGCATTAACAGCGTCCGTGCGAGGTGGCAATAAAACCGGTGTGCAATATAAACATGGGCCACATAACGATGGACCGAATGTGCCCTGACGGCGGCCAAATTGTAAATAGTGCTGGCTCCCGTTTAGTTTGCGATATTTGTGCGGTTCCGTGTAAATGGAAAAAGGAGAGAGATAAAGACTCACACGACCACAGAGCTTCACAAACGTACTGAATTACTCAATTTGTTTATTTTTGTAGCTTGTAAACTTTTTCCGATATATTTTAAATTTCCTCATAGCTTAAAAGGTTTTGGTTTCAATTTTGTCCTATATTCATTTTTCCATTAAGATTACTCCTAAAATGCTTGTTGGTTGAGAGAAGATACGGAAAAAGAAAGAGAATGTATGCGCGAAATCTTTAAACAATCCCAAACAGATAACCGAGACAGTACATCTAGTGATAACCTAATAGCAGGACGGTTCAACTTCCATTCACACAGGGGGGGAGGGGTTTAGTAGGTAACCCCATATAACCGCCTTCTTCTTGGGGAAATTTTACTAGTTGTAGTAATATCTATTGAATATTTTGTCCGTCAACAAAAAAAGGTGTACAAATAATGTAAAAATAAAATATAATAATGTAACAGAATTTACAAAAGTATCTGTCGTTCATCTACTCTGTGCATAAAGGGGGTATGGAAGGGTATCGAAAACGCTGATGTGTGTAAGTCGACGAGAATTAGACGTTACGACGGCTGGGAATTGCTCGAGACGAGGCGGGGTAGTGCGCTGTGAGCCACATCTGCGGAAGGATTAGCGACACAGCTCCAATACGTTCACGTTTATAACTTCAAATTTAAACGTTAATAACTGCTAAATACCATCGACATCATCTTGATGGTTAGCAGTCCACAACTGTGCGTTTTTCACGTTATTTTCCTCCACTCGAAGCACAGAAAACATAGATGTCACCAGCAATGTTTCCTTAACTACTAAACTAGCGCGTACCATCTTTCGACTGAATCACCACTTAACATGAGGTGGGATCGTGGTCAAGCACTAGTTTATGCCCATAAAATTTCATTCTTCTTTCTCAAAGCCCATCAACGTATTGGCAGCTCCTGTGGCGTTGGGATTTTCGCTATAAGCCCCTTGTCATATAAATATTAAACATTAGACGATAGTTAAAAATTTACTAAGCGCTTCAATAAAGCTCCCCGTATGCTGATTAAAAAATATATTGAAGTTATAAAGGTGATTGAGAATACATTTTACAGTGTGTAGGAAATAATATATTTCATTCAAACATATATCATTTATTGTCTATTGTAACTTTTATATTTTTAGTAACAGTATAGTTATTAGTCATGTACCGCATTTCAGCAAATAAAGCATAGAACACATTGAGCCAGCCGTCACGTAGGCGCCTAATCCATGTCACGCGCCAAAGGTTCACGGGTGACGCGTTTAATTGGACGTGCGCTAGTGGGTAATTGTCTTTAACTCGATCATGGGCCTGTTTACACGTGTTATAGTTACTTAGTGTGGTTTAATTCAACCACCGTTTTAACAAAATATGATTTAACTATAACAATAGAAGTTTTGGAGATACGATCACAGTTTGCATAACGCATCCACCAGCTTACTGCCCCAAGTTTTACTTCAACAAGTATATTTACTAGTAAAAACAAAAACTGACGCCCTCTTTGTATTTCCGAATTATTACGAAAGAGAATTAATCAGATCCTAAACAAATTTTCATCAAACTCCTTTAGAAATGTTTTCCTATTATAGAAATCGGTTGACGTTATTGAGTTTTTCGCCCATTTGTCGCCCACTTAATGCATGTGGTTTTGTCTTCGACGCCATTGTCACAATTGGGCCAAATTTCGAATATTCCAAATCGGTTCACTCAGTCGAAAGGTAACAAACATAAAACCGTACAGACGAATTGAGAACCTCCTCCTTTTGTAAGTCGGTTGAAAACGACCTTTTTGAATGGTTTACTAGAATGTTAGTAATATTTATAAGAATAATAGTTTATATTTACATATAAAACTAGATAGCATACACAGCCCACTTCGCCGGTCTAGATTTTGCTTTATTTTATATAAACAATAAACTTACATCAGTTAATATTAAATTTAACTCTCACAATATATAAAATTATTCATTTCTCTCCGTATTCATTCTCTTCTCGAGCGGGTGAAAATCATTACCTATACCCATGTACATATCATTAAATACAATATCATTCTTATCATTTATGCAAAACATATCGGGCTCAAGTTAATATCAGAAATAAAAGTACGACGTATGGCTTGTTTGACAGTTCAAAAAGAGGAGTGCTCCGATCGTCACCAAACTTATTAATTTGGATTACTCGCCAGGTCAATCTGAAGATTCCCTGAAAGTTTCATTGAAATCGGTTGAGCCGTTCCGAAGCCTAAACGGATCAAACCCACACACTTTCTTTTTTATATATATAGATAAATGATAATGCTGTAAATTCTGTACAATCTTAATATTTTAATAAGGATCGTTGTTGGTGAAATATTCGGTGATTTTCAGCTGAAATGCGCCATTAGTCGGGTTAGTCACGTGCTGCTAATGACGCAGCAGGCGACTCGCATGCTCACCGCACATTCACACCTTCGCACATATTAGGTCTAATTATTATCTACGTGTGAACATTATCACAAGTATATTTACGAGCAACAACAAAAACCGATTACAAATCGATTCAAACTTTTAAAGCTATTACGCGCGGACGCCCTCTTTGTATTTACGAATTATCGTAGTATACGAAATAAAATGATAACCTAACCAAACTGTTTAAGTACAATCCTTTCTAATAAAAAATGAATCATCGAAACCGGTTGGCGTGTTTTTGAGTTATTGGTACATGATACATTTTTTAATGAATATCATTTCCAGAACTGTACCTCACTGGAAGCACCAGCTTTATTGGTGACAAGAGTCTTGTCTGAGATGACAAATCGATCCCAATAGAGCGTTGCATGACCATTTTATATAGTACTAAGGTACCCACCCAGCCCGCTTCGCCGGGCTAAATTTTGCTTTATTTTATTTAAACAATAAACTTACATCATTAAATATTTAATTTACCTCTCGCAATATATTAAATTAATTATTTCTTTCTGTTTGCATTCTCTTCTATTCTCTTCTCGAGCGAGTGAAGAGAATATAACATACACCCATGTACATATCAGCAGCATCAGTAAACAAAAATCCATTTATTAACTTTAATATATTTCAGTATACTTTATTATACTTCAACATACTTCATTATGATTCATAATTATATAAATATACACAACGCATGTGTCAATATAAATTTGGGTTATAAAACAATAGAATATCATATTATAGTAAATAAAATATGTATTTGACAGTTTAAAAAGAGGAGTGCTCCGATCGTCACCAAACTTACTGGATTACTCCTCAGGTCAATCTGAAGATTCCCTGAAAGTTTCATTGAAGTCGGTCCAGCCGCTTCGGAGCGAGCTGAGAATTGAGTGCCGAACTGTGTGTACTTACAGTACGACACCTCGGACTCCACAAGACCATATCGAAGAGAAAGTTGCTGGTGAATAATTCTGGCTACGAGATTATTATTATATTACTACCAAATAATACCCCCTAACATCAAAACCATAAATCAAAATTAATGTGTTATTTTAAATCAAATAATTTTAAATTCTATATTTAATTACAGAAATAAAAATGCAATAAGTACAAAAATTTAAAGATTTAAGTTCCAATGAATGCCTTAATTGTGAATGTCCATTACAATCACAGTCATGGTGGAGGTCTAGCCTCCCTCGCTTTAGGGTTAGCTCTATAAAATACCTAAATTTGTTCCCAAATTAAGCAGTGATTGCTGTCTGAAATATGTATTATCTACAATTTAGGTTAAGGCTCCTAATTCGCTTAGGTATTCCGTTATGAAGTGTCGGTGTAAAAAGGTACACTCGCTTTATTGAGACAGCGTAACGTTGTACAAGGAATTATTTTAACGAATGCTGTGGCAACTGCGCGTCCTCGCCATCTTGTTTTTACGAAAATTAATTACAACTCATATTACAAACTAATAAAGTTAAGTTATGGTTTACAATGCCAAGTTAATTTGATGAACAACTAAATTATTAATTATGAATTAAAGATACAATAAGTTTCAGGTAAATCACTAATATATCGTTGGAAGTAGTTATTATGCATAACAATCGCTGGGTGCCATGTGTTGCCAGCTAACATAACTATTAAATGTATATTTATAGTAAAACAAAGTTAATTTTCGCGTTCTTTGCGTTTTTAAGCTTTTAATCCTTATGTTCGAAGTTTGACACTTTAAATTTAGAATACCCGAGTTATTTTTTTTTGGAAAAAAAAGAAAGCGACACGCTTAAGAACTAAGCAGATAGAGATGCTGTTTACAAGAATTTGTATGAATGTAGAGATCATTAGAGAAGTTTTTAGGGTTGAAATCTGTATAGTTAGTAATCTCATTACTAACTATAGCGCCACGTGCTTTAAACTAATATTAACCCGTGTAAAGTAACATAAAAACTATTTTTGTTTATTATACTATATTATTTTTAACTGCTTATAATTTTCTGGTTTTCAACCGACTTCAAAAAAAACAGGCGGTACTCGTCAATACACACAATAGGTACAATAGGCGACATTATCGCTAAAAGTGATCTCCTCCAGGCAACCTTACAACCAAATAAGTACTTCAAACAAATATTTAGACCTGTCTTCGCTAACAATTCTATGATATCGTCTAAATCGCTGGGGTACAGTCCACGAGGCGCGAGTAATTAACGCGCCGAGAAATAATTCACGGACCGACCGACAAAACGAGAATTTTAATACACAAATGAAATAATTCCTCAGATTGATGACGCGGATGCCTCGCGCCTCTTTTTTTTCCGCTACGATTTTTTTTCGCATCGAGTTTTTAATTACGTTTTATGGCCCGACAATTCACAATTTACTGGATTAACTTCGTTTAGATGGAATTGAACAATTTTTAAATTAATTACGCGTGCGAAGTATTGTCTGATTACTTTTTTGAAAGACTTATTAACTAAGGAAGAATGGAAACACTTTATAAATTACCTTTAAATTCCGGTTGTGAAATATTGTTAAGACTGTTAGGGTCCTATATTTTTTTGATGGGCTATAAAAGTACAGAAGATAACAATTCAAACACCTGCTTAAAAAAATATAATAATTGAAAAAAGCTAATCAACCTATTTTTACGAAGTATTTTGTGTAAGACAGGAATCGCTGTCCTCTTCTACACCAAGCCTATTAGGTGAATCCACCCCTCATCCTATTTAATCCCTATTTGTTGCTAAAACATACGAAAGTATGTTGTGATGAAGTGTTGCTGGAATTTATTCGGCCACTTCTTCCCAGCGGCAACGCTTCCCGAAGTGGTACTCAAAGTTAGTTTAGCTTTTGAATGTCCCTTAGATTATCCGTGAAATAGCAACCGACCGAGTCGTGGTTCGGACCCCTCAGTCGCCCTCGGATCGGAATGCTTATGCGTAACATAGTAACCGTCCGTCGAGGTTACCCTCACCAGGGTGACTTGTGTCGAGTTTCTAGCGATAGAGGTTAGGCTAAGCGACCTAAGAGCTATGCCACCTCTCAATCCGGTGAAGCAGACAAGGATTCTCAGGCCAATCTGTGTAGTTCGTCATTAAAAAAATATATGTTGAAGTACGTTTCAAGGGTAAGTCAATTTCAAGGGTGAATAATCGGAAGGAATAAAATAAATGACAATGATAATTATTTATTTATTTAAAAGCTGATGCTTCCTGTGTGGTCTTATGATAATGGTATCCATGAGTAAAGTCGTAAGTCTTAAATTAATATTATGTACGCGACAAATTAACCAATCACTTTTCACGCTAACTGATTTCGATGATTTTTTTTGTTGTATAGGATGTACTACAGAGGTAGTTTATGAGAGTTTGGTATTGATTAATTCTGTTTCTTTACAATTCGGAAATACAAATAGTGTGTCCGCGCGTAATGTATATTAACCAGATTGGTGACATACTACAGAAGGGTGACGTTACAAGTAATGGGAACCGACAAGCATGTTTGCGAAGAGATATTTATATGCAAGAAGCGAGAGAGGTGTACTATGACCGTTTTAAATGGAAATACTTTGTTTTTATTGTTAGATTGCAACCAAGGACCTGTGTTCATGCTCTTTTCCAATACACTTAAATTGTTCACTCTACATTTATTAAAAGAGTGCCACTTCTACAGTTACTATTATCCTTTTTTGTTTTTTTTTTGTTTTTAAAAATAATGCCTGAATTTGGAGGTAGCTAGAGATCGCTCCGGTTCACGCGCCGCAGACACCCCGCTGCATTGCTATTAGCTTCTCCGCGACCGCTGTGTCCCTGCTTCTCATGGCCATTTTCAGGTTGTAGTCCACTATCCTCTCCCTTGATGCGGTCATTGCCTTTGTCACCAGTCTTCCTGTGGCGTCGTCATAGTCATCTGTATAATAGACACTACAGCATGTTGGACGCTGTCGAGAAATGGAAATATTTAATCTGTGCCTACCACCTTGTGTCAACGGCGTGAGTTATATTATTTATTTTTATTTTAACTTTAACTTTCGTAGACAGATCACATGAGAATATAAAATATGACCGAAAACACAATATATTTCTTGTAATATTTTAACAAACAACAAATAGGAAAACTTTCACTGAGGGACATTACATAGGGAACTTTTCAAACGCGGTATAAGCACTTGTTCATATCCGCGTATACTCTACTACGTTTTAAAATGATATGCGTTTCATTTATAAACACGGAGATACGCGGACGAGCAAACAGTCTCCCTCAGGAGCTAAACTTTCCGTCCACCTAGCGACAATATTTGAAAGTTATTTCACCGTTCACAACCCTCGTAGGCGCCGTTAAAATTTTCCCAACCCCTTATTCATAATACACATGTTCTACCTCTCCCTTACCCGTTAAAATACGAAATAACGAGAGCAAGTAAGATGGAAATATTTACAAACTGACATCTCTGAATTAACGGTGGTCGGCTCATAATAATTTACATATTTAGGTGAAATTAACCTCGCAACGTTAAATTGTATTATGAATATTAATAGCGCGTGCGAGTAATGTGTTATATTATATGGTGTTGTGTAGCGCGAGCTTTATGGGCCAGATTTCGGTACGGAATTATGATGGCCTCAGAACTGTCAATTTATATTTTACAGGGCCACATTGAGTGGTAACGCAATATGGCAATTTATTTCTAATTTAACAAGTTGATTAACAATAACATTTACTAAACTATACCGATATATTTATAAGGGTATAACTGGTATTAGGATTGTAGATTACTTTACACCAGCCAAAACATGTCCTATATATAATAAATTCCCTATTGAACCGATGTTTGTAAGCATTTAATATGTGTTAGGTAAATATAGCGTGAGTGATAGGTAACTAAGAGATTTATATGCAGTTCTGTAATCACTTTGGTTCCGATAGAAAATGTGTTAATTATATAGCAAGTTATATACTTTACCTGAGACGAGTCACCTAATTACTGCATGAAATGGGTACGGTAGATCTGAATCTTCTGGCAAAAATATCTTTCTATAGGAGAAAGGAATAGATGAAGTACGGCTCATTTGATTTTCTGTAAACTACTGTCTATATATACCTACAAAAGGGATTGCAAACCTATATAAACTGCGAACTGGTAACATCGTTTCTTTTAGTATATAAAAATTTAAAATGATATTTATTGAACCATATTTATAATTTAAGTGTTACGAAAAACTTTACTATTTCAGTTGGCGTAATGTCATTGAGGGAAACACTCCTAAGAAGTTGTGCTTGTGTCCCCGAAGTATTGCAAATTTAATTAGATTTTTTTTTCCTTTTTTCCTTAACTTTTCGACATTTCAAAGACGTTGTCCTGCGACATTTGAACTGGTAGCTCCGCCGCGGGGGATATTTCACGTCGTTCCGGTTCCAAAATTAAATTTAAATCCCCTCACATTTTTACCGCCCTCCGAATTATACTTCGAAATAAGAAACTCACTTTAGGCCAATGTGTTATTAAATAATAAAGCTTGAAATCGTTACTAATTAAATAAGCCTAAAATAAGTTAAATATAACTTGATTTCCGCCGACTGTCTGCATGTTTAGTTTACAAAACCAGCACAGATATATATTTTTTTTATTGGTGTTATTAACCCTAAGGTTAAGGTAACTCAAGGTCAGGTCGTATTTTTTTTTTGACAAACTAACAGTTGGCACAGAGAAGCTGGCCTTTACTGCTTCACCGGATTGAGAGGTAGCATAGCTCTTAGGTCGCTTAGTCTGAACCTCTATTAGGTGGTAACTCGACACAAGGGTCCCCCCGGTGAGGGGTAACCTCGACATAATGGTAACCGTCCAATGGTAACCGTCCAACGGTTAACATTATTGCGCGTTAGCAGTCCGATCCGAGGGCGCCTGAGAGGGCCGAACCACGACTCGGTCGGTAGCTATTTTAATAACAAAATCTTTTAGGACAATCTAAGCTAAACTAACTTATATGCCACTTCGGGAAGCGTTAGCGCTGGGAGAAGAAGTGGCCGAAGAAACTCCAGCAACGCTCCTAATCTTATCAAGGGGGTGGGGTTTTCCCATAAAATACTTAAATCGCGCAAGAATTTTTGAGCCAATGTCTTAAAGTGCTTTGTCTAAATCTCTACAATGAGTAACTTAGCATATGGGTCCCTGACAGGAAACCTCAGCGTTTACTTTACGTACGCATGATGATACCCTTGCGTACGTAGAGCAAATGAGCTTCGATCACATAGATTCAGTAGTGAATGCCGACCGTGTTCGCTAGTGAAACAAGTCTAAACTAATATCAAATTGCTTATCGCTACGGCTATCAAGTAGACAACATTAAAATTAACATAAAAATCGTCGGCTACAATGCAATCGACGAACGTGACTTAGTAGGCAAATTTTATTTTACTCGCGAGCTCAGGTTTCGAGAGCCCTGAACAGATGAAGCAGAAAAGTCGAAAAAAGTCAACCAGAGGCATAAATATAAGTGATGATCGTAATTGACATGAATGATTCCACATCACGGCAGAATTCCAAATTCCATCGGTGTCGATCTTGATGGTTGGAGTTCCACGACCGCACGTTTTTCGCGTAAATTTCATTCACGTACTATGAACCTGTGGAATCAACTGTCACTAGCGGTGTTCCGAACCAGTACGATTTGGGGATATTGAAGCAACGAGAAACTCCTTTCTCGAAGGCCGGCAACACAGCTCCTCGGGTGTTGTTGTGATCGCTCATGGACGACGGTGATCACTTAAGATCACGTGAGCGGTAAGCCATTTGTAAGCTAAAGTTCCCTTCCTATAAAAAAACTGTAATTGTTGACGCTTCATTAGTTTATATTTATCATTATTTTACAGGAGTTTGTTGGACGGCCATTACGCCAAAAATCACAAAAGCTCGCAAAATGTTATGCAAATTTTTTTTGTCAAGCTGTAACAATGTCCCGTAGCTAAAGTTGAATTCCCTGCTTACGGGGCCATAACCGAAAAAGGTAAGCATCAGAGGCCACAAGGGGACAGCTAGGAGGCACTTGTCAAAGCTCGTAATATTTTATTAGATAACCAAATAAACCTTGAGCGTGTTTCAAAATTTCTTCAGGAGAAACTCCCTTACCTTACTTTTTACGAGTAGCTAAGTTTTTCCCTGATGAAACTTATTTTATGTAATTTTTTTTATATTGATTAAAGATCCATAAACGCATTTTTTTACATACAACTGCTGTTGTTAACTCGGAAGAACTAAGTAATAAATATAAAACGGAAATAAACTATTAGTAAAAGACCACGTATTTGGATTTTGATATACAGGCATCTAAGGAGGGTTTTAAACATTAAGACAAAATCCATTGCAGCTTCTTAAACTCTAACGGGGTAGACAAAGTTTGTAGACATGCATTTATAACCGAGCTGTTTTGAGACCATACGCGACAGGAAGTGGTACCGATTCTTCCAGTAACAAGCACAAGTTTATTGATCAGTGGATTTTTTTCCAATTAAGAATAACAGAAAACTCTATGGTACTTTGACCGTTAGATTGCAAATCGAATGCTTAGTAACTAGGCTATAATTGCATGAAGATACATAAATTATAATAATATCTCTTTATAGATTGTGTCTATTTGTTTTCTATTTTCCTAACTATATGATTAAATTAGCTGTTATGTGTAGTATTTTAAATGAATTTATAATGATACCGAAAGCTTTCAATTATTTATTAATATATTTATAAATTATCTCTTATTTTTTTACCAACATTAAAATTTTCTAAGTAAAATAAATTTAAATGAAAACAATATTTATAATAAGATAAACAAAACACTGAAGGTCGTCCCCTAACGCGCGAGACTTGTACTTGGTAATTAACAGGGACTCCTTAGGGATGAGCCTGGGTCCGGCTAAAGCAATATATTATATTTCAGATGACACCCGCCAGTGCGAGGGCCCTTGTTTTGAAGGATGATAATCTGAACTTTTCGTATACGCACACAAGTAACAAGAAACTTATAATATTTATTTATTTATTTACAAATCCATCCAAGAGACATCTTGCTATCTGTAATTAGTACTGTTCACGAAGCAGGACTGGAACAATTCGTAAAAAACAAAAATCAACACTCATGAATCATATTTATAGACATTTACTAATGCATAACTCTTAGCACCTATCTTTTCCATAAAAGTTAAGTTAAAGTTACAGCCTTTTATATATATATAACATTTATGTCACACTGTTGGGCGCAGGCCTTCTCTGTAAAGAGAGAATAAGGGCATAGTCCACCACGCGGCCCTAGTGCGGATTGGCAGACGTCACATGCCTTAGAAAAATTTTCTAAGACATGTAGGTTTTCTTACGATGTTTGTTTCACATAAAATTGCAACAACAAATATATTGGTGCCGACACCGGGGATCAAAGTCGGGTTACTTGCGTACTATGTAACTTGAGCCAACGGCCCTGACACTGAGCTACAACGGCTCTCTTTATCTTTTCCATACCTAAAGTTATTACAAAACAAATAAAAACAAGGGTATAGCTAACAATTATGTTTATGTTACTTCGCATAAAATATAAAGTATCGTTATATTGTCCAGACAATCTGCTCTTGATTTAATTTTCATAGTTTATGGCGAAGGAAGTTTTTACGATGAACGATACGGCCTCTTTTATTCGGCTACGCCGCTACGGCGTAGACCGCGATTAATTCTTAAATGTTGAATGAGGCGTAAAGGTCTTTGTAACGTCGTTTAGAAAATGCGAGATAAACGAGAGGACACTTCGCAATTGTTATTTCACCTAAGTTATTAATATTGTTCTTACTTCAGATGTTTCTTTTTACTGGTTGTTATAATAACTTAGACGCAGAATTAATTAAGGAAAACTGAAATTAGATCAAACATTTCATGACGAAAAATGAGATAGTCTGCAGTGAACAAATAAAAACAGTTGAGATGCTAAATAATTACGGGTACTAAACATATTCTTACTTCATATTTCGTTGTACGTACAGCAAAGGACTGGAATACATTGTGTCTCTTTCCATCCAATTTCGTTGTAGAAATTTTAAAAGTAGAGGAAATAGGCATTTTCTAAGCCAGTGCGCCTTACCATCCAAGACTACATTTCCACGTAACACATACCAGTAACGGTGCCAAGTCGAAATTCATCCCTGCCGACTTCTCTAGGTCTAGGCTTTGTATTTGTTAACAATTATTTTTATTATTTTTCTCCCATAAATGTACTAAAAGTTATACATTATATAATACATTTATATGGTTACGGTACACGTGTTATGATTAATCATAGATGTTACTATTTATATATATTTTCCGCATGTTTCCTTCTTTTCAAAAAATAAATAGCCCACACAGCCAGCCCACTTCGCCGGGCTAGATATTGCTTTATTTTATTTAAACAATAAACTGACATCATTAAATATTTAGTTTAACTCTCACAATTTATTAGATTATTAATTTCTCTCCGTATTCATTCTCTTCTATTCTTTTCTCGAACGGGTGAAGATCATTACCTACACCCATATATAGGTAAATACAATATCATACCCGTAGTAGCTGTATTTGATCGTTCAAAAAGAGAAATGCTCCGATCATCACCAAACTTTACAGGATTACAGGATCAATCTCTGAAAGTTTCATTGAAATTGGTGGAGCCGTTTCGGAGCTTATAAGGAACAAACCCACACACTTTATTTTTTAAATGTTTACATAGGTTTCACGTCTTTTTACTTAACCGAATCAGAAAGAGAAAGCAATAGTTCTTTTCTTTCCTAGCCTACGAAAAAAAATGCTTGTGAATTTTTTGTAACCACTAAACTGTAAACGGAAACTCATTGGTAGATGCCGGCTTGAATTCGAACCCCACAATAGTAATGTCGCATAATCCAACTCTCGTCAATAACGTAGCTATAAATTTATAATTGTTTACTTAGCAAATATTAATAGTTACATTAATATATTATTAATTTATGTATGTAACATACATTATTAAAAGAACTGAAAGAAATAAGACATACGAGTATATTTTCTTATCATGTACATACCGTGTAAATCTTTCCTGACATTTTTATAAGAATTTTCTCACCCCTACTGCGCACCTAGAATTAAGAATAACGGAAGTACGGTGCACAGAAAAAAATTTAAAAACTGTTAAGGTTCTTCAAAAAAAAATGTTACAAATTATTTCTTTTCAAAATAACAAAGTCTGTTAAAGACCTTCTTTATATCTTAGTGACTACCTTAATTACATCAAGCAGGGTTATCAGGTGTGTAACCGAATAGCTCTGTAGTTCTGGACTCTCAAGAATAAGACTACGGTATCTCCTGCCTGTCGTAGAAGGCGACTAAAAAGGGCCTCGCGGTTCACTGGGCGACAAGGGTGTGGGGGTCTTTGTCGTCCGCCAAGGTGGACCCGGGAATTTAAAAACGAAACTCGTTGCAATTTAAAAAATTAAAAACTTAAAAAAAATAACAAGGCCGACAGATTTGTCGTTTTTCATTTAAATATGAGATTTATAAATGGAATATTTTAAGAATACAACAATAACATCCACCTGTCACATTTAGGTCAAACAAAGCCTTAAAGTAAAATTGATTTAGACAACATAAGTTGTGCCAGCCGCTATAATATAATATATAATACCGCTGTCGAGGAAATGTCTAGGGTTTTGGTACCTGAAAAGTAGCAAAATCTCAAAGACTAACACAGTGAACCAAAGAAAAGTATTTACGAATGTTCCGGCCTTTGCCGGAAAGTGAGGAAAAGAAGAATTGTATGTGGTAACATGCTTTCATGTCTTCATCGTTTGCATGAAAAAATTGAAGGACAAGAAGACTAAGTTACTGTTATGTTTCAGTTCTTATCCGGCTGACTGTACCGGCTACGCCCCGTTCATCTCTACGTTCGTAACTAGTGTTTTTCACACAAGTTTTATGTGCTATTATTTGTTACGAGATATAAAAGTAATCCGGTCCGAGTTTATAGTGCGCCGCCGGCCGGGCTAATCCCGTAGACATAAACCCGCTACCGACCCCTTTATACGGTGCTCGCCAGTAAAATCTGCACTTATGTATTGTTTATTCACATAGCTACGGGTAATGCGTGTTTTATTTCGCATGCACAGTGGCGTTACAAATCAATACAATTGAAAAATATCGTATCCGACTATAAAATCTTCCAATTCATTCGTCATATGTGTTAACCGTGTAAACAAGTTCACGTGGCAATAGCTGGGACAAATAGCACATGGAACAGATGGCCGATGGGGTCCTATGTGTAGAAATGGATGTCCTATATCTGAAATAATGGCGATTATGATGTCAAAAAATGATATAATGAATGT
This sequence comes from Meandrusa payeni, assembly GCA_029286785.1. Classification (NCBI taxonomy): domain Eukaryota; kingdom Metazoa; phylum Arthropoda; class Insecta; order Lepidoptera; family Papilionidae; genus Meandrusa; species Meandrusa payeni. The sequence continues at coordinate 4,762,195 of JAGSMX010000003.1, read as the reverse complement.
AACAGATTTCATATCAAAGCGACACGTCATCACGACAGCTTCGCGTTAAGTCCCACATAGTACGTTTGGGGTATGTAAATCGCCAGAAATTTTCTTCGAAGAGGACACATGATCGGAAATTCCAGATAGTAAGTACAGTTCACAGTCCCACGAACTTTAATTCATAACTCTTGCGGACTTAATAATTAATTTGTCTCAATCTACGCAAATTTAAATATCTTGCGATCTTGTAGTTATATGCTTAGTTTTAGATTCGTTTTACTAATTATAAGATCTTTGAAAGGTGGTTAGCGTCCAAACGTTTTATCCGATAGCAGTGTACTTTTACGGGAATTTGTGCTAGTCGAACGTCATTACATTTGCCTAAAGCATGATCAACTTCGTTAAAATACTGTTGAGGATTGTGATGATAGACTGACCTCAATGCTACAAGCGCAACAGAGGTAAAGTTTCAGTATATAATAGACCTCAGGAGCTCCTGCCCTATGAGCTACTGCCTACCAGCGGTATATATCGTCGTGAACATTAAAATTTATTGGCAGCGAGAGAGTTTACGCGAAAACCGGGTGATAAAATAAAATGACAGTTGTTTAGTATAGACCGGGGAACATTGCTGTGACTGTGTAGAAATTGAAAGGTATGGGGCGCTTGAGACGCGTTTTATTTATGTCGCGAAATGGGTTTTGTACTGTCGTGGGTAATGCATTTGTTATAACGGGTACTTTGGCTATATGTAGCCACCTCCCTTCAGTAAGTATCATTTCGTTCGTTTCATTCATTGCATAAGTTTGTATCTAGCACGAAGTGTTGATCGCTCGCTTAACGATTAACTTCCACGTGTCTGCCGTCGGCGGTGTTCGCGGCTTAGGTAATTGGCAGGCATGTTAGCGTTATTCACATCGGGCAGTTGAGCGACCAGGTGCCCTTTTTCTGTCCAGATTTTCGAAGCTACCAGGATTTCTTCAACGAGCAACGTGTCCAAAATATAGATGTATACGCTGGAAGCAGAGCGTTGACAGCGTAAATAACGACAACGTTATTCCGAAGGTCGTAAGAATGAATATTTCGGTTCGGCATGCGGTCCATGGAAAACGCTATGAGTGCATAAACATACAGACCAATTGTTAACCTATTCTTTTTTTAGAAGTCGCTTAAAAATTAGGTATTTGTTTGTGTAACTAAATAAGTGTAAACACTTACCAGCGCGTATGCCTATTTGGCCCGTATCCAAAAAAAAACTTTTAATTAAAAAAAATCTTATAAAACCTATTTTCATTGAACATTTAAAAATGAATCTTGAGGGAGTCTATAAAATTATGTAAGCTCAAAGCTGCCAGCAAGAATAACCCATTGTAAAAGTGTCCTTTAAACAAATTCTTAAACTTTCAAACTCACCCGTGTTTCAAATCTTGGATTGGTCTCCGGAGGTTTGCTTTAAAAAATTAAAACACAAAAGTCCTTAAAAAATCCAGAGGGGCGTGTCCCCTTCTTTGGAAAACTTTTTTGTAACATCGTACCGTCACTTTCAAAAAAGCTTATAAACGTAATCTGAAATATCGAAGCCCTTTAACTTCCTATAAATAATATTATTTAAGTCATTCCAACCTAAGCTTCACGTCTTATAACAAAAGTTTGTACAATACCGCTCTATACATATGTGTTAATTATAAATAATATGATATACCAGAGATCTGCCATCATTTCACTTCTGCTTATTTTACCTTATAACTTATATTTCAAGTTTTTCATTTAATTAAAAAAAATATAATAGTCAATGACGTCAATCTAACGCATTTGTTCCAGAATACTATTATTTTTAAACATATACTTTATTAAATCTTTCTCCGTAATACGAACTATAACTCGTCTCTGAGAACCAAACATTCACCGCCATCTGTTGGTTGAATATCGAACTAATAAAGTAAAACGTTTTTGAAGGAATAAATAATACGTAAACATATGGAATACAATTATTCTATTAAAATATTATTGTACCACTATTTGGACATTTATATATATCATATTACTAAAGAGCAAACAGTACTTGAACTAACTGCTCGCACATCTTAATACTGGAAGACTACCAACCCATTAAAATTACGTGTGTGTTGCTTCTTATCAATGTATGGTTATGTAATGCTATATAACATGCTTACTTTACATCGGCAAATTGTCATCTAGTTTATTTGCTATAATTATTTACATCGTTAGCTTTAAATAAGTTACCTTCACATCTGTCGTATCCGTGATAGCACATGGAAAGGAACATTTAAAAACGGAAGCCATGCGTGGAAAATATTCTTTTGAGCGCCCTGCCTCTAGATGGACAGTGACCTTAGATAGCCGGAATTGACGCGATAAAAACGGAGAACGTAGAAGACGTTAGGTATTGGAGAAGGCCTATTCTCAGCGATGGATTGACACGAGCTGATGATGAAGACACGTCTAAAAGTCTGGGAATTGGAGGATCTTCTTGAGATACTTTGCTATAGAAGGCAGTTCAAAAACATCTTCATTTTAATTATTATAATTTTAACAAACAGATATCCAAATCGGCAAAACCTCAAAGAATACAGGCGCTGCTTCTTTATTTAAGGACAATAGTTCCCTTCAAATTGTAAATACTTTAGATCCGCCCATGTTTAACTTCGACCTATTTTATCTTTTAATTGATAAATGAAAAGTCTAATTGGATAGAATTGGGAAGGACCTACGCGAATCGGCCATAAAACCAGGTTTTTGAGATGTGACCCACTATATATATTCTATTGGTTGTGCTCGATCAGCTATAAATAAAATAGTAAAGTTCCCAGTATAATTAAATAAATACACACAAATATATTAAAAGAGACACTTTTCATGTACAACCTCCAGCTTTCCGTTTATGCAAGACCAACAACTCGCGGTTAATTCATGTCGAATTCATTAACTTTGTAAAGGTGCTTTAACAAGGTGTCTTGATAATTTAATCCTTGCAGGATTGCCCAATTAAAATGTTGCCAACGACTTTTTAAATATTCAAAGCAACGGAAGGGTTAAAACAAGCCCAAAAACGCGGTAAAATTTATCACTCCTGGGAGGATTTATGCTTACGTAATGACATTTTAGACGTCGATTTGGAAAAGTTTGCTGGGAAAGTTTGAAAGGCGCTTTAAGAGTTTCGGCTTAAAGTTGTCCCAACATTACGCATTGGTTTCAAATGAATACAGTTCAATCATTTTCGTATTGGTTTTAATGTTCTTTAAAGTATTTTTACAACAAAAACATCTAGTTATTGCTATTGTTTTGAGGTTTTAACAGCCACTAACCAGGTAAAAAAACAATTTATGAAATAAGTATTTTTAAAACTAATGTTTGTTGTAAAATCAGGTCATAATACTATATATAACCTGTAAATTAGGAATTTTATTCATCCTAAAGATCTTGACCAAGATTATAATCTTTTTATAATTTAATTATCAAATCAATCGAACTAAGTTTATATAAAATCTGCCCTGTAGTTCTGGCCTCTCAAGAATAAGACTACGGTATCCCCTGCCTGTTGTAGAAGGCGACTAAAAGGGGCCTCGTGTACACTGGGCAACAAGGGTGGGGGCCTTTGTCGTCCGCCACTGCACTGCGAGGGCACAGGGGAGAGGGAGTAACCTCAGTAGCCGGAGCCCGTCACCATGCACAGAAGAAGGGCCACCGGGGAGGTTTTACTGGGTAAAAACCCCACATAACCGCCGCCTTCCGCCAATTAGGCGGGGTTTGAAGGTTTCCTCCCCGTTAACACAAAAAAAAGGTTTATGTATAATACGTGTGCAAATTCTTGTATTTATAAATGATTTCTTTTATTCCCGAAGTACCATAACTATACTATATTATTCTACATTCTATTTTAACTCTACAAAGCTCTGTCACTTGAATAAAAGTTAAAAAAGATGCAGTAAGCCATTAAAATGACCGGTGCAAGGAGTTGTGTTTACCTGTGTGACATTGTTGGATTGGTCACTTTACTTATGTTAAAATATGTGAATTTTTTTTTATGTTACTGATTCTTTATTTAACACAGATTCGCGAGCCTCGGTAGCGCAGTAGGCAGCGCGTAAGTCTCATAATCTTAAGGTCGTGAGTTCGATCCTCACCCGGGGCAAATTTTTTCTCTTTTAAAAAATATATTTACCATATATTTCTTTTTAAATTATTCAATTTTTGAAACATTAAAAAAGGACAGTTTAAATATGAAAAAAAATAATGAAACATTGCTTACCTACTCTTTACACAAAGTAACGTAACATTAAATTAGGTATAATTAATTCAAATTGACCTATTTAGGATATGTAAATCCACTATCGTCTATGATTTTTAAAAGTAGTATTTCATACTTTTAAGTCAACAGACTTAACAAGAAACATCTTGGGAATTAAGGAAATATCAGCGGCACCTATTGTCGAATTCTACCATCAGTTATTTTGAAAATTTTACTATTAAATGCTGTAGTCTATAAGGTCTCCACGAGATGGCAATATTATGCATTAAATTGACATTTAACGCTTTTCTTTACGATTGTTACTATGTTATGCGTAAAATATCATGGCATTTGAAGCAATCATAATAACGACATCTATTGTGTGAATTGTGCACTCTTTTCCTATTTTGTGTAGCATCCGTTTTGTAGCTTGATGTCGTTCATAATATGTCCGCGAGATGGTGTTAATATATATATATATATATATAAAATTTACTCGTTTTGTAAAATTACAAGTTACTCGGATAATCAAGTTATTATGTATTATATCTATTATAATTATTTATTTTTTTCAACAAAAACATCTAGTTATTGCTATTGTTTTGAGGTTTTAACAGCCACTAACCAGGTAAAATAGCAGTTTATGAAATAAGTATTTTTAAAACTAATGTTTGTTGTAAAATCAGGTCATAATACTATATATAACCTGCAAATTAGGAATTTTATTCATCCTAAAGATCTTGACCAAGATTATAATCTTTTTATAAATTAATTATCAAATCAATCGAACTAAGTTTATATAAAATCTGCCCTGTAGTTCTGGCCTCTCAAGAATAAGACTACGGTAACGGTACCCCCTGCCTGTTGTAGAAGGCGACTAAAAGAGGCCTCGTGTACACTGGGCGACAAGGGTGGGGACCTTTGTCGTCCGCCAAGGTTGGCGGCTGGCCCGTGTTGCACTGCGAGGGCACAGGGGGGAGGGAGTAATCTCAGCAGCCGGAGCCCGTCACCATGCACCAAAGAAGGGCCACCGGGGAGATTTTACTGGGTAAAAACCCCACATATCCGCCGCCTTCCCCCAATTAGGCGGGGTTTGAAGGTTTCCTCCCCGTTAACACAAAAAAAAAGGTTTATGTATAATACGTGTGCAAATTCTTGTATTTATAAATGATTTCTTTTATTCCCGAAGTACCGTAATTATGTTACGAAATATACTACATTCTATTTTAACTCTACAAAGCTCTGTCACTTGAATAAAAGTTAAAAAGATGTTTACAATTAACAAAGGCAGTAAGCCATTAAAATGACCGGTGCAAGGAGTTGTGTTTACCCGTGTGACATTGTTGGATTGGTCTCTTTACTTATGTTAAAATATGTGATTTTTTTTTTTTATGTTATTATATATTTATTTGATACAGATTTGCGAGCCTCGGTAGCGCAGTAGGCAGCGCGTAAGTCTCATAATCTTAAGGTCGTGAGTTCGATCCTCACCCGGGGCAAATTTTTTCTCTTTTAAAAAATATATCTACCATATGTTTCTTTTTAAATTATTCAATTTTTGAAACATTACAAAAGGACAGTTTAAACGTGAAAAAAAATTATGAAACATTGCTTACCTACTCTTTACACAATGTAACGTAACTTTAAATTAGGTATAATTAATTTAAATTGAACTATTTTAGGATATATAAATCCACTATCGTCTACGATTTTTAAAACGAGTATTTCATCCTTTTAACAGTCTGTTTCTTGGGATTTAAAGAAATATCAGCGGCACCTATTGTCGAATTCTACCATCAGTTATTTTGAAAATTTTACTATTAGATGCTGTAGTCTATAAGGTCTCCACGAGATGGCAATATTATGCATTAAATTGACATTTAACGCTTTTCTTTACGATTGTTACTATGTTATGCGTAAAATTTCATGGCACTTGAAGCGATCATAATAACGACATCTATTGTGTGAATTGTGCACTCTTTTCCTATTTTGTGTAGCATCCGTTTTGTAGCTTGATGTCGTTCATAATGTGTCCGCGAGATGGTGTTAATATTTATTAAAATTTACTCGTGTTGTAAAATTTCAAGTTACTCGGATACTGAAGGTATTATGTATTATAACTATTATAATTATTTATTTTTTTTCAACTTACTATAACATAATTACACCATAATCATTTTATTTTTGAGGATTTAGAAAAAATATCTGCTGATTGATTAATAAATATGGTGTATTTATATGCCTTTTAATTCTTTATGTTACTATTTATTTATTTATTTACTTATTACACCAACACAATGAACATTTTTAACAAACAATACATAAAACAGTGAAAAGTTGTGAAGTAAATGCCATCGCAGTTATAGGCGTAGACTGCAAGCAATTAATTGGCGATTGACAATGTTATGATAAAAATAAAAAGAACACAAAAGTAACTTAATATTTACTAATAAAAATTAATTAACTAATAAAAAAACTATTTGTAAATTAGTGATTGTTTATACATACTAATACTAGTAAAAAGAGATCGATATCGTCCGTTTTTGAAAAATAGTTGAATTCTATACTCTAAAACTATTTAAGGGCGCATTCTTACCTGGGTTCGATCTGAATAAACTGCTTCTCAACAATTGGTATCGTGAAGGTCTAGGTAACCGCGACGGTACAATTAAAGCTACGGCGGAGAGAACTCAGGGGTGTCAAAAATGCCATTTGCAACTTTATAGAGGAATGTGAGGCCTTCGATCCGCGAGTAAGGCTATTCTGAAATAATTTAATCTAATTTATTTTTCTCTAAATACTAAAGAGATAGTTTTTGTGCAAAACATAGCGCTCATTGTAGTACTCGTATAGGGAAAAAAAGTCGGATTGGGGACAAGTCTTCTATCTTTATTTACACCAATTACTTCTATAATGTACTATTAAAGTAATTATTAATTGAATAAACTGTCACGGTTAGACTTCAAAAAAGGACTCACAATTCGTCACTATGGTTTTTTTTATGTTTGTTACGTCCTAACTTTCGACTGGTCTAACTGATTTTAATGATTCTTTTTTTATTTCAAAGCTGATGCTTCCCGTGTGGTCCCATTTTAATCTCACAGTGGCATCCATAAGAAAACCGTATAATTCTTAAATTTGCATCAAGCAAAAGAAATCACGAATCACGCTAACCGATTTCGATGATTCATTGTAAAGGATGTATTTCAAAGGTCGCCTGATGCGTGTTTGGTTTGGTTCTCATTAATTATATTTCATAATATCACTACGATATTTCGGAAATACAAAGAGGGCTACGGCACGTAACAGCGTTTAACGTTTCATTCGATTTGAAGCTGGTTTTAGTTTATAAAATACTACTAGTAACTTATATTTATCCGTGTACTTTCTATAGTTATTTCTCAAAAATGATCAGAATTTGTAATTAATATACTAGTCGGTCAGTAAAGGGCATTTGACAGTTACACGGCAAAGCAACAAAACAGTCTCCCGCCATTTTGATGGAGCATTGTTTTCGAATTCCTTCACGCTTCAAGCCGCCTCGGGTTAAGGACGCCGCTGCATGGAGACCCTTTGGTTAACGTATAGCCTGTTGCGGTTTTATTTTTCCATTATACTTACGACTGGTTGGTTATAATTGCAAATAAAACAATAACACATCACTACCATTAACGTCAGAATAAAATTTGATTGGCGACATAGTTACAGTAATTCGTACGGTTACCATTTAGTTTTATTTAATACGTCATGCTTTTTTTGTATTACTACCTGCAAAATCTTTTGTTGTTGAATAGAACCCAATTCTTTAAGCAGGCATCTCGACGGTTTTTCGAGACTGCCACCAAACATTCTAACAAACTTCTTGTAAGTGCCGCCACTTATAAGCCTTCCTATAATAAATTCCGTCGCGTCGCCCGGAGGCCGAGACACGTTCTTGACGATCCGGACGACGCGATTACCATTGCACAGGCTAGATCTCTACAAATCCACAAAGCGTCCATTCGCGACCGTCGGAGGTTGCGAATAATCCTTGCGCGATACCGCTATTGTATGGGCAGGCTCCACCCCTTAGATGTTAAGAGCGTTGCTGGAGTTTCTTCAGCCACTGGTGTGTGGCACTCAAAGTTAGTTTAGCTTTTGAATGTCTCTTAGATTATCCGTGAAATAGCAACCGACCGTGGTTCGGCCCTCTCGGGCGCCCTCGGATCGGAATGCTTACGCGTAACATAGTTACCGTCCAAGCTGAGGTTACCCCTCAGTGAGACCCTCACGTCAAGTTACTTGCGATAGAGGTTCAGGCTAAGCGACCTCTCAGAAAAAATGAAAAAACGTAACAACGTTTGAACAGGGAAGTAGATAAGGAAAATAAGAGGTTATTCACTCACCTACCCTTCGCCAAAGTGTTAATAGCTCTCCTTCATTCTTTGAGATCCTCGTGGAAGTCAGAGTTACGGAGAAACTTCTGGAAACCGATCAGAAACGAAGTCGTTTTTATTTTCTGTGTTATAAAATGTATACTACTATTGTTATCAATTTTACTACTGTAGAAGGCAAAATAAAAATAATTTATACAATTAGGTAAGGGTAGGTCCTGTCCTTAACCAGTTACGGTGACTGTGCACCCTTAAAATTGCCCAATTATACCCCTTTTAACCCGCGCCGCGCCGCCCTTAAACGCTATTACTGTAGATTTATATCAGGTCATTAGGCCCATTGATTAGTGATGGATACGGATGCCATTTCGACTAACACGTGACTTGTGCATATCTTTAAATTGATATGAAACTTATACACCTTTTATCCTTTTGAGTTAGAGATGGATCGCTATCACTTAGTTTTTGAAGACATTGGCTCTACAATCCGAAATCAAAGAACGATAAAGCGGTATCCAGGTCGGATGGCCGACACTCCGTAGCATAGCTGAATCATCACGCTGACTTGGTTTCTCTAAAGATTAACCTTTTGAGGAAGATATTTGGGTTGGGTTAACGACCTAATACACGGCGTCAAATCCGGCACCTTTGAGAGTATTCTAACTGAGGTTTAGGCTGAATAGTTCTAAACACTCGGCCACTTCTCAAGACCTGCTGGCCGTGCTTCAAACAAGAGATGTTTATAATTTTTACATGAGTATGTCAAACCTTTTATATATATTCATAATTCATTAATAATATATTAATAATATTTAAGACGATCAAAATGAAGATATCAATATATATATATATATATATATATATATATGGGCTATATATATATTGATATCTTCATTTTGATCATCTTAAGCCTATACACTCGTTTTTATTAGTTGCGTTCCTACGCTGATTGGCTATAATCCAATACCACAACGTTAAAAGTTCCTTTCTCAACCGAGTTCAAAAAGAAAGTAGGTTCTCTATTCGCTGTATGTTGTTTTTTATTACCTCATAACTTTCGACTTGGTGAACCGATTTTGATGATTTCTTTTTGTTTGAAAGCTGGTGCTTTTGGTCCCATTTTGACAATGGCATCCATGACACCAAATAAGTGTTAAGCTTGCATCAAGTATGTGCGCCACAAACGGACGAACAACTTAATATCACGCCAACGGATTTCTATGATTCAATTTTTATTGGATTCAATTTACTTTAAGAGTAGTTTGGTTAAGATTATTTCGTAATATTCCTACGATAATTCGGAAATACAAAGAGCGTTTGATTCGATTTGTGACTACTACTAGACGCTGTGCCATTCAGCCTAAATCTCTATTGAGAGCGACAAGGGCCGCCAAGGACCTCGGGTTTTACGGTTAGTCTAATCGCGTTAGGGCTGCATCACGACTCGGTCGGTAGCTTTTGCACTCTCTTTATACATAGCTAGGGACGTATATGTATTATCATTTTGAAATGCGTCCGTGTCGCATTAACCTACTTACTTTATTTTTAAAAGGATAAAAATCAATGTGACTTTCTTCTCGTGCTGTACATGTATTTAATTCTGTTTAATATTTAGGTAGGTACCTTCACTGTAGGTAAATTGTGCGTTATCGATATAAAACTGTTATTATGCAGTCATTTACACCAAAGACGCCGCCGAAGATAAATGTGTTATGGACAACAAATCCTTGGAAACAACTTTTTACAAAATCACTTTTCGAAATCCATATGAGAGTGCTTTTATAGATTTTGATCTCGCAATGAGTAAAACACCCTGTAGGAACCATGTAATCTAATGACAGAAACGTCCGTAGTTGCCGAAGAAAAACTATTTTTGTAACTTTATAGTAGTTCTAGTGGCGCGATCTGGTGTCATATTTAAAATAAACACAATTATATTTATTAATAACTCAAGTAATTACATAGAACCGTTTTGCAAAACTCTCCATTCAAATTTGACAAGGCAAAGGAATGTTTTAAATTTAGAATAATATTCATTACTCCGAGATCTTAAATTCAATGAATTCTTTATTGCACAACAATTGACAAGTAAATAACATAAATAATAAATTTTACATATATGATTTATAATAGGATATAATTACATGAGCACTGGACGGCTTTGTTGCTAAGAGCGATCTCATCCAGACCCTTTCAGACATCCTTTTGGGTGGACAGTAATTATTTATTAAAAAATGGGTCTGTCATTATATCTACTGCAATAATACATCAATATAATATGCTATATAGATAAATAGTTAAACAGTTTAATGACATTTTACTTCTGACATAATTTAAGTAAAACCACAAGTGTTACTGTCATTAAGCTACGACTAAGTGAACAATTTGTTTACGAGCTTCCTTATTCAATTTGTCGTGCTAATATTTACATAAACCAGTTAACATGCGTACACCTCACGAGTACACACATACATACGAGAAGCTTTGTTCCCGTAGAGATTAATTTATACTAGATTAAGTCTATCTTCCTTGTCATTATAACTGTTTAGGTTTAAAGCGATGCTGGCTTGGTCGATCTGCCGATCAATGTCTATTCGGTAACCACATAGGTTAAAAGCCAGTTATAGTCTAATATGGCTATTCGTTCGATTTACTATCTGTTTGTTGACGTTTAAATCCCAACCAGCTAGTTAAAGAGAGTTTACGTATTCGATTTCATACAAACGCACCTGGCACATATTTTTGGGACGTACCTATATCGACCAGAGAAGCTGACGGCAACAGTTCCACCGGATTTGAGAAACAAAGTTATTCAAATCAGTGCGCCCTACCTACTCATCATGACATCATGGCAAAACGTGGACACTCACAGGACTCACAGTACGGCTATGGAAAGCGCTCGGAGTATTTTTGAATGATCGGATCCGGATGATCCGATAGAGAGCTAAGGTGATCGACATAGCCCACTGAATAAGCAAGTTAGAGTGGCATTGGACCGGCTATACCAGCCGTAGAACGAACAACCGTTGGGCGAAACGAGTTCTCGGAGAGTGGGACCGCGGAGAGGCAAGCGCCGAGTGGGACGCCCTAAGACTAGGTAGAGTGACGATCTTCGTAGGACAGCTGGCAGGAGCTCGATGAGATATGTCCAGGAATATAGTAGTTGCAGGCTGATGATGATGATGAGAGTTCTTAGGTTGATTATTGGGAGCAATATAGCGTAAGATCCTAGGGGACCTCGGCTTGGGCTGTTACTGTAATCGTGCTATCATTTCGATCTGACGACGGACCACGAATCGGTTGTATTCTTCTATCGAAACACTATCGGACGTTCAAATAGCTAACTAACTTTGAATATCATTTCGGGAAGCGTTGTCGCTGGGAGCTGTCAAAAAAGCAGCTGCTACTAGCTGGACCTAATAATCTTCGTTAAAAGAGGCTGTAGATTTATTTACATTATCTTCTGTCCGTCAGGATTAAAAAATCTCACAAGAAAATTAAGTGTTCATTTCTTAAATAAAATTTAGGTTTCGCCCGGTTTTTAACTAATTTAAAAAAATTAAAAATCAATTTATAACTTTCTACGCTATGTGTTTTCATAAAAATAGACGAATTGATAATCTCCTACATATTTGGAGTCCTTTGAAAATAATAAAAATGATTTCTATTCTGCAGCTACGAATCGAATATTTTACAAAAATTATATCTGTTAAATTTTCAATAGTCTACTCTACGGACATCGATGTTCTTCGAAAGCTGCTCCAAATTGAGTTATCAAGTCTGGTGAAATTCATTGTCTTTAAGCTTCTCGGTCTTTTTGTGCCGATACGTGTTTAATAGTCAATTAACGCGGCTACCTGCGGCGCTTTTTATCCTGAATCGATCGCGAGGGGACCGCGCCAGTCACTGCGCCCTTAACTGACTGCACAATTGGTTTGTCTGACCCTTCGAAAGCATTTGAAAATAGAGAATTTAAGCATTTAAACGATGACGATGTGTATATAACACACTATAATAGATAGTAAATAATACACATACATAACAATAATTTATTTACCAGTTTAAACAAAAACCGAAACAAACGTACGCGAAATACGAATTACGAAGTTCTAACGCCTGTAGTTTCTTTCTTCTTCTACATTATTGCTCGTTGTCATTATGAAAAAGTTTCTTCTTTCTTATGTTGCAGAAATTGCAATCAAAAATGGCAATTTTACACTACAATGAGTACCTTACGGAATTGGCAACGAAAAGTATTTGCCACATAGACCAAAATTTCAAAATGGCGGCCGCCATACAAGCATATCTTATATCTTTACACGACCCCGAAGTGGCACTCAAAGTTAGTTTCGCTTTTGAATATCCCTTAAATTATCAGTGAAATAGCAACGGCCCTCTCGGGTTCCCTCGGATCGGAATACTTACGCGTAACCGTCCAAGCTGTGGTTACCCCTCCCCGGGGGGACCTTTGTGTCGAGTTACTGACAATAGAGGTTCAGGCTAAGCTACCTAAGAGCTATGCCACCTCTTAATCCGGTGAAGCAGTCAAGGTCAGCCTCTCTGGCCAATCTGTGTAGTTCGTCATTAAAAAATAATTCTTTACACGAGTCTAGTTCGAGTTTACATCGTCCGCTGAAGTGGACCCAGGAAGAAGGCGACATCAGCTGGCCCGTGTCTCCTAGCACTGCGAGGGCACAAGAGGCGGCGGGATTGACCTCCTAAAAACAGGTTTCCTTCTACGTGTTTGGGTTAAGAAAAAGAAGTACAGTAATTTAAACATACAACTTCACGCCGGTAATCTCTGAGGGAGTTGTTCTTCTCGGGACTAGCGGACCCATCCAACAGCAGGAGCCACGCTTCACTAATAAAGTTTAATTCTATTTATATACAACTACCTATTTGTCATGTTTTGAGCACCTTCAGGTATAAGAATCCCATACTCGTTTACAATTTTATAATTTCACCGGCGCTCTAAATTAGAAGGCGTGGCGTTTGACGGCATTAATAGGCCAATTAGTCGTTTACTCGGTGATCGATTGATGAAAATCTATGCTTATATGTAAGGAAGTTAAGCTTAGATAAATGAGGATGACGATGGGATTTTTAAATTTTTTTAAGCTAAAGACGAACACATAAAAACTTGTTCAAATTTGTGCCCTAAGAAGTTTTAGTGAAAAGCGGACTGTCTAATATCCGTTATAATATGGTTGAATGGACGTGAGAGCTTTTTTTTAACCGATTTCAAAAAGGAGGATGTTCTCAATTCATCAGTATTTTTTAATTCTTCTATTGTAAATGCTTTACTTATTGTGAATTTTGTTAGCGTCCTACGGAGTTATCCGCGATTTATAAGTATGTACATGAAAATGGATCTGCGGTTAGACGCAACAAAATTATACAATTTATAATTTACAGTATTTACCTTTATTAATAACGTCCTTTTTTTAAAGGCGGTTAAATAAAAATATTCTATGTGCTATTCCAGACTATAATCTCTGTACCAAATTTCATCCAGATCCGTTTAGCATTTCTGGCATTTATTATATATAATATTAGATTTAAAATCAGTTTCTTAAAATATCCTTTGTAATGTCACTGCGAGCGTGTTATAGCGTTCCCCGAAACGATGATAACATTTTATGGCTTGAACAAATTGAGCGTAAGAGAAATGCGTGGCTAAATAAAAGTAGCCAGTGCTGGGTGGCGAGTGTTTATGGCCGACTTGTGTGTTCCCCGATTCCCGATTGTTTTTTCTAAAACACAAATCGAATCCCAGTTATTAGGCGGCGTCGAATCTCTTAGCATTGGATTATCTGAATCAGTGATTCTCAAACTGTTTTGGACAAGTGAACCCTTTTCCAAAATGACCTAATTACATTTGACTATAGCTAAATAACTTTTAAAATCCTATCTCGACACTTTTCACACTTATTGACTTTTTGAGTTTTTTGAGTTACTAAAATATTAATAATTCTTAAAACAAACTAGCTGATCCCACAAACGTTACTTTGCCATATAAATTGTTTCTATTAATATAATAACAACAATATATAAGTAAAAAACGCGACCATAAACCTCTTAACAAAAACACCATTTGCTTTTCTGTTGCGAAAGAGGCAGTAATTGTTTTTGATTGACATTTATAATTGACGTATGGTGTGTTTGAAGTTGTCATTCTTTGGCTTAACAACTGAACGTCATTTCGGTCGATCGAGGTTTTTTATAATCTGATTTTGATAAAAAAATCTTTTATAATATTCAAAATAATAATAGAAAAAACAACAAACATTCAAAAATAATAATAATACAATAATAGTTAACAATTCACATACATTGATTTAATTTAAGTGACAACTCACACATTCATCACCTCAATATATCAATATGTTATATATATCTGTTATATATACATCTGTCAGTACCAACATAGAAATCATAGTAGACTCATGTCCAAATTTTTGCTGAAAAAATGATCGCATGATAGGATTCCATACATAGAATATTGGTACACGTAACACAACTTGTACAATATATTGAGAAGTTTCATTTAAAATGTGTTAATTAATAGGGGTCCATTTTTAGACCGTGTCTTACACCAAAATCAATTAATCAATTCAGTGATGAGTGACCCCCGGGAAACTTTCGACCCCCAAATAGGTATCGACCACTTTGGGAATCTCTGATCTACATTCTACTGTCAATTATCTCTTACAAAGAACTTTAAACTTATATTGAATGGAAATAGCATTTTCTGTATCCTTTTTACGAGGATTATCTCAATTGAATTTTTTATCTAATATTAACCGACATCGAAAAAAGGCGGTTTTCTTGTTTGTTACTTCAAAACTTTCTAGACCGATTTTGATGATTCTTTTTTCATTTGATAGACTTCTTAGGTTTTATAAACTTCATTCTCACATTAGACATTACAGGTCACTTACATGAAAACAATAAATATCTAATATTATAAAACAAGAAGTTCGCTGTCACACGAAAGAAGGAGTCACATAACGCATTCATTTGCTTGGAGACGATTAGCTATCGTTGAGAAATTTATATAATAATCAAGTTGTATAAGTATTAAATTTGAATTAAGTATGTGCGCAATAAATGGCTTAATAACTCAATATCACCAACCAACCGGTTTCGATGATTGGTTTTTTTTTGGAAAGGAGTTCGAGGGTAGGTTGATGAGAGTTTGGTTATGTTCTGATTAATTCTGTTTCGTATTATTCCTTCGATTCGAAGTCTTTTTGTTTTTACTCGTAAATGTACTTTATATCTTCGTAATAATGTTGAATTTCATTATTGACTTATTTGTAAGAAACTCGACGTCGAAAATATTAAATGAATATAATATTGTTATTTCAATTTTTTTTAGTCAACCTTTTTTATAATTTATATATAAAAGTTTTAACTTTTATTACTTATTTCGTAGTTGTTATCATCAGCCGAAATAGCTCAGTTGGGAGAGCGTTAGACTGAAGATCTAAAGGTCCCCGGTTCAATCCCGGGTTTCGGCAATTCTTTTTTCATTTTTTACATTTTCTTTTTTTGATTTTGTAATAAAAACTCTTTTTGTTGTAAAACCGTTTTTAAATTATTGCTTATGATTTTAAAATAAAATGAAATAAAAATTATGCATAGCACGCTATTGTTGTTGTCTCTTTGAGATTGGTAAGGTCACTCTGAAGTATTGAGATCATAGAATTTCATAGAATAAATTTTAAAGGAGTGACTTTCGATTTCATGAGTGATAAGGATGGGCCCTAACGTCGTAGTTTAAACCTAGAATAATGCAAACGAGTGGCCTTATGATGCAAAGCGAGGGTGCTAAGAGACAAGAAACTCAAAAATCGCCATTTTCCTCCCAAAGGGCAGAGTGTCTTTTGAATATACCAAAATAGGTAGTCTGAAAAAAATCGCGCTTAGTGATAAGACCATTGCGCATACAGTTTTATGGTATTATATTGATATGTAAAATGTATTATTACTGTGATGTCCTTGTTAATTGTTCTGCAAAAAAGTATATTCATTCAAAGGAAGAATTACTATTTCCGTAACAGATCATCAATCCAACCATTCAAGTGCATTTAGACCTTTTTTTTTCTTTTCTTCTTAATAATTAGTACATTAACTCTCTTTGAGCACTTAACCTAGATTGTAACTTTAGTTCTTCGTAGCTGCCTAATGTGCTCGTGTGTTGTATGACGCAGTGATTTACGGTGCCCGCTCGCAGTTGATGTTTTCGCGGGCAAGTTCTTTTGTTCCCTAATGAATCATTAAATAGTAGCTTCACTCTCTGGGTCAAAGAGACTGTGATGTAATAAAATTTAAGTGCAAACGCACGTTATGAACACGACATTTACTTATTTCGAATTACATCTCAGATCTGCCGTTACGGTCAATTTCTGGGTCGCAAGGCAAAACGTAAATTTCGTTCTGCGGAAAAGCGACATCATTTTTCAATAATACTAAATATGTATTTATCAAGTTAAGTGTCAAAAGTCTAATGGCAACAGTCTACGAAACGGAAGGTCGTAGACGCAAAGCCACCTAATATCTAATTAATATAGCTAATTTTGGAATGGTTGACACAAACGTTAAGTAATATTTATAAGTATATATATTAAATTACAAAATTCTATAAGCATTTTTCAAAAAAAAGTAAATACTAAATTTGATCAAGTCATGTAATGTTGCATACGTAAAAACAAATATTGTGTTCAATGTGTTTTAACCGATTTCAAAAAGCAAGAAGCTCTATATTCGTCTTGACTTTTTTTTTAATGTCTCCAAAAATACTTATAGTACACAGTAATAGCGTCCGTATTACGATTATGTGTATTTGTTTCAAAGGGCATACTTTCAGATAGGTTCCATGTTAATTTTCTAAGCATAGTAGAGATTTAAGGTTCCTTCAGCAGGGAGACCAGCGGAGGGTCGGGGAGAATAGGAGAGAAATATGCAATGCCCAAACGGGACGCGCTATGTCGCGTAGACCTTTTCAAAGTCTCAATCACCTCAAATGATAGGCTGATTGATTGATTAACTCGTTTGCAGAAATGTCTATTGTTATTTAAATATAACCACTTATATATAACGGATGACTGTAAAACGCTGAGACAGAACGTTAATAAACTATAACAAAGAACCGTTTGATTTTATTGATCGAACTTAAGAACCATTTCAATGAAAATGCAAACAGTAAAAATAAATACCGGGGGATTTACTTGCTTAAGTATTTTGTAAGTAAAGTTCAAACAATTGATATTAAAACATTGACAACTTGTGCACGAGCTATAAAAGCAACATACCGTAGTGACGTAAAGTAAATATTTTCCCGATAAAATAATTTTATCAAGAAAATTCTTCTACACTTGTAAATGTTCTCTTCGATCTCTGATAAAGTATGCTTCTTGCGACTGTAAATGAGGAATTTAAAAATAAAGGACTTTCAAATACTCTTAAACCTAGCGGGGTAGACAGACGATATCTCACTCCTAAATCACATTGGAAATCGATAGTAAAAATTATTAATAGTTAGTCACTTATTGACTAAGCTGCCACTACCCCAATAACAAGCTAACAAGAATAATTCTTGACACATACATCCGTTCTATGCGAGCTCTTGTAAGTATTTTTTCCGAACTGATACGACTGAGGAATGAGAAAAAGAGTCTGCTTCTTTCTCAAAGCTCTTTTTGTTGACGTGGGGAAATCTTCAACAAGGTACCCCTTCTGAGGCGATTATGTGGGGTTTTTACCCCGTGGAACGCACCGGAGCCCCTCTGCACTGTTCTCTTCGTCCCGGGGGGGAGGTTAATCCCCTGTACCCTCGAAGTGCAAGGCGACACGGGTCAGCCAGTGTCGCCTTCTTCCCGGGTCTACTTTGGTGGATGACAAAGGCCCCCACCCTTGTCGCCCAATGAACCCGAGGCCTCTTTTATTCGCCTTCTACGACAGGCAGGGGATATCGTAGTCTTCTTCCGAGCCCATAACTACAGGGCTGTTCTCAAAGGTCTACGCCAACTATTCCAGTTTCGTTGTTTTGTTGTGTATGTTCCTAGGGGAAGTTACCACTTAACGTCAACTGTGCTGTTAAAGAAATTCCCTGTTTTATATCAGTAAAACAATATTACAAAGTCATAACTCAAGGCACACAAAAATAACGTAATAATCACTTACAATCAATTCTCACTTAAATATCATCCTAGTTATTTTCACACTCGATACTCGAGTGCAAGCCGGCAATGAATCAAAACGTTAAACACGCGGTAATTACGGCACCTTCCCGTGTTCAATGAAACTGATATCAATTAAAGAACTTCGCGAGAGGAGCTATGCTATTACATGCCTTTTATTTCGTTATTTATTCCCTTGTAAGTGTGGATTGGATAAATGGGAGGCGATAAAGTCGAACGTGTGGGATATCATTAAGCTTTATGGTAGGGGTTATGATTTTATGTTACAGACATTGAATGTACGAAACTGTTTTTTCTTTCTACTTTGTTGTAATTATGCTTTAAGCAATCCGATTTCGTATATAGGTAAAGAACATCACTCTGTCCGAGAAATTTTCAAGCTAATTATTAATGCCTTGGTACTATCTTGAGATATTCAGAAAGCGTTTTCTAAGCGTATTCATTTTACTATGCAATATTTACTACTATTCAATGTTAGGGAAATTGCCAGCGAAGGAAGGACAATAAAACTATACTGTATGGATGAGTTAGCCGAGCTCAAAATAAATAGGAGACCGACTACTTTCCGTCCTTTTCCGACTACGAGAAATGTCCGGCCGACTACGAGCGAGTCCATTCGGATCTGTCGCTTACGAATGGAACCGAAGATACAAGCAGGGGAAAACCGACCATTGAAGCCACAGGGAAATGTCCGTTATTGATTACCAAGATGTCACTTATATAATTTTTGTACCCTACTTAGTGAAATTATTCATTTCTCTCCGTATTCATTCTCTTCTATTCTCATCTCGAGCGGGTGAAGATCACTACCTACACCTATGTACATAGCATTAAATACAATATCATTATTATAATTTATACAAAAACATATCGAGCTCAAGTTAATGTCAGAAATGAAATTACGATGTATGGCTTGTTTGATAGTTCAAAAAAAGGAGTTCTCCGATCGTCACCAAACTTTACAGGATTACTCGCCAGGTCAACCTGAAGATTCCCTGAAAGTTTCATTGAAATCGGTCCAGCTGTTTCGGAGCCTAAATGGAACATACCCACACACTTTCTCTTTTATATAGATTTTTTATTAAAATTTAATCTCATTACACAAGAGTAAGGTGTAATTAACGTTACGAATTATGTGACTTGTTAGACAAAAATGTGCACGTCTTGACGACGACGCTTTTATCTTAAGTCGAGGATTTCACTGTCTTACGTGCGTCTCGGTACGTCCCTGAACTGGTTGCTTAATCCAAATTAATTCCGAAGATTCGTCCGTACATCGTCGACGTCAAGTGAAATTACATTGTTTCACGATGAATGCCATTTTCGTGAAAATTACGGTAACTATTCAACTGAATGTTTCGTTATAACAATGGCACATAGGAATTAACAAAATAGATATTTTAAAGAAGGTAATGTAGGGATACATGTTTATAGTGATTTTTTTCTTACTTTACAGAATAGTCATTAGAATTTGCCGTTTATGTATATATATGAAGACCTTTATTTGTACAAAGAAATTCCGAAAATTTTCCATAAACCCTGAAAAAAAATCCATTTTGATAACCATTACAAAAATTTAAATACAAATTAGATAATGTAAAGATGGAAATATTTTATTTAACAACGTTCTTGGACTTTTTTTCTACTTTACACAAAGTATATATACATACACAGGCCGTTTGTGTTTGTATATATAGGCTTTTATTCATATAATACATTTCAAAAAATTGAAAAAAATGGCTAAAAATTAATTTTGATATCCTATCCAGTTATATCCTTTACAATTTTTTTGTTATTTTTTTTTAATGTTCAGAGTCAATAGCGTAATGGTTTAGGGTACGGCCTGCGAATCGTAAGGTCGTGGGTTCGAATCCACCATTCGACTATTGCCGTGAACCATGTCCTAGCACAAGCTTAAGCTTAGTTAGAATGGTTAACAAGATTGTGAGTAATATAATAAAAAAAAGAAATATTGCTAGCTTTCTTTTTTTAAAAAAATATTTATTAATAACTTTCAAAAGTTATCGTGCTCCTCTAAAAGACGCGACAAGAAAGGCCTTGTTAACGGAAACTCTTTCGTACCTGCCGCATGATTTCGACCATTTGATTTGAATATCGACTATGAATCGTAAGTTGAATTATCACCCGTTACGAGGCCATTATTTCATAATGCAATTAATATCATAAAAAAGTAAAAGTATCACCTATTTAACAGGGTAGGCAGAGAGCCTGTTATAATTATATATTTATACATGGAGGTATTTACGATAACTTATCGCATTTAAATTGATTGCAATTCAATTACTTTTATGGTAAAATAAACAAGATGCCTAGCGCCGGTTTTATTTTATATTTCCAAGCAGAAGGAATAAACATATCATAATAATATGCATTAAAAGTTTATATAAGTACTTATTAAAACAACTTACCAGTATAATATAAAGCGATAAAGATAAGGTCCAGTTCACACTAGACTGATCAAGTTGTGTAAACCCTTAATAGATTCCTTTATTGTTATTCTAAACGTTAAGATATTTAAACTGGTATGTATGGTGTAAAATATCTCCAATAATGACATCAGTATTTCAATACAAGATTTAATAAGCATGTTTATGTGATATACATTATCTATATTAATATAGTAAAGAGAGAAAAGAGAAAAAAATAGAATTTTGGGACGTAAAAAAAAAAAGGATAGCGTCTATCTGCGTTTACCCCACCCAGCTTAAAAATTAATGAGTGCTTACATATTTATTTATATACTCCATTGCCCTTGCAGAGTTCAGAAGTTCAGGCTAAGCGACCTAAGAGCTATGCCACCTCTCGATCCGGTGAAGCAGTAAAGGCCAGCATCTCTGTGCCAACTGTGTTAGTTCGTCCAAAAAAAAAGAAACTTGCAGAGTTCCTAAAAACGTGGGAGACAGGCCTAACTGAAATACTCTCCTGCAGTTCAGCGTTCAGACTTCCACAATTAACCAAGAAGCGAGCTTCGGAGTCAATAACTGTACAACTATCGATCTACACACTTTAAGTCCCTAATAACTAACACAAGTTCTGCCGTGAACACCTTTTTATTCCCAATGTCAATTACTCAAGCATAAAAACCATATTCCCGACCCGACATTTTTTTTATTATCGTGTCTTACAAAATGCTAACGGAACGCACACCCTGGAGCCACATGGGCTGAAAACGGGGTAGTGTCGGACTCCAACGACTAAAAATCTTCACACGGTATCCATCACGTTCGACAATATGTACGAAGTTTACGGAATAACATCGAACAGTTCTTCCACAACCCCGGTCGCTGCTCACCTGCCCCGACATACATTAGGTCCAACCCTGTAGTTCTGGGCTCGTAGAATAACACTACGGTATGCCCTGCCTGTCGTAGAAGGCGAATAAAAAGGGCCTCAACAGGCACCGAGGAAGGGCCACCGGGGGGGTTTTAGTGGGCATATCTGCGCATGCCTCCATGTGAGAATTTATATAATTAGAAAATTTGTTTTTGCAAGTGATTATACTGTCACCAATGACCCACTAATATTATTTGCGTTTTTTATTATTTTTCTTCAGCACTTATCAACTGGCCAGTCTCCGTTTATATTTTATTTTATGTATTAATTATACTAAATATGTTATCTTTCATGTCTCTATTCGCGTAATGCCTGATTTTTTTTAAATTTATTTAAATGAACAGACGCATTATCTAAACTATATTCCTATGAATTATGTATTAATTGCACGTAACTTAATGACGGAGGCTTACAGTGTATCTGCCTGGAACTAAAATAGTTCCTGAGAATAAATTCCCGGTCACTTATTCTCACATGAAGGCATGCGCAGATGCCTACTTACGGCATCCGAAATAATTACAGGCCATCATCGGGCATTAATATACGTAAATTACCCGCGTAACTCAATACCCACTAATTGTTGGTGCCTGTACAATCGAGGCCGCTTAAATATAATAATAAATCCAACTACTTGTGAGTACTGATATATAAGATGATAGGGGTGTGCCGAAAGATGCTCGGATTTTAAAGTATATGATTAGGTAAACGAACCAGAAGTCTAAATTTAATGAATAGTGTTAGCTGGCAACACATGACACCCAGCGATTGTTATGCATAATAACTAATTCCAATGATATCTTAGTGATTTACACCTTAATTGTATCTTTAATTCATAATTAATAATTTACTGTATCGTCACATTAACTTAGCATTGTAAACAATCATTTAACTTTATTAGTTCGTAATATGACTTTTAATCAATATTTTGTAAAGATTGTGAGGACGCGCAGTTGTGACGGTATTCATTAAAATAATTCTTTGTACAACGTTACGAAGTTTGAATAATGCGAGTCTATTAGTTGTTGGACTATTTTATTCCACAAGACCTACAAATTATTACAATAGTCTATAATAACCAGTAGTCTACATTTGATGAAATAAAATGTATGTATAAAAACATACAAAACATACAAATAGAACTTAAGAATCTGTTGACAAAACAAGTTGTAAACACCTCACATAACGCCGCCTTCCCCCCAAAAGGCGGGGTATTTTTTTGAAGATTTCCTCCCCACTAACAAAAAAAAGGTTTAGTATTTATTTACAGGATCATATAAATCTATGCCTGCTCACGTCGTTGAATCTAGCTACTCGTATCACTTTAAGTGTATAACGTATATTATATTAATATAAGCAAGTCCCGAGATAGGATTATATTAGGGGAATCTACAAAAATATCGCACGTAGACGAAGTTAGTAGGTATTTATATGATAACAAGAAATAATGAGTGTTTAAAATCGTCTATAGATCATATCACTTTACAGATTAATTAGTGTTTCGTTGCATTTACTGTAATTTTGTTTATCAATGGAAGAACACGATCAAGCTCGCCTGATAATGTTTATCACCACCTATAATATTCAACTTCGGATGAATATGCGTAACGTTCAAAAAGTTCCACGAATTTAAGAGGAATTTGAAAATTATGTTAAGGCTTATATTGAATGCAATAGAAAAATATGCACAGACACAAATAAGTATACGAGTAAATACACACAATATAAAATAATTGTCAAGGTCATTGGCAAGGTGGTCTGACGACCTGGTAAAGGTCGCAGGGCGCAGCTGGATGCCGCTTACAACCGGTCCTTTTGGAAATCGTTGGGGGAGGCCTATGTCCAGCAGTGGATGTCTTACGGCTGAGATGATGATGATGATGATGTACGGATTTATATACATACGTTATGTTCAATTTTTCTAAAAATTCTTTTCCTTCTATCATCATTTGTACAGTAAAGGACTGAAATAGTTGGTACGCGCCTGTCTTTCCTTACGATTACAACATCATCGACATTTTCGAGAGAAGAGACAATAGGAATTTACTAAGCTAGTGCGCCTTAACATCTAGAAGAAATTTCATTAACATCAGGAGGCATCGTTGTCAAGCACATGCTTTGAAAAAAAAGCTATGCACAAAGCAGTTTTTGCAATACACAATAGATTTAAATTGATTTTCCTAGTCATTATATGTATGATACGAAAGCAAAATCTGGTATTACTGTAATTATTAAAAGTCGTCTACACCACGTCCTTAACCAGAGCTAAGTTTTGATTGTAATAGAAACAAACTCCCAATGTTTGTACACTAGTGTAGCCCTACATTAACGTGTTAATATTGTCAGGAATAAATTTTACGGTAAATCTAATTAATTTATATGTTGTGTAACAAAATGGATGATAATATTCAAACGAGATGTAACCTGTTTTCGGATCATCAATTATCAGCCAACTTTTCAACGAGTCTTGGAACCATATCACATTATAATCCACACATAAATTAACCTGAAATTCCAACAAATTGATAACGTTGTTGGACAGACAAGGCGTCGTTTTAATTTCGAGGTGTAGCCGCGTGGGCGTTGCGGCGCCACTGCTCCGAAGAAGTTATATTGTATGCTAATTTCTTACGATTTCGAATAATAATTAATAGTAAAAAGAAAATAATTACATAGAAGCGGCTCCTATGAACACCATGACTGGCACTTTCCTAATGGTTGTATATAATGCCTCCTATTCGGTACCGGTTCCATATCTGTCATGGTAACTAGAAGCTCCTTACAATTGTACCGTTGCATGGCCATATTTTAATGTTTATCTTATCTTTTTAACTGATTTCAAATAAAGAAGAAGATTCTCGTGTAAATTTATTGAATGCTATTGCACTCATAGTGCCTTCATTTATGAAGGGATTTCGATTTCTTTCGTTTCAAAGGATTTGATTTCAATCAGTTCACAATTTTGTTAGTATAGGTATTGGACTTCCTATAAATCACACGAAGGATCATGTTGATTGTGATGTTGGCGGTGTTTTTATAAGACTGAGAAAGTACTCCGTAATGACAATAAGCACGAATGTGGGAGAATTTAGGGGACAGAACTACGGTACTCCAAAAACAAGTATATTTACGAGTAAAAACACAAACCGTCTTCAAATCGAATCAAACGTTATTACACGCGGACGCCGTCTTTGTATATCATAATCTAATTTCTTTGAAATACATCCCTTCCAATAAAAAAATAATCGTAGAAATGATCGTGATGAGTCATTCGTCCATATGTGACACACATACTTAATACAAATTTATGGCACGTGGCACTCAAAGTTAGTTTAGCTTTTGAATGTCCCTTAGATTATCCGTAAAATAGCAACCGACCAAGCCGTGGTTCGGCCCTCTTGGGCGCCCTCGGATCGGAATGCTTACACGTAACATAGTAACCATCCAAGCCGACGTTACCCCTCACAGGGTCAGAGGTTCAGGCTAAGCGACCTAAGAGCTATGCCACCTCTCAATCCGATAAGGCAGTCAAAGCCAGCTTCTCTGGCCAATCTGTGTAGTTCGAAAAAAAATACCAATTTAAGACTTATATGGTTTTCTCATAGGTACCATTGTCAGAATTGGACTAAATGAGACCACGAACATTATCACTGGACGCGCCAGTTTTCAAATAAAAAAAATCATCAAAATAATTTTACCCAGTCGTAACTTATGAGGTATGTTTGTTATACAGATGAATCGAAAACCTCCTCCTTTATTGAAGCAGGTTGTTAAAAGAGCGGGCTGCGCGTAAGTAAAGTTTGGTTTGAAGTTGGTTTTTGTTACTCGCAAAAATACTTGTCTGAGTGAGAGATAGTCTGGTGGTTAGGCTTTATGGTCTTGATGATCGGGAGTTTGAATTCAAGTCGGCGTGAACCATAAATGGCCATTCATTTTATCGACACTGGGGTTCGAACTCGGATTTCTATCCTAGTATGAGACGAGGGCCTAGATATACGACACAGCTATCACGGATCTCATTTAAAGCATTCTACATCAAAAATATTCAGTTCGACTGAGTAAGATATATTAAAATATGTATATTGGTTAGAAGTAAATTTATTTATGCAATCAATAGGTTATAAAATTCAAATGTCGATCAAGTAATAAATCCAAATATGCAGTGAAATGCTTAAAGAAATGCATCGATTTTGAGTCGTATTGGATTCGTTTCTAGTTTAACCTCTACCGTGATTTGAATTTTTATAATACTAAATAGAATAACTTCTGCCGCTTCCCCATAGCTATTGGATATTTGATGGGAATTGTCTTCAGCCTGCCACATAATCGTATTGGTAGATTTTAGACCAGATGGAGAGTGAAGTATGTTTTTAATTTTTTAAGTAAAGATTCCACCTAATATTAAGTGAAAATGCAATCTAAGATAATTAAGCGTTAGGTTAGCAAATGCCTATTCAATCTTCTCTCGAAAACAACCATATAAGTGCTTTTTTTTAATTCTCTTGTTATGAATATTTCACATCTTTTGTTTATATTTTTAAATTTTTACTAGACCACACACGAGACTTCGGTTTGATGAAAAAAGTTGCAGATGAATAATGCATCAATGCGCATTGTCACAATGTAAACACAGACAGACAATTTGTGGCGAAGTATAATTTTCAGCTGTAGTAAGAAGGTGGAAGTCACAGCCGCCGCGAAATTTATGCAGTGAATAAACATTAAAATTAAACGTGATGACGGTACGTTTATGTAAAGATATTTTAATAAAAGCTGGAGGTTTAAAATGATTTCTTATATATAATAATAATACATTTATTTCTTCATCTTTCACAAATTTAAATGTACAGTTTACTTATACGTTTACTGTTTACGTAGTTCTTAAATTTGTGCTTAAAGACTGGTGCCTGAACTAGGGTACCCTGTAAGACATATCACCAGCCCCCCACCATACTTATGATAATTCTGTAATTTTATTATTAATATTAACTTAAGAATTAGCATGCGAGAAAGAAAGTGTGTGGTGTGTGTGTAAATGTGTGGTGTCTCTGTGGTGTATGTGTGGTGTGTGTGTAGTTCATGTATGTGTGTGTAGTATGCTTTATATGTTGTTTAATTTATGATGAGATTTTTGAATCAAATTTTACCGATTTCGTCTAGGCTATATGTTATTAGCAATAAGTAACAACTAATCTCTACTCAAATTTATCTCTCTGAGTAGTAGCGCTTATTACAATTATCTCTTTTATGTTCTTGTATTATTCTATGAGTAAGTTTGTAAACGATTTTTTACTAGACAATACTATAAACGTTATGGATCTAACAATAATTTCAAACTTCAAAAAAGGACGACGTACTTAATTTGTTTATGTTTGTTATCTCATAACTGTCCACTGGTTGAATCGATTTCGATTATTATTTTTTTTAATTCAAAGCTGTTGCTTCCGATGCGGTTCCATTTATTCCTGATAACGGCATCCATGACAAAACTATGTTAAATTTGTATTCAGTATGTGCGAGACAAATCGTCAAATATCACAATATCACACCAACCGATTTAGATTACTCATTTTTTATTAGAAAGGATGTATTTTGAGATTAGTTTGATGAGAGTTTGGATTCTGATTAAGTATATTTCTTAATATTCCTACGATAAATTTTATAAGCAATGTCGTCCGCGCGTAACGTTTAACGATTCGATTTGATTTTTGTTTTTACTCGTAATTATACTTTTTAGATTATTTTGCATCTTTTGGACATTTATTATATGAATTAAAATCATAACCGTATAATTTAAATTGTCTTAGGCCTTTGTGTTACTTTAAAATATTTGCACGCCAGTCGGTTCGTGACCGACAAGGCGTTTTGTTTGTTAATGCAGCCTTACTACTGTTACACGCTGACGTACTTATATTATCAAATAACGTGACGAATATGAGATATGCCACAAAATATTAAATCTGCATTATGGGTAGGTAAACTTTAACTAATCGTTATCATTAAACCTTTTTTAGCGGGGTAGAGAGAGACATCGCCATCCCATATATGAAAGGGAATAAGCCTATAGCCGTACGCCATGCATATAGACATTTTTTTTTAGAAAGAAAGCTAGCAATATTTCTTTTTTTTTAGAAATATTACTAACAATCTTGTTAACCATATTCCGACTAAGCTTAAGATTGGGCTATGACGTGGTTCACGGCAATAGTCGAATGGTGGTTCGAACCTACGACCTTACGATTCGCAGGCCGTACCCTAAGCCATTAGGCTATTGACGCTTCATTTCTTATTTAGCTTTAGCTTATGTGTTTTTGTATCCATAAAACCAGAAAAACTCATTGTTTTTATAATAATGATATAATAATAGGTTGTCAAATATCTCCCTTCCGCCTTTTTGTCTTTTGAATTTCGCGGCTATGTACAAAGCGCTACAGAGCTCGTATCTAGCAATACTATACATAATTTGAAAGGTCTTGACATAACCTACAAAACGACGCTATGCATAATTAGTTTGGATATTGCGTTCAACAGTTATAGACGTGTAAACATGGACTTTCACTAACGCCGAAATTCGCGTTATTTTAAAGTTTTCCTTCGTTAAAGGCAAATCCGCTAGAGAAACGTTCCGTGAGATTAATGGTGTTTTGGGGGATGGTACTCTATCACTTCGAACCACGGAGGAAAGGTTTCGACGATTCAGAGCCGGGGAAAACGACACCATGGATAAGCCAGCCGGCGGAAGACCTGTGACGACAAATACCGGTCAAATCATGGACTACATCGAGTTAGACCGGCATGTGGCATCTCGTGACATCGCCCAGGAGATGGGAGTTAGTCACCAAACCATTTTAAACCATCTGCAGAAGGCTGGATACAAAAAAAAGCTTGATGTTTGGGTGCCGCATGATTTGACGCAAAAACCTTCTGGACCGAATCAACGCCTGCGATATGCTGCTGAAACGGAACGAACTCGACCCATTCTTGAAGCGGATGGTGACTGGCGACGAAAAATGGATCACATACGACAATATCAAGCGAAAACGGTCGTGGTCGAAGGCCGGTGAATCGTCCCAAACAGTGGCCAAGCCGCGAATTTCGGCGTTAGTGAACTCCATGTTTACACGTCTATAACTGTTGAACGCAATATCCAAACTAATTATGCATAGCGTCGTTTTGTAGGTTATGTCAAGACCTTTCAAATTATGTATAGTATTGCTAGATACGAGCTCTGTAGCGCTTTGTACATAGCCGCGAAATTCAAAAGACAAAAAGGCGGAAGGGAGATATTTGACAACCTATTATTTATTGATAGAGGTTGTTAGCGACAATATACTGTTTTGTTGTGCTGTGTTAAAGATATAGAGTCCAAGATACCAAAACTATTAGTATATGAAATTAAATTGAATATTAAACAGCGTTAGAAACCATAAATTTAGATTTATTTAATACTTTATTATTTTAAAGAAAAGTAGTTATAAATTCTAATTCTTATTTATAACTTGCGTGTTAGAATTGCATTAAAAAAATTAAAAATGCAAAACCAATTGAAAATAGCCATTTTGATTTTCCAAACTCTTAGGAGACATCGACATCAAAGCATCCGTGACCTTGTTACGAAAGTGTGTGTATATTTTCTATGATTTGTTTTTATAATTATAAATTACGGCACACGTATGAGGGACCGCTACCTGCGTTAAGTTATGAATACCGTCCGGTTGTGTTATTAATTTGTGTATATGTTTATTCAATATATCAATTTTTATTATCATTAATAATTTTATTAGCCGTGTTCATAAAAACTTTATTGTCATATTTACGTATTTTTTCTAATACTAATAACACATTGAATAAAATTATTTTCAACCGACTTCAAAAAAGGAGGAGGTTCTCAATTCAACTGTTTTTTTTTAATTGTAATATAGGTAATAAAGCTTAGAACTTTCGACTAAGCGATTTTAATGAATCATTTTTATGTGAAAGCTGATGCTTTCCGTGTGGTGCCATTTCGCCCAGTTCTGACATGGCATCCATGACAAAAAAGTCTTACATTTACATTAAATACTACCGTACCCATGTAGATTTTACTTTATTTTATTTAAACAATAAACTAACATCATTAAATATTTAATTTAACTCTCACAATATATTAAATTATTAATTTCTCTTCGTATTCATTCTCTTCGCGAGCGGGTGAGCATAAACATACACAACACATATGTCAATACAAATTTGGGTTATAAAACAATAGAATATCATCATGGTGAATAAAAGCTGCATTTGACAGTTCAAAAAGAGGAGTGCTACGATCGTCACTATACAGGATTATTTGCCAGGTCAATATAAAGATTCTCTGAAAGTTTCAATGAAATCGGTCCAGCCGTTTCGGACATATGGAACATACCCACACACTTTCCCTTTTATATATATAGATGTTTGGATTTCATTAATTCTATTTCGTAATATTCCAACGACAATTCGTAAATAATGAAGGCATTTGACATAAAATCGCTTAGCCTAGACGTAACTATGAGTTTATACTCTTCAGACGCAATGGTTTTGGAAACTTCCTAAGCCAGTTGGCGTAATAGTACATACTCATCCCCGCCTACCTGCGCCATATTCAGATAACTATCACTCTATGAGAATAGAATTCAAGACTCCAATACATTTCTCATAATTTAGTTTAACGAAACTTAAAACGAAGCACATTAGAAGAGAAAGTCCATCTGCTTACTACTCGTAAGTAATAGATTGACATATTATCAGCGTATAGTGCCAATTCCTAGTCATCCGAGAACTATTGAAATATCACAAGTTCCATAAAATTCTTCCGATATACACAGCTATAAAATAATAAGGTCTGTGTATTAATAATATGTTACTCAAGAATTAATGTCTTAAATTTTTTTTCTCCTTGAGTACAGTGCAGAGGGGCTCCGGTGCGTCCCACTGGAGATCCCAGAGCCCCCCTCGTCATGCAGCGAGGAAGGGCCACCGGGGAGGTTTTAGTGGGTAAAAACCCCACATAACCGCCGCCTTCCCCCCAGAGGGCGGGGTATCTTTTTGAAGATTTCCTCCTCGTTAACAAAAAAAAAAATTATCAAATGAAGTACCGAATGCTATTTTAACCATATTTTTTTTTGTGACAAACTACACAGATTAGCCGGAGAAGCTGACTTTTACTGCCTCACCAGATTGAGAGGTGACATAGCCCTTACGTCACTAAGCCCGACCATCTATTAAACTCGACACAACGGTCCCCCCGATGGGGTAACCTCGGCTTGGACCTTTACTATGTTACGTGTAAGCATTCCGATCCGAGGGCGCCTGATAGAGCTGAACCATGACTCGGTCGGTTGCTTTAACACGGTGAATTTTCAATAAATTGATTCCTATAGGAATAAATGAGCTCTTTCGTTCTTTTAACCGTAGAGGGGTAGACAGCAATCGGTGTCCGCTTTTTCTTATTAGATCCCATATGAGATAGATGTTGAGGATCGTAATCAAAAAATAAGCAATCGTAATACACCGAGAACAAATTTTAATAAACAATTTTATTCTATCTAAGGAACCAAACAAGGAAACTCCTTGGTACACTTATTAAGTCGAATTCTCGACTAAAAGATTGTAAATTCGAGCATTTTGTCACTGCATACGTTGTATAATATGATCATTATCTATTACGATCGTATTAAACTCTCAGTCATTGCACGTGTAAAAATCGGGTTAAATAATTAACAACTTGATTTAATCTTTGTATGTTACTTAAAAATATTTGGGTTTCTTTTACATTTGCCGCGAATAAGAATTCCCTCGATGTTTCGTACTATAAATCATTTTTAAAATATGTAGATACACTAAATGCGCTCATTACATTTCGGAACGCCTACCGAAACAGTCGATGCATATTTTAGTAGCGCCTTTTAAGTACAGTTAGGGGCACAGATGTGCGACGAATCGCTCTGGTGAACTCTGATTTAGGGTTTTAATGCCTAATTTTGTAGACACTCTTAGAGAATATTTATTCTGTTACATATGTTCATCTTTTTGGCAACTTTTACTGCAAAAACTCCAGCAGTTTTAATATATAATAATAACGACGATATACCATAAAATTCGGTTTATTTCGGAGAAGTGTCTTCTCTTTGTATTTCTTCTTGGGTGTGCACGTGATAAATCAGCTGTTATTATTTTAATAAGCTATCATCAAACGACCTCTAGTGTCGAACTCAAGTTGATAGCAAGATCTTCTACTTTGTCCAGTTTGGGCATCCTATTTTGTTTGTTCTCTTTTGTGTCCACCGTTTCTTAGAATTACAGCAGGCTCTTGGTACAACTAGGTCTTAACATCTGCTTCGGAGGAGGTCGTTATGGAAGTCTGCAACTTGTCTTATCATCGGAGACGATTATTATAATAAATACTTTATTTTATTAATTTGATTCGTAATTTAACAATAAAGATGCCAGTATTATTTGCAAACTCATTGAATTTAAGAACTTATTTACCATTGCTATTGCAAAATAAATAATTGAAACTTTATCAAAGTAATGAAATTCTCTTTATTTCTTTGCAAGGCAACGTCCGCGGAATCCAACTCTAAAAATAAAATTTAAAGTGCATTTAAAATGGTACATCTTATTCACTTCATTGGATTTTATCTATGCTAATAGCCATTGTGCTTGCTCACGTACAAAATATTCAGAAAAAAATCGTATCTTACATCCATTAGCGCCTCATATCATATGCAAATTGCCGACAAGCCGAAGACTACAATTACCATGCTTGACCATCGATTTCTCTTAATTTTTCGATTCACATTTTCCTTCATTTTCTTTCTTATCTCTATAGTTTACGATCGATGCATAATGTACACAGAGTCGAGGTGATGATTTTGGGTGGTCCACCTTTAACGTAATGATGTTATTATTTATATGGAATTATTAATGGCGTGGCTTCACTTCAACTGTCTCATCAAGATAAGTACGTATTCAACGAGCACTCATTAGTACCTTATCCGATGAACGATTGACTTTCAACGTTTATCTCTGTTGAAATATTTCGATTTGATTGTCTTCAAGAGCTGCCGATGAAATTGTGTTTATGTTCTCTGTCAATTATATTACAGATATGTAATAATTTAGATTTAATAACTATATTTCTATTTTCTGGACCTATAGTATAATATATATAGCAATCTGACGTTAAAAGCAGATAGCTATGTTAGGTAATTCCGGTTCACTCTTGCCTTGAAGCCACGTAGTAATCGAAGAGGAAGAATGACGTGGAAAATTGACTCCAATCCTTTTCTATATATTATATAGTATAAGCTCTCAAGTTCTTTTAACACTATCGGCGTATAAAGAAACAAAATTCACCAGGAAGAAATTTTTGTACTTAAAAGGGCCATTAATTGATACAGCCAGCTGAGATTTGAATCCATGACAATAAGACTGTATGTGAAACCAATTAGGCACTAGGCTATCACTGCTTCCTTTGATCTAGGCATAATTAACGGCGAAGCAATGAGTTTTATACGAGTCCGTGGGACATCTAATTAAACTCGTGACATGCCACTTCTCAAGTCTTGTCTTCTAGATGGAGATTTTCTTAAAGACAGTTTAATCCGTTATGTTTTTGTATTCGTTATGTTTTAAAATCTGTTATCAAACGTTGTTATCAAGACAAAATATATTCCCCGTTATCATGTATTCATTATTATACGCTTTTACTATAAATTTGTGTGTTATTGTTATGTGTTTAAATTGAACTTAGTTCATTCATCTCATGTTCGTCTTTATCTTGATGCATGGCGAACAAGGTTATCCTCGTTATCTTGATGTGAAGAAAATTAATAAACTTATCAATAGATAAACACTTCGCTAAAAATAACTAGTTGGCTGTGAACTCTTTTGCCTTTGCCCTTTACAAATTTATTTGTTAAATAGAATTACCTTACTTGCTTTACACCGTACCTAACGTTACGTATTACCGTGTATATATTCAAGAGAATTGATAGCGAAAGATATTGGAAGATACTCAATTGTAAAAAAAGAAAATAATAATAGACGGATAGTAAGAAATGTATGTACAAGGCCCAAGATCGAAAACCTAATTAACCCTGGCTGGACTCTGAAAGCGGACATGATAGACAAAAATCTGACAAGGGAGAAAGAGGAGGCCGAAGACCGCGCTAAGTGAAGTAGATTTACTGATAGTAACCCGGAAATCGCCAAGCAGAAGAAAAAAATACGAAATTTAGTAATCAATCAATGTGTTTTCTATTACATATGGAACGTAATAAGCTGGAAAAGCGGACAACGGTACTCGTAGCAATCTTCATTATGCTAAAAAAAACTGGAAAAGGACTTAAGGGTTCATATTTGAACTAGGATTTCGCAACTCGCCATATATACACTATTAATGTTTCTAAACATAACCTAATTACAAATACTCTTTATAAAGATACGACAGTTTTAATTTAAACCATAAGGGAGATTATTCATACTCTTCCTTGATCCAATTTGTTTTCATATAGAACACGCGAGAGCAGAACGGTTCCAGTCACAAAAGCAAACTAGTTGCATGAATCGTGGGAACGCCGGTGTGTTTGTCTGTCCGCTTGTTGGTCTCCACGACCGACGACTAAACACTCGACGCCTTTTGTCCGAAAATGTAATGGGAATAGACAAATAAGAGGACGAGGGCACTTCTTTGAGGCTGGCGCTACAAATATAGAGAGAAAGAAATGGGATTTATCTTTGCATTTATCATTGCCTGCATCTTAGTACAAATGAATAAAAAAAAAACATAAAAACAAAACGGACAAAGACAAAAGAAAACTAACCTAAATAATAATAATCTTTTATTATTCATACAGAAATGGACTGGAATAGTTTGTCCGCGCCTGTCTTTTCTCAGATTAAAATGTGGGAATTTTGAAGAGTAGAATAAGTAGGTATTTACTTAGCTAGTACGCCTTACCATCCAGGGCTGCATTTTAAAATAACATCAGGTGGAATTGTGGTCAAGCACTTACTTAGAAAATATAAAAAAAACATCCGAGATCCGAGCCGTGGTAAACCGCCGATCCACGACTCGGTCGGTTGCTATTTCGCGGATCTAAAATTTCAACTCTTCAGCGCTTTCCGTTCCGACTGTATACGCAGTAAGGAACTAAGACTTAAGAGACCCTTATCTAATCAATCAGCATAAATTTGTCAAGTACGAAGAGTTAATCTAGGCGGGCCCCAATCCATATTGTCATTTAATATTGACCTGAATAAAATAAGTAAATTAGCGAAAATGGGATTGACATCGGTTAGCATCCATACCAACATCAACATAAATAATAAACGCCTCAGTTCCTCCCGTAACAATGACGTTACTTTGAATTCCCGAAGTGTTCTTAACTTCGGGAATTCAAAATAAGATAATACTGCGATGAAAGTAGTTATATTAGCGCAAATATGAAAATTATTGACACAACAATTTCGTATTAAAATCGACATTTTTTCTCTCTCAACTTCTTTCATTTCAACCGGACAGGGCGGGCTTATAACATATCCGCAAGGGAACGTAATGGACTTGTAATACCCGTCGACTTCAAACACACTAGTGGCGTTAAAAGGACGAAGGGCCAACACAATACCAATTTCTTTTCACGGGTCAAGTTTTAAATGGTAGCGGAGTAAATTGTATTTTTTTTAAAACTTATCAAATATAACTCAACGACGAATTAAATGAAAGATGCTGGATGGCTTTGAATTGTTTTTAACAAGACTAAAGCTTATAGTTGTTCTTATATATTATCTGCATAGCTTGGGAGTTAGCTGTGAACATGTTATGAGTAAAACCCTAGTGTGCTATTTAATATTCTACGACAGATTCATCATTCTATACAGTCTCATATGGCTCTAACAATAAATATTCGTTTATTGGATTCTTTCGTTAGCTAAAATTGCAATGCACTCTTGTCATGACTATACTAAAGAAGTCTAGAGAAAAAAGTTAAAGTACAGCCTATATGTATATATATAGTTATCCCATTGTCAGACTCAGGTCTTATCTGTAAAGAGTGTGAGTGTATAAAGGTATAGTCCCTAGTACGGATTAGCAGACCTCACACGTCTTAGAATTTTTTCTGCAGGTTTCCTGACGATGTTTTCCTTCACCACCAAGCGTGTCGTAAATCAACACACAAAATTGCAAGAAACAAACGAATTAGTCATCGCCGGCGCCGGCGATCGAACTCGGGTTGCTAGTTGGTTAAGCATAATTTTTAACCCTGTCCATTCCGACTCGGGACAAATCATAGGGTTCAAGCCATGCGGTCGTTAGTAACTTTTTTTAAAGACTCTGATCCCTTTTATGTCGCTCTAACTTGTGTATTAAACCACGCGAATAGACAGTGGACGTTAAATATTTACCAAGTGGAGTATTTTTTGTCAAGCCCAAGTGGAAGGGTTGAATGGCT
The DNA here is from genome assembly GCA_029286785.1 of Meandrusa payeni. Taxonomy (NCBI): domain Eukaryota; kingdom Metazoa; phylum Arthropoda; class Insecta; order Lepidoptera; family Papilionidae; genus Meandrusa; species Meandrusa payeni. The sequence goes on along the minus strand of JAGSMX010000003.1, from coordinate 4,725,561 downwards.
GAGGGTGTTTGTAGAGACGCGGCAACCTTCACGGTGGAATTTGGAAAATTGTGCCGCTAAACAATATGATAATGGGTCGTCCTTTGTTACCATCACAAGAGTAGAAGAGGTTTGCATAAAAATAAATTATTGTTGCCACATTCGAAATATAATCTTCATATTGCAAAATAAATAGGCTACTACGATATACTTTAAAAGTAAAAAAATAATTTGATAACAAATAATTTTTATGGCCAAATTTCAAGTATTTCATTTCGACAAAAATTTCGGGTAACTATAAAACTATACAATATGATAGCGACCAGATGGCATTTTATTCCTTTTTTGGGCAACAAAATATACGTTATCATAATTACTAAATAACGGAATTAGCTTTCTGTTAATTTATAAATACAGAAGGTAGACAAATAATTTTCATCTTTTTCTACCCTCCCTGTACAATTACGAATCGTTCTCATTTCCGCGCAGAATTTTCAAGGGCGATTTAAACGAAAGAATTGTTTGCCGATCTCTCCATTTCCATTGTGACGGGTACAATAGAGACGGTTTATGGGCTTTTGTTTAACTCTCGACTTACTCCCCGTCGCAAGTACAAACATAGATATATTCAAAATTAACACCAAATATATTTATTTAACCGCTTTTATATGATGAATTATTTAGTTATAATCAAAAATAACAATCGTCACACAAGACGTCAGATACGTTTGAAAACGATATACAAAAGGTCGTCGGATCATACTTTTTACTAGAGCTTGTATAGACCTTATAAGAATGGCTGTACCTCAAATTCGTTTCGAAATACTAAGAAAAGATTACATATTCCTTGAGTTATTCCATTTTGATACACATCTTTACGCATGATATTAAAAAAAAAATATTTTAACGACAAATAAAAAAAATATTTTAGATAAATAGAAAAACAATAATGACTTACGTACTTTATGCACTTTAACTGCTTGAAGGCAACTGAGACAATGTCCGCTAAGAGCGCCATTCCCTACTCAATGTCGTCGCGAATTCACTCACGACCTGACTAAAGATCATGCCATAGACAAAGGCATAGCTGGCGAAGGTCATAGATAAAACACCAGTATTGCCATTAAATTAAATTTTTACAGGTGAAAAAAAATATTTACCTAACAGACGAAGGTTTGAATCACAGGTTAGCTATATAAGTACAATAACATTTCTGCATAGATTATATCTTGATTTTTTTGAGTTTAATTTCTTTCATATCTACTAAGTTACACAAGCCAACAGCTTACTGTACGGTCATGACAAGGGTGAGGACCTATGTTGTCCGCTAAAGTGGACCAAGGAAGAAGGCGACATCGACTAGCCCGTATCGCTTTGCACTCTGAGGGCACAGTGCAGAGGGGCTCCGGTGCGATCCGCTCGAGATCCCGGAGCCCCTCACCATGCACCGAGGAAGGGCCACCGGGAAGTTTTAGGGGGTAAGAATCCCACATAACCCCGCCTTCCCAGAAGGGATATATTCTTGAAGATTTCCCCGTGAACAAAAAAACCATCATACACTTCATTTATCTTCGCGTTTACTCCTATTTATTATTAGTTTATTTTTGACTGAATAATATATTTATTTATGAAATGTTTTCATCTATTATTTTATTGTATAAAATATATTTTAATGTCATAACTGTTTTATTTATGTATCATATTTATTATACTCTTATTGTCTGTATAAATTCCATATAAAAGTAGTTTTGCGCGCGCACGTCTTTAGGTAGCCCCAGGCACCGCTGAAAATCAGCGCTGTCGCATCCTTGCGACAGCATATGCTGAGACGGTGTCCAATATTGGCATCATATGTTTTGTATTATTTGTCCGTGTAACTTTAACTGTGTTTTGTCTATTTTTCATTCTTTTTTAATGTGTGTTATATTCTGTCCGTGATGTGTTTTTGTATTGTGATGCCAATAAATAAATGTCTATGTCTATGTAAAAGGATCTCTTTGAATAATGATTTGAGTAAATATTATGCAAAAGTTAATGCGGTTCGGAATTAAAATAATTCTTTCAAAACAAAAGGAGTTCTATTAATAACAACTTTTATAACTACAGTTTCCAAAAATCTCTTTAACACTGGATTAGATAGGTGAAGGAGTAAGTGATTTAACGGTCCAAAACAAACAGGATTATATACCCACTTCGGGAATATTACTGTGAGGATAAAACGTTACTTGAATCAAGCGTCGCTCAGGTAGTGGATGGTTAGGGGCCAGCGTTCCGATTGTTTGTACTAACAGTTAACGCAAACCTTAACTAGTTGGTATGGGTATGATGCGTCTCGATTAACGCTCGTTTCGGACCCGTGAAGATTTCTTCTATACATTCATTCAACTCACAATTCTCTTGAATGTACTTCCAGTAAATTTAGAGATAGTGTTTTCGATGGAATCGATTCAATATAAATAACGAAAAACGTAACTTATGAGTAACGAAAAAGTGACGATGGTGCATTTTGTATTATTTAAAAAAATATCTTTTAGAAAATCACGTTCCTTCTAATTGGTTTGACGAGATAGGTTAAAAACTAAAATCGATTTCTGTCTAACGACTAATCGTTAGACAGAAAACGATTTTAGATTTTATCTAAATAACTATCATATACATGAGACGTGGATTCATATAAAAATGTGACGAAGGAAAATGGAAATCAGTAACCTCTACCCACCCCTCTGCGCCTAAATACGTTAAACTTAAAAAAAACAAGAGAAATTTATTGTGAGAGACGTAGAGGGACAATATGTTAAAAATGAGAGATATACTATAAATAATTTTTAGTAGTAGTTTTTTTTAAAGCAATTTAATTATATCTACTTTGTACATTTCTTCTCGTGTAATGAAATATGTTTAAACGTAAGTCCTTTAACTTCACTCGCACATCTAATTATCACTCCCAAAAAAATATAATATAAAATAAAATAAAGAAAATAAAGTACAAAAATGTATGTGTGTGATACACATAATATTGGTATGGGCACTTTATCATTCTTTTGCAGATCTGACGAGATGTTTGCTGAGATAGAATAGATAAACGTTTAAAAGAATTTAGGTCAATGCTTGGGAATGGCGTTTCGAAAATTATTTCATTGTTTGTGGCATTTATCGATTAAAAAACATGAAAATATTGTTACACAAGTATATTTACAAGCAAAACTAAAAACCGACTGCAAGTAGTAGTTTGATTAGAGTTTACTATAGAAAATGAATCATCGAAATCGGTTGGCGTAATACTAAGTTATTCGTCCATTTGTCGCGCACTACTTAACGCAAATTTAAGACATATGATTTTCTCATGGATGCCATATTGTCAGAACTGGACCATTGGAATGCACATTGTTTTTTTTTAAAAAAAAGAAAGCTAGCAATATTTCTTTTTTTTTCCTGAAATATTACTAACAATCTTGTTAATCATTCCAACTAAGCTTAAGCTTGTGCTAGGACATGGTTCACGGCAATAGTCGAATAGTGAATTCGAACCCACGACCTTACGATTCGCAGGCCGTACCCTAAACCAATAGGCTATTGACGCTTATTACATTTGGGAAGCACTAGCTTTAAAATAAAATAAGACTCACCAAAATCGGATCACCCAGTCGAAAGTAACAAACATAAACAAAAATACAGACGAATTGAGAACCTCTTCCTTTTTTGAAGTCAGTTAAAAAGGGATGATTTACAACCTGTAGAATATTATTAATCTACATTAAATCCTCAATAGCGTAATGGTGGGGCATAGACATAAAATTAAGGTTGTAGGTTCAAAGCCTAAATTGAACCATTGATGTAAAACCGTTCCGGTAACCTACATATTTTATGAGTAACAAGGCGCGCCACGTAAGGCTAGCTAAAATTATATTGACCGTTCTTTGGATGGAAAGTTATTATCTTTTATATGAAGCTAGTAATTTTAAGTTATATTTTTTACAACTATTTTGGGCATAAATTTCAAAAATATATATTTTTTCTACTAATATTGAGATGTGATGTCCTCATGTCTCATATACCCAGTTTCCTACTTGTGTATTAATGATACTTGATCGCTGTCTGTCTACTCCGTAAAAAAAGGGTTAGCGCTGTTGAAATTTCTTTCAATCTTTCAAAAATGCAAGCTGTAATACTATTTTTTTTGGTAACAGTTTATCGAATATAATCGTATAATTTTAATATGGAAATAACCTTGCGAATAAAATGCATTGATACACTATAATTATTGCGCTGTAGCAAATTAGAATATTGAAAACAATATAATATTTGAGACGGTATGTAAAATTACACTAAAACAGTAAAATATAGTAAATTGCATATATCTATGTATATTTTATAATAGCGCCGTTCTCTTCTAAGGCTAGCTGGAAGTGGCTGGATGCGGAAAGCTTTCGATGACCTCGTAAAGGGCTAAACATTGACCTAAATTATGAGTAACTCACGCATAAGTCCCCAAGAAATAATCATTTTTTTAAATATGATGATATTTTCTCAAAAATTTCTTCATAATCATAGTCCGCCAGAAATATGAGATATAGAAATAATTTCACCATTTATTTTCTCGCATTATTCCTTCTCCAACGACCAAGTGGTAAATAAAGCAATAAAAAAAAATTGCAGTAAATAATTTAATTGGTTCCGGAAACGGGAATTGAACTCGAGCATATTATACAACTTGAGGCGAGAACATGACGACTATATTATATAAGTTAAAGCTACAGCCTATTTATGGCCCACTGTTCGGGCAGGGCTTCTCGATAAAGATTGGGCATAGTCCGCCACGCGGACCTAGTGTTATTGATGCGTTCTATGCAACTTGAGTCAAACGCCCGGACGCTATACTACCACGGTTCTTATATATATGTAAATATATGAACTAATATAGTTTCATACTACGTTTAAGTTTTTATTTGAAGAAATACAACACGTGTAGAAGAAAAAGCGATAGAACGCAATCCTCTTCTGTAATTCATCCAAATCACGTGTAGGTTTCATTGTCACGTTTACGTAAAGTAGCACGTGTTTTCGACATATGTTATATATCAAACATATATTAATACTTTGTTTTTGTTTTATTATTTGTACAATTTATATATTTATATGTTCATATATATATTATTTTTAATGTGTATCTTTATTATTATTATTTAATTCACGTATATTTTTACTTACTATCAATTCCCATCTTTTGAATTATTCTTCTCCATCTTTGTGTATCTGGATTTGATCGCTTTTAGCGATAAAAACATCTACAAGTGAATATTTATTTTTGAATACTGTTACTACTTGTTTGTGTTGTTTTTTGTCATTTTATTTGTAAGCAATAATTAGTAAATAAATAAATAACACTCACATCTAGAACCTAAGGGAAAGCTAATGATTTCTTTTTGATTTTTTCCCCAATTTTCACACTCTATCGCTACAGAACGAGTCGTGATTCGGCCTTCTCACCCTCAGATTGAATGCTATGCTAAGAGAGGAACTTGATCAGGCAAGCGATCTAAGAGCTTTACCACCTCTTAAAAATCCGGGAAACTGGTTGATAAGCGTAATTAAAGAAAAAAAGTACATTGTAATCGCAGGACTGACGCAGCTAATTCAAATAATTTGTCTGTACGCAAAATGAAAGGTGGGATGATAATTGATTGTATTTAATCATTCTTTTGTCACATAATACTTTGACTCATTCAGAATCACATATATCGTATTCGTTAATGGCCTCAGTTCTAGGGCGTGTATATTACTGCATTGTGTTATCAGTGTATTGTTGTGACGTCACGTAAGGTTCGAGTCGCGGTGCTCTTGACTCATTTTTAGCACTGCCAGTAAATACTTGCATAGTGGTTTGAGTAAACACGAAGGAAATTTATTATATTTAAGTGTTAATTTGCGGAAATATAAAATTTTGTTACGTGTTTGGGACGCCTTCAAGTTACATGACCAAGGATGAACCCATTTAGCTTTAATAAACGGCGAACGTTGACTTAAGGTCAGATACACGTCAATGGGTGTCAAGTTTTTTGACGTTAACGTAATACGTCATTGTGTAATTTATCTGCTGGAGTGAGTTCTTAGTAATTTTGGAAACGAACTCATAAGAAATATCACAAAAGGAATGCGCAAGTTATTCCTTGTAAATTATTTGTTGATTGAGTAAACAGGAACAGTTACGGTGAACTTAAGACCTATAAGCCGTTGCCGAGTCAGGCATGAACGTCTGACTAAGAAGAATGTTATATAGACTACTTGTAAATATGGATTGTTGACTAATGACGCAAAGTAACGTGACGAGAGACGTAAAAATTTACGTAGATTCATAAAATCTTTGATGATTCATCTACATCATCACGCATGTAACCTACAGAGCAATAAATATTGTTGATGAAAGTGGTAAACCATCTATGTTTCATTAATGACAATTATACAACCTTAAATGTTAATATTTTAATAACAACAAACTTTGTTGGGCACTTGAAAAAGTCAGTCATATCTGTTTCAATATTATTTTCAGCGTTAATCTATTAAATACACAGAAAATTATTTTTATACGATATGTTCTTACTATTTTTTTCTCTCCACTCAATTTTCAATCCTTTAACTTGTAATTTAAAGTAATATATAACATTCTTCTTAATAACTGCATTTCAGGTATAATGCTGTGGCAATGAAAAGATTATACCTTACCTTTTTCATTGCTTTTAATATTTATTACAGTCGTGAAACTACCATCAAATAAATTCATGGCATTGCTCAAACTTGACATGGTCTACAATATTTCGGATCTTAAAGCATCAAATTCAGAAACAGAAGAATACAACGAGTTACAAGGAATAGCATATGCGTGCTGCATACGACTATGGGAAAATTTACATTCATAATATAAGCAAACATTGACTACACATTCCGGAGGCATCCTTACATTGGTGGGCAGTTAAACAGATGTCTAATGTAAAGTCGGCTTCAAAAGAAATTGTTTTTACCTGTTTGGGCAGTTCACGGCTATCAACGCACCTGTGCGCCGCAAGCCGCCTGGTTAACACTTACATCAGTGTATACGTTAGTATCCACAAACATAATCAATGCGCGTCCCGATCCGAAATTTCTCTCCTTTCATTTGGGCACAGAGTAGTTTAAAATAGAGAATATAATAAGAATTTTGACTACTCCATACGAGTACTGCTAAATTTCTCTTGTTATTTTTTCCAAGCTAATGCGTAAGGTGATTCCTTACTTGGTATGATGGCGATCTATTACTATATGGACTTATACACACTTTGCACTTTTTCAGTACAGTCACTCTGTACCGTGTACTTTAACAAGAATTTGTTGGATTTGGAGGTTGTTTTGTTGGTTTATCAAAACTGTTATAATGTCGAGGATTGAACATTCCATATTATAAACCATAACATGTACGGCTATGATACAAATTAAGGATAGTCAGAAACCAATAATAAAGCTTCAATAAGTTAGAATGTGACTTTTGTTGTGAACCATCTTTTGACACAAGCTTAAGCTTCTTCTTAAGTTCAAGTTTAAACTTAGCTAATGACAAGAATGTTAAACATATCTGTGAAATATTGTTAACATTCTTTTAAAAACAAATAATTAAAGTGGTGGTGAATTGAGATGCGAAGGAAACAATTTAGAATCAAAATCATACACGTGCTTTCGGAATATGTGTGAAGTTAGAAATTACAACCGTAAAGTTGAATCGTATTATCGTTTAAAGACAACGAAATATTTATCATTTATCGGGAACTGTGTGCCGAGAAATGTTCACGAGTACACTACGATAAGTAAAGAATGAAAGAGTAAAGGCGACCATAAACGTTTCGCGTGCTCCACGTATACTTGTGTAACGTAATGCAACGATTCAGCGAACGTTAGGAACCGTGAAGCGAGTTATATGCGCGTAACAATTTGACGTACCGGCTAGTAAAAACAGTACGTTTTGATAAACGCATTGATAATTTACGTTATGGACGCAGTTGTGGTCGCATTACTATACATATATGGTTTATGCGTCATATTAAAGATGGTAGAGCTATGCTACAATAAATTCATGTTCTAAATTAGTAAGTAGTCAGTCTGATTCTTCGAGGAAAATTACAATGATATGTGTCTTTTTTACTAATTAACATAAGTACCGAAACACAATTTACATATATTGGAACATTAAAACTAAACTACAGTATAGATACATATAAGCGGTGACAATTGAATAGCATTGAAAACGAAGTTGGAAGCAGTCGATTTATTCCTACGAGTGTCCCAATCCCCTTTTTCAATTTTCCCTAAAAGTTTACCTTCGGGGCTGTGTGTGACATGTCAAGCTAGCTAAAAATGATTTAATGACGTGAGAGCGCCCGTCCTCCTTTACTAATAAATAATAATAATAAATGGTTATGCAACGCTCTATTGGGATCGATCTATTGTCGCCAAAAAACTTGACATTGTGCTGACAGATCGATCAACACGGCAGGTGGTAAATTTACTAAGCTAGGACCCCTTACCATCCAGGACTGCATTTCTGCATAACATTAGGTGGGAATAGAAAGTATAAGAAAGCATATGTGATATATATATGACATATAGTCTCGTGTCTCTTACGACCGTGTAGAATTTGGAAGACGACTAGTAGTCTTTTACTTGATCAGCTCGCCTTGTTGGTCAATGGAGGATCTTTTCCGTTCAGTTTTCCCGAACACAATTAGTTCTTCCAGACTTTCGTCACCTCTGCGCATTACTGCCATACAGCACTTGCCTTAATATATAGAAACGAATGTTTGTCTGTATGACCTTTTAAGAATGGTAGACTATGCATTTGATCATGTGATGATCTCCAACAAAATATTGTGCTTGAGTCAACGAAGATTTCTGAAATGGTACTGACAAATGGCGCCGTTAGTATTCCAGTGAATTTCATATATTGTCCTGAGAGTTAAATTGAAATGCAAACATCAAACGCGAACAGCGAATGCCCACCAATATTTGTGTAATGTCTTTCCTTCAAATTGAATTTAGTTAGTGGAGTAGCAACGCGCGGAGATACAAACACTATAAATACATTTTTGTGTTAGCACTGTTTTGTATTGTTAACTAATTTTATGTATATGTGTATTGTCTTTTAGCTAAAAAGTAAGGTGTAGTACGTGTAGAAGTGTACCAGTTTGTCGATAATGCACGTATTCGAGTACGCTTGACCGATACAATGACGTATCCAGTTGTATCATAATACGTGTTACGCGTGCGAATGCGTCTTAGAGTTAAGACAGATGCACAAATTTACTACTACGATGTGCGGATTCCTTGTCCAACTCAATGATATTATAAAATATTAAATAACAATAATAACAAGAATTTATTTATTAAAACAATTAATACAAAAAAAATCTTCACGCTATAAACAACCGCTGTGGTTTGTCAGGCGTTGCACATGACAAAACATAGCTATAGAGATGTAAAAAAAGTAACATTAATAATGAAAAAAATAAAAAAATAGTTATTATCTGTGGATCGAGTTAAGGGAAGGCCAGTAGGTCCATTTTCAACCGACTTCAAAAAATAAGGAGGTTGTCAATTTGTCTATGTTTTTTTAAAATTTGTTACCTCATTACGTTGGACTGGATGAACCGATTTTGATGATTCTTTTTTTTATTGGAAAGCTGGTGATTTGTGGTCATATTTTGGATCAATTCTGACAATGGCATCCATGAGAAAACCATATAAGTCTTAAATTTCCATTAAGTATGTATGTGCGAATGGACAAAACAAGGAAAAAACAAATGGACGAATAACCAATATCACGTCAATCGCTGTCGATGATTCATTTTTATTGGAAAGGGTGAACTTCAAGAGTTCTACGATAATTCGGAACTACAAAAAGGGCATCTGCGCGTTTGACGTTTGATTTGATTTGACGTCGGTTTTTTTTTATTCTTGACATACTTCTTAATTTTACATTTTTTAACTTACTTACACGTAGAAGATTGGTTATTACATTACACTTATATATTCTTGTGTGTTACAGGATTTAGGATTTAATAGCGTAAAATTAAAAAATACTACATTAACGGTCACATAAAAACTAAAATGTCTTGTTGTCGTATTTCTTGAAGTCTGATGTGAGAATGTTCTGATTTATGAGAGAAAGGGTAATGTTATGACATTAATTGATTCTGCCGCGGACAAAAAAAAAGGAAATGTACACAAATGTGTGTAAAAAAATATAGTTACATGTTAATTATATTTTTAATAATGTAATAAATCCTCTTTTTGTGTGTCTATGCTCTATCTAAATGTTATAAAATGAATTCTATAAAAAGCCTTTTGTATTTTTATGTAACTAATACGTAGACGATTGACGTAAAACTACATTCATGATACAAGCGTGACAATTGAATCAATGCCGGTAGAATAACGATAAATACCATTTTTACGTAATTGAGGGCAGACAAAGAATTCGCTTCGGCTACATTCATCAGTGTTCACGCCTCTTATCGTCTTTGACGGTACAAGTGACAATTTCATAGCCGCTCAGTGTATATTATTTTCAAAGTTTAGAATATTCTATTAGTGTACTTATCAACTAAAAATAAAGTTGTTGTAGCCGAATGCCTATGCGTGCGACTCAATCAACAAAGTCAACTTCCCTGGCCACTCTGTGTGGGTTCGTCACAAAAGCATCTGTCATCTGCACCACCCCATGTTAGATAAACGGTGTGAAGTAATGTATGTTAAATGGTCACGAAACTGATCTTGTATTTCAATGTAAAAGATCTAAAAGATAAAGAATCTTCTTAAATACTTTGTGGCACTTTGTATTCATACGGCACAGAAATTACATTATTTATTTACGAGGCGACAATATTATCGCATAAAATCTAAACATTGATAAAGTTAATGGCATGACTACAATGACGTCTTAGAGAAAACCCGACACTTTTGAATTACTGAATTGGGGTGGGTAGAGTTAATATTAGTATCTATAAATCACAGATGTTGCCACCATGTAATTGAAAATACCATCGAGTCTTTGGTTGATTTTTAATGGTTGATTGAAATGATTAGCCCGAGGGTTGCAGCGTCACCGGATTGAGAGGTAATCTAGACTCTACTGCTCTCATGATGCAAATCATGAAGCGTTTCACAATTATTTTGGATATGCGTAGTCATTGCCCCGCGTATAAAAAACTTTTTTTTTCACAATCTAGAACGGCTTTCAACGAGGAGGATTTCCCCATTTTGGTATTATTGAGTACAAAATATCGCTTGTAGTACATGACATTACATGTCAGGTATATGTCTTAAGTATGGTCATGTACTCTGTAAGCGTTAACATAGCTAATAATAAACTTGTCGAAAAGCGTTTGTCTTTGTGTACCCAGCAATTGATAAAATTTTAGAGGTAATATTTTTGATAAACAAAATGTTCATATTTAAATTATTATTAAACGATATTAATATTTCAAATTGTCATATTATTTTAAGTGGTGTATAAAATATGTTATAAGCTTACCAACTCTGCCCTAACTTACTCTTCAACAATAGTCGGACTTAGGTGTTAATCGGAGTGCGCACGCGCATCGTGGACGCGGCGTGGTGCCCAGTTAGCCCCACTTTACCCTGTTTGTTTTTGAACTTACATTTAGCCCGCAAACGCTTCTTTTCCGGCCCCGCTTAGTGGAACTATCGCCTTTTTTCACCCACCCAGCTACTTATGGGGTTGAGTTATGTCATCAAACAATTTATACAGTGAAACAGTTTTTTTACAGATATCTTTGGGTGAATTCTCATGATCTAATAATCTATCATATCATTTCTAAAATATTTCTATTAATATAGCCAGGAAGAAAAATAAAGGGTTGACTAAGAAAGTTTGAATATCTCGGAAAATAAAATAAAATATTTTTATTAATTTATTTATATTTCAATAAAAAACATAAACATAAATTTTAGTACTTTATGTTGCCTCCGTGTGGCGACACTAAGTACTAAAATTTAGCGTCTTTATCTAATAATAATAATAAATCTTTATTAGTCACCATAGAAAATATTTGAACAAAGAAACGTGAAGTCCCTGACTCCTGAGCTAGGTTCTATTGGACCTGTGTTTCAGGGGTCAGCGTCTTCGCCCATTTGAAAAGCACAATAAAATACAATAAAATATGAGCATATCAAATCATAACAATATTTTATAAATGTGTGTGAGTGTTGGTGTGTGTGTGTGTAAATTTGTGTTTGTGTATGTCCCTCAGCTTTGTATTATATTAAATTTTATGATTAGGTTCTAATTAATTATATTTAGTAATATTTCTATTATAATTCAGAAGTACAAAGACGGCGTCCGCATGTTATAGCTTTTAAAATTGGATACGCCTTGAAGTCGGTTTTTGTTTTTACTCGTAAATATACTTGTTAGAATAAACGATGTCAACTCACCTGATCTTAAATGATCACCGCCGCCCATGTTCATGCTGGTATTGTGGAGGCACAGCATTTGCAGATGCGTAGTCCGTTTGGGAGGTAGGTATTAGAATTATTTCTTGCAACGAAAACTCTGTCAGTTACAATCTGCTAGTGAGGTAGATTGATATTTCTCCATTGTATATATCGGTTTAAATTCGCCATGACTGAATAAATATATTTTTTCAAACGCCCATAGAAACTGTATGCGTAAATAAAATTATGAATGCTAATGAGCGGAAAAACTAATGTATTTGGAAATAAACTAACGTTACGTTATATAACGTGACCTTGTTGGTGTTGATTTTACCCTCGCCTTGTGTATTCGTAACTGATGAATAGGTGACTTGTATACTGTTGAATTTGCCAAGTAAATTAACACCGAGGACACAGAAAAATGAAAATAGGTGTAAATTGTAAATTAACTTCTTGAATTAATTTTTAAATTCTCGAATACTACTAAATATTTTATTTTATTTATACTTCGTATTAAATTATTGTATTTATATAGACATTACTTATGTACGTATACGCAAACGTTTATTTATATATATAAGAATTGAAACACTATTTTGACTCACTACCCTCAGTCTGCTCCTAACTACCAAAGCTAAGAAAATATTAAATACCATTAATTTCGTTTTTGTACATATATTTTGGGGCAATAAAAATGTATCACAACGAAGCGTCAACATTGTGGTTTAGGGCACGGTATGCAAAACGTAAGGTCGTAGGTTCGAATCCACTATTCGACTATTGACATGAACCATCTCCTAGCACAAGTTTAAGCTTAGTTGCAAATGATTAACAATAATTTTAGATATTACTAATATTATAGTGAAAAAAATGCTTTTAAATGTATGAATGATGAGCGTGGTTGTCCTGACGATATATACGACGATATCCCTCTCGGGCGCCTTCGGATCGGAATGCTTACATAGTAACCGTAGAATTGCGTAACATAATAACCGTCCCAGCCGAGGTTACCCCCCACCGGGAGGATCTAGTTACTAGCGATAGAGGTTCAGGCTAAGCGACCTAAGAGCTATGCCACCTCTCAATCCGGTGAAGCAGTCAAGGCCAGCTTCTCTGGCCAATCTGTGTAGTTAGTCACAAAAAAAAACGACGATATATACGTGGAAATAATGTCCTTGATGGTAAGACGCAATAAGCTTAGTAAATGGCTATTCACTCTACTTTTGAAAACATATACATTGAAATCAGGGGAAAAACAGAAGCGGTCAAGATATGCCAGGTCCTTTGCTGTCATCCCTGTAGTTCTGGGCTCTCAAGAATAAGACTACGGTATCCCCTGCCTGTCGTACAACGCGACTATAAGGGGCCTCGGGTTCACTGGGCGACAAGAGTTGGGGCCTGAGTTGTTCACCAAAGTGGACCCGGGAAGAAGGCGACATCGGCTGGCCCGTGTCGCCTTGCGCTGCGAGGGCACAGGGGGGGAGGGAGTAACCTCCCCCCCCGGGACGCGCTCTCCTTGAGCACAGTGCAGAGGGGCTCCGGTGCGTTCCACTGGAGATCCCGGAGCCCCTCGTCATGCACCGAGGGTCAAAAGGTCCTTTGCTGTACAAATAAAATAAAAGAAAGAAAAACAATAGTTAATTTGTTTAGTAGCAGTATTTTATGGTAATTTTGTAATGTAATGCTTTGTAGCTTATTTGAGAGTATTTAAAGGAAAAATAGTAAATAATTATACAAAAACAACACAGTGGTGCGAGTTAAATATGCTTTAATTTCGTAATTTTTCTTAGCCATTACACGATTTCTGAACGACTGAATAATTATAAATACAGTTGCCGAAGATACAATATACAAAGTCGTATAACATTATGATTGTGTATTTAAATGTATTTCTCGTAATTATACATACAATTATTGTTCTATGGAATGTATTGTTTATTTTATAATATTGTCGATTATGGAATACATCAATGGAATATTTTAAAGGAATGTATAAATATATTTATCATGTTTGGCGTAAGTAAGAAATTACACTGAATGCGTTGGGCGTAAAGCATAGTTCACAACAGCTTTACACCCGGCTTGCGCAACACTTAAGCCACGTTTACACTGGATATAGGATACATTAATGTTCTGTTATTCGTCTTACGTTAAACATTTTCTTTATCTATTCGTAGTTAACAGACATTAACTTAACACACCAATTACACCGCGAACACAAACTCATACATTGCCACCACACTATGGCACGGGTCTTATAATACACGTGATTACAATGTCCACTAATAAATACGAATTACAACAATTATGTCCCATACTAATTAATATATGAAATGTCACAAATAAAAATATTACCTACTAATGCATACGGAAAATTTACTATTAAATCTACATCTTTAGACAGAAACTATATTTCAGATGCTTCCCACACGTTTGTGAACATAATATCTGATAGGTATATATTTTAATTGGAAAGGATACAACATATTTTTACAAGATAATACGATTGTGTTACGTACTTGTTAAGCGATCTCGTTAACGAACAAAGATGTATAATAAAATAAACTGTTTCTTTCCGGTATTCTACGAGAAGATCGCAGAAAAACGATAAAAGCTTCTGCCGTTGAAGAAAAGTTATCACAAAAAGCTTTCTCTTAGATATTTTGCCTATTACGTAGTATAGAAAAAAATAATAGTGACATATTTGATAATATATTAGATTTTGTAGTCTTCTTTTTGTATGTGACATTTCATGTATTAGTATATTAATTAGTCTGAGAGTTATGGCATATTAGTTAAGTATACATTTCAACATTTTCGCGAAAAGCTTCGTAATTGGAATGTTATGTTGGAGTAGAAATTCCCCATTTGTTCAATGAAAGCGTCATTAATTACCGCAACAATGAAATCATATTAATAACGATAAGAGATTCAAGTACCTATCACTCTCAAACAAACACTTAAAATAATATTTACAAAAAGCACAAATCATACATTAAAGTCGTAAGCGACATTAGTCAATATTGGAGAACGCTTGGTAGAAGTATACAGATGTGAAGATACAGTAAAACAGTTACATTATCTGTGGCTAATCACAAGAGAGCGGTTGGTCGGATAGATTAAATACCCATTAATTAAATACAAATCAATTTAATACAACTATACAACTAACCTCTACGTTTACAAGATTTCTGATTAATTTTTTTCATCGATAAATAATTAAACACAATTATGTATTTTTTTTTAATTATATTTACAAGCAGATAACGCGATCCAAAACTTAATACTAAAGCATTTAAATAATAATACACTGAGAATTGACGTAAAGGCGTTTTAACTACATTAATGGCGAGCCAGCCGGAGCAGTCGAATTTAGGAAAGTTTTCAAACATCTAAATGAGCAACGAACAAAATTTACAAAGGCGCGTACAAGCGTCTCGAAGTTCCCTCGTCGATCAAAATTCAGCGGTGGCCTCTCAGAAGACTCGTGACTAGCGACACTGTTTGCTCTTTCCTCGGAAAGCCTTTTTTTTTCCTTTTAGAGCACGAGTCTACGCGAGCGCGAGAGCAAACGAGCGCGATGTTACACGGCCGTAAGGAATTTCACATCTCCAGCCGTCCCGGCCTCTTCCCCATACTGTTTGCTCTCACTCGCCGTAGCTACCATTTGGCGTTTCGAACCGACCGCGGCCGGCTAGCCCCACGTCGTCCAGTCCTCGTACTGAAATAATACTGCGGTAGTTGACTAATACTCTGTCCACAGGCCCGTCGACAGCCGGCGCCGAAACGCGCGAAGCGTTGAAGCTAAATGCTGCTAATAATGAAAATGTCTAGGTGCCCTCGCAGTTCCTTCGCCTCTGATGCCTGCCGTGGTGGTGGCGGACGCCGTGGCACGGGGGCTTGATCGAGTTCTGTGGCGGAGGCCGGAGTCTACGCTGAGGGCGGCGGGGCACATCCGCGGCGACCATCTGGTTGTGGATGTTTATATCGAAGTCTTGGTTCTCCTTCATGAAAGCGAAGCAGTTGTGGGCGCGCTTGGAGAGGCGGCTCTTGAGCCGTCGCAGCTGTACGCCCCGCCGGTTGAACCCTATGTATCGGTCGTCGTTCTTCACCAGGTGGAATGTGCTGTAGCCGTCCACAAACTCCTCTTTGAACAGGCAGTTGGACTGTCTCTCCGCTTGGAATCGGGACTGTTGACAAATTAATTATTAATTTAATAAATTACTTATTTAAACGATCTAGGATGACGCTAGGGCGTTTGAATTTCAACCGTCTAATACCAACGGGACTACAGTTTTTTTTCTGTAATTCAAATATAAAAAATAACTTACTTCAACCAATAAACTCAAAATAAAGTAACTACGTCAAATTGCACCAGGGCCGCGTGACGACCCTTAGACTCTCTTTATAGAGACGGCTCAACGGCAGCTCATACTCGTATATCAGTACAGGCTGTTACTTAACTTTTTATATAGCATATGATAATGGAAGAAAATATAATTAAAAATATTCAAAATAACGAATGTGCTTTAGACCAAGTGACTGAAGTTAAACTTCTATAGCGCATCTAAATGTACGTATAGATATAGTATGTTTAAAATGTACACGATGTGTATGCACAAGAGACAAACGCGTACCCACGCGCCCTGCTCTCTTTCGCTCCTACAAGGTGAATCAGGCAATAGTCCTGCACTATATCTTAGATATACGAAACGTAACTCTCCGTCTCTCTTTCTATCTTACATCTCCCTATTAATTTCGCTTCGCCTCGCCCGGTTATTCCCGAAGTGGCATATAAGTTAGTTTACCTTAGATTGTCCCAATAGATTTTGTTAATAAAATAGCTACTGACCGAGTCGTGGTTCGGCCCTCTCGGGCGCCCTCGGATCGGACTGCTAACGCGTAATAATGGTAACCGTCCAAGCCGAGGTTACCCCTCACCAGGGCGACCCTTGTGTCGAGTTACCACCTAACCTACAGAGGTTCAGGCTAAGCTATCTAAGAGCTATGCCATCTCTCAATCCGGTGAAGCAGTAAAGGCCAGCTTCTCTGTGCCAACTGTGTTAGTTCGTCCAAAAAAAATCGCCTGGTTAAACTCTCCGTAATGATCTGAGAACTCCTCAAGTTAGGGATGTGTAAGCTGGCATCACATGGCACCTAGCGATTGTTATGCATAATAACTACTTCCAATGATATCTTAATGATTTACCTGTTCATAATCAATAATTTAATTGTTCATCACATTAACTTGGCATTGTAAATAATAACTTAACTTTTTTACTTTGTAATATGACTTCTAATTAATTTTTGTAAAAAGAAGATGGCGAGGACGCGCAGTTGTCATAGCATTCGTTAAAATAATTCCTTGTACAACGTTACGCCGTCTCAATAAAGCGAGTATACTAGTTATTGGACTATTTCATTCTACAAAACCTACAAGTTATGTTACACATGCTTAAAGAAGTTTTACTTCAAAAATATCAATCACATCAACACACAACAATATAAAACACAACATACCAGGCGTCTGCCGACCAGTCTGGATCGGTTGAAGCATAGATACATGTCTTGTACGGGCGAGTGAATAAGCAGTTCTAGATTGACACCGCGCGTACTGATGGTGAGATTCGCTATAACAAAACAAAACAATTATTTAACATATTTAATTAGCAAAACAATTTATTGCATTATTGACACGTACAATATTCTACAAGTTTCCCAGTCTGATGCTGATATACTTTTCGATTCATAGCACAAATTTAATCCAAATTTACCAAATGCTTTACTACTACTACTACTGTTTATCAAAAACGTCGAATACTACTTTCTGTGGCTTAGATACACTTAAATTTTTGTTTCTATTTTTTTTAATTTTTAGCCGTCTAAGATGTGTTCAGCTGTGGTCTGTGTATACATTAAAGTATTGGTATGTTTATGATGTCGGTTGACCAATTATAAATAAATAAAATATATTAATTTCCTGTTCTAATTAGAGTCATGGTAGCTTAACGTCCACGCGATTGCCTCAAGTTGAATAATACGCTAACGAGTTCGATTCCCGGTGCTGGCATAAATGAATTTATTTTTTTGCAATTTAATGTGCTGTTTCACACGCTCGGAGGTAAAAGGAAATATCACCAGGAAAGCTACATGTGTTAGAAAATTTTCTAACGTGTGTTAAGTCCACCAATTCGCACTAGGGGCGTGTGGCACTATGCCCTTATACTTTACAGAAAAGGCCTAATAGTATTTATGTGCCCCACATATATAACATATATGTGTCTCATTGTACTATGTCTCATAGTTTAAGTTACAGCTATATATACTTAAAACTTTAATTTTGTACCAGTTCTAACAAACACACAGGGTGTGTTACAGGGTGGTTTTGTTAAATGGAAATAAAATTCATTACGTATAAAAGAAGAAAGTAGTGCAGTATTCTAAATCCATTTTTCACCTATTTAATTATCATGGTTTCATTCAATTTCTTTTTCAATAACATCAGCTGAGACGTTAACCTGCTTGCCCCTACTCCTATAAAAATCTTCATCAACCAAATTAGATATTTTCAGACTTAGTAAGTAAATTGTTTATCCTTACCAAGTCCTTAATATCCGTAATAAACAATTCAGTCTGATAACATACGTAAAGTACAATAAAAAACGTAACATTAAACGATTTAATTGACACATAAGATAACACCAATTTTAAATATTGGAATTTTAAATATGTAATCTTGTCTACAGTGGTCTCCACGGGCGCGCAGTCACTTTGATAATCTCTTGCCCATAGGTTTGGTAATAAAAAAACATGTCTAATAAGTCTACGTAAAACTGGGAAAGTTGGTCAAATTTATAGTTATTAGTGTGTTTAATACATTTAAGTAATCTTTATGAGCAAACAAGCTTTGGGTTAACGAAATGTTAAATCATCAACACTCGTATCATGAACATTTGCGATACGAGAGGATTTGCAAGGATTATGTCGGCTTCGAATACAGAATAGAAGAGAAAGCTGCCAGTCATCTGGGAAGAGATTGGATTAGATCTTGAACTTCTTTTCTTAAAGACCAATAGGGCAGCTCCTCTGGTGTTGTTGAGTTATTTTTATTTTGCAGTGTACATAAATACGAGGTATTTAAACTTCTGCATTTGGATCCTTAATTTCTACTCTTTCTCTGCATCTCCTTATATAACCTCTTTTTATTTACAAATTTTATTTACAAAGTTAACAACGGAATGTCTCCTACGCGATTGCAATTTATTATTCGAAGCAGAAGCGAAATAAATAATCCAAATATTGCTTATTTCGCTTCTGCTCTGGTAGCTCTCTTCAATTTCAATTTCCGTCCGTTTTATATTTTCGTATAGTGAAAATGTTCATTATGTTGGTATTTAATAAATAAATAAAATATATTAATTTCCTGTTCTAATTAGAGTCATGGTAGCTTAACGTCCACGCGATTGCCTCAAGTTGAATAATACGCTAACGAGTTCGATTCCCGGTGCTGGCATAAATGAATTTATTTTTTTGCAATTAAATGTGCTGTTTCACACGCTCGGAGGTAAAGGGAAACATCATCAGGAAAGCTACATGTGTTAGAAAATTTTCTAACGTGTGTCAAGTCCGCCAATTCGCACTAGGGGCGTGTGGCACTATGCCCTTATACTTTACAGAAAAGGCCTAATAGTATTTATGTGCCCCACATATATAATATATATGTGTCTCATTGTACTATGTCTCATAGTTTAAGTTACAGCTATATATACTTAAAACTTTAATTTTGTACCAGTTCTAACAAACACACAGGGTGTGTTACAGGGTGGTTTTGTTAAATGGAAATAAAATTCATTACGTATAAAAGAAGAAAGTAGTGCAGTATTCTAAATCCATTTTTCACCTATTTAATTATCATGGTTTCATTCAATTTCTTTTTCAATAACATCAGCTGAGACGTTAACCTGCTTGCCCCTACTCCTATAAAAATCTTCATCAACCAAATTAGATATTTTCAGACTTAGTAAGTAAATTGTTTATCCTTACCAAGTCCTTAATATCCGTAATAAACAATTCAGTCTGATAACATACGTAAAGTACAATAAAAACGTAACATTAAACGATTTAATTGACACATAAGATAACACCAATTTTAAATATTGGAATTTTAAATATGTAATCTTGTCTACAGTGGTCTCCACGGGCGCGCAGTCACTTTGATAATCTCTTGCCCATAGGTTTGGTAATAAAAAAACATGTCTAATAAGTCTACGTAAAACTGGGAAAGTTGGTCAAATTTATAGTTATTAGTGTGTTTAATACATTTAAGTAATCTTTTATGAGCAAACAAGCTTTGGGTTAACGAAATGTTAAATCATCAACACTCGTATTATGAACATTTGCGATACGAGAGGATTTGCAAGGATTATGTCGGCTTCGAATACAGAATAGAAGAGAAAGCTGCCAGTCATCTGGGAAGAGATTGGATTAGATCTTGAACTTCTTTTTCTTAAAGATCAATAGGGCAGCTCCTCTGGTGTTGTTGAGTTAATTTTTATTTTGCAGTGTACATAAATACGAGGTATTTAAACTTCTGCATTTGGATCCTTAATTTCTACTCTTTCTCTGCATCTCCTTATATAACCTCTTTTTATTTACAAATTTTATTTACAAAGTTAACAACGGAATGTCTCCTACGCGATTGCAATTTATTATTCGAAGCAGAAGCGAAATAAATAATCCAAATATTGCTTATTTCGCTTCTGCTCTGGTAGCTCTCTTCAATTTCAATTCCCGTCCGTTTTATATTTATATAGTATAGTGAAAATGTTCATTATGTTGGTATTTAATAAATAAAGAAATTAAAAGCTACCAAAAAATTTTCATTAAAATGATTACGTAAAATTTTCGACAATGTTCCAGCACGAACAGAGTTATTTTGTACACATAAATTTATTGACATTTGCAACAAATTGCGCATATTTCAGAAAATCTAGACGTCCATTTAGAATACCAACAATCAGCCATAAATCTTTGCTTTATTTACTATAATAAACACATGGCGAATACCGTTCTATTGTTAGCCAACATGTTAAGTTCTCGAAGTAACAAAGTTCGAAACTTAAGAAAGACGCGACTCCTTGGGCAAGTAAATAAGAACATTAATAAACAGTTATATATGAAAATAACAAAAATAATGTAAAACTCAGTATGCAATTAGTTTGATGGTTTCCTCAAGCCTGGAGATAAAATATCTAAATGGTAAGAGTAATTTTGTCTTTGAAATAATACGTACGTAATATCGTTAGCTTAACCAAAAAATAGTATGGAATATGGTCGATGACAAAACTGAAGCCGCCAATCCGCACTAGGGCCGCGCGGCGGACTATGCCCTTATACTCCCTTTACTTAGACGGCCTGTGCCCAACAGAGGGACATGTAGTATGTATAAAGGCTATAACTGTTACAAGGTACTAAGCTTATTACTAGGAATGGTGAACAAGAATGCTAGTAATATTTGTAAAAATCTGTTCGGATTCTTTTCAAACAAAAACAAAGATCTTGGTGAAAAGAGAATAGCAATTGCTACCTCTGTCTAACAAAGCAGAGTAAAAAGGACGCAAGGGTTTATATAAATATATTTGTTAAGAGGAAGAAACGACAAATATCATTAAATCCGTCAATCAGTTACAAGCTCTTGAACTCGGCCGCTGGCAGAGAATGTGAACTTACTTAGTATTAAGAAGCAATAAATTTGAGTTTAACGCCATGTAAGCGTAGTCCGACTCATCGATTAGATAACATAAAAGAGGAAAGCTCGGTATAGGATTCGGTCGACGCGATGGGATACAAATAAAAAGAATGAATAAAAATAAAATGTAAAGAGTGTCCCGGCCGTGACACCGGCCATGTCATTTCAATTAACATTAAAAGAAATAAAAATACATCGGCCCCAGGCGTCGGGAACATAAATTTGTTATAATTTCGATACCCTCCTAGTATGTGAAAGTGATAATATTTACAGTTAGACCGGTTTCAGATTTCCTGACCTATTTATCATTTTTAAACATTCCTTAATATATGAATGCGCCGAGGTGATGACGTCGTCATTATTTTGAAGCGATTTTGAAGCGTCAATAGCCTAATGGTTTAGGGTACGGCCTGCGAATCGTAAGCTCGTGGGTTCGAATCCACCATTCGACTATTGCCGTGAATCACGTCCTAGCACAATCTTAAGCTTAGTTGGAATGGTTAACAAGATTGTTAATAATATTTCTGAAAAAAAAAGAACATTGTTTGTATGTTTTTTTTTCTCTAAATAAACCACGCTGATGAGCTCGCCAGCCTCTAAAATTTCATCCGGTTTAGGAGAAATGCCAAAGTTCTTAGCTTTTAGCTTAGTCTCTTAGCCTGAACCTCTCAAGGCAGTAGGGAACTAGGCGCAAGGATCCGATTCCGATTCCAAGGCGACTGAAAGATTTGAACCACGACTCGGTCAGTTTATCGGAAATGAATCGGAAGCTTTTATTGGAAAGTTGTGTATGTATGCCCAATATTTTATAAGCAATGCGAAAATGTGTTTGTTTCAATATTTCGAAGATGGGACGTAATCGACGTAAAAGAACGAACTCACAGAATCTGTGTTCTCGTCTATCTAACGTATATGGAAGTTAAGGGAAAGGGAATCTTAGCTTGGCTCTGTATTATTCCGGCTCTAGGATACCAGGATCAATTACGTCAATAGAATTACAATATTACTATAGCAGAATTAGTAAAGGATGTGTCTGAATAGTCAATACAAATTATTTAATAGGTAAATCAGTTATACAAATACTATAATGTTAATAGTTAAGGTTACAGCCTATATTCATATGTGTATATCCTTCTGTTGGGCACGGGACTTTTCTGTAAAGGAGTATAAGGGCATACGTCGCTACGAGGCCCTAATGCGTATTAGCAGCCTTCACAAGTCTTAGAAAATTTTTAACATATGTAGATTTCCTCAGGATGTTTTCCTAGAATTGCGATAAACTAATTCATGGGTGCTGGCACCGGGAATCGAACTCGGGTTGCTAGCGTACCGCGCAATTTGAGGTGACCGCCCGGACACTGAGCTACTGCGACTCTTGTGAACTGATAAATTCTAACACATGGAAACTGTACGTCGCTTGTTGTACGTGTAAATAATTTATCAAATGCGAGCCACAGTGTCTGCGATTACGTGTGTTCCAAGTAAACAACTTTTATATTTGTGTAAATAGAATTCTTTGTTTCGTTTTATACTCCGAATGCTGTGTTCGTGGATTCATATCAGAAAAACAATAACAATGGTAACATGTGAATAACCTAACGAACTCTATTATTTAATCCTTCTTCACTTCAAGAAATATATTTTAGACATACGTAGTACAAATATATAGGTTATACAGATAATAAATGCAGAAACATGTAATTAAATCTTGTCACACTTAATTAAACACCTTATTGGTTTTTAAATATTTAAAATGGCTGAATGCCGTTGAATATCCATTGCCATTATCTTTATATTATTGAATGGAACAAGGAAGACTTTGTATCCGTGAAGTTCTTTGTCTTAAACATGAATGACCATACTTCCTATTGAAATTCAAACAAGTCGTTACAGAAATATGTTTCGCAATTCTCACCGTTTGCTACGGTTTCCCCAATGTCTCTGGAAACTGGGCCCGCAGTCACCGTTATACGAATGTTTAGTTTACAAACTTTTACTTCAACCTTTTAGAATGGTCCTTTGTTAAAACCCTTTTAATGGAGAAAAGTATACTATGGAATGAATAACATTCAAAGTTTTAGGCAAAATAAGCGTAAATTATCTGAGTACAGGTAAGTTACAGCCAACTAATTTATAACACAGACACAGATAATAACAAGGTGGCCTTTAAAATAGTTTTAAAATGACAGACAGAATTAGTTTAATTTCTTGGTAAATTAACAAATATATTAACGAGTAAAAAAACCGACTTCAAATCGAAATCAAACGTTAGACGCTATTACGGGCGGACGCTCTTTTAGTTTTTTTTTGACGAACTACACAGATTGGCCAGAGAACCTGGCCTTGACTGCTTCACCGGATTGAGAGGTGGGATAGTTCTTAGGTCGCTTAGCCTGAACTTCTATCGCTAGTAACTCGACACAAGGGTCCCCCCGGTGAGGGGTAACCTCGGCTTGGACGGTTACTATGTTACGCGTAAGCATTCCGATCCGAGGGCGCCCGAGAGGGCCGAACCTCGACTCGGAATGCTCTAATAGAGTTAAATATACACATAAATAGACGCATACATAAACATACATATATATACAACTACATAGATCCAGATATAGATTGTTATAGGGTATAATAGTAAAACTTATAACTATTCCTCATTTTAGATTTAAGAGAGAGCGTTTGAATGTAGCCTTAGTTCCAGCTGCACGTACATTTGACGGCAGTGCATTCCAGAGCCTTATTGCGTTAAAAGTTAGAGAATTGTGTAAGAATCCAGTGTGGCAGAGAGGAATATATAGTGTATTACTTTCAGTGGAGCGAAGACAACGGTCGTGAGATTCACGCGAACTATTCACGCGCGCACATAATTACACCCAACCATTTTTTTTAATCTATTCATAAACAACGATATTAAATTTCTGATAAATCTGTTTGAGAAAGCTAAAACTTCAGATTCCCTCTACGCGTGTTTTGCGCGGTCAATGACCGGCTATCAATGGTGATAGTGGGCTATCGATGTAATCTTGTATTTTACCTGCATTTTCATTTAAACTGTCATGTCGCTTTGTAGGTCGAGTTGTCTATTGATTCTGTTTTAAAATGTAAATATTTAATTTACTCACTCGTTTCCTTATTTTATGTATGTCAAATGAAATTGTTTAACGGACCGAGGACAAAACAATAGATAAGACAAAGGAAAGTGTCAATTTAATTATTCACGTAAGATCACGTCATAGATAAACATTAGAATTAAAAAGTAGCACCACTCTCGGTAAGTCAAAGTGAATGTGGCGACGGATCACCAACGAAAGACTTACACGAGTTGGTCACAACCCCTCAGCATTGAAGAAACCTACGCGAGGAGGAGCTGAACTAGCCTATTAAAACTACCACCGTTGGGCCCAAGTCAAGGTGAATGTGGCGACGGATCACCAACGAAAGACTCACACGAGTTCGTCACAACCCCTCAGCATTGAAGAAACCTACGCGAGGAGGAGCTGGACTAGCCTATTAAAACTACCACCGTTGGGCCCAAGTCAAGGTGAATGTGGCGACGGATCACCAACGAAAGACTCACACGAGTTCGTCACAACCCCTCAGCATTGAAGAAACCTACGCGAGGAGGAGCTGGACTAGCCTATTAAAACTACCACTGTTGTGCCCGTCTCTGTAAATAGAATTAGTCGTTGTGATATTTTTTCTAAATTCGCTGGTTACCAAATCAGCACACAAAATTCCAATAAACAATTCCATTTGTGCTGGCATTGAGGTTCGAACTTGCCTCCATACTGAACTAACACTGTTTGGCTGTAATCACATGCATGGAAATTCGTCCTAAATGGGATCTAGTGTAAAGCGGACAGCTATAGATGCCACTGTCTACCTCGCTAGTGTTAAAGCGACGCGATAACTTATTCAATTATTGGTCTTCATAAACCTTATGATTATCCGTGAAGCAGCAACCAACCGAAACGTGGTTCGGCCCTCTCGGGCGCCATCTGATGCTTTTGCGTAACATAGTAACCGTCCAAGCCGAGTTTGTTCCTCACCGGGGGGACCCCTTTGGCGAGGTACTAGCTATAGAGGTTCAAGCTGAGTCACCTCTCAATCCGGTGAAGTAGTAAAGTCGGCTTTTCTGGCTAGTCTGTGTAGTTTCGTCAAAAAACCATGGACCATCTAAAATGCCCCCACCGACCTTACCACACGCAACATAAATTGTCTACATTACAATTTCTTCGTTGATCTTTTATATAAAGCTCATATGTACGGGCACTGTACCGAAACATATTAAATTGATAATATATATCGATATATTAGAAATGTTTAAAAACTCGTTTCTTGGAATTCAACTAGAATAATATTGTTATCAGTGACGTCCTTGTATCTCGGTAGAAAGACGCAAATATGTTAATCACAGAACATTTTTTACACAATTCGCGATGTCTCCGCCGATAACACCCGGCATAGGTTACGACAAAGTCATTTTGAATTCTATCTCAAAACTTCGATATTAAATAATTTCAAACCGCAACATGTATTGAAATTATGCAATGGAAAATGCACCTTAACGACAAACAAAAAACTGGAAACTCCTTTACATGTGATCTAAAATCGGAGTTCGATCGAAACGCGGTTCGTGCGATCAAGGGTTCGAATCTTCCTCCAATGAGATCTTTTTTTTTTTTTGACGAACTATCACAGTTGACACTGAGAAGCTGGCCTTTACTGCTTCACCGGATTGAGAGGTGGCATAGCTCTTAGATCGCTTAGCCTGAACCTCTATTAGGTGGTAACTCCACACAAGGGTCCCCCTGGTGAGGGGTAATTTCGGCTTGGACGGTTACCATTAATACGCGTTAGCAGTCCGATCCGAGGGCGCCCGAGAGGGCCGAACCACGACTCGGTCGGTCGCTATTTTAATAACAAAATATATTGGGACAATCAAAGCTAAACTAACTTATATGCCACTTCGGGAAGCATGAGATTTGTTTTCCGTTTTATTAAGTACATAAAATCTCTTGCTAATATTCGCTCACATAAACTAAACGAGGGACCCAATCGAAGTAGACAAAGACAACTTTCACTGTTCAATACACGCACAGTTTAATAAACCTTCGATCAAATATAATCAACACATATTCCAAATGTAAATGTTTACCCTAATATTATACGTCCATTGTAATGTATATTTCTTCTAGCTGCGCCTCGTAGTGCTGACCGCGTATAAAAACTATTTATTTAACATTTTCTAAAATAAAAGCCTAAGTTATTTCTTATTACGTCAGCTATGTGCCAGTGAAAGTCCCGTCAAAATCAGTTTAGCCATTCCAGAGATAGCAAACAGAACAGACAGATAGACAAAAATTGTAAAATATGTTATACATTCATAAGCATGTAGTAAAAATCAGTTTCAAATTACTAACACTGTTCTATTTATACCAAAGAGGAATAGTAGTGTATTAAAACCTTTTTGAAGATGAAACGTTTTACAAAACAATTAAAAAAGGTAGTACTTGTATAAATAAATAATACCGTAATCCCAACACTGATTGTCAACACGATAAAGTGTTAGGATAAAAGAAAACCCGCGTTATCACAGTAAACTTTCTCTATGGTCTAATTAACGGATCTATTGCCATGTAGATATCAAATCCAATGTTAAACCACAAGGCGGCACAGACGTAGATATGCCTTAGAGTACGTTTCAACCTTAAGATTAAGGGATTGCGATGGCGTCTAATCCAGCAGGATAGAGCCGCTGCGGTAGGTAGGTATTTGTCGGGAATCCTGCGTCAAATTCCAGAACGCTTCCCTAGTAGCTTACTCGAGTGTTTGGTTGCATTATACAAATGACATTGTTAAAATTTCCGTTAGCTTTTTTAATTCTGACGATAACTTCTGACTTAATGTATAAAATATGTAATCAAATTTTAATGATAATTAAATAGACGACATATGAACTCTGTTGATTTGAAGTTTATAAAAATAATTACACAGTATGCGAGTTTACGAAGAGACGAGGTCAGTTTAATGATACAAAACAACAAATAAACACAGACAATCTAATATCAAATGTTTCTACCAATTCTAATTTAGAGCATTATTAGAACTAGTTCTACTTATACGACTTTTTCTACAACCCCATACACAAAATCTAAAGCCATTTCATTTACATCCATTTAGAATGATCAAAATAGACACAATTCTTTGTTTTATCAGTGAATCTCATCTAACCACTATTCCGTTGGCTCTTGCAAAATCATCCGATTTAATTTAGTCTTTTATGAAATTATTTTTATGTGTATACGCCGCAAAACGCCCGTCGTCTACTTCGCACGGTCTGCTATTGGGAATCTATCCATCGCAGAGAACGATATACTTGTCTAAAAAAGACAAAAAAATCACGCTTTATAGAAAGACTTAGAACTAGGTCACGATCCAAAACCTCATGGTTAATTATGGTTGTTAGCGGATTAAGAGTTGATCGGAGCTCTTAGGACAACCAACCTGAACCTCTATAAGTAACTTAGCGAAGGTATTCCCTAGAGAGGACCTTGACGTGGCCTATTCTAATCATGATACTGAGTCGAGTGTCTAAGAAAAGTCACCAGAATCGCGCTTTATAGAAAGACTTAGAACATGTCCTCGGTGCATGGTGAGGGGCTCCGGGATCTCCGGAGGAACGCGCCGGAGCCCCTCTGCACTGTGCTCTTAGGAGAGATCGTCCCGGGGGGTGAGGGTGAGGTCACTCCCTCCCCCCTGGCCCTCGCAGTGCAGGGCGACACGAGCCAGCCCATGCCACCTTCTTTCCGGGTCCACCATGGCGGACGACATAGGCCCCACCTTTGTCACCCAGTGAACCCGAGTCCCCTTTTAGTCGCATTCTTGAACCCAGAACTACAGGGCTGCTGTAAGTAACTTACTGCTGGTGTCCCCCAGAGAGAACCTTGACTTGGCTTATTCTAGTCGTGATACTGAGTCGATGGTGTACGTACCGCTACTCGATCAGATGCTCCAATCAGATTGCTAGAAATCACCATTTCATATCTTTTTATAGAACTCATTACGAATGTATCAGAAGCCTACACAATCTCATCTATGAAAATTACACATGGAGTGGGACATTTAAATTCAAATTAAATTGTTATGGTAAATTAACGGCAGCTATTTAAATAGAAACACGACACGGTATCGTTGACGTGTGATAATGGAGACGTATAATTTCACAGCTAGCGCCTACCCAGTAACAGGATGCGACCAGTCTTAAATTGTAAACACGGATTTACCCACATCTTTTGGACTAATCTATAAAGTTGTCCCTATGTACAATTAACACCATATAATTTCAACTTTTCTCTTTTATTAGATAAAACGTAAATGCAAATCTACATCTCCATTCATTAGTCATGATCATCCATCTGACACTAATGTGAACATTCTAAAACTCATCTGGTTATATAAAAGAATTTAAGTGTGATGGTGTAAAGAGATTGTTTCTTAATAACATGCATATAATTAATACTAAAATTTTCACTGCCCTGTGGCTATACGATCAAGCCGAAGTGACGATCTGATAGTCGCATTTCGAATCCCAGTCGGTTTATATTAATAACGGTTTATTAAGTACCATAAAATCACTTGCTTAGATTTTCTCAAATAGGTTCATCTCTGTCTACCGTGTTAGAGTTAAAAGAACGAGAGAGCTTAGCGAGCTTTTATGTTCACGTTCTAGATTTAATATTTCATTGACAGTTCAAGTGTAAAATAATTTTAATAATTATTTGTTACTATCTATTAACCTTTTCAACAATTTCCGATTCGTCTAGAATTCGAAACCTAAAACGTCATTTCGAAATTCGAACACTCAACAACTATGGTATGAGCAAACGCAAAACCCGATTGCAAAACACACAGACGAATTGAGAACCTCCTCTTGTTTTAAAAGACCAAAGAACTAATTCTATCTGGCCAGCACGACTGCACGAAAGGGCAGCTAATAGAGGAAAGGAAAGGAAAGGAAAGCTAATAGAGGTTCAGGCTAATCTAAGTACTGTGCCAACCAAAGGCTAGCTTCTCTGTGCCAACTGTATTAGTTCGTCCAAAAAAAAATCTACCTGGCCAGACACACTCGCCGTAATTATTTACCTAATTTGAATGGAATTTCCCGAATTAGCAACAGTCATATCAGCTAATATTTTTAAATTTTATTGTTTTTGCTGTTATATATGTCTTTTACAACTATTTTGGATTAAATCGATTATAGCGTTTATCATTAGTAATCCATAAATAGCTTCCTAAAATATTTCTGGCTTACAAAACGATTACAAATATTGATTTACAACACTAATCTAGCATTAGACCGAATTAACTTATCTAACTCCATTGACTTATAATGCTGCTGGTAACTTAATATGATATATAGAACAAGATCTAACAAATATGTATAGTTTCCTCATGGATGCCAATGTCAGAAAGACCAAATTGAAATGGAACCACATCAACAATCAAATCATCAAAGTCGATACACCCAGTCGAAAGTTATGAGGTAACAAATACCATTATCAGTAAAATAGCAACCGACCGAGTCGTGGTTGAGCCCTCTCGGGCGCCCTCGGATAGGAATGCTTACGCGTAATATAGTATTTATCGTCCAAGCCGAGGTTATCCGTCACCGGGGGGACCCTTGTGTCGAGTTACTAGCAATAGAGGTTCAGGCTAAGCGACCTAAGAGCTATGCCACCTCTCAATCCGGTGAAGCAATCAAGCCCAGCTTCTCTGATCAATCTGTGTTAAAGTCCAAGACACAGGCCTTCTGTGTAAAAAGAGTATAAGGGCATAGTCCGCCACTCGGTCCTTGTGCAAAAAAAGAAAAATTTTCTAAGACTTTTCCTCGCGCTGATTTCCTTCACCGCCGCGCACGTGTCATCAGCACATAAAATTGCAACAACAAATTTATTGGTGCCGGTACCGGGGATCGAACTTGGGTTACTAGCGTACTATGCAACTTCAGCCGACCGCCCGGACACTGAGCTACCACGGCTCAGTTTCACGAGATTCCAGATTCCTGATAATTTCAATAAAATCTGTGTAGTTAGTCATAAAAAGTAACAAACATAAAATACATACGGACGATTTGAGAATTTCCTCCTTTTTGAAGCCGGTTGAAAAGTAATACCCTTTAAGCGCATTTACTCGATCAATTACAATGCTCTGTGTGTCGAGTGGAATTAAAAATGTTTTGTAAGAGAACCCGTGGGTGAGTAATACGCATCACGAATGGTTCGCCATCTGACAAATTGACAAAAGATTAATATGTATCATACAGCCAACCACGCACGCAACGTATTGGCAGAGAGAAATCATCGGGGAGGTAACCTCGTATATAAAAACAGCTTTATCGGAATTGTCTACGTAATTGAATTCTTAATAAATACAACCATAAATGTATTGGTACCGTTACACACGCCTCTCCATGCGGCAGTTAATACGAGTCTCGGACTTACACAAATACGCTCTTACAGCCATTTAGAATTTTTATTATTACACACTGAAAACAATCTTCTTAGTTGATATGATATTTCGTGACATTGGAATTGTGGTTAACAATTATATCTACAAGCAAAAACAAAAATCGACTTCAAATTGAGTCGTCAAACGCTATTACGCGCGACGACCTCTTTGTATTTAAGAATTATCGTAGAAATATAACGAAATAGAATTAATCAGAACCTAACCAAACTCCAATAAAAAATGAATCATCGAAATTGGTTGCGGTGATATTGAGTTATTCGTACAATTGAGGCGCACATACTTGTTACAAATTTCAGACTTTTATAGATGACATTGTCAGAATTGGACGAAATTTAATTAAGACCACACGCAAAGCACCGCTTTTCAAATGAAAAAAAAAGTCATCAAAATCACCCAGATGTAATATATGATGAAATAAACATAAAAAGCATACAGACGAATTGCGACAACTTTTTTGAAGTCGGTTAAAAAAATTGTGATCCATATGAAGACATGTTTCGATCACCAGTGAATGAGAGATGAATTCCGTAGAATATTTATAACGAGATAGATATAACACGGAAGTTAGAAGTAATATTGACCATATTAAGGCGATAACAGCATGAGGTGACGAAAGAACGGAATAAGTGTATCAACATTGCAATAGAGAAGTCTTTAATATCTGCCAGACCCTTAGCCGCAAGCGTGAATGCTTTTATCTTCATTTGTTATTATGTTATAAAACGTAGTCAATATTAGGGATGGTAAGTCAAGAGTTATCTGGGATTAGTTCTGTCTCTATAAAATGAGACAGACCACCCATTTAATCTGCTATCATGATGTTATCAATCAAATATAATTAAACAATATTTTTCCATTGAAATTATTCATACATTAAAGATAAATTTTATTATGATATACACATAAAATGGTATTTTAGCGAAAAATTTAATCAGTATCACTGAAATGGGGTCAATATAAACGTAAACGAGACATAACAAATAACTTAAAGAATATTTAATTTCAATTCGATACTGTTTATTAAAGAGATAATGAAATTTTAGTTGGTCGTAAAATAAATTCCTTACAAAGGCCTCGTAGAGCTTTGCGAAAACTCATTATGTAAAAAT
Source organism: Meandrusa payeni (assembly GCA_029286785.1). Taxonomy (NCBI): domain Eukaryota; kingdom Metazoa; phylum Arthropoda; class Insecta; order Lepidoptera; family Papilionidae; genus Meandrusa; species Meandrusa payeni. The sequence continues at coordinate 4,692,723 of JAGSMX010000003.1, read as the reverse complement.
ATCGGCCTGAGGATTAAGGTTGCTCCTTTGTATTTCAATTTGATATTAAAGGCCACAATTAATTTGCCTGTGAAACATTCCCATTTTTATACAAAGAAATATATATTTCAAAGAAACTCAAACAATTTTGGAATGTTGTTTTATGTCCATTAAGGCTTACTTTGTAATTTACTAGATATTTTTAAAGAGAAAAGCGGAAGAACTATATACTTTTTTTTTTTTTAAAAGAAAGCTAGCAATATTTCTTTTTTTTTCAGAAATATTACTAACAATCTTGTTAACCATTCCAACTAACTAAGCTTAAGCTTGTGCTAGGACATGGTTCACGGCAATAGTCCAATGGTGGATTCGAACCCACAACCTTATGATTCGCAGGCAGTACCCTAAACCATTAGGCTATTGACGCTTCAACTTATTTGGATAGTAACTGATTAATACCTCCCAAAACGACGTCCGATGGAATGTCCATGGAATTCAACGGTATAGTTCAGTAGGAACAAAGGCAGTCAACGGTAACTAAGTCAATAGATGGAGTACAAAGGAAGTTAGTGTAGTTTCTAAAGACGTACGACGTTGAAGTAGCACTGGATCAGCTAAATCTGTCGATTTAGTCACTCACGATGGGGGTGGAAAGCCTTAGAATGAAGACCGCATTTGAGCCAAAGACATGACGAGTGCCTTTCTTCCACATGGTCCTATTTTCTCTTAAGACAGTGGAAGTGGCAGAATGTATAAAGCGGAGCACCGTATAAATGGTGGAAGGTTAATGAGGGATAGGCCTGTATAAGATAAAAATGCTAGATGTGGGAAGATATGAGTACACTAATTATGAGGTACAAAAAGAAAGACAAATTGATAACACTTTTAAAAATGTAGTCGCAGCAATGCAAATGGGACGAATAGGTGTGCTAAAGTCGAGGCAAATGAAAAAAATCTCCAGAGCTAATATCGACGTTGTAGTTTTAATGTAATATCGCGTGTCCTAAAGCCTACATATCAAGTGTTAAGGTTACTGTCAATAGTTAAATTACCAAGTAATATCAGATTGCCATCCAGTCAGTCTACTTACGCGACCACAAGCGCAGTATCACAATATGGCATTGACACTAATACTGCACGCCAGTGGCATCCAACATCTGAAATTATTGATGTATGATGTTTGCTATTAGATACGTTATTAACAGATGTCAATACAACAGATTATTTTAATGGTAACATTGATTTATTTTAATATACTTTTCACTTTACGCTGTATTGGTATACAGTTTTTCATTGAAAAGCCATATTTCCGCGGCTAAATTAACATGACATATGTACTCACGGACTTCACTGAAAGGATTGCAGATTTCTACTTAACCAAAGTTAAGTGGAAGTATGATACTTCTGCATGTCCAATAAATAAGTTACTTACTGCTTATAACATAATAAGTTAGAAACGTAATAGCTATCCCATTAATAGGTAACATACTTCCTTGCTCGCATAAAAAAATACGTATAAGTCGCACGCAGTTTAGTATTGGATCCGAGGAGTCCACATTCAGAAGTGAACAACCAACCACCAGATGACGTGACTATCGTTACAATAAGAACCATATAAATAAACATATCTGAATTAGATTGACATCGACCTCTCAAGTGGTTTTAAAATCTAGACATAAGGAGAGTAGGTGGATTACTCATGTCGAACGTAAAATGTTAAGAAATTTGAAGTAATACACAATTGCACTCTAAAATATAATCTATTACATTAGATATAAAGACTAACCGAAATGAAAATATGTTATCAAATGACATGATTGAGTAAGGAATTGTCATAGAATTTGGGTCAAATATATATTTTGATAGTTAAGTGCCGTCTTCACTAAAGATAACTCACTCGTGGCTGCCACGTTCTTTCATTACAATTAGCTCCCGTATTTTTGAAGTAATATTTATTAAAAGGTTTGTTTTCAGTGATAAGAGATGTTGAGATAATCAGAAACTTTATACAATAAATAAATTTTAAACATTTTAAGCAGGTTTATCGTGTTTTATAACGCTCCCTCGTAAAGATTTGAGGTACTACATGCAAACAATCATCATACAAATATATAACTTATAAAATTCGGTTTGATTTACTAAATGCTAGATTATCCGTGAAATAGCTACTGACCGAGTTGGGCCCTCTCGGGCGCCTTCGGATCGGAATGCTTACGCGTAACATATTAACCGTCCAAGCCGAGGTTATCCCCCACCGGGGGGACACTTGTGTCGAGTTACTAGCGATAGAGGTTCAGGCTAAGCGACTTAAGAGCTATGCCACCTCTCAATCCGGTGAAGCAGTCAAGGCCAGCTACTCTGGCCAATCTGTGTAGTTCTGTTCTAATCTAAGTTCTAATCTGTTAGTTTAAAAAAATTACTAAATGACGGATTGGATAATAAACAGTAGAATTAGATGATAGTTAAATATTAATGTTAATTCAAATTTTACTTTAACCCAAAAATATGGGTTCATTATGTGTTATCAACAATATATTAAACTCAAAAAAAGTTTTCAAATCTCGCTGCATAAGTATGATGCCTACTGTATTTTTATTTGGTTACAGCGGACCTTAAAAAAGAGTTTCAGAAAACAAAATGATTTTCAAGTTAAAAATGTATAAAAAACATTAGTCGTTTAAAGAAATAATCAACGGCTTGCTAAATCAAAGAGCAAGCGGAAAGCAACAGCGCGTTAACCAGCGATTTGCTCCAACTACAGGTACTAATAATAATGTTAAAATAACCGGAATTCGCGGCTACAAAGTAAGCTGTTTGGTAAACATGGAACGTTATATTTTTTTTTATCCGCGACATCGGCATTGAAAACATCCAGCCGGACCACCCAACGTGCAATTGTTATTAACAGATGTGGTAATAAAAGCAATTATTCCACTGATAACTTATCTTTTGCTTGGGTTTAGATGTCATTTCCAATGAAATTTGAATAATACGTTGTCTATAAAACATAAATAATGATTAAAGGTCCCCAACTTTGAGATTTCAGTAATTTCTTCGTGACATATCAAAGGCGATGAAAATGCATTTTTTTGTTCATATTTAAATAGTTGCCCAACAACATGATATGAATAACAACGAACGATATGTTGTGTTGGACATTCGAATCACAGCCGAAAAAGCTAGTGCCGTTTTTTTTTATTATTTCACACAAAAAAAATCATTTATTAAAATTTATGCCCGGAGTACAGCGATGGACTTGCGAAATACGAGTAAATTTTTTTTTAAGTTTATGTGTGCTTTACAATAAAAATAAATAAACAATATTGTACAATTAGTCTTCCGCTAAAAGCTACCGACTGTGTCGTTCTTTAACCCTCTCAGGCGCCCTCGAATTGGAATACTATCGCGAATAGACAAGCCGAGGTTCCCTCTCGGGGCCAAGTTATTCTATAAAGAGATTCAGGTTAAATGACCTTAGAGCTGTGACACCTCTAAAAATCCAGGAAACTGAGGTGTAGTTCATTCTCAAAAAAAACTTTGTACATGTTTTATGGCGCCATCTTGTAAACTTTAGTGGTACTCTCATTGTTTCCGATGTTAGCATGCTAATAATTTTTTTTTTATGTAAAATAAGAGGCAAAAGAGCAAGACGGGTCACCTGATGGTAAGTGATTCACCGCCGCCCACAATCACCAGCGGCGCCAGTGCGTTGCCTACCCTTCAGGTAAGAATATGTTCTTTTCTCGAATAACCCAATGTCGCAGTTGTTGGGGAAGACCGCTGACTAACTAACTAACTCTTCGAAATTGTTTCTCAAAATACAGTCACTTTCCTACCACAAAGATAAAAATACGTTTAAATTTCGTTGAAAATGATTTCCTTATCCGTGAAATGGCAACCGACCGAGCCGTGTTTACCCCTCACAGGTGAACGCTTGTGTCAAGCTACTAAGAATAGAGGTTCAGGCGTAATGACCTAAGAGCTAGTTCACTTCTCGATCCGGTAAAACAATCAAAGTTACCTTCTCCGACTGAATATGTGTAAAGTTCACAGAGCGGCGCCTGTTTGCCTGGGTACTAGGTAATACTATGTCATAACAGCATTAACCTTAGATCGCAGGCTTATGTATCTCCAATTTGAAACTTCGCGTTAAATAAATATTTCTCTGTCGCCGCGTTAGAGGGAAATGCTTTACACAACTGCTTTATTGCCTTCACTAAACACTACACACACAAACAGCAATTAACAAACCAAACACGCTATCTCTAAGAGCTAGTTAGCAACAAACATAAATACAAACCGAGCAATTATTGCAGAAGTCAAACAAAACACTTTTTTTTTTCGTCGGCTGCGGTCGTGGCAGCCCACGAGTGCCATCCAATGCTTTCAACACAAACATCTTCGAAATCTATTTCCAATTTGTTTATATAAAAGAACCTCCGAACGCGATGGATACAAAAAACGAACTCTCGTACGAACAATCGAAATTCGTAGAATTCGAAAGAGAAATCAATTTTGCGCCAAACGGTTATTCTCTCGAGGTGCACAATTACGTTATTTAGTTTTTACCAGCTCGTAGAAAGTTAATGAGGGTGCCTGTTGTGTGCGCGGTAGTGTTTTTTGCGAATCGGTCTTTATGGATCTTTAACATAACATTTCATTAAAGTATAACAACTTAATTTGGGAAGGCGCCGTACCGCCTACGTCGATTGATTTCACACAAATTACGATCTGTATCTTTTTATGAACACCACTTTATTATAGATAGACGTAAACAGCCTTAGGAAAAAAAATTCAACATTCTACCATTATTTACGTTTTTTTATGGACGAACTACACAGTTGCCCGAGAGGCTGGCCTTTACTGCTTCACCGGATTGAGAGGATAGTTCTTAGGTCGCATAGCCTGAATCTTTATTAGCTAGTAACTGGACACAAGGGTTCCACCCCGGGGAGGGGTAACATAGGCTAGGCTAACTATGTTACGCGTAAGCATTCCGCTCCGAGGGCGCGCGAGAGGGCCGAACCACGATTCGGTCGGTAGCTAGTTTCTTGATAAAAAATGGGACAATCTAAGCTAAACTAACCTATATGCCACTTCGGGAAGCGTTGACGCTGAGAGAAGAAGTGACCGAAGTAACTCCAGCAACGCTCCTAATCCTATTCAAGGGGAGGACGTCAACTAATAACGTGTAAAAAGTAGCTCATATATACAACTTTTCTGCAACGAATCTTACAATCTTTTTCTAGGAGATGTAAATTTTGATCATGTTTTCTATTAGCTACCGTGTTGCTAGCGTACTGCGGTTCACATAATTAACTGTATGTATTAAAAATAAATAAAATAAGAGCACTAACGTTCATTACATAGAGGACAGACAGATATTATGGATTTCTATATACCACGGTCCTGGTCTATCTTCACATATATTATATGTTGGCTGGTGTCTAAAATTTTTAACACCCTTCTGTAGGTCACCTATCTAGTCGATTCAAGTGCGTAAATCGCCAATTCCAGTCACTAAATTCTGCCATACACACTCTCGCTTCGTTACATTAAAAAGTACCAATTACGTATTTTACACAGCTCTGCATAATCTTGGTCTTGTTGGAAACGTTCTGGCTTTCCACAGAGAATTATAATTAAAAATTAGTATAAGAAATGTGTAACGAACCTGCCAAACTATTTCAGATTTACTGTAAAGTTCTACAATAGCAAATCATCGTGTTTGTTTAATAGGACTTTTGAATATTTAGCGTTCATATTATAGTATTTCTAGAACCGGTAGCTCAGTGTCCAGGCTTTTCTCTACAGTTACATTGTAGGTGACCGATGAAATTGTTCATTGCAACGTCGGTGAAGAAATGACACCGTGGACATAATAATTAAATTTTCTTCATTACATCACGTTGTTATATCCTATACCGGTATGCCTGTGACAAGTTGCAAAAATTTTTTGTAATACTTTGAACTCTGAAATCAGGAACGCGTGAAGGACCCTATAATACTGAACCCCAATACTATATAGATAAGGTCTACGCCCAACAGTGGGACAGGAATAGACTTACTTTATAGTATGTATATTCACGTTTATGCAATAATTAGACAAAATTGTTACAATAATTATCATTTGACTTGAATAGCCGCCAGTCCAGTGAAAGTTTAGTAATTCCCGTCTTCAACATCTAATATAGGCTTCGCCTCAAGGCATCGACACTTTAGGTATAAATAGTTCCATCTAACTCTGTACGAGTTATTAAATTTCTTTATCAGTACGGTCATATCTAATTTTAATTAAAAAAGAGTCACATATTTTACGCGATATTCGGCAGTAGGCGGTACAACACATCTGGTGAGATGGAATCGGCTTTGTTAATAAGAGCTATTTGCGCTGTACGTTGCATTTGAATGTGGTAAGATAATTAGAGTTCAATGTTAGCTGGTGATGCAATATTAAATCGTTAAATTTAATATTGCCGGGTAGTTTGTTTTATTGCCTATACTTGAGCGGGTCAAGCGATCATTTTTTTACCTCTTGGCAGCGTAGCTATTATAATTCTCACGCAATTATTGTACGTATTGTTTAAACGAACGTTGAATCGATTTTATTTGTTTGTTTCACGTTTTAATTATTACATAAATTAAGTAAGCGTTGAACACGTGTCTAGAATAATTTGCTATTTAATGGATTATGATTTTTATAATTCTTAATTTTCTATAGATACCCACGCTATTGGCCCAGAACTCTAAGAAAAACGTATAAATTGCCATTTCGCACGGTTGTATTCGAATTTTCAAATAATTTTCGGATCGAATTCCAGTCAATTTTTAGCAACGGATTTATATTTTTAAGTGATTTTTTTTTATTTCTGCTCGATAGGGGATGGAGTCATTATAATCGCGGTGCACAGCATGTGGAGGTTGTTAATAAAATTCTTTTTTTTTTAATTTTGTCGCAATTGGACTATCTGCATGGAGGTCCTGTATTAGTTTTATTCGAATTATAATAGTAAATTATTTGCTAAAAACATGTAGACATAATATAGGTATTTTATTGTCAGCCCTGTAGTTCTGGGCTCTAAGAATAAGACTACGGTATCCCCTGCCTGTCGTAGAGGCGACTAAAAGGGGCCTCGGGTTCACTGGGCGACAAGGGTGGGGGCCTGAGTCGTCCACCAAAGTGGACCCGGGAAGAAGGCGACATCGGCTGGCCCGTGTCGCCTTGCACTGCGAGGGCACAGGGGGGGTGTTAGTAACCTCCCCCCCGGGACGTGCTCTCCTCGAGCACAATTCAGAGGGGCTCCGGTACGTTCCACTGGAGATCCCGGAGCCCCTCGTCATGCACCGAGGAAAGGGTCACCGGGGAGGTTTTTTGGGTAAAAACCCCACATAACCGTCGCCTTCCCGAAGAAGGCGGGGTATCTTTCTGAAGATTTCCTCCTCGTGAACAAAAAAAAAAGGTTTGGTTATTTATATTACCCAAAGTTAAACATTAAACGTGTCATTTAAAAAAATCGAATTGGTCTTTAGAATTCGAGAATATACGAGAACGAAATCGATTTTGTTTATTGTTATAAAATACTATATAAGCAGTTTTCTGTTTTAAATGTGAGCCGTATTAGATGTCATTTCCTTTACTTAAGTTTTACATGTTACGTGTGTAATGATAAACGGTGATAGAAAAAAACTTATGCAACATTATCATATCGTGCTCGTCTATCTGTGTACTTGTTACTCCGCATCTGGTCTGCGTCGTTACGAAACGTTTGATGTAATATTAGTGACAAATAAATCATGCTACTATTAAATTTATTAACGTGTCCAAGTGCTGATGGATTGCGAACTTTATTGGGTCAGCTGCGTTTGTTGGATGTAATGCGAACTCTACAATCTGACGCGGCATTTTGACGTACACGGCATAATTGATACTTGTTAGTGAATTACGGGATTTTCAGTGCTATATCAATGTCCTAAGGACTAATTCAATACACATTAGTGACTGCTAAAACATTTTCAAATACGTAACGTATAATAAATACTACGTAAATTAATAACAATGTTTGCAATCTGCCATGTGATATTATAGATAATCGTGAATTTGTAAAATTTTAGGTTCAATTTTACATAATATTTAGGAAGTTTACGCGTTATACTATATCTCATATCAAAGTGCGAAATAAGTCAAAAATCCTCTCACGTCCTTTTGACTTTTTGTGGTAGGCAGTTATAGCAATCGCATGCCATATGAAAATTACACTACGGACATTACAATCGTAAAATAATATATCTAAAATATGTCTTACATAAAATAATTCAGATTTAAAATACAAAGAAAAGTGACTCAAGTGCAGTATTTAATATCATAATGATATTTTACGGTCAAAATGTATTGTAGTTTAAATATTTGCGAAAGTTATATTTGCCGAGAAACATTTGCAAATATTATAAAGTATCCAAGGTATTCGACAAATTACTTAGTCATTAGCGTGCGGACAAGGGCAGGTAAATCAATTTGGAACAAAATTATGCTATTATGAATAATATTAAATTATATAATAAAAAGTAACATAATATTATAACGAAAGGCTCTTCAACTGTTACGTATAGATTCTGTGATTGATGGATCTGTCTACCCCTTAGGAACATAAAGGATGCTAGAGCATATTATAATTGATACAAATGTGAACCATTCGTCCATTTCTGAGACTAATTTATGGTTAGTTATTATCTAGAAACTATTTCTTCCGGTACTATGCACTAGGTATATAGATTATTATATAAAGCACACAGTTAATACATGTGCAAACATTTCGACGTCTGCGTCCGTACGAAATAACTGAAGGCGAAAGTACTTTTTATTTGGACAGGTGATTGCGTTAAAAAGTTGCGCGTTTTTGCGGCAAACATTGAATAATTTGCCGTTATTACATATTTTACCACACGTTATAAGCTATGCTTAAGTAAAATTCCTTCCGCAGAGCAATAATCTATAAAACTTTTTACATTTACGGGTTGTTACAAATAGATAATAGATAAATACAGTTGCAAAAGTAATTTGTATCAACTCTAAACTAAAGAAAACAATAGTCTCCAACTACTTGCATTACTTACAAAATTTAACCTATAAACAGACCGAAGTAATTTAATTTTGACCGAGAATATCAAGACCGCACTGTGCTAGGGGATGGGCCTAAATTTTAGCAATAAATTTATATGAAAAAATAATAAGAAATATTGCATGTAGTATGTATGAAGCCACGCAGTAAGCTAACGATTTAATTCACTTGATAAATTTTATTTGAACTTTTAGTATACCTATTTTCGGTTATCTTGAAGATAATAACGTTTGAGACAGAGAGAGGATTTTTTTAAATGTATGCAAACGCCAAATCAGAGTCTTTCTCTTATACAATATAGTGCGCTTTACCATCAAAAATTGCATTTCCACTTAACATCAGATAGGATAGCAGTCAAGCACCTGCTTGGAAGTAAAAACGTACTCTTATTAAAAAAGGAAAAAGAACTTCGTCTATTTTTGTTAATTACTTAAAAAATAGTTAATTACGTTACGAAATTCAAATCAATTTATTTTTGATAAATTGACGTACGACGTGTTGTTCTCAATATAATTGTCATTATTTTTAAAAACAACAAACGTTTAGCGACAACAATTGTTGGCCAGGAATCTAAAACCTATTTATTTCTGCGTGCTGACCATTCCCCGTTACTATATTGCACGGCGGGCTTTACCTGTTGCAGTGACTGGCCGTTGACCCTTCGAGTATTGACATATTCCTATAGTTCCTCACGTCTGGCCCTACCTGCCAACATGATTATTCTAAGCCCGGCATTACTCTATCACGCAACTAAGATACACGGAAGCCTGGTGCCTATACATACAAATAATATTCGATATTTTTGATTTTGTATTGAGTTTCATGAATTTTTTTTCGTTCTCGAAAGTTCAGAATGAGCTAGGCTATGCAAAAAATAGGGCAGAGTAGAAAAAAACATAGGACACGTATTCAAATAATTTTAACTCATTTAAATATTTTTCTTTATATTGAAATATAATAATTAATAAAAAATATGTTAAACAATTATGACAATAAAGGTTTACGGTTATTGTTCGGTTTAATAATTCAATAAATTTCTTAAATAATTTTAACAATAAAATGTATTTTTTTTAAATAGTTGTGACGCTTAAAAGGTGGCAGGCTTAAGTGCGTACATTTCTTGGTTCAATCTATACCTCGTTTATACCTATTTCCGATGTACTATAAAAATAAACAAACCGTTAAAAAAACTGGACCTACTATTCTACTATACTAACTTGAACTAATAGTTACGACGTAATAATTGACAAGAAATGACGTATTTATTCTATGCATATGTTTTCAACTACTTTATACACCTCTGCCTACCCCTCTGATTCATGGACGTAAGAGATTTTATGTTCATGCTTCATTAAGTGTATCTTAAATAATATAAATAGTAAAAGTAATGACAATAACTTTAGTTAAACACACAATATGTCGAGGCTGGTAAAATCAAAACGAAAACGAAAACTGAAGAGCTCCGAATGCCATACAAAATATATACAAACTGGAGCTCTTTGTACGTGGTGTTGAGGGTAGACGTTTATAGCACTTACGATGGTCGTTTCCTTCGGAGCGGGCCATGACGGTGCCGTTGGTGAACACGTTGACGTACATATGCGAGCACTGGCTGTAGAGACGTACCGACCGGACCATCGATGGCACCGCACCGCAAATCACCACCTGTAACAAAATTGCCGATTAAACCTTGACACACCATTTTCCATAGACAAGAATATATATTTTTACAATCAATAATAAATTACAAACATGCCCGATAGCCAGATAAGCTAAGACCACGGACTTCCATTCATTACGATCCTGGTACACCTGTTTCGAAAATTTAACAAACATATAACATTGGAGTGCCTAGTTGTGCGATTAATTAATATTCCTTAATTTTTTTCTAAAATTAAAGTAAGTTTAAGTTACTCCTTATTACACGAACTATCTACCAGGGCAAGTAGAGTCAAAATCAGTCCAGCCGTTCCAGAGATTATACCCGGAAAAAACAGACAAAAATTGTAAAAAATGTTATTTTGGTATATGTATCGATATAAAATTAGTTTGTTTCAAGCCGACACTCTAATTTTATTTATTTATTAGTATATATATATCTATTAGTTGTTTGGCTTTCAACGAATTCGATCACAATAATATCTTTATAGTAGCAGGACCAAGCGTAGGAAAATAAATATGCACATACGTACACACACTCTCTTGCATTCGCTTTTTCAAAGTCGATGTCTATATGATACGATCTTAAACGTTAAAATGCATCCAGTATTCTCCAGACTCGGAGCTTAGACAATGGCACAATTAATTTACCTCGACTTAGAATGGAAACCGGTTAATTATTGTATTTCTTATACAATAATTAACCGGATATAATTTATTAAAAACAATATCAGACTTACTTTAACATTGTCAACTTTTAAATTTGATACAAAAACAAAAAAAAACATTTCAAAAGTGAATTAGAAATCATTAAATTTTACCAATTTTAATATATTAAGATTAATTTTACTTATTAACCAAAGTAACTAATTATTAAATATTTTTAACCATGACCATCAAGTCTAATAAATGAATTAAAATAACCAACCCTAAGAAGATAAAGAAGGCCCTAATTCGATAATTTTATATCGATAGTTTTATTAAAAGGTTGTTCTTAGAACTGCCGTAGCTAGTGCTACGGACAGGAGTGATGGAATAATGACACAAAATTTAATACATTTTGTACAATTTATTTAATGACAAAACTATCAGACACAATCAGAATCAACGAGATTTTTTATATGATGTATTCGTAAATACATACCAATGGGTAAAATAACTTAATTATGTTACTCGCATCTTTATAAAGTTAAGGTTATTTATTAGCAAGTACACAATCATTATTGTACTTGGTATTATTACACAATGACTTACATTATTTTCCGAAAGAATAAATTATATGATTAGATTTTTTTTCCCAGAATTTTCGTACTGGGGATTAGTGACAGAACACTTTACACAGAAGGCCTATGTCCACAGATGGGACATTTGTTGCTTAATCCTTTCCTTTATGGCTGATTGTTGTTATTATCCAAAATTCATTCCCCTTTCCATCACCGAACGACTAGACAAGCAGTTCCACCCTTACGTCGTAGACATTCCAACATTACGCACGAAGTGCTTCCACCTTCCTTATGCGAACGGCTAAAGAATGGTACTCTATTCTAAGATCAGGCTTTCCATACAATTACAATCTGGTCATCTTTAAGTCTAATGTGAACAGACACCTTATAGACTCAATTGCTCTATCCAAGGCTTCATCTTCGCTTTCCATCAAGCGAGATAGAAGCCAAACGTGAGCCTAAATTGTATAAAAAAAATTAAACAACAATTGTAATATTGTCTCCGTCAGTGTTTTCCAGCCGATTACAATCTGAAAATCTTAAGGAGAAAATGGTGAATAGGAATTTACTAGAACATTCTTCTTCTCAAGTAAATCTTTAGATTTTGTTTAGAAATGAAGAAATAGCCGCAATGGTATCTACACAATTTTATCGACAGAAGCGTGCATCCCTATTTAAAATAATATGACATTGTTATTGTGTTAAATATCGGATTAATAAAGTAATAATATAGGAGAGAGAGAGAGTGCTCATAAACTGTTTGATGTATGTAACACGTTATAAAATGAATTTATCACACTGTGAGGTCCGTATCGGTAAAATTTTAACAACTGCATGTCTAATGGTTCAATTCAGTTTCCTTATACTGTTGCATTGCTTTGCCTTGGCTTTTAATGGCGCCAGTATTCTGCGCGAGACTCATTACGTAGATATTGATCAATCTATCTTACACTCTGTACACATTGCTATAGCTACTGAATATCCATGGGATGCTTAACTTAAATAGTTAAGCACAATACTTAATTTACCCTAAATTTCTATAAATTTCTTTTATGTTTGTAACCTCATAACTGTCGACTGGGTGAACCGAATTAAATGATTTTATATTTATTTGAAAGCTTAATGCTTTCAATTTGGTTCAATTCTGACAACGACATCTATGAGAAAGCCATATGTCCTAAATTTGCATTAAGTTTGTGCGTGACAATTGTCTGAATAACTCAATATCACGCCAGCCGATTACTATGATTATTTTTTTAGGAAAGGATGTACTTCAAAGATAGTTTGATGAGAATTTGGTTCAGTTCTGATTACTTCTATTACGTATATATTCTTAAGATAGTTCGGAAATATAAAGAGGGCGTCCGCGCGTAATAACGTTTAACTTTTAATTTGATTTGAAGTAAATTTTTGTTTTTACTCTTAAATATACTTGTTGTTCAAACTGGATTCTCTCTCTAGACGATAAATATAGTTATTATTTAGTAATTTAAAAATGCAATCAATGGAATCCCAAGAATTTTATAACAATAATAGAACCTTCGGTCACAAGGAGTACAATAAGGAAACAATCGATCGTTTTAATGGGTCAGCCGTGCTCAGCTAAACCGTCAGACTAAAGGCTTGTACGGTGGAGGTTTAGGCAATTTTAAGTTCTATTTTACGTATCGAAAAAGTTGCAAATTCTATTCACACCATATCGCTTTAGTACCTTTTGGTATTGCAGGGCCGGTGTCATATTCAGGTGGGAAAGCATAGGCTACCGCGCCGCGGTCACTGATCAGCCATATTGCGTTTCAAGTTATGTTTCATATGCAGCGTAGAGGTTTTACCTCTTTCCAATTATAAGCAAAGTTGTAAAGATTACTATCAGCCGTAACTCGGATCATAGGGTACGGGCACGGTACAAGACGTGTTGAGAGCTGGGAAATTTTAAACGTTCCTTTTTCAAGGTTCACAGTTTTCCAAGTATCAAAATTATTGAAGGAATTGCTTTTGGTAATTGTTGCATGTTGAAGATGAGTTTTAATTAATTCTATTTCATAATGTTCCTATTCTATTTGACGTCGGTTTTTTTTCTAGTAAATATACTTGTTTCTTAAACTATACAAAACTTAGAAATAATGTTAATTTTTAATGAATACATGAGTTTATGATACCATAATGGCGCTAAAGCCTAAAACATAAAAGCCTAAAGAATTCTTTGTAAGAAATATATTTTTATTACGTATTCTGACATGGATATTAGACACGTGATTAGTTAGCCATAACTACAGTGACAATATTTTAAAGCTAGTTCCTTCCAATGGGCTTCAATTAGACCAAGCCGATCTTTGCTACCAAAAGATTATTGCACCCCTTAGAGGGATAGCAGGAAGTATGTACACCGAGGAACTATATACAATTATTCTATCCGCTAAAATTAATTGATAATAGTGACACAATTCCGAATTCATCAAAATATATGTCTTAAATCATTGTCACCGAGTCTATCGCAGTCGTCGACTTATATCTTCGAAGCGTATCCGAATACTTTCTACTCTATATATTGTCGTTTATTTATACAAAGTATATGTTTATTAATAACTTTATCTGTGAGTGTATATGATTCTTAAAACGCTATTGTTGGCGGCACTACGTTGTTAACCACTAAAGATTAGCTGGAAGAAATTGCTAAATAGTAAATAGAATAGAATAGAATGGAATGGAATAGAATGGAATAGAATGGAATAGAATGGAATAGAATGGAATAGAATGGAATAGAATGGAATAGAATGGAATGGAATAGAATGGAATAGAATGGAATAGAATAGAATAGAATAGAATAGAATAGAATAGAATAGAATAGAATAGAATATTTATTTATTAACACACAAATTTGTTTACACTTATAAACATTACACAAATTAAATGAACATCCATGTAACCATTGCAGCACATATTATTGGTACACAGTGAACCCCAAACTAAGCAGACGCTTGTATCTTGGGAGCCAGAGTTGCGTTGTGGAGTTTGCATTTTGCACAAAATTTTAGTTTTTTTATAATTTAGTTAATAAATGTATATATACATATATATATATATGTGTGTGTTTTTGGCCAAGTATATATATATACAGACGCGTGTATGGGGTGTATAGTGTTTATGAGTGTTGCTGTTGTGAAACTAATATACACACTTGGTGCAACAAAGAATTTATTACTCTATCTATAGTAGTACAGTATCAAGAGAAAAGGTCGTAGTTATTACGAAATCAAATCACATTCCCCAAAAGTTAACCTATAATCGTAAATTCACTTTTAATCAAGTTCTCAAGTAGGTTGAAGCCCAAAACCCACATTACGAAACATTCATTATGAAAATGTTCCCCGACTTAATAAACTTCACACATTACCATTAACACGTCAAAACAGGTCATACTTGAAATTGATGGCCCAATATCCAGATATGAAAATACGTAACAAATTAATTTATGATAATGAAAATATTTAGGGATTTCCGTTTTTTAAAACTATACAAAAACTTAGAAATAAAGATTTGTAATGAAATGCCATAATGGCGCTAAAGCCAATAAGTGTATTAAAAATATGCTATTTTTCTTCCTAATTTAAAAAAGTTTTTATGTAAAGCCTACTCGTGTTTCACTGAGCTTGTAAAGTCCTTCCTTGTATGTGACAGGCACGAACACAAATTTTAGCATGTGGTTTGCTTTACTGCATGATTCGTACCGTCGACGTCAGAATGTATATCGAACATTTATGCACCGACCTTTCATTTGTTGGATAAAAAATCATAATCAGTTTGATCGTCTATGGCCTTTTTTTTTTTTTGTTCACGCGGGGGAATCTTTTTATAGACCATCCTCCGGTACCCTGGGTGGTCCCGGAGGGATGTGTGGGACTCGGCCTGGGCAGCCCCTACCCACTAAACCTTCCGCGAATGCCATCAGCAGTTATGAGCCGGGTGCCCCGGATCTGTCAGCGACAGGACACCCCAACGACCGGCCGGTCCCGGCAAAGACCGGACTTCATCCTCGAAGGGGACTTCTCCGGCACTCAGAGAAGTCCCGACGACGCCGAAGCATGCTGGGGCCAGGTACCCATCCTGGCCCTTCGAATTACAGGGGCAGCAAGAGGAGGCGTTCGTAACGCCTCCTGCGCACCGTTGCGTCGCCTGCGGAGGGAGCCTCTGCGCTCCCCTCCTGACCCGCTCGTCAGCCTCCTTCTGGGACATGACCGTCTCACAGAAGGAGGCGACCGCCGTGATCGTCTATGGCCTAATCTATGGTTGGATAGTGTTGTCTTAGAATTATTAAAATTAAAGAGCTTAATTAAAATAGCCTGTATTATTACAATTAGAATAGAATAGAATAGAAAATACATGTAACCATTGCAGCACATATTGTTGAACTATTTTTAATAATTTAATTAATAAATTGATATATATATATATATATATGTGTGTGTGTTTGGCGTTGTGTGTTAATATTAATTGTGCTAAAATTAATAGTGCTGTTAGAACTCACACGGTTACATAATTACCAATTAAAAATCTCGAAGTAATATTAATCAATTATGAATGATGTCAATAACTTTTATCATATTTGACCGAGTCAAGTTACATAAACTATTAAAGTGGAATTCAACTTTTTATGAACAGTTGTTTACCCGTTGTATTGATTATGAGGCGACTAAAACATCAAGGTTACACGCTGATCTCGTGTCTTATCTGTTTGTTTTCATTAAATTCCAGTGTGTTCTACCAGTTATTAAAGCGTTGAAACAATTGCTAGGTAACTACAACCTTGTATATATCAAAAAAGGATAAGAGAGATTCATTTTATTTATTTATACTTATTGTTACACCTTAAACAAAGATTCACAAAGGCGGATTTAATGGTTTAGTGGCTATTCAGTGCCAATCAACACTGGGAGAGAGAAAGAAACATATATTGGCAGGTCTAATCATCACAGGTGTAACGAATAAAGACATTCTGGAAAGACAAATTTCCAAATTATTGATTTTAATATATAAATTTATGGAATGATGGCAGAGACTATCCATTTCACTCAACAACTTCTAACTACAGTGTTGCCAATAAAGCGACAAATTTTGATTACAATGATGCCAGCATTAGTAGTCAACAAAAATATGAAAATACAGATTTAAATTATATTATATATGAATTGCATATTCATTTCGGTTCAATAGCAGAAAATGAACATTTTAAAAATGTGTTTTAGAGGTCATTGTCATTGCACACACACAGATATTTAAGTTAAAATAATGACAGCTAAACAAAATATAAAATAATGTGAAGATGTGTGAAGTTATATTAACATAATAAATATAAAAAAACAGGCTAACAGGAATTTGACCCCCGATCGTTAGATCGCCAAACGCATAGCTATTTTTAATCAAGCTATCACAGGCTTAGATTTACGGATTGTACTAACAATTCGCGCTTCACTAAGCTCCGTTCCCTGATTATCAATCGAGCAATACTTATATCAAAGACATCCATCCAGACCGTATTTGGCGGTCAACGATCGTGCCACTAATAACCTTATCAATCTCAACCCGAACGCACACATTATTAACGGGTGATTAAATGCCAACCCCGACTAAACTATACAGCGCAAGTGTATCGGAAATTTACACGCTGCGAACTTTGATAAAATATAATCAATATTACGAAAACTATATCGTGTTTATATGCGGACGTTTGATGAGAGGGACCCCACACACTATAATAGCTACTTGAATACAAATTATCTTTTGAAGCGATAAGAGGGAATATATTATTAAATTAATTCGCACATTTATAGACCGAAATCGTTTTGATCCTTAATTATATTATTATTTTGATTTGATAGTGTTTATTTTACACGCTTTTAATAGCTACTTAGTTTATTTACGAATCTGCGTCATCGGCCAGGGAAGCTTGCCTTCTTCTGCTTAGGTTCACCGGAATTCGAGAGGTGCAAGAAGTCTAATGTCGCTTAGCCGATTTTTTTTTGTATCCTCCGCTGGTTGGCCAGAGAATCTGACCGTTTCAGTTTCACTGGATTCGGAAAGTGTCAGCGTTCTTAGGTCAACAAGCCGGAATCTCTATTGGGAGCAACGCAAGGGCCCACTAGAGGAGATCTCGATTTGGCTGGTTACTCCGATTGCGTTGGCATTCCGATAAGAGGGAGCCGCACTACGACTCGACCGGTAGCTGTCAACAACAGTTAAAGACCATGTTGGCATTTTGATCTTCGATGACATCAGGTGGAAATGTGCATAAGCATAGCTTAATGATGATATCGTTTAAGAGACCAATTTTACACATTCAATAACACTTCTAGCACAGGTTTATATTTTTAAATTGTCGTTTCAATTACCGACACTTTAAGCGCTTTATTGTGGCCACAAGGAGGACCTGAGATTTGAAGTTCCAATGTCAGGGAATAAAAAAATGAAATAGCGACACAATTCTTTAAAATAGTTTTAATGTAAGCTAAATTTAGACTAGATTAACGTGTGGCGTATTTGTAAGTCATGAGATAATTACGACCGACTAAAATCTGATTCCATTGATGTATTATGATTAATACAAGGTTTGCGAGGACATTACACGTCCTTGCAAAAGACGACGACCTGTTAATTATTAAAGATAATAATATAATTGACGGTACATAATCCAATGTTCTTCTTAATAAGACTAATCTAAAAAGAAAACAAGCGAAGCGCGTGAGGCGAAAACGAGAACGCATCATAAACTGATTATATTGTGATTTCTTTACATTAGAGAAAACAGAATCAAACAATTTGCAGGCACGTACGCGTAAGTAAATTATATATTAATTTTAATTAATTACAATAATTATAAAAAATAATTGGATTTTTTAAACAAGAAACTTGATAACTTATATAGTAATAGGAAGCGAAAGCCAGAGCCGTGGTAGCTCAGTGTCCGAGCGGTGTCCCACCCAGTGCCGGCAGCAATAAATTTGTTGTTGCAATTTTATGTGCTGATTTACCACGCGCTCGGCGGTGAAGGAAAACATCGTGAGGAAACCTACATGTCTTAGAATTTTTTTCTAAGGCATGTAAAGTCCGCCAATCCGCACTAGAGCCGCGTGGCGGACTATGCCCTTATATTCTCTTTATAGAGAAGGCCTGCACTCAACAGTGGGACATATATATTATATATATAAAGGCTGTAACTTTAGGCAGCCAAAAAAAGATAAATAGTTTTAAATTTCCCTTTTTCTGTCCTTACCCATCTACACATACATATTTAATTAGTTATGTAGCTACCTATTTATTGTCATGTATGTATGTTTATTTATAAATAATGTATGTGTGGCTTTGTCAACGTAGACTGGCAGAGAATTCGTTTTGGCATTAAGTCCGCCTTTATATACACTTTTATTTTGTGCAAATTAAGGTTAAATAAATAAATATATTGCATGAATGGGTATAATGACGAACGTTACGAGACGAATTCTACTAATCAACGCTCACTGTAATCGAGAGGAAATTCGTTCCAATAATAACTTTGAATTCAATAGAATTTCACTAAAACTTGATATATGCCTTATGAATTCGATTCAACTGGACATAAAACATTTGGGTTAAAAATACCATATCTCTTAATTCACTGAGATATTGATATGAGAAACGGTGATAGCCCAATTTTATTACTGAACGATCGTGACAAATTCTCCATAACATATCGTAGTCTTATCTGCAGTCTGCCTTATATGTTGGATTAGGCTGGACACACTTCAGATATATGCGACGTAACAATTGTTTTCACTAGATAAAGAAAATAAATTATTAAGTATTATTAGTTTTATCGTATTAATTACTGTGTTTTTGTAATGAATGGATACATACGTAATGCTCTATACAATTTAAAAGAGTTTCATATAAATTCGAAATCGATTGTATTGTTTTATTTTATTCTATTTAATCAAAATGTTAGCTACGAATCTATCTGATTGATGACAATTTTTTTCCGATGATTCGGATTTAAATTCAGATTTCCATAATCGCGAAAGACAAATATTAGTGTACCATATTTTCTACAATCATCATACATCCGATTTCAGAGTCACTAAGATCCTACCTGATGTTAATTGGGTGAGGTAGGATCTTGTAAAATGCACTAGCTTGGTAAATTCCTACTTACTTATTCACTCTTTTCTTGTAGGATTTGAAATCGAACTGAAAGACTCACTCCGGCTATTTATTCAAATCCTTTAATGTAAATTATGAAAGAGGAATTAAAACATTTTATCAGGGTTCCCCACAGACCACTCTGTCCACAACAAAAGGACGAAACCGGTGCGATGTCCAAAGGGGAGATAGGTAATAAATTAGGTCGTGTGGTCTAGTGGACATGCCAAATGTATTCTATAAGATCCCAAAAGACTAGCCATTTGGTTAAAATTTCGACGACATAATTAATCTAGTAGTAAGTGAAGTAATAATGTTATAATATATACTAGGAAGAAATATTATTATTATGACAAACCACTTGACCTACATACTCGAAGCACTTGAAGCACAGATTATATTGAAATGTGCGCAGTAGATGAATAATCAAATACCTGTCAAAGATACACAATAGTGACAGAATATATTGACTGTAGTTAATCAATAGTGGCGCTTCGTTATCTAATTCTTTAGCGTTTTTGTCGTCGAACACTTAGCTTTGTATTTTTTAATCATTATTTGTAATAGTCTGTTATTAGAAACTTATGCTGTCGGAAGATATGATCAACATTGATTGGAATAGCCACCTCAGTCGAGGTTCCCTCTCAGAGGTTCTTGCGAAGGGGAGTAATTAAAACTTGGGAGTAACCCAAGTTCCCCAGCCCAATTCAGGCTAAGCGACCCAAGAGCTGAGCTACCTTTCAAAACCGGTGAAACCGTTGCGGTCACTTCTATAGCAAATCAGCGTAGATTCGTCAAAAATAATTATCAGAATTACCTGATTCGCGTAATATTTAGCCGTGAGCAAAAATAAAAGGCCGGTTAAGGAACTTTGAATATCTCGGTAGATAAAGACGCTGGGTAACTGAAATAAATTGTGCATAATAGACAGTTAAATATCCCTAGAATAAAATAAAATATTTTTATTAATTTATTTCATTAAAAAACATAAACTTAAACGAAAAATGATATCTTTAGCTTTAATTAGCTGGAGAATTGAACGAATTTTATTGATATAACGTTGCTTCTTCTGTCAAGTTATGCTTTCAAAATGAATAGTTGATTAAAATGATGTATAATATTTTATAAAAATCTAGTTTTTAATCCAATGGATATTCATTACTAATTAATTCAATATCGACTATTAAAATTGTACCACAGTGATCTATATTTTTTTGTGCTTTATAACCTAGTCGAAAGCGGACTCGTGTCTACGTGAAACAATTAGGATGTTGGCGCTTTTTTTTTTCTAAGATTACCGCCTTGTATGCTATGCTTGCTTTGCTCAGTATTAGAATGCCCAACTCAACTGGCCTGGATAAAGATTATTTGTACGTAATAAGTGTTTGTTTGGCAAGCAATGGCAAACAACTCGTTGGGCAGTGGCAAACAGATTTCTTTCGACACCGGCCTAAAATAATTCCAACTCGCTTTGCTATGGCATTTAAAAGTGCACTTAAAAATATTACAACTTTTTTTTACGGAATATAAATGAGTCGACCTAAGTTGAAGAGTGATTCTTGTTCCCTAATGAATTACGAACAACTGGATTTCTTCATTGGTGGCCCTCGGTACATGGTGAGGAGCTCTGGGGTCTCCAGAGGGGTGGCTAATCTCTCCCCCCCTGTACCCTCGCACTGCAAGGCGACACGGGCCAGCCGATGTCTCCTTCTTCCCGGGTCCACTTTGACGGACGACAAAAGCCCCTACCCTTGTCGCCTAGTGAATCCGAGGCCCCTTTTAGTCGCCTTCTACGATAGGCAGGGGATACCATAGTCTTATTCTACGAGTCCAGAACCACGAGGCTTGGAATGTGTTTTTCATTTGTTTTTTTTTTATGGCCACTATCATCTTTTGTTGTAGGCATCCCTCAAACTCGAACGAAACGCTTTGGTTCGTTTTTTATTATTCGTAAAGCAAAGGATTGGAATAGTTTGTCCGAGTCTATCTTTCCCTCCGATTATAATGTGGGGATTTACAAGAGTAAAGTGTATACACATATACTTAGTGCGCCTTACCATCCAGGACTGCATTTCCACGTATCATCAGGTCGTGGCCAGTCACTTGCTCAGAAAGTACTAAAAAATCATATATATCACTACTCTAAAAAAATACGTAAAAATTCATTGTAAGGCATATTACCGTATCCATAAGTGTTAATAATAATATTTTTATCTTCCCTTAGACAATCTCATAAATTGACCGACGTATGGTATAAAAACACCCAAGCTCATCAATTGTACTTATTTAAATATACAAAATGTATTGACTAACATTATCAGGAGAAAGTGTACGTTTGTTTGTACAGAGTTACGTGTGGCAATATCCGGAACTAAGAGAACGTTTCTTAAATATCTTAAACTATTTGAAATGTACCTAACTCCAGAATATCATACAGTCTTTTAGAACGAATATTATAGAGCCGTGGTAGCTCAGTTGCCAGACGGTCGGCATAACTTTCATAGTACGGTATCAACCCGAGTTCGATTCCCGGTGCCGGCACAAATGAGTAGCTATTATTATATTATATTATATTGCAATTTTAAATGTTGATTAAAACGCATTCCGCAGTGAAGGAAAACATTGCGAGGAAAAACCTACATGTGCAAGGAAATTTTCTAAGACAGCCAATCCGCACTAGAACGGTGTGAATTTTATGGTCATAGTGCATTTAGAATAGTTAAAAGTTTCAATACGGCTAATGTGACGGTTACCAGTCTATTGTAATATTATAAATATTATATTATCAGTCCATTACAATTATTTTTACAATTACATACAATATTACAATTACATTACAAGTGTCCTCTCAGCCCAACTTAACAATTAACTTTTTGTATATATTCTTAAATTCATTTCCTTTTAGCTTAGAACTTTTAAATTCTGTTCTGTTAATTATATAATACATTTTTTTATTACATTGATTATATGAGATACACATAAATGCACTTATTCGTTATAAGTGTCACACTATATAGTAATAGTAAAGTTACAGCCTATAAATACCCCACTTGGCATAGGTCTTCTTCCTAAAGAGATAGTAATTTTAAAAGTACTGTTGGATTGTCAGGAACCTATCAACACCTCAATCAACAAACATTCTTCTGTGTAATATTCAGGAGCACCCTGATATATTTTCGAAAAGAAACCATGATTCAACTCCAATAAAATTAACATGGGGCCTAAGTTAAAGTTCAGATTTTCAAATTATTTATAAATGACAGGGTAATGATTGTGCACTAACATAAAAGAAATTACAAACCTCCTCTATTTTAGAAGTCGTTTAAATATCTCTTTCAATTCACGTATAGCACATTTGGTTTAAAACACATCCTGTATATTAAATATACGAAGACGGCCACACAAGACGGCGCTATTAGCTGGCGGATTAAATAATGAAAACTCTCCACTACACGATTTAATAAAGCTAAATTTCTTCATCTCGTAGCGTGCAGTGCTCGTGTGCGTAATCACGGCAAATGACAGGCGGCCGTCGCTAAAGACTGTCTTTTGACGGACCGTATATTAACTTCGAGCTTACTTACACCCAACTTGATTCACTGCGGTCGCATAAAAACACGTTCCCTGTATCAAAATTAACCGTTTGATATTACGTTTTTAGCCTAATGTATATATATATATACAAGCAGACATAGTTAACATACAGGTAACATATAAGCTAAATTAGTTTACTAGTTAAGTATTCTATCTACGTATCTGACGGGGATTCGAATCTCGGTTTTATATCGGTGATATTAACATTTCGGACACTAACATAGTTAAAATACAAGTCGGGTGATGCCGATGGACTTGGTTAGTGCAGTAGTAGTAATACCTGTCACGTGTGAGACCAAATAAGCTCGTTAAATAGCGAATATCGATTCATTTCTCTGTCTATACCGTTAGAGTTGAAAGGAAATCTAAGCTATGTCAAACAGTAAAATAATCTTAATATTTGTGCTATAAAGTTTCTGAATGAATTAAAAAAATGGCAGGTAAGGAGTAAAGATACGACGATAATGTATACCCAGGATGAAAATGAAGCGAAAGAAGTATGCCAGTATTGTCTAATTGTTAATGATCTCTGCCTAGCCCACTAGGTTACAGGCGTGCATGTTTATGTGTGTTTTATGATAAATACACCTGGACATTAGTTAAGATAATTGCCGCTCTATCTATTATGCTTAAAATGAAGGTGCGTGAAATATTTATCGCAGTCTTAATAGACAAATAAATATAAAATGCTAACAATTGAAAGAATATACGAGTTTCAATGGTACACCATTGGCAAACCTTTGTGGAACAACGCAACTCGCAGATGAAAATTACTAGCAAAAATCGACTGTGCCAATTTCACAGCACATTTTAAGTGTTCTCTGTGATCCATCCACTATATAATACTTCCTACTACTCTCTCACTACCCTACCACTATCAATAGAAACTCGGTATAGAGATTTGAAGCCTCGTTCGTAATTCGAACGCTTAACAACGCTGTCACCGTAAAAATACGATGACATAAATTAGTCTCTTCGTGTTTTCGAATAAAGTTTGGAAACTTAATGAATATTGATACGATTTTATAACACAATAATATAGATAATTAATTGAGGTGTAGTCTTAATAAATTAGTAATTTTTAATATATTATTGGACGAAGTACCACCGGCGCGGCTAGGTGTCGTTGCTTAAATATTTGTTATTATAATATCGGTTGGCAGCTCTACACATTTCTGTTTCTGATTGGGTTGTCTCGGAGACTTTCGAATTTCAGCGATAAAATATTTTTAAGGATCACGATATAGATATTGCATGATAATGATAGATTGGTTCTGTTGGGGAAGTACCACGCTCTTACCATACATAAATGACGTTGCAGTATTCAGTAAGGTGAAAATAGGGAATCGTGTTTTAGAATCTATAATTCTCATAAGATTTTTTTTTTGACGAACTACACAGATTGGCCAGAGAAGCTGGCCTTGACTGCTTCACCGGATTGAGAGGTGGCAGAGCTCTTAGGTCGCTTAGCCTGAACCTCTATGCTCATAAGAATAACAATTGACTTACATGAGATTGTTACAATTAGTACTAAAAAACAATTATATATATTTTGGGCATCTATAAACAACCTAACACTAGTGTAACCGAAGAGGACAAAAAGTATATTTTATCATATCATATACATTATATACAGAAATTACAATAAAGGTAAAAAGAACAAATAAATCATTTGAAAGCGCGGGTATGTTTCTAAATTATTCAAGAAATAATTAAATTTGGATGTGGTATAGGGTTAAAAGGTGTGCTCAGAGCTTATTAAATATTTTTTTTAAATAATGGTATTGATTTAGACTCTTATATTTTTCAGTGTATTTCGTGGACCGAATTCCGAACAAACGCTTCCATATTTGAAGAGCTGGGTATCAACGAGCGTCTATCTACTCAAGTACGTCGGCGAATACTCAAGTTCTTTGGGCATGTAAGCCGTCGTGGAAACGATTGTTTAGAGCGTCTTGTCGTGCAGGACAAAGTAGAGGGAAGCAGACCACGAGGTAGATCGTCAATGCGATGGTTGGATCAGGTGCGGAGTATGGTGGGTGCTCCCCTCCACGAATGTGCCCGATTGACGACCAGCAGGCGGAGTAGGCGAGACGTCTTGCGGCGGGTGCTGTCTGCTGCCCAACCCACCGGATCATGATGACCACGACCACTCTGACAAGAGCGAAGTGACCAAGAAGAAGAAGATATTTCAGTAATTTGTTATAAATTTGAGAATCTTCATACATAATATTTTTTTTGTGGAATGGGCACAAATCTCAATTACAATGACTTAGCTATAAATATTGATTAAATCTACCTGCTAATTACTTGAAAGACTTAATATATACATGAATAATAAAATCCCCCCTAAAACGGTAAAACGGGCAAACTTTCCATTGACACCGGTCCGAGGCAGCCCTCACCAGCCCTTACCAGCTGGTAGACGTTAGCAGAGATAACGGCCTCTTCCATTCAGGGGCTCTAGTGACACGATCCTCGGAAACGGAACGACAAAGAAGAAGAATAAAACCCCGGAAGACGTTTAGGATCTGCAACTCTTTTGCTTTAAAAGATTTTATAGATGTTTTTTTTGGTTCAATATATGTACTGTACAATAATCGTATGTGTGTGATATGCACACACCTACCGTATGTAAAATTTAAAACACTTGTTAGATATACGTTTTAAACTATATATTTATGGTCAGAATTTGTGATACCCGTATAAAGTCGGGGAAGGTCAATAGTATATGTCTAAATATCAGCACGTGTAGAAATAATACAATACAAAAATACATTATCGTCAGCTGTAAGCGTATCGAGCGCAGTCAGTCCCGTATCAAACTCGGCTAATGCAAATGGCGTGATAGCAAAGGCAATTGGAATCATTAATCCTTTTACACCCGCTAAGTGATCGTTTTTACTACAAGTTAAAGTATATATGCCCACAATAAATTTATGGAGGGAAATCCATGCTGATTTACAATGGCGGCCAGGCGTATTCGGTAATTGATTTATAAACGGTATTTAGACCACAGGGTTACTGTTAAATGCCATATTTGTTTGTAACCAATGTCTGTATTTAATGTTAGTGTTGAAAAGTTTTTCTGTGTACTTTATAGATCCGCGGTAGCTTAGTGTCCGGGCGAACGCCTTAAGTTATATAGTAATAGCAACCTATGTTTGATCCCCGGTGCCGGCACCATTAAAGTTGTTTGGTGCAAAATTAAGTTGCTTACTTAATTAAGTTTGGTGTTCAATTAAGCGCCGATATACGACTGGCGCGGCGGTGAAGAAAATCTTTGTGATGAAACCTATATGTGTTAGGAAATATTCTAAGACATGTGAAATTTGCCAATCTGCACTAGGACCGTGTAACCGACTACGGCTGCGCGCAACAGACGGACATATTTAGGCTGTAACTTTAACATTTTTTTACCTATGTCCACAGAATATAATTATGAGACACTTACCATCAGGAGGCACAATATCTTCGCAGAGACGGCAAGCTGTGGTAACCTGAGGAAAAAAAATATATGTTAGTAAATATAAAAATTAAAATAACTTACTCGCTTATTTAATGATTGACAGTTAGAAATATATAAACAAAATCATACCCTCTCTTGATATTAATGTATATTTGTATAAATACATCATTAGACAATTTTAGTTTTAACTTATTTTAAATTGTTTAAGAAATATGATAGTTAAATTTCTAAAATAAATTAACATGCCCAAAGAGTAATAGCCCAAAGCCAAAATAGTTGTAGCTTTCAGCGAAAAGGCCCTTCCTCGGTGCATAGTGAGGGGCTTCGGGATCTCTAGAGGAACGCAATGGAGCCCCTATGCACTGAGCTGTTCGGAGAGCACGTACCGGGGTGGAGGTTAATCTCTCCCCCCCCTGTGTCTTCGCAGTGCAAGGCGACACTTTGGCGGACGACAAGAGTGGTGACCACTGTCGCCCAGTGAACCCGAGGCCCCTTTTAGTCGCCTTCTACGACAGGCAGGGGACACCGAGGGCTTAAGGGGGGGCTAGTTTCCTAACCCAATCTGTCGTCAGGGCGGGATAGTGATTATCAATGCCACCCCACTTCTCTGCACCATGGCGGAGTACGTTTTACCATCACCATGGAGGTTGATATCGCTAGAAGCCTCTTCTAGGCTACACATAATTCGCCCGCTTCCCCGGCGGTCGTGTACGAATAAACCCATTTCATCCTATGTATGAAAATACACAACCGCAAATTCCACGCCTTTTTAAGCGACGTTAAGAAACAAAGTACTGTAACAACAAATATGCGGGCCGTCTGACATTGAAATTCATTCGTTTACCTTTTTTTTTTTGCTAACGAGGAGGAAATCTTCAGAAAGGGGTATCTTTCTGAAGATTTCCTCCTCGTTAGCCTCCTTCTGGGGGGAAGGCGGCGGTTATGTGGGGTTTTTACCCACTAAAACCTCCCGGGTGGGCCTTCCTCGGTGCATGG
Organism: Meandrusa payeni; assembly: GCA_029286785.1. Classification (NCBI taxonomy): domain Eukaryota; kingdom Metazoa; phylum Arthropoda; class Insecta; order Lepidoptera; family Papilionidae; genus Meandrusa; species Meandrusa payeni. The sequence continues at coordinate 4,664,518 of JAGSMX010000003.1, read as the reverse complement.
TGAGGGGCTCCGGGATCTCCAGTGGAACGCACCGGAGCCCCTCTGCACTGTGCTCAAGGAGACCACTTCCCGGGGGCGAGGTTACTCCCTTCCCCCCTGTGCCCTCGCAGTGTAAGGCGACACAGTCATTCGTTTACCTAACTTAAAATGGCACTTAAATAATTAAACGTAATAAACACTATAATTAAATCATTTCGTGTTATAAAAACAGCACATTTTTATCTATTTTAAGCCTTAAAAAAAGCTTTTAAGTATTTGAATTTTACATAAAATGAATAATTACATTTACAATCCATTATGAGCATTATTAATTATTAATAAAATACAGCACATTTGTTTGCGCAGTTATGGAATTTTTTTTGTCGCGGCGCCATTATGTTTTATCTAGTTACAAAACGACATTCCACAATAATAAGATATTAAATCAAAATAATTTTACGATTGCGACATCCTTTAATATATTAAATATTTATATTCTTTTTTTAATTCAATATGCACATTTGAAAAATGTAGTCGCGTCCACTGTTTCCGGATGTGTCCACTTGAAAATGGAAAGCGTCAACATTGTTAAGCAAATCTGTGGTACGGATGCACTGAACATTGTTAATTGACTGGATTAACATTAACAATGTTTATTTTTTCTTTCCTTTAAACAATCGTTGTTATTTTAAGCACCAGTGTTTTTATAGAGACAACAAAACTCTATTTAACAAAATTCAAAATTAATATTCACTATGGTCACGGTGACGGTACAGAGCCGTCGTAGCTCAGTGTCCGGGCGGTCAAGTTGCATAATACGCTAGCAACCCGAGTTCGATCCCCGGTGCCATTCCGTGAAATAGCAACCGACCGAGTCGTGGTTCGGCCCTCTCGGGCGCCCTCGGATCGGCATGCTTACGCGTAACATAGTAACCGTCCAAGCCGAGGTTACCCCTCACCGGGGGGACCCTTGTGTCGAGTTACTAGCAATAGAGGTTCAGGCTAAGCGACCTAAGAGCTATGCCACCTCTCAATCCGGTGAAGCAGTCAAGGCCAGCTTCTCTGGCCAATCTGTGTAGTTCGTCATAAAACCCCGGTGCCACTAATAAATTTGTTGTTATAATTTTTTGTGCTAATTTACCACGCGCTCAGCGGTGAAGGAAAACATCGTGAGGAAACCTAGATGCCTATGAAATTTTTTCTGAGTCTGCCAATCCGCACTAGGGCCGCGTGGCGGACTATGCCCTTATACTTTCTTTACAGAGAAGGCCTGTGCCCAGCAGTGGGACTTCTATGAATGCTGTAACTAATGGTCACGGTTCTCTATAAATGCAATGCTACTTGGTTTAGAAGGTGCTTTAGGAAATAAAATTGTCATCCGATTAAATTCAAGTAGTTTTTAAAGGAAGAAACAAGAGCCCCCGATCAAAAAGCAGCGGTAGCTTTTAATGTTGTACAAAAGTCAAGTCTGTTCGTATGTTTCAACATTTAGGCAAGCGCCGATTAATGCAAACTCGAAGCGTTGAAAGCGCTAGAAGGTTAATTTAACGACACAGTTGAAAGCAATCTGCTTGGTTTTAAGCAGAAACGTGTGGTAGCCTCTCGGTGTTTTATAGATTATATTTTTTTATATTTCTAATAATCAAACATTGTGAGAGTCGGAGTTACACGAACTAATTCTCCATCCTTCTTTCTATAAAACCGCACGACGGGATATAGCATTACCAACGTTTGTCAGTCTTTTCGTCCGATTACAATATGGATGTAAATAAAAATATTAAATCGCGGTCAAAACTTGTTAAGAATTTCTTAATCCCTTCCTCGGTGCATGGTGAGGGGCTCCGGGATCTCCAGAGGAACGCACCGGAGCCACACAGCGGGGGAGATTAATCCTTCCCCCTGTGCCATCGCAGTGCAAGGCGACACGGGCCAACCGATGTCGCCTTCTTCCACTTTGGCGGACGACAAAGAACCTTTGTCCCTTGTCGCCCAGTGGCCTTTTTAGTCGCGTTCTACGACAGGCAGGAGATACCGTAGTATTATTCTACGAGCTCAGAACTACAGGGCTGGAACCATTCCAGCCAAGCTTAGACTTGTTCTAGAGAGAGCTTACGTTAATAGTCGAACGGTGCATTCGAACCGACGAACTTACGTATCGCAGACCGTACCCTAAACCAGATTATTAGGGTTACGCTTAAGGTGCATTATGGAGAAGAACTATAAATTTCAAAAGCGCACCAAAGATTTCATTATTATATTTATTGCCACATCATAATATTATACCTTCAATTACTGTATTTACTCGTTAACATGAGTACAACTCACGACGCATATGTAAGACGATCTCTGTGTAGTTCGCTGGCGCCGACGCCGACTACTTACGCCGTTTTATTTAAGCTCAGTATGCCAGCGGTTCCCAAACTGTTTTGCGTGTTTCTTGTAAAAAAAACATTAAGCCTTTATTAACATTTCTAGAGATTTGGGCTCAGCCGATCTCAGAGCCGATATATTATTATTACTGATATAATGCAACTATGCTACTTTTAGATAATTTAGTTTTCTAATGGAGCGATAATAATAATAATAATATAGTTTATTTGCCTCAGAAAAAAATTTCACGACATATAAAGGTGAGTACGTTAACTCTCGAACTAGAGTAAGCTGTATCTCAGAAGCTAATTTCTTCTCCCTTCATTTTTGACCCTAATGTTAAATATTTACAAAGAAAAAAATCGGTAACAAAATGTTAATAAAAGTTAAAATAAAATCTGTTTTTATATGTGCATAGATGTGTGTTTGTGTGTGTTAGTTTGCACAATATACAAACAAACAATATCAATAGTTAAATAATTATTAAAATCGATTCAGTAGTCTTTATAATATTACGATAGAATTTTCAAGCTATTAACCGTTTTAGTTAGATTGAAAAATTAAAAAAATACACACAGAAGGTTTGTAGATACTTGTAAGTTTATAAATATTTTTTACACTATGGCCATAAAAGCTGGTAGCCAGCTTGATCGTGAAAAATCCTTTGTTCTATGGGCTCGTCCATTAAGACGTAATGTAATAGGCGATAATCAAGAGTCAATTTTTTCAATAGCTACAACACCATTCGCTCTAGAATACAATATTATATACAACACTATTCCTTTTCAAGCAAATAGATACTACAGTTGTATCTGGCTATAAAGCTGGTTAAAGGAACTTTTGATGTAGAAATTTTTCTCCTCAGAAAATCTCCGAGTATATAGACAGAAAAAAAGATTGAGAAGCGCTTACGTACGATTTCATTTTTAATCGCATTCTAACACGGTTTTAGGACACGTGGAAAAACAGTTACAAACATCAAACTAGTGAAAATAGTAAGCAAATACTACAAAGTACAGTTGGTAGGCTATCGTCCTGGTTATCTTATGTTATATTTTTATGTCAACACACTTAACTAGTCCTGAAAGGAGCACATAGAATGGTATTGAGACGCCGTTGCGCTTTGAAACTTTTTTAAAACCTTGTAAAGTAATTATAATTATAAGAATTTAAAAGATAATTTAGCTATAATAATAGTTTATTATTTTACTTAAATTATCTTTTAAATACTATATATTATTTTAATACTATATGACAATGTCTACAGTTTTGTGCCTGGTGAATAGCGATGGGTATCTATTACATGCAGGACGTGATAAGCTCGGTGGAAAGAAGATAATGGTGATCCTATCTCAGACTATCCAGCTAGGGCCAAAAAGACATGAAAGCTATATAATTTAATATCTTATATATGTATTTCTAATTGTAAATCAAAATGCAAATACTTATCCCTAAGAAAATAAATATATGAAATAGCTACAAAAATTTCTATCAATTTTCAGTAGATCTAAAAGGTGATGATATGTACGATAACAGTCTTTAAAAATTATATGTCATACATAAAACTGGACACTTAATTAGTGTTTAGTATTGGTAGGAGATAAATAAATGAACGTCATTATCAATTAGGTATCGATGGACGGTTTATAAACATGCCTCTAATTACCTTCAAACACAAACACGCTGACAAAGAAACCTTCGGGTGCTGCGAACCCCACGCGACTCAACTCCAGTAACACCAGCATCAGCAAATAACTGACAATACTACGAATGTTTCGCCGCAAACAATCGTAAGCCCACGAGTTGCGTCACGCGGCAATTTGAAACTGAACTTGCGGTATGCGAGACTATTAATCATTAGTAATCAAATCGCCCGCGTCACCTCACCAACACATTGCCGCGATGGCACCAACGTTTTAAAACAAAAACCAAGTTCAGAGATCACGTAATCAACGTTTCCTAATCGATTCAATCTGTCAGTGTAGATATGGCACGTATAATTTGCCCGGCTCGCTTACGTTGTTGGCGCTATACGCGGATATTGTGAATAGTTTTATAGGGCGAAGGCTTCCGGCCAGATGGTTTTTTTATCTTACAGATGAGAAGAGACCACCCGGAGCATAGTTATCACTTTACGATTAACCTATAGCGGAATAGTATTTAATCTGCATGCGAATGATAACACCCAACCACGTAATGTATAGAGATACCAACATCTCCGACGAGGATAGCATGGCTTAAAGACGCTTAGAGAATGTTTTTTAAAGAATGCTAGAAATATTTTTTATCACAAATAGTACTAACATATGTTAACTAACTATTCCACTAATGTTAACTATTCCAAATACGCTTAGATTAACCAATAGTTATCTGTAAATGAAGAACCATCCTTATATAGCGCATTATCTTGGCAAGGCCGGAAGTCTGGGAGACTTAGTAGACCGTGAAATTCTAGTCGCTTTTTATTTGTAGTATTTTACTTACTCTGTTGGTAACCATTAGTGTTGCTGATCTAGACTTGAAGATCTAGATTTAAAATCTGGAGCATCGTATTGTTGTAAACAGGACTTTTTATAATTTCTAAACAGCATTTGTTTAGAAAATATAAAAAGTCTTGTTATCGTTGACCACAATGATCTGGGTGTACGAGTGGGAGATGTTAATGTTGATGGTACATTAGCTTCGTAGGCTAACCATTCACTTAGAGATATAGTCATTTTAATCATAGGCAAGGACACAAGCAATTTACTTCCTGCACATTTAATGAAAGACAACGTAAAGAGTTTCGTCTGGAAGAAAGGGTGATGGTGGAATTAGGTCGTATGACTTCTGCACACTTATTCATAAAACATCGAAATGTTAGTCACCTTACGTCAGTGCTGAAGCCGGCAACGAACTTACAACTCCTTTAAACATCAGACAATCCACAAGATCCGTACTTCTCATTTCTTTAAAAACGTAAAGTTTTTATATTGTTCTTGTACTGTGTTAGGAGTATGTTTTTCATATGATATAATGGAAAAAAACGGCCAGATATTCATTTAAAGTAACGTGTTTGTTGACTTGTACCCATTATTGAAAGAAGCCGTCATAAAATTTAAAAGTCGTATGCTAATTATTATTTACTTTTTGTTAGAACGTTGTTGAGTAACGCAGGTGTAAAATACATAGGCGTTTCTTCTTTTGTACTAATATTTGTAGATACAAACTTGATTACAGCGCTGTAAACTGATAATTTATAAGGCTATGTGTTAATTTGCGGAAATCCGTTCTTATTTTTTTAGGTGAGATTTTAAGGGCTTACTAATATTAAAGACACTGCATCTTTTAACACGATAAATCGCAAGGAAATTTTGGCTACGGCGATATCTTAGTGCTACGAACATTGCTGCACACATTCCAATTAACACATTTTATTTATTTTCCTTTCATTTTATTAGAAACTCTATCAGCTATTACTTATTCAAACAAAATTGTAATAATATTTGATTGGTCTATTAAAAGTTTCCAATTTTCAACCGACTTAAAAAAGGAGGAGGTTCTCAATTCCTATGTATTGTTTATGACTTCATAATTTCCGACTGGATTATATATGGATAAAGATTTTGGTGATGCTTTTTTATTTTAAAGTTGGTGCTTTGAAGGATATGGTGATCAGCTCACCATTTATCCTACATAGGAACCTTAAATGGTAATATCAGATCATAGAATAGCTCTCGATCTAGTAAAAAAACAAAGACCTTAACCTAATGCCCGATATTTGGTGATAGATACAACCTGACTTGACCTAATAAACTCATTTTAACTTTAAAAATTCGAAATTCTTAAGTTATTTTAAATTTGTCTCTATCAGAGGATTATGGTTACTTATTAACATTTTTACATACGAATCGTGTTCTTACATATGTTAATAAATTCATATCGATATTCACGAAGACGTGACTGTATTGAAGATATCACATGGATACCACATTTCACGGAAAACTTTGGCATAGCGAGTTTCAGAAACCATTTATACTATAGTATGTATCTATTTATCACTTGCCAAACCAGATTCATTGAATATAATAATAGATTGTGGTCGTATTAAAATAAGTTTGATTATTTAAAAAGAAATCTACATACACATAAGTTCTAATAAGTGACGGAACACGATTAACATGCTTCGAGCACCTCCGATTTGCACACTCCCTGGACCAGCCCAACGGCAACGACTAGGTTCTTTTCCGAGAACTCTTTAATGCATTAAGTGAAGCAGACGTCTAATCTAGCAAGGACGTTAAAGGTTATATGCGTTTATGTGATTAGAGTCCCAAAAGCTGTTATAGCTGTGAAAAGAAGTGAATAGGCGGCGGGCTTCCATTCTTGTCGTGGGTCCGAAACTGAACTCGTTTCAATAAGTTGTCATTTTTACGGATTCTTACAAAAAGTCTAAACTACGATGAGGTAAAGGAAACACCTGTATATGTCTCACTGTTCGGCACATGCCTTCTCTGTGAAAAGAGTATAAGGGCATAACCCGCAACACGATTATTGTGCGAATAGGTAGTTTTGTCACTTGTCTATGAAAAATTTTCTGACACATACAGGTTTACGAAATTTTCCTTCACCACCTAGCGAACGTTGTTAATCAGCAATAATAATTGCAGCCAACAATTTAATTGGGCCGGCGCCGGGAATCGAGCTCGCGTTACTGGTACATTGTACAACTTGAGTCGACAGTTGAGTGAGTAACATCTCAGATAACTCTATGTAACCCGGGTAGATTAAAAAAGAGCTGCGTCATTAGTTATTGATATTATAAATTATTAACATAATAGTGATAGATTTTAGTTTTTACACGCGCAAAATTATGTCGAATGACCTTAATAAATTAGTACGTGTGATTATAAATTATTGTGTTTGATTTTCATATCTTTTAAATTATTCAAATGTATGCGAAAAATCGAGTTTAATATCTATCGGTATTAAGTGGCACTTATCGCAGAATACACAGTAGCAATTTAAATTATTTAGACAGTCTCGATTAATTAGAAATATTTTTAGTGTTATTTCCTTAATATTATTCAAATGTAAATATTTTATTAAAAAGAATATCTCCGAGGTAGTCAATTCCGTATAATTTTTCTGATTCTTGCCTTCTTTATTTGATCATTGCCAATACAATTCGAAATACGTAAGTTCTTTGAGCATGTTAGCCGTCGTGGAAACGATTCTTTAGAGCGTAAAGTGGAAGAAAGTAGACCACGAGATAGATCGCCAATGCTTCCCTCCACGAGTGTGCCCGATTGACGGGCAGCAGACGGAGGTGGCGAGACGTCGTGCGACGGGTGCTGTTCTGACAAGAATGAGGCGATCAATGTAAAACTACACTTTTCAAATATCACTTTTTTCTAAAAAATACATGTATATTATATAATTCTATCTTACATACATGTTTATTACATAAGTATAAACGATAAATATGCTGAAAACAACAATTTTATAAATTATTATAATTAATCCCTCACAATATTTTAATTACTAATCATTTCCACGACTACTGGTGTGTATATTACGATTAATGTGTAGATGATATGCTAGGATACATGATAAGGAAACACATATCACCGGATGTAGACAATCATATTGTAAGAATTATAATTACCTATATCAACGTATTATATAAAATTCAACGACGCAAAGACATGTAATATTAACTTATGAGATAAAATACCGAATTTAGTTGATCTTAATAAGCTCTGGTGAAACTTCTTATCTACTTCCAACGAAGTCATATATACTCATCCTTTTAATCCTATTGGGATAAACAGTGATCCATACGCGATGGATGGTAAGCATTTCGCTTTACACCGGGCGCGAAGTTTACCGGTAAGTAATTTTTGTATTTAAGTAATCGAAAATAGAGTAACGTAGGGAGACAACAGGAGACAACTTTGAAAAGCTGGTCATCGTTGGCACTACCGAAAGCCGGTCCCTAACATGATGATCAAGTGAAAACGGGCTATTCCTTCTCCTAATTTCTATTAGCTGATGAGTGCGTTCTCGGACCGGAGTCGATGGAGGCAGATTGTCCATTTAAGGGCCTTTACAGACAATCCTCCGAAATGAGGGACGAAGCAAAAGAAACGAAAAATGTTAAACTCATAAGTACAAACTTGTAAATCAAACCAGGAAATTCGAATATTTTAGTTTATTATCCTTAGTTAGTTCACAACGTTTAGTTTTTCTGATAATAAAATAGGCTCCAGCTCTTGTGATGTCCAAGTCTTCAGTAAGCCATACCAACTGTTTGATATATCTGTCTTCCCAGATTAGGATAAAAGCGTGATATTTTATAGACATAGACATAGACATAGACATTTATTTATTGGCATCACAATACAAAAACACATCACAAACTGAATATAACACACATTAAAAAAGAATGAAAAATAGACAAAACACAGTTAAAGTTACACGGACAAATAATACAAAACATATGATGCCAATATCGGACACCGTCTCAGCATATGCTGTCACAAGGATGCGACAGCGCTGATTTTCAGCGGTGCCCGGGACTACCTAAAGACGTGCGCGCGCAATACTACTTTTATATGGAATATTATTATAAAGACAGTAAGAGTATAATAAATATGATACATAAATAAAACAGTTATGAGATAAAAATATATTTTATACAATAAAATAATAGATGAAAAAAATATATATAAATATTATTGAGTCAAAAATAAATAATATGATAATTAAATGTATAAAGTTTAAATTATATAATTAAATATTGAAAATATTGGAAACAACAAGCCACCGATGTCGCGGGATATTATCTTTTGTATCTTTAACATCAGGTGTTTTAATTTATTTTTAAATGCGTTTACAGATTTACTCTCTCTTATGGGCGGTGGTAAATTATTCCAACACTTGGTGGCCAAGTATCTGAAACTGCCCCGGAACGCAGCAGATCGGTGTGGCGGAATTTGTAAAATGCAGTTTTTAGCTCTAATTAAACAGCTAGTATCTTCATTCCGCCATTTCAACTTTTCATACAGATATTTAGGCTGTTCCGTGTTTATGATTCCAAACAGAAGTGTTGCAAAATGCAAGTCTTTTCTGAGGGACATTCTTAACTTGTTGGAATTGTTTAAGTAAGGGTGAACATGATGTCGAAAAGGTATTTTATAAATGAAGCGAGCACACGCATTCTGAACTCTTTGTATCGTCCTGCTGGTTTTGGACAATAACCTTGGACCATAAACAGTGTCCGCGTAATCAAACCTCGATAGCACAAGACTATCACAAAGTCGAATGCGGAGGTCCTCGCTTAAAAAATCACGGAACTGGTACAAAATTTTAAGCCTATAAAAGCAGCTACGTGAGACTTCAAGTATGTGATTCTCAAAACGAATACCATCATCCATTAATAAACCAAGATTTCGAGTCTCCGAAACACGTTCGACTGGCTGTTCATGTATTTTAATAGACAGATCATTTGTATGTACACAATCCACACCTCGTCTAGTTCCCATTATGATGTATTTGGATTTACATGGATTCAACACGAGAGTGTTAGCCTCAGACCATGTAGAGATGTTATGTAAATCCTCATTTATTTTAGTTACCGTGGTTTGTGGGTCACGATTACAGAGAGGCAGATATATCTGTATGTCATCTGCATAAAGATGAAACTTGCAGTGCTTAATTATTTTACAGACATCTGCTGTGTATAATATGAAAATAAGTGGACCAAGTATTGAACCCTGGGGTACTCCTCTAGTTACTTGGCAAGGGACAGAACGATTTTGTGTGCCATCACCCTATTAATACTAACCAATTGCGTCCGGCTACTCAAATAACTATCAAACCAATTAACTGCTGATGAATCAAAACCGTAATATTTCATTTTGAGAGCAGCAATGAGATATTTATGGCATCAAATGCTCTTGAAAAATCAAGTAATACTAACACAGTAGCTTGACCTAGGTCTTGTGTCGCTAGGATATTATCTACCACATCCATTAGAGCCGTAGAAGTGCTACATTTTTCCTAAAACCGGATTGGAACAAAGGCAGTATATTGTTGGCCTCAAGGAAAGATGAAAGTTGCATGTAGACAATTTTCCAACACCTTTGATATACAAGGCAGAATACTAATGGGTCTTAAATCTTTCAGATCTAACACATTATTTTTTAGGTAAGGTGTAACTAACGCAGTTTTCCAGATTTCCGGGAACGTTGAAGTTAAAATTGAAGTATTTATTATTTTAGTAATGATTTTAAGTGTACATGGTAGCGTTAATAAGAGCATGTCAAGCGAAATATTATCAATACCCAAAGCATTTGACCTAATTGTTGAAAGAATTTTTGCAACTGTATTCTCATCAGTAGGTTTTAATTCAAATGTAGATGTTCCGTAACGGTGCAGCTCAAAATATGTGATAGAAGATAATGGTGCTACCGTGCAACCCGGCACTGTGTTAAAGTGAGAGTTGATTTTATTAGGGTCATTTAAGTGAACGGGTATTTCAGTATCCTGATATTTACGATTAATGTTTAAAGCTTTTTTGACGTTATACCAAAGTCTTTTCGAGTTATTTATATTATTGTTAATATGTTGATTGAAATATGCACGTTTCTCATTATATATAGCAGAGGAGACACAGCGTTTTAATTCTTTGTAATATTCCCTGTGTTTGTCTAAGTTGGATAGGCGATAACGTCGATGGGCTTCGTTACGTAGCTTCATCATTTGGCGAATTGTGTAAGTTATCCATGGATAAGCATTCTCTTTAACGCGCCTATATCTGACTGGTGCATGACAGTCAAACAAGTTGATAATAGCATGATTAAATTGTGTGACCATCTGGTTTACATTATCACATCGCATAATTTGTTCCCAGTCGACAGTGTTAATGTCACGATTAAAAGCATCTACGTTTATATCCTTAAGAGAACGACACATAAACTGACGAGGAAGTATTTTAGGTTTTAACTTCAAACTCGCCCACAATAAAAGCATGGCTACTTAGGCTTTTAATAAAGTCTATCTTTATGTTAGAAATAACGGCATCGCTACATATTACATCAATCAATGTAGAACTGTTATTTGTGAAGTGAGTAGGTTGAGTTACATATTGATCAAAATTAAAGTATTTTAGGAATACTTTAAATTTGTCAGCATTACTGTCAGAATGTAATAGATTAATATTAAAATCACCCAGCAAAATTATTGAATCATAAGTTATGTTGCATTTGTATTTTAGTTTCTCATTCTTTGTAGTTTATTGACACTAACGACTGATCATTAACATTGTCGTTAGCTTGAATATAAGTTTGTAGTATGTATGTTGAACATAATCAATTCTCATTACCTTAACTTACGGGAGGTCTAAATAGTTCATATACCAGTAATAGTAATTTCCTCTACTCTTTGTATGACATGCTTAAATATTCATAGGCAGAATAGACCAGACGCCTTTGCTTATTGGTATATCTAATTTAATTAAAAAAAAACAATTAAAAAATTAAAAAAAAATAGTACCTATATTTCAACGAAACTTAATGTTGAAAATAAAACTAAAATATCAGTTTTTTTTAAAAAGAAAGCTAGCAAATTATCTCTTTTGTTTCCCTGAAATATTACTAACAATCTTGTTAACCATTCCAACTAAGTTTAAGCTTGTGCTAGGACATGGTTCACGGCAACAGTCGAATGGTGGATTCGAACCCGCGACCTTACGATTCGTAGGCCGTACCCTAAACCATTAAGCTATTGACGCTTCAAAATTTTTGATTCTTGATTATATCTTATTTCCGCCGAAAATATTTTTTAATTGGATTTGTAAATGGCGGAGTTTTTCTTCTTATTTAGTAACAAGTTAATGGTAATGTCCCACAGTTGTGCACAGACCTTCTCTTTAAAGAGAGTGTAAGGGCGTAGTCCTACATGGCACTAGTGCGGATTGGTAGTCTTCACATGTCTTAGAAAAATATTCTATAACATGTAGGTTTCCTCGCGATGTTTTCCTTCACCGCCGGGCGCGTGGTAAATCAGCACATACAAATTGCAACCCAAATGTATTGGTGCCGGCACCGAGGATCGAACTCGGATTGATAGCAAATTGAGGCAAACGCTCTCGGTCACTAAGCTACCACGGCTCATTGAGCTACCACGGCTCTTATTATTTACAATTTATTAAGTTTGAGTCGACCTTATTTCATTGACCGTGCGCTACCATAGGCCATTACGTCTAGGTTACGTCAATAGCCTAATGGTTTAGGGTACGACCTGCGAATCGTATGGTCGTGGGTTCGATTCCACCATTGGACTATTGCCGTGAACCATGTCCTAGCACAAGCTTAAACTTAGTTGGAATGGCTAACACGATTGTTAGTAATATTTCTGAAAAAAAAAAGAAAAATTGCTAGCTTTTTAAAAAAAAATTATGAAACATCATAAAGTACAAATGAACTGATAACCTCCTTTTAAAGTAGGTTAGTAAAAATACGATGTACTCCTTGTGTCGAAAACTTAGCTGCAATTTCAAGTTTTATTAGAAGATAATGTTAGGTAATTATCTTAAAGATGATATTTTACTGTAATAAGATTAACCAGTTAAGCTATTAATATCACTTAATCTCCAATAACATCGTGCGTACCGAAAGGTTATTAATACTTAGCAAATACGCTCTCAGCGGTCGTCTAAAATATTCACTATTTTATTGATTTATGTTTTTTTTTAATAAAGAGCTTAGACTTTAAATGGGAAAAATAACGTTGATCGAAAATAAACTGTTTTTACTTCCAATATTATTTTCATTTTAATATATGTTTTGCTCGTAACTTTAAGACTATATTGAAAAAAGATATATGATATTTATAAAAATATTTATATATTTATCATTAAAATATATTTATTAAATTTTATTCTACAAATTAAATTGTAGTCATAGCCTGAGTCTGGGTTTACAATCTTTAAGTCACAGTTACGAATCCTAGTCAGCATGTATAAACGCTTTTAATTTGTGCCCGATGTACTAATCACCTGTCACATTTGGGACCTAATAGGCTTAGTAAAAGCGGAAGAACGCTGTTGCTGTCTACCCTATTTTAGGTAAAGGACACGAGAATGAATACCTATTTATATTTTTATCTACATTTGAGATATGTTTATGTAAGCGTTTTAAAATAAATAATAAATTTTAGGTGTAAGTTTATAGGTGTAATAAACTCGTGACTAGATATAACATCGTCACGTAATAATATATCTAAATGAGATTAATATATCCCTAATGAACCATTTATCAGTCGCAATCTTATGTCCATTGATAAATTGACGATTGCCTTGAATACTGTATTATCGGAACAGCGGACAAAACTGCTTACAAAAATCACAAAACAATTCAATCACTTTTCATTCATTACTAGACACAATAAAACCACTACAGAGCTACGCACTTGATAACAAAAGAAAATCAAAATCTATAACAAGTATATTTACGAGTCAAAACAAAATCGTCTTCAAATCTAAAATAATCAGAACCAAACCAGTAAGTTACAGCCTTTATATATGTCCCACTGTTGGGCGCAGGCCCTCTCTGTAAATAGAGTATAAGGGCATAGTCCGCCACGCGGCCCTAATGCGGATTGGCAGACTTCACATGCCGTAGAAAATTTTTCTAAAACATGTAGGTTTCCTCACGTTGTTTTCCTTCACCGCCGAGCGCGTGGTAAATCAGCGTATAAAATTGCAACAACAAATTTATTGGTACCGGCACCGGGGATCGAACTCGCAACCTTCATCATACTACCCTTGAAGTAGGATGTAAATTATCGAAATTGGTCGGCGTGATATTGCGTGTTATTTGTCACGCACATATTTATTGGAAATTTAAAACTTATATGGTTTTCATATGGATGGCACTGTCAGAACAGGACTAAATGGGACTACATAGTAAAGCACCAACTTTTAAATAAAAAAAGAATTATCAAAATCGGTTCACCCAGTCCAAAGTTATTAGATAACAAACAAAAAATACAAAGGTATAAAGAACCACCTTTTTTAAAGTAGGTTAAACACAAGAGCTATACAAAAATAAAAGCTTACAAGTACAACTTACATAGCCAAACTTTGCCGTCATGTTGTGACCCGTTGTATATTATGTTGAACATACATCTAACTGAATTACTCAGCGGCCGTTACTTTAGTAAAACAGTACAATTCACTTTTATGTAATATTTTTTCAACACTGGTCGGTATTAAAAAGAGAGAAAAAACCACACCGAATAGCATACACTATATGCCTTTGTGAATTTTAACCGCGAACAATAGCTTTTGTAGTCACTTGGAACAAAAAAAAAACATGAAAAAACGGACGTATTCCGTTCGGAAACACCTCTAATGTTTCACATCCACTTTCATAATTTTCCCGAATAAGCCCGCGAGATTGAAAAACGCTCCACTTTCAGACCGTAACGCGTCTAAACACGGGGCTTCTTTGAATGTTCTGGCTGGATATTTTTACTTCTTTTTTTCTTTACTTTTCATATGCGTATGTATTTTCACGCGCGTATTTATAAGGCTTCAGCGTTGGCGGAGACATGCGCGCTGCGCGGCGGGCGGCGTACGACTACGAGATAAAAACCTTGCTTGATTATAAACTTATAAGCTAAACTTTTTTATTTGTGTGCGTGTGTTTGAGATGTGTGGATGCGAGACTTTTGTCAGTGACCTTACTAAGTTTTCTCTTGTTTTTGGAATTATTATTTACTACTACTACTAATTTTAAAAAAATACTGCAATACTTTTAAAGAGAAGGTTCTCAATTCGGTTGTATGCTTTTAATGTTTGTTAGCTTTCGATGTTTTTGGTCCAACTCTAATCCAATCAAACACCATATAAATAGACGAATAAATCAATATCGCGCCAAACCATTACGATGATTCATTTTTTATAGGAAACGCTATACTTCAAGGGTAGTTTGATAAGAGTTTCTGTTTCTGATTAATTCTATTTCGTAATTCGTATATTCGTACAAAAATTTGGAAATACCAACAGGGCGCCAGCGCGTAATAGCGTTAACGTTTGATTCGACTTGAAGTCAGTTTTTGTTTCTACTCGTAAATATACTTATATTTACTAATATTACTAACATTCTTGTTAACCGTTCCAAATAAGTTTAAGGTTGACTAGGAGATGGTTCACATCAATAATGTAATAGTGGGTTTGAACCTTGGACCTTATGTTTCGCAGACGATATCTTAAACCATAAGGCTATTGACGCTTTCTATTGAAATTATTTTATATAATAACTATCGTCAAAATTCATTTATGTGGCGCGCTGGTCACACGCTCAATAAATATTCTGTAGCTATTGTTAAATAATAAATTTCTTCTTGTAGCTGTAGCTTTAATTGATAATTTGTTAGTAGGCTTTTTATTATTAATGTTCTTGCTCACACAATAAAATAATTTTAAAGTTTTTCGTATTCGCGAAGATCTGTTATTGGCAGTCTGTTTCTTAATTATTACTGTATCTTTTGTAAATTTTATTGCTGTTGATCTTCCTGTAAATAATATAGTATATATCGACGCTGGAAAGCAAAAAAGTAGTAAGTGACACATATGGCCATTTTCACTTTTTTACGTCATTGGAATCAGAAAAAAAAAGATGTACGTATCTTGTAACGATTAGATGAAATATAGCGAAAATGGGATTTTCAAGATTAACACTTCTCTTTTATTTTTTGTACCGTAAAACGATTTTCTAATAGGAAATCTCTAGCTTAATACTGTAGTACAATACTTACTCAGCAAAAAAATAAAAATATTGTGTCCCAAAACGCCAGCTCTTGGTTAACAAACACGAAAGTTATAATTATTTTTAAAAGTTGAAATGTTTCATTTTTGTGGGTTACAACGTTTTTGTTTTCCAGCGTCGATATATATGTGTGTCGATATATATATATATGTTAGTGTGTTTGTGTATAGAATACAGTACAGAAAGAGCGTCGTCCACGGCAAGGCATGCACCTGAGTGCTCGAGTGGTCGGCGTGTAATCTATGCGCGGCTTTATCGAAATGGGGCAATGTGACTGCACCTACCTTTATTCCTTTTCGTCGTCGTAGTTAACAAATCCTTCACTAGAGCGATAAACTCGTTTCGTTAAACGTAAATTACTTTTTTTCCCTTTTATAAACTTCTATTTCAAGTAAGATATATTAAGCGGCTGTAGCTCAGCGCTTTAAGATCTTTAAGCAAACGGAGTTCGATACCCGGCATCGCCGTCAATTAGTAATGAAGGGTAAGTAGAGAAATATTGCAGTTATTTTATGCGCTATTTAGTTTTTCGTGACCGCGTAACATCATAGAATTGCGAATGCCACCTATCTGTTTGGTATTTTGCAAGAGATAGAAGAAAAACAAAAAGAATACCAAGAAGTTCTATTTATCACCTTGCCAGCTTATAAAAAACATGCGAATAAATGGGCATTGATGTGAGTGAAGAACATCTAGCCAGTGCCTAAGTATATTCGGAAAGGTTAACAATAGTAATGTGGTGCCAACAATAGCTGGAAATTGAATTTATAACGAAACACCAAAACATGAAGCGGTAATGAGTTATCGCTAAACGCATCACCTCATATAACACGAACGACAAAAAGTTGTACACTTATTTTTAAGTAAAAGAATGAAATATTCCTAAAAATATTAACTTTAATCATTAATTAATTAACCTTATTTATTTATTAATAATATAATAATAATTATAAAAAAATAATTAATAATTAACCTTAACCATTCCAACGAAATTTAAACTTCTGGTAGAAGATGGTTCACGTCAATAGTCGAATAGTGGATTCAAACCTACGACTTTAAGATTTGCAGACCGTAACTTCAACTTAAAGTTAGGCTATTGACGCTTCAATTACTTATAAGATGCTATTAATGGATAAATATCTAGAGTAATAAAGATATTAGCGATTTTATTCTCGATGTAAGCAGATTATTGGTAAAAATGTAATAGACAATTTATTCAGAGTTGAATTCTTTGTATCCAGCTCACTTGGTAGAGTCCAATTATTCGTAAAGCAAGCAGAATGGAGCTAGTCGAGTTTATTCAGCCGGCTGGGCCTGCATAATGTTATGTAACTAGTTGGTTAAAATCCATTAGGTAACTATGAAGGTTATCTACGTACTGAAGTATACGTTGAAATATAATTTTATTGAAATTAACCTATTAGAATGAATCCTCGTGGTACATAAGACCTATTTTTTATCAAATTTAGAGTACACAAAATTACTAATGTTTCAACTTAGTCATAACTGTGTAAGCCACGAATAAAAAATTTTTTTTTTGTTCGTGAAAATAAACTATACTTATATAAACACATGGAAGGGTCAATAGCCTAACGGTTTTGGGCAGGGTCTGTGCATCGTACGGTCGTAGGTTCTACCATTCGACTATTAACGTGAACCATCACCTAACACAAGTTTAAGCTTAGTTGGAATGGTTTAACAATATAAAGTAGTATTTGTGAAAAAAAAACCATTATTTTTTAAATTCGTGTAGATTTCGTTGATTATAGATATATAATAGAAGTCTGTATTCTAGTATAATAGTTTCTATGACACCAATTAATCTTTTAGCACACCATTCCACCGACTTCAGAGCTACGTAAACAGCAGCGTCTGCCCAAATGTGGCAACAATATCCTTCACACGACTGGACTTGCCATACCGAATTTGCCAAAGACCAATGAAAGTAAATGCATGAATGGAAATGCCATTGCCAAAATCAATAAGCTGCAAAATCTAAAAGCTTTTGCAACTTCGCTGAATGAACATTTTTGTGACTAAGCAGAAATTTCCTTCCGGGAGAACTTACTTTAAGTTACTCTTGATGTTTAGACTGAGTAACCTAAGTGTAAATAAAAGAGTGGGTGCAGTAAGTGATGAAGGTTCTAGACGTTGTAAAACGAAACGGTCGTGTATCCGAGTAAAGAGGTTTGTTTTGACAGACTCGCCTTGACCCGCGCTGTGACTGACCGTTTGATATTGGTCGATCATGTACACTGTACTGCAGTCCGTATCTTGGCCTCTAGAATTTCATAAAGTTTCCTTTATTTACATACAACTGATTGCGTTTAAAGGATTTCGCAATAAAGTACGCGGTGACGTTGAACCATGTTGAACTTAACGCTTGACGTTTATGATTTCCGCATAGATAAGAAGCATTTTTGTTATAAAAAATTACAACGATTAAAGTGATGTCAAGGGATACCGGGTGGGATTAAAGTTCTTTCGGATAATTGGGTTTCTACTATAACCCAATTTACAAAACGTAAATGTGAAATAAATCGAACAAAAAAATAGTACACCAAATTATTAAGTAAGATAAAAAAAAGTTTATTTTTATAAACAAACAAACATTTTTCTTATCCTACAATAATTTCAATAGCAACTAATTAAATGACAATTAAGAACGGGGGACTCGTGTCCAAACTGGAAAACTGGAACAAACCTCTGAGATGGATCACCAAGCCTAAGCCCCACGGATGTGCATAAAACTTTTAAAACTATTGGAGAGAGAGGGAGAAGATTTTATATACAATTACACATATAATTAGTTACTATTTATTAATAATTCGTTAAAGCGCCACCTGTGATCAGAGAGTTGAACTACAGTCGTGAGCAAAAATAAAGGGTCGGTTAAGAAAGCTTGAATATCTCGGAAGATAATGACGCTAGCTAACTGAAATAAATTGTGCATGATAGACAATTAACTATCCTTAAAATATTTTTAAAAATGTATTTATATTTCAGCAAAAAACATAAACTTAAAAAAGTATATCTTACGTAAACTTGGATAATATAGTATTTTAGTATGTCGGTTCTCTTTGCATCCTGTATCGCATTTACCATGGGCAGTGTTCTGAGCAATTGTTCGGAATCATCCCAGCCACCGATTTCCATTACCGCACATCTCGGCAGAATTCCAAATTCCACCGCCACCATCTTGATGGTTGGCGTCCATCGACTGTACGTTTTTCGCGTAACTTTCTCCCACGCACTGTCAACTTGTGGAATCAACTGTCGCCAGCGGTGTTTCCGAACGTTTACGATTTAGTGACCTTCAATAAACGAGCCTATTCTTATCTCAAAGGTCGGGAACGCACCTACAGCTCCTCTGGTGCTGTGAATGTTCATAGGCGACGGTGATCACTTAAGATCAGGTGAGCCGTATGCTCGTTTGCCACTTTTCATATTAAAAAAAAATCATTAAATTTTATTTGGATTTTATTATATTGCCATATGAAGGCAACACAATAATAAGTACTAAAATTTTAATAAAAATAAAATATACGATGTATGAATGTAGAAGAGATAAAGTAAAGAACCGTGCTGTATGACAAGCGTGTGTTTATACTTTATTTCAATAAAATAGAGTATGGTATAACAAGAGATATACAAAGGCTACTGTATGATGTACTCGATGAAGACGCACCGTAATTTCGAAAGCCCTTGTTATGAAATTAGAAACTGCTACAGCGAGTTCGCTTTGCATGTTTATATACACTCTCTCACAATAAAACTTCACCAATGTAAAGGCTTATACAAAACGCTGAATAATACAAGTAAAGACAAAGTCAAAGTCAAAGTCAAAAAATCTTTATTGAATAGAGATCGAGAATCTACTTTGAATCGTCCAATATTTTTTGCCTACCGTGCAATTTCGGACGGCAGTCCACTAAGAAAAATTGCACAAAAAAACTTAGTAGAGCTTTTTTTAACGTCTTTAAATTTTTTTACAATATTCGTTTACTTTTACAATAATGATTGATTAATCATGTTGTGTTAGGGCAACTTGATCCCAAGCTTTGTTATCGTAATTTTGTAATAAGCCTTACAACAGAGATTGGCTTTAACGATCGGTTTAAACTTCTTCAAAGACAGATCCTTAATATTTTTTGGAAGTTTGTTGTAGAAACGTACAATAACCGACTTCAAACCAAACTCTCATCAAACCACATTCATTCCATTAAAAAATGAATCATCGAAATCGGTTACCGTGATATCGAGTTATTCGTCTATTTGTCCCGCACATACTTAATGCAAATTTAAAACATATATGATTTTATCATGGATACCATTTTCAGATCTGAACCAAATTGAAATGGACCACATAGGAATAACCAAAAAAGAATCATCAAAATCGGTTCATCATCAGACGAAAGAAGAAGTGAAGACTAATTGCCACTAAGGCATTTCGCCTATTCTCTCTCTTAGCCTCCCAGAGCACTATTATACTATTATAACCAATGTGTTTTCAACACGAATCTCTGACAATTTATACACTGTTACTTAAAGATGTTAAATGGAATGAATAAACTGGAATACTGCTAAGGCAATCCTCCTTCTGTAAGGCAATAGCTCCTTTTATTTAATCGTTCACATTCAAGAGCGGCCCGAATCATCGACTGGCACTAGCCTTTCGAATGGAGACTTATTCCATTCGCTGAATGTCATCTTCATTTATTTACATACACTATATATATATTCAGGAAATTGACTACCGACCTTCAGATAAGTCATTCAATGAATAATTTTCCCATAAATATGAGATATTAGTAAATAATAGCGCTCAAACTAGAAATTGCAATGACATTTACAGGTGGCATATTTCTGTCTTTGGAACACAATACATTTTATATTTACGACTAGTTCATTACATTAAATGATTTAATATTAGTATAGGAAAGATTTCTAGGAAGGGTTTTTTGGAAGAGCCCTAACTCCACCGCCACATACAGCATATTGGGTGATTTATTATACGTATAGAGCGTGATACTTTTCTGTTAAATACAATTCAAATTATAGATATTTGTAAGAGTACTCGTAAATTACGTTTATGTCTTTGAACTTAAACTATTAGGTATTTAAAGATAGAATCAATAACTCGCATCTACAGAGGAGACAACATTTATAAGTTTGGTAGCATAAGATATTTGTTACAAAGTCGTTGAAACTTTGCCAAATACGAGAGTCTTCGAAACTTCAATGCAATCGTAGAAAACGAAATAACTTTTAGCAACAAATCAAATGACACTGACAAGAAGAAATATTTCATAGAAAGAGTCAATATACCAGTTTTAGCGATGTTATCGAGAGAAGTATACTTTCGATTTATATAAATATCATCATGACAATACAGAAGTTGTTGAAAGTGCGTCAAAAACTTGTTGCTAACATCTAAAAGGTGAATCATGAAATATGAAGAAATTTTACAGCCATAAACCAGAGACCTAGGACATTTCCTAAGAAGCGCGTCACTTCATCTTCCATTATGCGCGTAGGAAATTATTAAAATAACTTATTTTACATTCCCTTCAAATACATGATTAGGTGAATTATTATTTACTGAGCAAATGCGTGTTACCATCGCAGATTACATTTAACATCAGATCAGATTGTAATTGTAAGTAAAACAGATTAAGTAGATAACGCTTTAGAAATAAATGATATACCAAGGCAGGTCAAGTTCTAAGTTTTCATGGATAATACCGTGCGCTCGTGTAAGTGCTAAAACTAGATACATTAGTAAATCAGGCGTCTCGGGTGTGTTTGTTCGAACAATTACATACGAGAGGCGCCAGTCGACAAATATAACTGCCTGCGATGTGCGTATTGATAGACTCCGTCGATCCTTGCCGCGAAGACTCGAGACCGGTCGATAACCAGCGTTAAACAGCTTAAAATTAATTAACGATATAAAATTGCTGATCACTGTTTAAGATACACTGGAAATTTAATAGCCAATCTGTTATTGTTTACGATTGTTTTATTGATAAAATAGCAAATAAAAACTTGCTATAAACTTGTGCTAAATGCTATTATTTTTGTTGTCTTTATACGTTCGCTTTACTATCATTTAAGCTATAGACACATTAACGTCGAAGTTATGCCTGGAAAATAGAAGGATACCAAAATATCTTGTCTCATTGCTACCAAAGCATTTCAAAGGGACAGTAACATTATCTGATAGAAATTATCATAGTTACTAACTAGCACTCGCATAGCATTAGATTGAAGGATTTAAGCGGGCTTTGATGTAGCCATCTAAGCTTCGAGCAGATTAAGGGCTCAAGTTAAGGTCCGTAAGTTCAGATAATTGACTCTTAGCAAGGATTACAACTATATAGTATAACGTTCTAAGCTGTAGCATGTATTAACCTATAATATAATATTGGGGTTTTAAATTCAAGCGAATTTTTCCAACGGCCAAATCTGTATGAAATTTATGACATTATTACAAATAATGTACTAGTTACAATCCTAATAGTTTAGTATTAACTATTTCCTTATGTACAAAAAATAAGTTGTAATAAAAACTTTGAAGTATGGCGATAAGCTCACCGCTTGTCACATATGGGACCCAAGAGTAGTGAAAAACGGACAGCGATTGCCTAGCTTAGTAGCTTCAAGTGGAATTACCTTTTTTTTTTTTTTTGTTAACGCGGGGAATCGAGTTATTAACCATCCTCCGGTACCCTGGGTGGGCCCGAGGGATGTGGGACTCGGCCTGGGCAGCCCATACCCACTAAACCTACCGCGAATGCCATCAGCCGTTATGAGCGCGGTGCCCCGGATCTGTCAGCGACAGGACACCCCAACGACCGGCCGGTCTCGGCAAGACCGGACTTCACCTCGAAGGGGACTCCTCCGGCACTCAGAGAAGTCCCGACGACGCCGAAGCATGCTGGGGCCAGGTTCCCATCCTGGCCCCGCTTCGGATTACGGCAGGCGAGAGGAGGCGTTTGAAACGCCTCCTGCGCACCCCGACTCGTCGCCTGCGGAGGGAGGGAGCCCCACGGCTCCCTCCTGACCCGCTCGTCGGCCTCCTTCTGGGACATGACTGTCTCGCAGAAGGAGGCGACTGCCGACCAAGACCTGTCGCTCCGTACCATCGCAAGTGCGAGGCTCGGAAGCGACAGGTCTACTCCACCGATGGCGGATGCCAAGTCGCAACGCTGCGCTGCCCATCTCGGGCACACCTCCAGGGTGTGCTGGGCAGAGTCCACCGCAGCGCCACAATCATGGCACCGCTCATCAGCCTCCCGTCGGGCCGTCCGACACAGGTAGTCCCCGAAGCAGCCATGCCCCGTGAACACCTGCGTCAGACGGAAGGTGAGAGGTTTGCGCTTTCTGCGCATCCAACGCTCAGGACCGGGCGCAGAGCACCCGTTGTACGTAAACCGTACGGGTGATGCGCCAGGTCCTCCTCCCACCTCCGGCATAGTGCTACCTCACCTAACCGACGGATCCGCCGGACCTCTTCTGGCAGAGGGTTCTTCCGAGGGCCCTCCTATCCGAGACATAGTCGGACACCTCGGCCAGTACCCCCGCCACGAGCTCCCACGGCGGATCGCCGGCAAGCGCAGTAGCTGCCGCCCACGAGACCGTACGGTACCCCGGATGACCCTGATCGCGGCAATCCGCTGCGCCCTGCGCAGCTGTGAGCGATTGCCGCGAGACAGGTCACCCGCCCAGATGGGGCACCGTACGTGGCCATACTCCGACAGACCCCAGAGTACAGCCTCCTGCACACCGCGCTGGGTCCTCCGAGGTTCGGGAGGAGACTTCCCAGCGCGGCTGTGCCGTTCAGGACCTTCGGCCCCAACTGTTCGAAGTGGGGTCCGAAGGTCCATCTCTTCCATCGAGGGTGAGTCCCAGATACTTCATCTGGGAACTCACCCTCACTCTATCTCCTCCGATGAGGAGGGTGGCACCCGGAGGGGGTCCTTTACGTCCGGTCCTGCGGAAAGGAGGGCTTCGGTCTTCCAGTTTTACCCGAAGCCCTAACCTCTATGCTACGCAATCATGTCTAGCCGCAGCCTGTATAACTGGACCGTTCTTCAAATATTTTACTTCGAGACAAGTGATAGTTAAAGATCCCATGTCAAATAAAGAATGTCCGCGTTCCGCATATAACTGACATACGGACATACATACACACAGTTTGTATTTTGGGAAATATACGTAAATATGAATATAAATAAAACCAAAACAAAAAATCTAAGTTATAAGCTTAAAGTACAACAAAGAACATTTATATGTCAGAAGTCTTTAGGTTAGTTGAAGGTCTATAATCTCTGCCTACCCTTCTGATTAATGAAGGTGAATTTGTACGTGAATAATTCCATATAAACATAACTCAACGCTTTTTAGTAATTACCGCGATTAATGACAAGAAGCTTATTACTCGCGATACCAATGAAATTGCAGCAACGATTTTGGGAAGTGAGGAAAGATTTCTAGGAAGCGTTTTTTGGAAGAGCCCTAACTCTGGCCACCACAGCAGGTGATACGTATATATGTAAAATCTAATTCATTCCTGTATTTATTGGGTAATTTGTTATACGTATAGAGCGTGATACTTTTCTGATATACAATTCAAAATTATAGTTATTTGTAAGAGTACTCGTAAATTACGTTTATGTCTTTGAACTTAAACTATTAGGTATTTAAAGATAGAATCAATAACTCGCATCTACAGAGGAGACAACATTTATAAGTTTGGTAGCATAAGATATTTGTTACAAAGTCGTTGAAACTTTGCCAAATACGAGAGTCTTCGAAACTTCAATGCAATCGTAGAAAACGAAATAACTTTTAGCAACAAATCAAATGACACTGACAAGAAGAAATATTTCATAGAAAGAGTCAATATACCAGTTTTAGCGATGTTATCGAGAGAAGTATACTTTCGATTTGAATAAATATCATCTTGACAATACAGAAGTTGTTGAAAGTACGTCAAAAACTTGTTGCTAACATCTAAAAGGTGAATCATGAAATATGAAGAAATTTTACAGCCATAAACCAGAGACCTAGGACATTTCCTAAGAAGCGCGTCACTTCATCTTCCATTATGCGCGTAGGAAATTATTAAAATAACTTATTTTACATTTCCTTCAAATATATGATTAGGTGAATTAGTATTTACTGAGCAAATGCGTGTTGAAATCGCAGATTACATTTAACATCAGATCAGATTGTAATTGTAAGTAAAACAGATTAAGTAGATAACGCTTTACAAATAAATGATATACGAAGGCAGGTCAAGTTCTAAGTTTTCATGGATAATACCGTGCGCTCGTGTAAGTGCTAAAACTAGATACATTAGTAAATCAGGCGTCTCGGGTGTGTTTGTTCGAACAATTACATACGAGAGGCGCCAGTCGACAAATATAACTGCCTGCGATGTGCGTATTGATAGACTCCGTCGATCCTTGCCGTGAAGACTCGAGACCGGTCGATAACCAGCGTTAAAAAGCTTAAAATTAATTAACGATATAAAATTGCTGATCACTGTTTAAGATAGACTGGAAATTTAATAGCCAATCTGTTATTGTTTACGATTGTTTTATTGATAAAATAGCAAATAAAAACTTGCTATAAACTTGTGCTAAATGCTATTATTTTTGTTGTCTTTATACGTTCGGTTTACTATCATTTAAGCTATAGACACATAAACGTCGAAGTTATGCTTGGAAAATAGAAGGATACCAAAATATCTTGTCTCATTGTTACCAAAAATTTTAGTTCCTGAATAGTTTATTATGTAGATAGATAGATAGATAAATAGATATAACTTTATTGTACACCAAAATCAAACAAAAGGCATTACATAAGTAAGGTTTTACAGTTTGTTGTACAATGGGCGACCTTATCGCTGAGAGTGATCTCTTCCAGGCAACCTGTGTATGGACAGGAAACATATGAACAAAACAAGACGATGGCGTTAGAAATACAAACAGGATAACAAATCTATACATATAATTGACAACCTACACTAAATATACCTACATAAATAATTTATCATTAAATATACTAATACATAAAATATTCATATATCATAGTTCCGACGAAATTGATTGATAATGTTGCGCTAGCAAATTTTTAAAAGCAGGTAGGGATTTAGCAAGCCGAATGGAATTTGGAAGGGCATTCCACAGTCTAGTAGCCCGCAATGTGAATGACTTCCCATAAAAGTTTGAGGAATGAGTAGGGGTTTTAAGTTTAAAGGTTATGTATTAAAAGCTTCACGCCGAATTCTGAGAAAAAAGAAGCATTTCGAAGGGACAGTAACATTATCTGATAGAAATTATCATAGCTACTAACTAGCACAAGCATAGCATTAGATTGAAGGATATAAGCGGGATTTGATGTAGCCATCTATGTTTCGAGCAAATTATAGTCTCAAGTTAAGGTCCGTAAGTTCAGATAATTGACTCTTAGTAAGGATTACAACTATATAGTATAACTTGCTAAACTGTAGCATGTAATAACCTATAATATAATATTGGGGTTTTAAATTCAAGCGAACTTTTTCAACGGCCAAATCTGTATAAAATTTATGACATTATTACAAATAATGTACTGGTTACAATCCTAATAGTTTAGTATTAACTATTTCCTTAGGTACAAAAAATAAGTTATAATAAAAATTTTGAAGTATGGCGATAAGCTCACCGCCTGTCACATATGGGACCCAAGCGTAGTGAAAAACGGACAGCGATTGCCTAGCTTAGTATCTTCAAGTAGAATTACCTTACCCAGCCAGGGTAGACAGACATAATATTTTACTAATCCACTAAATCTTAAATGTAACAGAAGGCGAGTCTACCGTTAATTTTTGGACGAACTAACACAGTTGGCACAGAGAAGCTGGACTTTACTGCTACACCGGATTTGAGAGGTGGCACAGCTCTTAGATCGCTTACCCTGAACCTCTACTAGATGGTAACTCGACACAAGGGTCAAGGGTGAGGGGTAACCTCGGCTTGACGGTTACCATTATTACGCGTTAGCAGTCCGATCCGAGGGCGCCCGGAGAGCTTCGAACCTGACTCCAAGGTCGGTAGCTATTTTTATTAACAAAATCTATTTTTTTGTTAACGCGGGGAATCGAGTTATTAACCATCCTCCGGTACCCTGGGTGGGCCTGAGGGATGTGGGACTCGGCCTGGGCAGCCCATACCCACTAAACCTACCGCGAATGCCATCAGCCGTTATGAGCGCGGTGCCCCGGATCTGTCAGCGACAGGACACCCCAACGACCGGCCGGTCTCGGCAAGACCGGACTTCACCTCGAAGGGGACTCCTCCGGCACTCAGAGAAGTCCCGACGACGCCGAAGCATGCTGGGGCCAGGTTCCCATCCTGGCCCCGCTTCGATTACGGGGCAGCGAGAGGAGGCGTTTGAAACGCCTCCTGCGCACCCCGACTCGTCGCCTGCGGAGGGAGGGAGCCCCACGGCTCCTCCTGACCCGCTCGTCGGCCTCCTTCTGGGACATGACTGTCTCGCAGAAGGAGGCGACTGCCGATCAAGACCTGTCGCTCCGTACCATCGCAAGTGCGAGGCTCGGAAGCGACAGGTCTACTCCACCGATGGCGGATGCCAAGTCGCAACGCTGCGCTGCTCATCTCGGGCACACCTCCAGGTGTGCTGGCAGAGTCCACCGCAGCGCCACAATCATGGCACCGCTCATCAGCCTCCCGTCGGGCCGTCCGACACAGGTAGTCCCCGAAGCAGCCATGCCCCGTGAACACCTGCGTCAGACGGAAGGTGAGAGGTTTGCGCTTCTGCGCATCCACCGCTCCAGGACCGGGCGCAGAGCACCCGTTGTACGTAAACCGTACGGGTGATGCGCCAGGTCCTCCTCCCACCTCCGGCATAGTGCTACCTCACCTAACCGACGGATCCGCCGGACCTCTTCTGGCAGAGGGTTCTTCCGAGGGCCCTCCTATCCGAGACATAGTCGGACACCTCGGCCAGTACCCCCGCCACGAGCTCCCACGGCGGATCGCCGGCAAGCGCAGTAGCTGCCGCCCACGAGATCGTACGGTACCCCCGGATGACCCTGATCGCGGCAATCCGCTGCGCCCTGCGCAGCTGTGAGCGATTGCCGCGAGACAGGTCACCCGCCCAGATGGGGCACCGTACGTGGCCATACTCCGACAGACCCCAGAGTACAGCCTCCTGCACACCGCGCTGGGTCCTCCGAGGTTCGGGAGGAAACAAAAAATCTATTGGGACAATCTAAGCTAAACTAACTTATATGACACTTCGGGAATGGAATATCATGCACAAACTTTTATTATTGTACTTAAAACTGTAATAAACCCATGAGGGTATACAGTATTATTGTAGATATATCGTACGTATATATTATACGCTATAAGTGACCGCTAATAGGGCATTACAACTTCTGAAATACAGTAAATAAATAATAAATACGCCTCAGTGAACGGTTCTATGAAGTCGGGTTATTTTATATTGACAATAGTGCGTCAATAGAAATTCACAAACGATGTTTAGTCGTACTATACAACTAATATCTTAAGTGTATATAACTGATATTTCAAATAAATAAGGATGGTTTGAAATCTGGGTTTTCGTTACGACAAAAAACCTTTTCTATGTCATCTTTGCAGCAATAATTTGTCATTTGTTATGATAAAGTACTTAATAAATATATTTGGACGACTTTATAAGGATAAACGGGAAAGGCTGCATGGTGAAAGCGAGGGATCGTATTTGGTACGGTATCGGAGATGGACTATTTCCAGGAGGTCGTCACAGGTTGATGATGGTGAACATGATTTTGTAAAATAAACGGTGACGTTGAATTATATATACAATATATGCCATTTCCAGATTCAGATTATATATATATATAAAATAAAGTCTATGTTTCCTTGAAACTAAAGATAAAACTGCGTTTCTTTATAATATTTAGAGAAACAACTCTCTCGATCTCTTTTATATAGATGTCTTACTATTGACTATTATGACATTTAACACAATTCATTAAAAAAAATTAAAGTATGGAGATTTTACACCTTTACTTTACTTCGCGTAACTTTTTTCCACGCACTGTAAACTTGTGGACAAATCAACTGTCACCAGCGGTGTTTCCGAACAATTACGTTTTTACCTCCAAGAAACGAGCCTACTCCTATCTCAAAGGTCGGCAATCATCGCTGATCACTTAAGATCAGGTGAGCCGTATGCTCGTTTGCCACTTTTCATATAAAAAAAAATCTCGCAAATGGCTTTATGTTATTGAGTTTATTAGTATGTATGTTTTTTTTAATCAGGATCGTTTATTTCCGTCCCATCATGAAATGTGTCATTAGTACCATCGTCTGTCTTCGTTTTCGGAATCGGACTCCTAACATCCTGTACACTTTCTACGTAACCGAATTTAGATCTAAATAAAACTAGGAAAAAGGTTACCAATACCTAATAAAGTTACAATATTGAGTGAAAATGAAATAGTCAATGAATTTGTTATCATCTATATCTGGATTATATTTATCTCTCTTCACTGCTTACTTGCAAAACAGATAACCTATCACCACCTGTCTCCAACGACTCGTTCTGTTCAGAGCCCATATTTAACTAGTCATGGACAAGCTCAGATATAAAATGTATTCAATATATTTACGATTACGGGGCAGCGAGAGGAGGCGTTTGAAACGCCTCCTGCGCACCCCGACTCGTCGCCTGCGGAGGGAGGGAGCCCCACGGCTCCTCCTGACCTGTTGTCGGCCTCCTTCTGGGACATGACTGTCTCGCAGAAGGAGGCGACTGCCGATTCAAGACCTGTCGCTCCGTACCATCGCAAGTGCGAGGCTCGGAAGCGACAGGTCTACTCCACCGATGGCGGATGCCAAGTCGCAACGCTGCGCTGCCCATCTCGGGCACACCTCCAGGGTGTGCTGGGCAGAGTCCACCGCAGCGCCACAATCATGGCACCGCTCATCAGCCTTGTCGGCCGTCCGACACAGGTAGTCCCCGAAGCAGCCATGCCCCGTGAACACCTGCGTCAGACGGAAGGTGAGAGGTTTGCGCTTTCTGCGCATCCACCGCTCCAGGACCGGGCGCAGAGCACCCGTTGTACGTAAACCGTACGGGTGATGCGCCAGGTCCTCCTCCCACCTCCGGCAGAGTGCTACCACCTAACCGACGGATCCGCCGGACCTCTTTCTGGCAGAGGGTTCTTCCGAGGGCCCTCCTATCCGAGACATAGTCGGACACCTCGGCTAGAACCCCGCCACGAGCTCCCACGGCGGATCGCCGGCAAGCGCAGTAGCTGCCGCCCACGAGATCGTACGGTACCCCCGGATGACCCTGATCGCGGCAATCCGCTGCGCCCTGCGCAGCTGTGCGCGATTGCCGCGAGACAGGTCACCCGCCCAGATGGGGCACCGTACGTGGCCATACCTGACAGACCCCAGAGTACAGCCTCCTGCACACCGCGCTGGGTCCTCCGAGGTTCGGGAGGAAACAAAAATCTATTGGGACAATCTAAGCTAAACTAACTTATATGACACTTCGGGAATGGAATATCATGCACAAACTTTTATTATTGTACTTAAAAAACTGAAATAAACCCATGAGGGTATATTACAGTATTATTGTAGATATATCGTACGTATATATTATACGCTATAAGTAACCGCTAATAGGGCATTACAACTTCTGAAATACAGTAAATAAATAATAAATACGCCTCAGTGAACGGTTCTATGAAGTCGGGTTATTTTATATTGACAATAGTGCGTCAATAGAAATTCACAAACGATGTTTAGTCGTACTATACAACTAATATCTTAAGTGTATATAACTGATATTTCAAATAAATAAGGATGGTTTGAAATCTGGGTTTTCGTTACGACAAAAAACCTTTTCTATGACATCTTTGCAGCAATAATTTGTAATTTGTTATGATAAAGTACTTAATAAATATATTTGGACGACTTTATAAGGATAAACGGGAAAGGCTGCATGGTGAAAGCGAGGGTTCGTAAATGGTACGGTATCGGGGATGGACTGTTTCTAGGAGGTCGTCACAGGTTGATGGTGAACATGATTTTGTATAATAAACGGTGACGTTAAATTATACATACAATACTCGTATATATAAGCCATTTTCCAGATTCAGATTATATATATATAATAAAGTCTATGTTTCCTTGAAATTAAAGATAAAACTGCGTTTCTTTATAATATTTAGAGAAACAACTCTCTCGATCTCTTTTATATAGATGTCTTACTATTGACTATTATGACATTTAACACAATTCATTAAAAAAAATTAAAGTATGGAGATTTTACACCTTTACTTTACTTCGCGTAACTTTTTTCCACGCACTGTAAACTTGTGGACAAATCAACTGTCACCAGCGGTGTTTCCGAACAATTACGTTTTTACCTCCAAGAAACGAGCCTACTCCTATCTCAAAGGTCGGCAATCATCGCTGATCACTTAAGATCAGGTGAGCCGTATGCTCGTTTGCCACTTTTCATATAAAAAAATCTCGCAAATGGCTTTATGTTATTGAGTTTATTAGTATGTATGTTTTTTATATTTGTTACCTCATAACTTTCGACTGGCTGAACCGATTTTGATGATTCTTTTCTTCTTAAATTTGCATTAAACATATGCGCGACAAATGGACGAATAACTCAATAACACGCTGATCGATATCGATGATTTTATTTTTTTTGGAAAGGATGTCGTTTCGAGTGTAGTTCGATGAATGTTTGTTTAGGTTATTTATGTTATATCGTAATATTCCTACGATAATTCAGAAATACAAAGAATGCGTCCGCGCGTAAAAGCGTTTAACGTGTGATTCGATTTAAAAAGCAGTTTTTGTTTTTGCCTGTAAATATACTTGTTCTTTAGTTAAGTAACGTAATTAAGTAAGTTAGTTAAGTTATGGGCAGTAGTTATCGAAAACAATGTGCGCACCGTCTGTCACATACAAAGTTTGAAAACCTGTAGATATGTCTATATATATAAAAGAGAAAGTGTGTGAGTTTGATCCATATAGGCTCCGAAACGGCTAGACCGATGTCAATGAAACTTTCAGAGAATCTTTAGATTGACCTTGCGAGTAATCCGGTAAAGTTTGGTGACGGAGCACTCCTCTTTGAACTGTCAAATACAGCTTTTATTTAATTTGATGATATTCTATTGTTTTAAAACTCATATTTGTATTGACACATGCATTGTGTATATTTATGTCATTATGAACCATATTGAAGGATAATGAAGATAATAAAGTATAATGAAGTATATTAAAGATAATAATTAAGGACTTTGAAGTACTCAAGGTAAGTTACGCGCCGCCGTTTACTGATGCTGCTGATACACGGCTGTAATGTCTTTTATTCCCATCACCCGCTCGAGAAGAGAATAGAAAATAATGATTACAAAGAGAAATGAATAATTACATGTATTGTGAGAGTTTAATGAAATAGTCAATGAATTTGTTATCATCTATATCTGGATTATATTTATCTCTCTTCACTGCTTACTTGCAAAACAGATAACCTATCACCACATGTCTCCAACGACTCGTTCTGTTCAGAGCCCATATTTAACTAGTCATGGACAAGCTCAGGATATAAAATGTATTCAATATATTTACGATTAAAATTAAAAACTGATCAAATCGTATCGAACGTTGACAGATCAAACGTTAAACACTACGTGCAAATGCTCTCTTTTACTAACTAAGTAGTAAGTTTATGTGATGATCAACTAAATTATTAATTATGAATTAAAAGTACAATAAGGTTCAGGTAAATCACTAAGATATCATTGGAAGTAGTTATTATGCATAGCAATCGCTGGGTGCCATGTGTTGCCAGCTAGCATTTTCCTCTCTGCTGGCCCTCAAACGGGCATGTTCGTGCACAGGAATGCCGACAGCCTGTTCCGTCCATCGCAGTAGGGATGCCCAAAGAATTTAAGTTTCCCCCTACGTACTTGAATAATACTGCTGAAAACTATAAACGACTGATACTTTACCGTACATATCTTATTTTCAATTAGTGGTCTCGGTATCACCAGTACGCACTACGCAGTCACCAACTATCATATATTCGTTTAGTAATTGCTATTTTGAATCGATCGACAGTTATCACTTTATCGCGTACATTTATTGTTATCGATGTATTTTCAACCGACTTCAAAAAGCAGGAGATTCTCAGTTCGTCTGTGTGTTTTTTTTTAATTTGTTACCTCATAACTTTCGACTGGCTGAACCGATTTTGATGATTCTTTTCTTCTTAAATTTGCATTAAACATATGCGCGACAAATGGACGACTCAATAACACGCCGATCGATATCGATGATTTTATTTTTTTTGGAAAGGATGTCGATTCGAGGGTAGTTCGATGAATGTTTGTTTAGGTTCTGATTGATGCTATATCGTAATATACCTACGATAATTCAGAAATACAAAGAATGCGTCCGCGCGTAAAAGCGTTCAACGTGTGATTCGATTTGAAAGCAGTTTTTGTTTTTGCCTGTAAATATACTTGTTCTTTAGTTAAGTAACGTAATTAAGTAAGTTAGTTAAGGTATGGGCAGTAGTTATCGAAAACAATGTGCGCACCGTCTGTCAAATACAAAGTTTGAAAACCTGTAGATATGTCTAGATATATAAAAGAGAAAGTGTGTGAGTTTGTTCCATATAGGCTCCGAAACGGCTAGACCGATTTCAATGAAACTTTCAGAGAACCTTTAGATTGACCTAGCGAGTAATCCGGTAAAGTTTGGTGACGGAGCACTCCTCTTTTTGAACTGTCAAATACAGCTTTTATTTAATTTGATGATATTCTATTGTTTTAAAACTCATATTTGTATTGACACATGCGTTGTATATATTTATGTCATTATGAACCATATTGAAGGATAATGAAGATAATAAAGTATAATGAAGTATATTAAAGATAATAATTAAGGACTTTGAAGTACTCAAGGTAAGTTACGCGCCGCCGTTTACTGATGCTGCTGATACACGGGTGTAATGTCTTTTATTCCCATCACCCGCTCGAGAAGAGAATAGAAAATAATGATTACAAAGAGAAATGAATAATTACATGTATTGTGAGAGTTTAATTAAATATTTAATGATGTAAGTTTGCTGTTTAAATAAAATAAAGCAGGTACGCTAGTACTCTATAAATCATTAACCATAGTTACCCTTAATGGAAAAAATGCCGTAAAAATTCAAAAACTAGTTTTCAATAATAATACTTCTAAGTACCCACATACCACTGATATAGCTTGTCGCGACAAATTATTTGTATTGATCATTGTTTTCTTGTGTTATCTATATTTTTCATTCCTGCTATCGACATAACAACACATTCTCATCTTATATCAACACAAAGCGGTATATTTAGCAATCGACTGATTAGGAATTGAACATAACGATAAAGTCACCTGATATGATGCATCGTACTATTTACGTAACAATCGTGATTATCATCGATGTATTTTCAACCGACTTCAAAATGAAGGAGATTCCCAATTCTTCTATATGTTTTTATTATGATTGTTACCTCATAAATCGTCTGAGTGAACCGATTTTTATGATAAAGCTGGTTCTTCCCGTGTGATCCAATTTGGTCCAATTCTGACAATGGGATCTTCTAATATAATTATTTTAAGTCTTAAATACCAAACGATTTCGATGATTCCTTTTTTATTAGAAAGGATGTACTTCAAATGTAGTTTGATTAGAGTTTGGTTAGGTTCTGAATAATTCTATTTCGTAATATTTCTATTCGATTTGAAGTCCGTTTTTGTTCCTAAATTTACTTGTCAAAGACAGCGTTAGGATTAGAAGTAAAATTGCATATCGCATACCAAAATTAATTCGTACACAATCTAAAGTTCACATACCGTACCGTACGGCAGTAAAAGCTCGCCTACGTCACTTTATTGTATCAATTAACTAATAGCTAGATAACGGGCAGTTGCATAAACTTCCCTCGAACTACATGTGCATATTACAACACCAGCAGAGAAATTCCCACACACAGTGTAACATTATAAACTGTCATACCGTCCATTTCATACATTTAGCCGTGTGAATTGAATTAGTCTGTGATCAAATGCGTAGCTAAAGTTAGAGCAGTGTGTACGACAACTATAGGAACCCAGACGTATCGAGACGACATTGACAGTCATGTGGTCTCAGCTATCAACGTGTCAATGAACTTATGATGTCCCAATACGCTACGAGCTTTTAAAGTGCTGAAACGTTCAACCAGTAGTATGAGTACGAATGCAATTATTTGGAGAAATAGCGACAATATTCATGAAATAATTATGATGAAAATTACTTAAATTACAACTTCCAATAATAAAAATATAGTTAAAATTTAACGATAAACTATAAATAAATACAATATAATAATTATTTATTTCCAACTAAGCTTAAGCTTATGTTAGGATCCCTCAGTCATCCCTGTAGCTCTAGGCTCGTAGAATAAGACTACGGTATCCCCTGCCTGTCGTAGAAGGCGACTAAAAGGGGCCTCGGGTTCACTGAGCGATAAGCGTGGCCTTTGTCGTCCGCCAAGCTGGATCCGGGAAGAAGGCAACATCGGCTGGCCCGTGTCCCCTTGCACTGCGAGGGAACAGGGGGGGAGGGAGTAACCACTCTCCCCCCGGAACTCGCTCTCCTAAGAGCACAGTGCAGAGAGGCTCCGGAGCGTTCCTCTGGAGATTCCGGAGCCTCTCTGCACTGTGGAAGGGCCACCGGGGGCGGTTTTAGTGGGTTAAAGCCCCACATAACCGCCGCCTCTCCAGAAGGCGGGGTATCTTTTTGAAGATCCTAGATAAGTAAAAATTCCCGTCAATAGTCGAATGATGGATTCGAACCTACGACTTTACGATTCCCATACCGTACCGGTTTGGATTGGGTAACACCGATAGCATAGTTATCTGTATGTCATTTAAAAATAAATGGCCGTAGTAGCTTAAATACGTATAGTAGCATAAATTGCATAGTACGGTAGAAATCCGAGTTCGATCCCCGGTGCACCAGTGAAATTGTTATGGTTTTTTAAAGGAAAATTTCTCATGTGTATGAAAAGTGGACCATACCCTAATACTCTCTTCAGATAAATGTGCCAAACAGTGAGACATATATAGGCTGTAACTTTACATAACAATTCATTAACGAAATCAAGTCTAGTGTATTACATTTTTTCTTTGTATTCAAAAACTTCAACTCAATCAGATTGTAACGATTGACAAATGCATTACCTAAACAAGCTGAGATCATAAAGTATTTTAAAGTGTGACATTAAAACGATAATTGAAGCCGATAAAAAATCGATTCACACAATTTCTATACCTTTTTATGTTTGTACGGCTAATTCTAGATTTAGTTGCTTTTTCTTCCTTTGCTCAAAAAATACAAAAAAAATAGGTTTTCTAAACGTTGACTGTCATTGTCATGCCGGAAGGCTTTAACAATTATGCTCTTCGAACGCTTCTGCTTGAACCTTTATGAGAAAGATCAAAGAACAATCTCAGCTTGAGCCTAGCTGCAAAAAACAATGTTTTATTTAAATTTTATATTAATTTGTATGTCACATATACGACCTTGTTAGTTGTTTTCTTTTTCTATAATTTGAAATTGTTTTTAAATAGCTGTCACGACTGACAAACGAACTGAAGATTTTCATTGTATTCAGTAACATTGTAAAGTTTATATGAAATAGAAATAAGTTGTTGTTTCTATAGAATCATAAAATCGTAGCAACGTTTTTTCTTAGTAATTATTTGTACATTATTTTTATGTATATATAGCTTATATAATTAGTTATAAGATAGAAATTGTTTAACCAAAATACACGATAATAATAACACTTTTGTTTTTGATTTTATAATTTCTTATTGTTCATTTATTACTTATTATAATTACTAAAGCAAGTGTATCGGCATCTGTATGTATTTATGTCTTAAATAAAGAGATAAAAATCTAGCTAAGAAATTACAAATACGAGTAAATACCTGAAGCAAATGAAATAAGCGATAAAAGTGGAAAGCGAATTAGTACAGAAAGAAAAGAAAAATCACCTTATCAACCGGTTAACGCATTTCCAAAGTGGATTACTCACAGCAATTGCTCATAGGTATTCGTAAACTGTTAATCGTGTTAACCACTCGGACGATTAAAATTGATGACGTTACCAAACACAGCCCCACGGGGTCAAGAACAACGGTTGTCGTCCGGTAAGACAACTACACTGAGTCAATGTTAGTTATTCGGATTATTGTTAATTAGCAAATAACATATTTGACCTCATAATTTGTCCACTTTCGAGTATTTGTACAAAAGTCCATCGGAATTTTTGAATATAGACGTTCTATTTTTTAATATTTGTTTACATAGCCTCCACAAATACAAATAAATATACGGCCATGTGACATTACAATTGGATTTTTTTATAAAATAGCATTCAAGTAACTTATTAGTTGAATTTTACATCTGTATAATTACTATTAAAACACCTAAAATGTTTTAGAAAGTTTATCTAGCACTAAATAAAATAATTACTGTACTCTATTTTTATTATAAATAAACGTAGAAAGGACGCCGACAGACCTTGAAAACATATGGCTAACATAGTAACCGTACAAACAGTGGTTACTAGCGATAGAGGTTCAGGCTAAGCGAACTAAGAGCTCTGCCACCTCTCAATCCGGTGAAGCAGTCAAGGCCCGCTTCTCTGACCAATCTATTTTATAAAAAAAAAACGGATGAAATTTAATCAATTTATTTTTATAAATATCAAACCGAAATACGTAAACTCATTGGTAAAAGCCGACTGGAATGCGATAGCCAGAGAGTATACAAGGAAAACTTAAATAAAATATTTCTAAATTGAATATTGTAAAAGAAACAATAGAAATAAATACTTTCTTCGAATTGATGTGTTAAGTCAAATCTCGTGTGATGGCCGGCCATGTGTGTAAAGTGCATGCCTGAGCATCGCTGCAAAACCACTCTGCAAATATACCATAAAATGTTCAAGACTGCCCTTACTCGAACGCTTTCCGGTAACGAAGATTGATTACGAATTTCAATTTGTTACTACTAACCGCACCAAATACGCAACATAATTTAATGTTATATTATTAATCGATTCATAATTTTCAACCGCCTTCAAAAGGAGGCGGTTCTCAATTCGCCTGTATTTTTTCTTATGTTTGCTAACTTTCGCTTGAGTGCACGATTAGGATGATTCCATTTTTATTTGAAAACTGATGCTTTTGGTGTAGTCCTATTTAAATTTGGTCCAATTCTGGATCCCCTGGATCTGGATATAACGTGAATTTTATGTGCTGACCACGCGCTCTTTTTCTAAAACATGTGAAGTCGGACTATGCCCTTATTAAATCTCTTTACACAGAAGGCCTGCGCCCAACAGTGGGACATTTATATTATATATATAAAGGCTTTAACTTTAACTTTTAACTCAGTAGATAGAAGGAGGAAATGTCAAGTTTTCAGAAATTTTAAATCAACACTAAACATTCATGGAAATTTACAGAGAATGTTAATTTTTAGCAGTGTTCTAATAATGGTGTTAGATACTAAGATGCATGCATTAAAGTCGTTAATAAAGTTAGCATATTAACAGGATATCTTAAACGTACGATTTGTTTTAATCCACTCAATTCAGCACACGTTAACCTAATATGCGAATTAGCATACTACGCTTTAGCTGCATTAACTGCATTCCGCAAATATAAGATCGACGCGTTAAAGCTAAAACAAGGGGATCCACTTAACAAAAGGCTTCTTCAAAATTCACAAACTGCATTAGCACTTTTAACACATCATTCTTTGAACCAGTTCAACGACACAGGAATATAAAAATTGTGAATTAACTTGCATTTCCGAAGACCGGCGTATATTAACGGTCATGAATCATAGATTAAATAAACTTGGCCAACTTCGGTCATAGGTATAGGTTTGTTATTGCCTGTATTAAGATATAAATTCCTTTGCAAATCGAAGATTATTAAGTAATAACAATATCTTAATGAATTAACGGTCAGAGGATAAAGAGCTTGACTGGATTCGTAACATCTGCGTCTGTTCCTTATGTTTACTGTATATGCCTTGTGCGGACATTCCCCAAGACGTTCTTACACTTCTTTAGTTAGCGTATTAACGAAATTATAATATACCTCTTTAAATCTTTATATATATATATATATATACCTTTTTATATGTATTTATTAAAATAATAATGATAATAATTTGTGGATAATGTTGTTGGTAGTGCAGTTACATATTTTATTTCTATTATGTCTTTTATAATATCAATTGTGCTATTGTTTATTGTCCCAAATAAAGAGAAAAAAAAGAGAAAAAAAATATTATAGTTTTAAAAGTTTTGTTCATCTCACAGGTTTGTTCCTAGCTTGCACACCAGTCCCCCGCTCAAAATTGTAATTAATAATTGCTATTGAAATTATTGTGGGATAATAAAAAAATGTTTGTTTGTTTGTTTGTTTATCTATTAACAAGTACGTTAAACGTTATTACGTGCGGTCGCCCTCTTTTTATTTCCGAATTATTGTAAGAATATTATGTAATTAAATTAATCAGGACCTAATCAAACTACTCTTAAAGTACATCCTTTCCAATAAAAAATAAATTATCGAAATCGGTTGGCGTGATGTTAACTTATTCGTCCATTTGTGGCGCACATACTTGATGTAAATTTAAGACTTTTATGATTTTCTCATGGATCCCATTGTCACAATTGGAATTGTTTTTAAAATTCCAAAATGAAACCACACGGGAAGCCCCAGCTTATAAATAAAAAAAGAATCATCAAAATCGGTTCACCCAGGCGAAAATTATGCGGCTCCTTTTGAAGTCGGTTGGAAAGTAAAATAAATCTTAAATTTATTTTTTACGCATTATAATTATTTAAATTTTATTTTGGTATCCTCTGATATTATAAAAAGCTTCTTTTTTGTGTCTAAACGGCCGGTATCGATGTTGCAAAAGAATTAGGTAAAGCAGCGACAGTCAGAACATCGCAACGAAAAATTTGGTACGTAATTTTTTGAGTTTATTTTTAATAACATTAAAAGCCATTACAAGCCAATCAAATTTAAAATAACACAACAAATACAATTAAAACAATTGAAACTAAAATGTAATAGTAGTCTCTTAAGTTTGAACGGGAAAAAAATCATAAAATTAGTTTTATAGCAATCTATCTATACAAATAAAAGAGAAAGTGTGTGGGTATGTTCCAAATAGGCTCCGAAATGGCTGGACCGATTTCAATGAAACTTTCACAGAATCTTCAGATTGACCTGGCGAGTTATCCTGTAAAGTTTGGTGATGATCGGAGCACTTCTCTTTTTGAACGTTCTTGTGTATAATAAAGTATATTAAACATAATAAGTAAGGATTATGAAGTATTCAAGGTAAGTAATAGCGTACATGGTTGTAGGTAATGATCTTCACCCGCTCGAGAAGAGAATGAATACGTAGAGAAATGAATAATTTAATATATCGTGAGAGTTAAATTAAATATTTATTGTTTAAATAAAATCAAATAAAATCTAGCCCGGCGAAGCGGGCTGGGCGCGCTAGTATACAATATTCGGTTGCATGGTCAGAGGTATTTAACCACCTAGCCGGTTTCTACCAATCGGTTTTTCAGTTTCTAAAGTACAAAAAGCATTTACTAATATTTGTGTCATATGTATGGCGATGGGCACAAGACAGGTCTTGGGACCTAACAAGATTGGAGAAATACAGACAGCCTATTTTCTATTTTATTTTGCAACTGACAGTTTTCACGCTTTAGATGTTTTAAGAGTGTGTACAAAGCTCTCACTAGAAATATGCACATTGACATTCGAAGAAGTATAGAGTGGCCTCCATTTTCGGACATGTGATCTGGAATTTTCCCCACGACTTATGTGTTTGTTGTCAAACGTTAGCCAACTAATTAATGCGCGTACACGATCGTCACATAACCGCCGTCAACTAAACATTTTCGTATGCGACACGGAATTTGTTTTTAAAATCATACCGCAAATATTGCTGTAAATGAAATAACCGTTTCGTAATACCCTACCGATCAATAGAGGAACGCTAACGGTGCTCCCGTGAAATTGTATAGAGCTCGTGTCGTGTAACTAACGAACAATCGTAATTCTTTGATTTTATAACCAACTGGTTTCCAGTTTTGTGAAATCTTAACCGTAACGGATTAATTTACGTTTTCATTGGGACTGTTTGTATTGGATTTAATCTTGCTTTAACATTTGATGCAATATCTAATGAAGTCATCGAGGATTCTTAGAAAGAAGTTAATGTTGAAATAGCTAACATAGCTCTGTTGTGTAAGAAAACGTGTCATTCGGTCGATATAATCAAGGCTCTACATATCAAAGGAAGAAAATATGGTTATTAGGATGACACCGCTCGACCACATGCCAGAACAATTACATAGATATCTCTAGTGGTAACCGCAATGCACGGCGAGCCATTATGTGCATCCAATCAGCAAATTCATCCATAGTATTGCTATTATACGGCGTGTCACCGCAACTTCTATATGAATATATATTGTTTTGAAATAAGTGTACATACTAAAAGCCACAATAAAATTACAAATTATGGATAATATCCTGTCCCCTGATGCTTTTCTTGATTATCGCTTATGATAATAAAACACCTTTACACGTACTTGTACAGTATAATTCAGTCGAAATCTTAGAACAATCAGCCTGAACTTGTGAGTGGCACTCAAAGTTAGTTTAGTTTTTAGTATATATAGTTGAATGTCGGTTAGATTATTCGTGAAATAGCAACCGACCTAGTCGTGGTTTCTGTTGCTCTCGGATCGGAATGCTTACGCGTAACATAGTGACCGTCCAGGCCGAGGTTACCCCTCACCGGGGTACCCTTGTGTCGAGTTACTAGCGATAGAGTTTCAGGCTACCTAAGAGCTATGTACTAGGCCAGCTTCTCTGGCCATACTGTATAGTTCGTCAAAAAAAATCGTAGGGCAAAGGTCGCCGATGTAGTCAATTTGGAGTTGTTCAATGTGCGATTGAATTAGGACTAGATTATGTGTGTAAAAATCTAAGTCAAACAATTTTATCAAGTGATTTTATTTTACTTAAAAACCCGAAAAATAGCCAATTAATTGTTATTATTAGCCGCGGCCGACCATAAGTAAGCCAAACCTCTTAGCCATCAATGCTTGCTTGCTACTAGGAGTTGATCGAATGATTTTATACTTTAGATAGTTGTATAGTAACGAAATGTATGTACGAGCATAACTTTCGAACTACTGCACCAAATTGGATTTACACGACATGGTTTGTATATAAAAAACAATAAAAGATTTTTTTATTACAACGAGATTTAATAAATCTCATTAAAAAAAAGTGAGTGTAAACAAAATTACGTTCAATTGTTCAGTCAACGAATGGCAACTTCAAATAGACCAACGTCATATCATAAATGTCAATCATAGAATCCTGTCCTGTTCAAATCAAAACCTCTTTGAGGTTCTACTATTAAATACTGGCAAAAGACTAATAAAAAAAGGGCGGTACGAAGTTTGCTGGGTCAAATGAAAAATATAGCCAAAAACAATATATTTTTGTCTTATGTAACCTTCAAAGAATCGTTCTACCAACAAATAAAAAAATGCAAATATATATAATACGGAAAATTTCGTGTCACTTAGCACGCGTTTAAATTCACTATAAGCGACGTATAAACATAAACAATAAAACATAATTGTTGATACGGAGTTAATGAATAACATAAACAAACATTTAATCTAGGAAATACATCGGATTAGATGTTTATCAAAACTGAAGAAATTTAAACGACATGTATAATATATCATAAATTTTACCTTATTACCGTGAGCAATGCGGGCCTTAGGCAAGTTTCCCACTCCAACTTCACAGAAGTAATATATACGAAAAATTTGCATGTGAATTGCAACAAATACAAGGAAAACTAGAAGTATATCATGTACGGGACATTTATAGATAACGTATATTAACACTGAAACATTATTGTCTAGCAGCTGAGCGGTCGATTCACAATCTGACGGTTTAAAATTTGAATCCTAGCTGCTCACGACTTTTGTGTACAGATTTTATCGCGTCTTATGTATGATTTTAAATCCGGACATTTCGAGCGCCTTTTGACACCTTAATGGTTCATGGTCGCGGAAAGGACTAAAATATTTGACATCCCATTGTCATAGGTGTTTGTCAAGCTACCGTCTGATTTTTAACTTTATTTTTATTGATGTTTGTTCCGATCTACGCATAATTTGTGTCTTGAACTTTGCGAGTACTTTTTATTAATTGTAAGTGCAGGGATGTACTCGGTGTTAAATTTAATTTTATTAACAAACGATATTCTTTTATCCAAATGTAAAACAATTGCGTAAATGTAAGAAATCTTTACAGGACTTTCTTGCTTTTCGATGTCATAAGTTCAAATAAAAATCATCATTTATACCTGTGTATGTGGCTATCAGCTCTTCGAATACTGATTGCTATGTCTGTCTATGCTCCTAGGTTTAAAAAGGCGTAAGGACTTTCAGAACCTAAGCT
The DNA here is from genome assembly GCA_029286785.1 of Meandrusa payeni. NCBI lineage: Eukaryota > Metazoa > Arthropoda > Insecta > Lepidoptera > Papilionidae > Meandrusa > Meandrusa payeni. The sequence goes on along the minus strand of JAGSMX010000003.1, from coordinate 4,620,648 downwards.
GTGTAAACGTTTTACTCATGATCAGACGGTCTGAAGTTCAAATGAAGCGGTACAATTGCATTTTCAATGCGTACTAAACTTAAGCTCATGTACTTTTAACCCTAACATACATTGTCTAGGCACTTATCACGCTTATTTGGGACACATATGTGCCAGGCAGTGACCCTATCGCGATCGGGTACAAATTTTAGCAAGAGATTCAATTTTACGTTTATTATATACGTAGATGTTTTCATTCATTATAATCAATGGATTAGATCGGATTCTTATCAAACAAAACATCTATAAACACAGAACTCAAAGAACAATCTAAAACTAACAAGAATAATGTAAACGAATACTTAGTGGTAAGCTGATATTTACTTACGAGTACATACAGTATTCAAACAGTTTAGTGAATATAGTTAATCGAATGTTGCCACCATCATGCTTAGGCTCTTATCTAGAGTTCAGTCACCATTTCTGAACCGCTATTATAATCTAGCAAAATAAACTTCTGTAAACGCATCGAAATTCCTCTGGCGCTATGTTTGAGATGATCAAACATACGCGCTAACTCTCCTTAGTGATTATAATATGCAAACAAGTGTCGGACTACCCGTTAAACTGTAGGCGTGAAGATAGCTATAGCAAGGCATTGATGAGTTAAAACCGATGTCTTAAATATTTGCTAAAATACAGAATAGCTGTACTTACTGGCCTGTAATTTGTTTATAATGCAGCCGGCATTGCAAATTCCTTGCTACCTTAATTTTTCACAGTTTAAGTGTACAGACAGATAATCTCATGAATGATTCTTTATCCGATTGTTTACTTTATATCTTGAGACTGTTGACTGCTGGACTTGTCCTCTGTCAACGATTTTAAAAGGAGCGGTTTAAGCTGCTTTACATCTACCTCCATCCAGCGACCATTATGAAGTCGTCAGACCATTTTGCGGGTATTCATCTCCATCGGCCACCTCTTCCACCCGCTACGTGCCTTACCGCTACGTGCCCTACCGTTACGTGCCCTGCCGCTACATGCCCTACCGTTACGTGCCCTGCCGCTATATGCCCTACCGCTACGTGTCCTGTACCCAGTAGTCGGTTTTATATATCTATTGCTTATTTTGGTTTCATATTAGAAACAGCACATTTCGTTTTAGCCTATGTTACAACACTTGTGAACCGAACAAAAATTACTCCATTTATTACAAAGTTACTGGGTTTCGTGGAATAATGTCCATTGACCTAATAACACGGACTTTTTATGCTCGAGCTTAATGTACAATGTTACATTAAGTTACACTTTACAAATAATTACAATATCTGCATTGTGATTGAGGGTTATCAGTTAGAAATATAGAATTTTAGTAACGTCAAAGCGATAGCGCGCTATTGGGTGGTCCGACGCCAAATCTAGAGACCACAGGTCAAACTCTAATCAGACCTCGGGTACTGGTGACATTTTAAGAAATTTAAAAAGAATAACTTGACCTCTTGTCCTGCAACTATTTTGCCACACAAGAGACTTGACTTGTCTGTTTGTTACAATTATAAATACTGATTTACCACACACTCGGCAGTGAAGGAAAACATCGTGAGGAAACCTACATGTCAGTCTTTCCATACGGGTACCATCTGGACACCTTTAAGTCCAATGTGAACAGACACCTTATAGGCTCACATGCTCCATCCTAGGTTTCATTTTCGCCTTCCATCAAGCGAGATAGAAGACTCAGAAAATGTCTTATGGCATGTGACGTCAACCATCCGCTCAATAATAAAATGCTTATGCCCAACAGTGGGACATATATATAGGCTGTAACTTTAATGTGAGAAACAACTGTTAAAAGTTAAACTGTATGTTATGTTGATTAATACAAGCACTGATGTAAAATGCTTGCATGTAACTTATCTTTACGTCTAAACCTTCACCCCAATTGCGTTTTACATCCGTGAAAGTTTTAATGATGTCTGATTAATGCATTATTGATTGGAATACAATATTCAACCTCTCAGAACTACTACGATTATAGTAGTGCTATTCAGTCGGGTCGATATCATAATTCTTTAAATACCTATCGCAATATTCTATATCAGGAATATCCGTACTGACGTAAACTTTTAACTTATAGTTAAAGCAAAACTTATGATAAATCATTAGAATATTAACTTTTAACTTGTGTTAATATATATTTTTTTGAAACATCAGATATAATTACGGAAGTTAACAATGTAATCCGCAGATTAAACAACGCCAGAGAATACCGATGTAACATTACAGTGGCTTCGTATTTGAATTGGATTAATTCACTGACCCCAACCCCGTTCATGCCGGTGCTCACCCACTTTTGACGTCACGCGAACTAATGCCGACCACTTCAGACTTTGAACAGCCCGTTTAAATTGCCGCTCGGAAGTTCGTAGCGGTAAAGAGCTGAAATTCAAGCTTATTTACAAAGTTACTGCGTTATATAATATGAGAGAATTATATTAAAATCTGACTTGTTAGTAATTACTACATAAACCAAAATTCAAATAAACCTAATAAACCATACGTAAAGAAGTTTTACTTTCAACAATGACCCATTTATAGCCTACTAGCTTTTTTTTTTTGTTGACGGGGAGGAAATCTTCACAAAGATACCCCGCCTTCAGGGGGGAAGGCGGCGGTTATGTGGGGTTCTTACCCACTAAAACCTCCCCGGTGGCCCTTTCCTCGGTGCATGACGAGGGGCTCCGGGATCTCCAGTGGAACGCACCGGAGCCCCTCTGCACTGTGCTCAAGGAGAGCACGTCCCGAGGGGGGAGGTTACTCCCTCCCCCCCTGTGCCCTCGTAGCGGAAGGCGACACGGGCCAGCCAATGTCGCCTTCTTCCCGGGTTCAATTTGGTGGACGACTCAGGCCCCCACCCTTGTCGCCCAGTGAACCCGAGGCCCCTTTTAGTCGCCTTGTACGACAGGCAGGGGATACCGTAGCCTTATTCTTGAGAGCCCAGAACTACAGAGCTGGATAGCCTACTAGCTTACCCAGCCCACTTCGTCGGGCTAGATTTTGCTTTGTTTAATTTAAACAATAAACTTATATCATTAAATATTTAATTCAACTCTCACAATATATTAAATTATTTCTTTCTCTCCGTATTGATTCTCTTCTATTCTCTTCTCTAACGAGTGATGATCATTACCTACACCCATGTATGTACATGTAACCCACATCAGTAAACACAATATCATTCCTATCATTTAGGGATTTATTATACTTCATTGTACTTCAATATGGTTCATAATGACATAAATATACCCAACGCATGTCACAACACAAATTTGGGTTATAAAACAATAGGATATCATCATAGTAAATAAAAGCTGTATTTGACAATTCAAAAAGAGGAGTGCTCCGAACGTCATTAAACTTTCAAAAAATTCAAACATACAAGATTACTCGCCAGGTCAATCTGAAGATTCCCTGAAAGTGTCATTAAAATCGGTTCATCCGTTTCGGAGCCTATACGGATCAAACCGACACACTTTCTCTTTTATATATAATATATTAGATATTACAATCTGGAGAATTTCATTAAAGTACATTGTTAACCGGAAAACATAGTGAGTAATGGTAAAGTGTGCGGTGTTGGCTCATCCTGCTTTGGATTGACAAATGATATCCCGAAGCCTTATAATACTTTTTAGTAAAACGCAGGGGAAAGTTGTGACTCATCAATGACGGCAGCGGTAGTAGCATTGGATTTGTCATAGTTCTTAGCATCCGAAGCCTTAGGAAAGAATTTAAATTTTTAATTCGTTCTGACATTAAATTCCTAAGCGGTTGAGTTATCTTGATTGATTATATATGTTCTTCAAGGAAATGATGACAAAGTCGCAAAGACAACATTTTGGTTCAACTTCTAAGGAAACAGACGAAAACATCTGAATCATTCTCTACATTAGATTTTACCTTGATTAGTAAGAATTTGATATATTTATAAAGACATAGTTTACGAAGACTACGTACAGTTAGTTAAAACCTCTTAAAACGCTTAAGGAAAAAAGTATATAGAAATCACGTTCATGGAATATCAAATTTACAAATGAACTATTAGAGTACAGTCGACTATAATTTTCTTATCCCGGACAACATTAAAACATGATTTAAAACTTGAATGACTTTATATCTACACTCGTGAGCAAATATAAAGGGTCGGACTAAATGGTAAATTTTACGCCACATGGAAGCAACACTAAGTACTAAAATTTAAATAAAAATAAAATTTAATGAAAAATACTGTATTATTCAAGTTTACGTAAGATATCCTTTGTCTTTAAGTTAATGGTTTTTAAAATATAATAAAAATATGTTATTTTACTTTAAGCATATTTAATTGTCTATCATGCACAGAAGCGTCAATAGCCTAATGGTGGGTTCGAATCCAGCATTCGACTATTGCCGTGAACCATGTCCTAGCACAAGCTTAAGCTTAGTTGGAATGGTTAACAAGATTGTTAGTAATATTTCTGAAAAAAAAAACAAGAAATATTACTAGCTTTCTTTTTTCAAAAAAAAAAATGCACAATTTATTTCAGGCAACTAGCGTCTTTACCTTCTTTTCACAGTTTCTTAACCGACCCTTTATCTTTGCTCACGAGTATATATATGCGTGTAGTTTAATATTAATTTAATAAATGTATACATTAGGTGTTGTTAATAAAGGTTTGATTTGATTATATTATTGTGTAAATTTGGTCAATTTCCTGCATTAACCATAGTAGCAGAACGTAGCGTATACAATACTTGAGCATAAACGAAGGGCAATTTTTATATAATATATAAATATAACGAATTAGATTTTTTTTTTTTTATGACGAACTACACAGGGTAACCTCGGCTTGGACGGTTACTATGTTACGCGTAAGCATTCCGATCCGAGGGCGCCCGAGAGGGCCGAACCACGACTCGGTCGGTAGCTATTTCACGGATAATCTAAGGGACATTCGAAAAGCTAAACTAACTTTAAGTGCCACTTCGGGAAGCGTTTGCGCTGGGAGAAGAAGTGGCCGAAGAAACTCCAGCAACGCTCCTAGCATCTAAGGGGTGGGGAATGAATTAGATTACGTGTTGTTTGGTAAGGGAAAATGATACCAAAGTGCAATAATCTAAATTTTGGATTAAATAAAAAAACAATACTATACAATACCTGTCGAATGTTAGGACAAGGAAAAACAGTCAAAACAATTTTTGTTTGAAACGAACATTTCAACATCGTCGCGTTAAGATAAGAATACGTATAAATTAAACAAAATAGATGAACTAACCCATTACTGTGGTTATAATCAAATAAAAAAATAATATTAAAATTATTTCATATCATTAGCATACATGATAGAAAGCTCAAAGATCATCATAAACTCACAAAATGTAACCAACAAATTTAGTAATTTGGGAAAGTGGCATTCGTGTGGAATGCCTCCTTTTTTTTTTACACGTGTTCTTTGTCTTCTAGTGTGCCGCCGGTAAACAAAATTATCTCAGAATCATGAAATTAGATTTTAAAAATTTGTTACCCTCAAAATATACAAAGAAAAGAAAAATCAAAAGAAGAGTCTAGATCGTAAGAAAAGTCTAGACTAAAAGTGAAAGGAAAAACGTTGACATGTGTCTTTTATAAAATTTTCTTATTTCAAATATAATTTAAAAAAATTTATCGTCTAAAAATACTTTTTGGTAACTGGCGAATACCAGTCGCCACAGTACTTTTTAATCAGTTATAATAACCGTGTAAGATAACTGCATATGTGGATCATCAAAAAAAAATCTTTCCATAACTGTATTTTCACGACAGGACGCATTGCATTGGAATTTGCGCAAACAAACGACAATACTTAGGATGTGTACATTATGTGCGAAAGATCTATTAAAGCTTTGGTACCTTCAGAAGGAAGGGCAATATTGAGCAAAATGTGTGAGCTTATTTTTTATTTATCAAAACGATTTAATGCCAAGGAATACACCCTAGTAAAACTGCTTTGCGTTAAACAAGTTTGTATTTGCTGTTCCTTCGGTGACAATTATACTACTGAAGAAGCTACATTTGAATATTCATAAAGGACCTAGGCGGATAGGTTTGGCTTGAATTGAATTCTCTATTTTGCGGACTGGTTCAAGTGGACTTACGTGTCATACAACTCGTTTTATTATGTTATGTTAATTTTATATTCCTTAAAATGGAAATTAGAAATCAATATAAAGAATCTTGTCCGGGACTACATCGTTATCAACACATTTCTAGATATTCCGTGATGTTTATATGTAATATCCCTCTGAGGTCCCGTTACTACTTTAAGTTTAAATTATGTAGTACAATATTCTGCTATGAGGAGTCAGAGTGGAAGGTCATTCGCATGCTTACTTTTATAGCAGAAGGGGTAAACAAATATTCGGCTTTTGATCTTCACCCTTAGAGTACCACCACTAGGATCCGAGCGGGACGGGGTCGGTTCCATTATTATTAAGGTGGACCCGGGAAGAAGGCAACATCGGCTGGCCCGTGTCGCCGTGCACCGCGAGGGCACAAGGGGAGGGAGTAATCTCCCCCCCCGGGATGTGGTCTACTAGAGCACGGTACAGAGGGGCTCTGGTGCTTTCCACTGGAGATCCCGGAGCCCCTCGTCATGCACCGAGAAAGAGCTAATGGGGAGGTTTTAGTGGGTCAAATCCCACATAACCGCCGCTTTCCCCCCAGAAAGCGAGGTATCTTTTTGAAGATTTCCTCCCCGTTAACAAAAAAAAATGGTTTCATTATTACTGTGTAGCACTGACTTGGGAGGGTTATTTTGCCCCAAGATGGACAGTAAAGTACTATCTCGCACTCCGACGGGAATGGGGCATTGGTTCCTGTCTATGATTTTTTATTTATTTTTAAGGTAGTGAATGTGTTTTCCTATAATAGTATTGAAGTGTTTGATCGAGCTCGTGGTTGGACTCTCAGGGACCATTGCGCTAAATTACTAATGATAATGGTTTAGACCGCTTAAGAACTCAGCCAACTCGCATTCCGAAAAAATGCAATTGCACGACACACCGTCAGCTGTGTCTATTACACAGATGACTGTGACGATGCCACAGGAAGGCTGGTGACAAGGGCAATGGCCGCATCAAAGGAGAAAACAGTGAGGACTACAACCTAAAAATGCCATGCCATTATTAGGTCGCGGAGAAGCTAATAGAAATGCAGTTTACGACGGGTGAACCAGAGCGTTTTATTGTAAAAAAAAATTGTAACTGTAGAGGTCTCTCTAGTCTTCACAAGTCTGTGGTTACGCTTTAATAATAATTAAAAAAAAACTCTCATTCCGGTGCTATAATATCATAAAAAATAGGGATATGTATATTTTCTATATTATATTTTCCCTTAACGTAATAAAATAAAACATGAATTAAAATTCCATCATTGAGGAAATCTTCAGAAAGATACCCCGCTTTCCCCCAGAAAGCGAGGTATCTTTTTGAAGATTTCCTCCCCGTTAACAAAAAAAAATGGTTTCATTATTACTGTGTAGCACTGACTTGGGAGGGTTATTTTGCCCCAAGATGGACAGTAAAGTACTATCTCGCACTCCGACGGGAATGGGGCATTGGTTCCTGTCTATGATTTTTTATTTATTTTTAAGGTAGTGAATGTGTTTTCCTATAATAGTATTGAAGTGTTTGATCGAGTTCGTGGTTGGACTCTCAGGGACCTTCGCGCTAAGTTACTAATGATAATGGTTTAGACCGCTTAAGAGCTCAGCTAACTCTCATTCCGAAAAAATGCAATTGTACGACACACCGTCAGCTGTGTCTATTACACAGATGACTGTGACGATGCCACAGGAAGGCTGGTGACAAGTGCAATGGCCGCATCAAGGGAGAAAACAGTGTGGACTACAACCTAAAAATGCCATGCCATTATTAGGTCGCGGAGAAGCTAATAGAATGCAGTTTACGACTGGTGAAGCAGAGCGTTTTATTATAAAAAAAAATTGTAACTGTAGAGGTCTCTCTAGTCTTCACAAGTCTGTGGTTACGCTTTAATAATAATTAAAAAAAAACTCTCATTCCGGTGCTATAATATCATAAAAAATAGGGATATGTATATTTTCTATATTATATTTTCCCTTAACGTAATAAAATAAAACATGAATTAAAATTCCATCATTGAGGAAATCTTCAGAAAGATACCCCGCCTTCTGGGGGGAAGGCGGCGTTTATGTGGGGTTTTTACCCACTAAATCCTCCCCGGTGCATGGAGAGGGGCTTCGGGATCTCCAGTGGAACGCACCGGAGCCCCTCTGCACTGTGCTCAAGGAGAGCACTTTCCAGGTTACTCCCGATTACGATTAAAATTTACTTTATTTTTTACGATTTATTATTAAATTTATTACAATTAAAATTCCTAGTGACAATCCTTTTGTCTAAGCACTCGTCAAGGTAAAATCAAATTAACAAATCCCAGTATAAAAATAGTTGCAATATCCCACAAGATATTTTTTCTTCCACGCTTTCTTTTGAGAAAAACATGCATTTGGAACGTCGAACCCGTTTGTGTTTAACAAAATTTTTCCAACATCATTTAAATGCTTGCATTTATTAAATTAACTAACTCTGATAGCGCAATTTAAAACTCAAAACTGTGTTCGGAGAGAACATTTCATAATTTTTACAACTGACAACGGGGCCATTTGATATTTTTAATGGGACGATAAAATAAAAATGACATATTAAAAACTAATAATAATAAATTAGCAACACGATTAATACTTCCGTATTTTCCATATAACACGTTGTGTGAAAGCTTTCGTTGCATTATACCTATTTGTATATTTATAGCTGCAAGAACTATTCATTTCGAAGTTCTTATGACAGCAAAGAATAAACGAAACTCACGTTCTTTGCTAATAATAAAACTAAGATAAAAATAAGAGACGGTAATGACAACATACGTAATCGTTGAAGCAGAAATCGACTTTCCGGAAAGTTCTACAGATGACTAAAGCATTCCCGAGCAGGCTATAATCGATTAAACAAATTAATGGATCAATTATTCCTAAACTTAATTTAAAAGGAGATAATTCTGGACCTCATTTGCATAGACCTTGATTTAAAAGAAGACACTTCTGGACCTCATTTACATAGCCCGTAAGAACAGAAAAATGGCTTTTAGTACAAACTTAATGGCTTCGTGAAGGGCGCTCGCTCTAGAGCCCTCAGCTTCTTTGGATACATTATGCCGTTATCAAAGCACTGTAAGCAGATTATTCTAAGCAAAATGAACGGAAAACGTGCTATGGGAAAGACCTGCAAAATGGTTTCATGCAATCACAAAGACAACATGCAGCGTGTTATATGCTAATGGAGGTTGCCATGAGAAGGAGTGAAGAAAAAGAGAAGATATTGGTTCGAAACTTGAACTGATGTCTCTTTCCCATTACACAGCTAGATTATTTATTTTTACACCCTGTATGTAATCTATATATATATATAAAAGGAACCAAAGTATACATTTAAACGCTCATAACTTCCAACAACTGCACCAAGTTGGATGTTTATTACTTGTTTTACATATTTTTAGGACAAGGTTTGTATACAAGTATACCTACGAGCCAAAAAAACATTCTTCAAATTGAATCAATTATTAAACGCTTATTTCCGAACTATCGAAGGAATATTACGAAATTTAATTGATCCATACCTAACCTAACTTTCATCAAACTACTCTTGAAGTGCGTCCATTCCAATAAAAAATGAATGAATCATCGAAATCGGTTGGCGTGATGTTGAGTTATTCGTAGATTTGTGGCGCACAAACTTGATGAAATTTAAGGAATTTACAGTTTGCTTTTTATTACGGTTAAAAAAAAATTACAGACGAAAGGAGGTTCTCCTTTAGAAATCGGATGTTAAAATAAAATAAAATTTATTTTTAATAAAACCTCTTTTAAGAAACGTGAGTGAATGAGACAGAATGACGTTCAGTAGTTCAGCCAACGAATAACAACTTCACACAGATTATAACGTCATATAAGAAGAGTACAGAAGAGAGTCTTTCAGAAACTTCGCGGAATATAATAGAATAGAAAAGAAATATTCACGGAAGAAAAAGCCTCGAGCCTGATAAACCAATTGTGTCAAAATTAACGTCCATTGGCATCATAATAGTCGATATTTGCTGGTTTTCGTAGTATTTTAGTTCATTGATGCCACTATGGTTTATCAACGGCGTACCCTTGGCATGCCAATATCGTATGTGATAAGTATTTGATGTATTTGTTAATTATAGAATGATATTTGCTGGTTTGATTGTAATACATCGGTTCTATAATGAAACGTCACTGGTAAATTGAAGACTCTAATAAACAACCACTCAGGGTTTACCTTAAGTATAAAAGAAGCAAAGGAATTCTCCATAAAACTAAGTCTCTCTGAGATTTCTTGTAAATAAATTAATTTGACAGTGTCATGGATGTTCAATAATTAATTATATTTGACATATTATTGCAAATTCCATCGATTCTAATCTAAGTGATATAAGCTAATAGTTATTTGTCGAAACATTAATTTATCGTCGATCTATGTTAATGAAATGATTTTTAAGCAGTTGAAGCTGGTTTTAATGGAATTTTCATTGGCATTATTAATGTTTTGTTTCTGGCAAATGTAATAGTTGTGTATCTGTGCTCATAATTTCTACATAAAAATTACAAAAATGTCAAAATATGAATTTAAAAGTTTTAAATTGTTAAAAATAATTGTTATTAAGCACATGGGTCGTCTTGACCCAAGGTTAATGCTATAGTTTTATATATTCTTTTAACCTTAGGGGGAAGACCAGATAACATTACGTTCCATATTTATTAATAGGTCAACCCATTGCCATAATCCGGTCACAAACTTTAGCTAGTGTTTTTTGTACGTAAGTAGTCTTTATTTTTTGAGAACTTTTGCCCTTTTGGGCATGTCAGCCCCATCATACCCTAACCTGAGTACAGTAATTGGTCGCATGAAGCGAGAAAGAAAGTCATTAATGTTGCATGGTGATAGGCACCAACTTCCTCGCTCCCTCTGAGGTCGGGTAAGACAGCAACATTAAAAGGTTGATCTGTCTGTAATTCCTTCAGTACGTGTTAGTGGACGGCGGGATCACTTTGATTAGGCGAGGAAAACTGAAACGCAACATGGTATAAACTGATTGAGGTTAATTCAAAGTGGTATTTCCAAGATCATGCAGACTAATTTCTGCAACACTAGAAGTCGCTGCAGCCTTTGTATTATATGCTTAATAAACCTCGATCCGGTAATTATCATCTCATGATCTAATTACTTGACTTTAACAGGCGCATTTCCTCAAATAATACTAATAGCCGCAATTTACGACTAGAATTTGCTAACGTCATTGGTTTTTCAGAATGGAAGACTAAGGGAACTTCAAGAGAATTTACTCCTTTCACATCCAGTCGATAACGCAACTGCGACCCCTGCGGGGTGCAAACCTTAATCTGCGACGGTGATCACTTAACAACATTTAAACATCATTCTCTGCCCTGCTCATACAGATAAAAAATCTCTCCTCTCTCTCTCTCTTTCACTTTCTCCTGTTGTATCCTTTCTCCATCGAGTTAAGATTTAACTGAAAAAAGTAATTTTAGCTCTCACGTGTACTGAATCGATTTTTGTAAGTGAAATGATATTTGTATGCCCGTCTCTTTTCGTTCTTGCTATTATCTTAATTTAATAAATATAAAATTTTACCATCACGTCAGCAGACGCAAACATACACACACGCGCCCACATACACACACGCATAAATATTTAAAAATGCAATTTTATTTACCAAAAAACACTTTTTCTATCTAATTTGATTGTAGGCTGAGCGTTAATAGCAGCGACACAATAACCTTTTATTAATGCTGCTATCATCGTACACTACAATTGTATTGTGTGAGACTTTGTTATGTAAATAAGGATTTTATTATATTATATTATTTGTATGATTATAATTTCTGTCAAAATAGCATTGAGAGAAGTGTCTTAGGAGTGGAACTTAAACATAGAGTAAAACTTAAATGTAATAAAGAAAAAACTAAATTTAACGATGTTATAACAACTATTAGGAGACTAAAATGGCGTTGGTCGGGACATATGCTAAGAGAAAAAAATGACAAATGGACTAAATTGATCACAGAATGGTATCCGCGCCAAGGAAAAAGAAATCAAGGCAAGCAACGTTTTAGTCGATGGGAGGATGACATTAAAAAAATTGCGGGGCCCTTATGGACCAGAAGAGCGCAAAATAGATCCGAATGGAAATATTTAGAGGAGGCCTATGTCCGAGGACAAGATGACGAATAAAAAGACCGATTTACAGTATCACACACATATTATTTGTAACTTGTCAGCAATAAAGGCTATTATTATTATTATTTTAGGTTATAGCGAAACTATATCTCAGGCTAGGCCTGGTATTAAGATCTAACACTATTATTATTATTATTTAAGGTTATAGCGAAACTATATCTCAGGCTAGGCCTGGTATTAAGATCTAACACGGGTTGATACCAAGTGCTAGGTCCTATAAAATTTATTCGGTATCGGTCGGTCTATCACTATCTGAAGAAAGTTGTAGAAATTTACGGACAATCCTGCATGTGTTTAAAATGGCGGCTTTTTGTAGAGTCAAATAAGTAAATTCCGGTAAACTAAGGATATTTAATGCTTTAAATAGATATTTAGGTACGACACCAGTGGTAGAAATAATTATTGGTACTATTGTCACTATGTTCATTTTCCAAACTCTTTTAATTTCTTCCTGAAGCTCTGTGTATTTCCTTATTTTTTCGCTTATGGCTGTTTGCAAATTATTGGTGTTAGGTACCGAAATATCTATTATATATGTTTTTTTATTTTTCTTGTCAACAAATGTTATATCTGGCCTGTTATTGTATATAGTGTGATCTGTTAAAATTGTCCGGTCGTAGTAAAGTTTATATGACTGATTTTCTAGGACTGGTTGTGGAGTGTATTTGTAGTACGGAGTGTGCTGACTGTGGGCAAGATTACTTTTTTGTGCAATTTTTTTATGAATTATATTTACTAGTTGATTGTGTCTGTGTGTGTAGTCATTTTGTGTCAATGTCACACATGCTCCTGTTATGTGCTGTATAGTTTCGGGCTTAGTGTGGCATTTTCGACACAAATCGTCCTTAATCGATCTCTCTCTTAAAATAAATTTCCTGTAATTTTTAGTGGATATGACTTGATCTTGGATTGCCAGCATGAAACCTTCAGTTTCTGGAAATAAGCCTCCAAGCTCAAGCCATTTGTTTGATGCATCTTTGTGTACATGTGATTGCTCTAAGTCTTTCAGGTGTCTACCATGCAGTTCCTTACTTCTCCATCTCCGCAGCTTTCTGTCAACCTCTTCTTTTTTATCAATCGGTTCCGTAATTTCAGACTGCAGATTTAAGGGTGTGAATTGTGTGTCTATCTTAGTAATAGTGTCGTAATTTACTTTCTAACTTCTTACGGTTAAAAAATGTTTTAAGTTGACTATTTGACTATTATGTAAATGTGTAATATCGATCAATCCTCTTCCACCGCATCGTCTAGCTAATGTCACACGTTCTATTGCAGACTTAGGATGATGATACCTATTTTGAGTGAGGATTGTTCTTGTTTTAGTCTCTAAATAATTTAATTCTGTATTAGTCCACTTAATAATCCCAAATGAATACGTTAGAATTGGTATGGCGTATGTATTGAAAGCTTTAAATAAGTTTTTACTGCACAGTTGCGCCTTGCCTAGCAATCGTAACCTTTGAAAATATTCTATCTTTAATTTGTCTTTTATCGCTTTATGTTCAATAAATCTGCCCTGGTTGTATCCTAAATACTTATATACTTCACCCTCTTTCATTGCTGTTATACTCTCCTGTTCATCTACATTATAATCGCCTTCCCTTATTTTTCCTTTAGCTATATTTAGTTTTCTACACTTTTCTAGTCCTAACTCCATTTTTATATCTTTTGAAAATTGTGTAGTTATGTTAAGTAATTGTGTCATATTAATTTCCTTACTTGAATACAATTTTAAATCGTCCATATACAGTAAATGTGTAAGTTGGTGTAGTGTTTTTCTATTACTTTTAATATCATAGCCTAAATTTGAAGTTTTTATCTGATTTGAAAGAGGATTTAAGGCAAGACAAAACCATAGGGGACTCAAAGAATCTCCCTGAAATATACCTTTTCTAATATTGATTTCTTTAGTGCTAATGTCTGCTAATTCTGTTCTTAAGTGTAGTGTAGTTTTCCAAATCTGCATAGTATTTTTGAGAAAGTTTATAATTGTAAGATTAATTTTATATAACTGTAGTACTTCTAATAGCCAGGAGTGGGGAACACTATCAAACGCCTTTTTTATAATCAATATAGGTTACAAAAAGATCCTTTCGGCCTTTTTGTACATGTTTTAGTATAACTGAGTCAATTATCAACTGTTCCTTGCATCCTCTATGATTTTCCCTGCAGCCTTTTTGTTCCTCTGATATTATTTTATTTCGTTCTAGATGTATTTTAATTTTATGTGCTAAACACGATGTTATGATTTTATACAATGTTGGTAAACAAGTTATAGGTCTATATTGAGATGGGTCGTGAGTTCGATTACTTTTTGGCAACATATAAGTGATTCCTTGCGCTAAAAACTCTGGCAATGTCTTATTACCTTTTATTATATCTGTAATTTGCTTAGCCAAAATAGAATGTAATACAGTAAGGTTTTTTAACCAAAAATTTTGAATATTATCAAGGCCTGCGGCTTTCCAATTATGTGTCCTGTTGATTATATTTTTTAGCTCATCGGTTTCTATTTCCTCAAATTCCATTTCTTCAACACTCTCCGAACCAGATCGTTCCTTTTCAATCCATTCAGCATTTTTGTTATGTTCGCCATCATTACTCCATAACTTGCCCCAAAAGTCTGCCAGAGCTTGTTCTGTTGGTGGATTTTCTACTTTTACGCTTTCTTTAAGTTTTCTATAGAATTGTTTTCGTTTGTTGTGAATAGTTTATTGTTATTTTTCTACACTGTGCCTTTTGTACCTTGCTAACCGATGACTTTTACTGATAGTTTTGTTTTAATGTATCAAGGTGTTCATTTATTCGTTTATTAGGATCCTCCCGCGAGCTGTGTACTTTTGTGCATTCGAAAATTTTACTAACTTGTTTGACCACTTTTTACCTCTGTTACCATTTTTATATTGAGTTACTCTACCTATGTCTACACGCAATTTCTCGATATCTAACTCTAACCTTATTTGCCAAGCTGGTTTAGTTTTAGAATGTCTTCTATCACTATGATTAACTTTACATTTAAATGTGTGATGATTGTCAATGCAGTACAATAAATTAGGTGTGTGTATCAAGTATATTTTCAAGTGTGTTTAGTTTATATGGCAAAATGTTCTCATTAAATGCTATTAGTAGTTTGTTTAATTGAACTGAATATCTTAGTTTTGGTAATTTTGGTCTTAATCTGGGATCTGTATTTCTATATTTAACTAGGTTTTGTTCAAGATTGTTCTTCAATTTTTCTAGTACATCATCACTGAAATCACTTACCATTGCACTTTGTTCAAACGTTTGTGTGTTTGCATTTTGTGTACAACGTAAGTCCTGTGTATCAGGTAATTCAAAATCAAAATTTTCTGTGTTATTAATAGCTGTATCTATAGAAGAATTTATATTTAGGTTTTTTAAATTTAAATCGCGATGAGGTGATATGTTACTTTCTATGTTCGTATTTGACTCTAAAACAAGCCGCACTTCCTCATAAATCTTTTTAATTTCATCATCCGGTAATAATTTATTTCTTACAATGACTCTACGCTGATCAGATATTCGTTGCTCAGTAGTATTCACATTAGGATATTTTTCGGTAAATCGCAGATAAAGTTGTTGTCGATATTGGGTTAAATCAGTTTCTAATTTAGTGATCTCCAAATATGTACGCATTATGAATATGTTAATTTCTTTATCCCATTTCATACGTACACGAGGTTTGCCAGCTTTGGTGGTCGCCGGTCTCATTGCCGGAGCTACCGTTGAAACATCCAAAGCTGGGGGAAACAAAGATTCCTGGGTATAAGACCCGCCGTGCAAACTGTCACTAACATGTACATCAATATCACTAATTGTAGTTGGTGATGATCTTATTGATGGTACATAAGAACTACTACTAGGGCTGTATGGTTCTATTGGGCTATTGTGTCCGCTTACCATCAGTGGGCTTACTCTATCGGCTGTAGTACGTTTTTCGATGGGAGTCCGCCTGTTCAACTCCTCACCGCTGATGGTTCGCATGCTGAAACACCCAGCATCAGCTCCAGGTGTGCCCCGACGATCGCCCTCGGGAAGCGGCCCTCTCAGTTTTCTTTTTGAACGAGTCTCCATTTTTAATGGGTTGTTACCATAGCCACGTTAGCCACGCCAGTAATTGCTCAATCGTGTGTCCGCCCCCTACGTGATCTGATGGTCGATCCGGACGTGTGGTTGGATTTTAGGGGCTTATTATTATTATTATTATAATTTCTGTTACAGTATTAGTCCGAAACGACTTGAAAGTAAAATTGAAGCATGGCATAATCTGCAAAAGTTGTGAAATAAAAAAAAACAATATGAAGCTTCCTTATGAAGGTCAAAAAATCATTGATCATAACGAGCTGTTGACTACACACAACAATACACATTACAAGTAAGAAACTCGAGCCCACCCTCCTTGTAATGTCAGATACGTGTACGCGTGACACACAAATTGCACTAGGCAAATAAGTTCGCGGCTTAGAAATCAGATGCAAATTGGTAGATTTACAATCAATAGACGAAGTAGTATCGCTCAATTACAGTGATTTTATTACATTCCTCGTTTAATTTACGTGAGTCGATTGTAAATATTGTACTCTGTCGAAAGCTCCTGTGAACGTGGCAACGGTAGGTGTATTATACAGTACAGATACATTAATATTTATTATATTATAATCGAGGCGGTCCCGTTCGAATTTATAGACAAATGGGCAATAATGAAGCAAAACCATCGCCGTATATTTAATCAATAATACATCGTCTTGACATAAATTTTGTCTATTTGTAGCATCGTGTAGGTGTAGAAAAATGAAATACAGCTCAATTTAAAACGAAATCGATTATAGTCTATAGAATTTTAGAGTGGTCATTTTTTAAAGTTGTATTAAAAGAAAAATATGTGTACCAAGCAATGAAAATGTAAAAATAGATTATATGTATACTTTGAAATTTTACGGATTTTAATTTTAAATTCACTATTTCATGTTAATAGGTCTAATCTATAGCTTACATACGTCATACACGTAATATAACCCAAGCAATTGTAGCTATTTGATAGTTCACACATAATCACCGTTAGTAATCTTATTGAATTACCGACGTTTTGAATACTTTTTGAGATCCTGTGATTAATAAAATTAAATCTAACCAAACACACTGTGCCTTTTGTACCTTGCTAACCGATGACTTTTTACTGATAGTTTTGTTTTAATGTATCAAGGTGTTCATTTATTCGTTTATTAGGATCCTCCCGCGAGCTGTGTACTTTTGTGCATTCGAAAATTTTACTAACTTGTTTGACCACTTTTTTACCTCTGTTACCATTTTTATATTGAGTTACTCTACCTATGTCTACACGCAATTTCTCGATATCTAACTCTAACCTTATTTGCCAAGCTGGTTTAGTTTTAGAATGTCTTCTATCACTATGATTAACTTTACATTTAAATGTGTGATGATTGTCAATGCAGTACAATAAATTAGGTGTGTGTATCAAGTATATTTTCAAGTGTGTTTAGTTTATATGGCAAAATGTTCTCATTAAATGCTATTAGTAGTTTGTTTAATTGAACTGAATATCTTAGTTTTGGTAATTTTGGTCTTAATCTGGGATCTGTATTTCTATATTTAACTAGGTTTTGTTCAAGATTGTTCTTCAATTTTTCTAGTACATCATCACTGAAATCACTTACCATTGCACTTTGTTCAGACGTTTGTGTGTTTGCATTTTGTGTACAACGTAAGTCCTGTGTATCAGGTAATTCAAAATCAAAATTTCTGTGTTATTAATAGCTGTATCTATAGAAGAATTTAGATTTAGGTTATTTAAATTTAAATCGCGATGAGGTGATATGTTACTTCTATGTTCGTATTTGACTCTAAAACAAGCCGCACTTCCTCATAAATCTTTTAATTTCATCATCCGGTAATAATTTATTTCTTACAATGACTCTACGCTGATCAGATATTCGTTGCTCAGTAGTATTCACATTAGGATATTTTTCGGTAAATCGCAGATAAAGTTGTTGTCGATATTGGGTTAAATCAGTTTCTAATTTAGTGATTCCAAATATGTACGCATTATGAATATGTTAATTTCTTTATCCCATTTCATACGTACACGAGGTTTGCCAGCTTTGGTGGTCGCCGGTCTCATTGCCGGAGCTACCGTTGAAACATCCAAAGCTGGGGGAAACAAAGATTCCTGGGTATAAGACCCGCCGTGCAAACTGTCACTAACATGTACATCAATATCACTAATTGTAGTTGGTGATGATCTTATTGATGGTACATAAGAACTACTACTAGGGCTGTATGGTTCTATTGGGCTATTGTGTCCGCTTACCATCAGTGGGCTTACTCTATCGGCTGTAGTACGTTTTTCGATGGGAGTCCGCCTGTTCAACTCCTCACCGCTGATGGTTCGCATGCTGAAACACCCAGCATCAGCTCCAGGTGTGCCCCGACGATCGCCCTCGGGAAGCGGCCCTCTCAGTTTT
Organism: Meandrusa payeni; assembly: GCA_029286785.1. Lineage (NCBI taxonomy): Eukaryota > Metazoa > Arthropoda > Insecta > Lepidoptera > Papilionidae > Meandrusa > Meandrusa payeni. Next base: position 4,601,770 of record JAGSMX010000003.1, on the reverse strand, counting down.
CTTTTGAACGAGTCTCCATTTTAATGGGTTGTTACCATAGCCACGTTAGCCACGCCAGTAATTGCTCAATCGTGTGTCCGCCCCTACGTGATCTGATGGTCGATCCGACGTGTGGTTGGATTTTAGGGGCTTATTATTATTATTATTATAATTTCTGTTACAGTATTAGTCCGAAACGACTTGAAAGTAAAATTGAAGCATGGCATAATCTGCAAAAGTTGTGAAATAAAAAAAAACAATATGAAGCTTCCTTATGAAGGTCAAAAAATCATTGATAATAACGAGCTGTTGACTACACACAACAATACACATTACAAGTAAGAAACTCGAGCCCACCCTCCTTGTAATGTCAGATACGTGTACGCGTGACACACAAATTGTACTAGGCAAATAAGTTCGCGGCTTAGAAATCAGATGCAAATTGGTAGATTTACAATCAATAGACGTAGTCGTATCGCTCAATTACAGTGATTTTATTACATTCCTCGTTTAATTTACGTGAGTCGATTGTAAATATTGTACTCTGTCGAAAGCTCCTGTGAACGTGGCAACGGTAGGTATATTATACAGTACAGATACATTAATATTTATTATATTATAATCGAGGCGGTCCCGTTCGAATTTATAGACAAATGGGCAATAATGAAGCAAAACCATCGCCGTATATTTAATCAATAATACATCGTCTTGACATAAATTTTGTCTATTTGTAGCATCGTGTAGGTGTAGAAAAATGAAATACAGCTCAATTTAAAACGAAATCGATTATAGTCTATAGAATTTTAGAGTGGTCATTTTTTAAAGTTGTATTAAAAGAAAAATATGTGTACCAAGCAATGAAAATGTAAAAATAGATTATATGTATACTTTGAAATTTTACGGATTTTAATTTTAAATTCACTATTTCATGTTAATAGGTCTAATCTATAGCTTACATACGTCATACACGTAATATAACCCAAGCAATTGTAGCTATTTGATAGTTCACACATAATCACCGTTAGTAATCTTGTTTTTGAATTACCGACGCTTTGAATACTTTTTTGAGATACTGTGATTAATAAAATTAAATCTAACCAAACATACCACTACGAGACTTCAAAATTCTAAGGTGAGTGGATCACAACTCGACAAGCAAATAACCAACATCACATGGTAATCAGTAACAACTATATAATCTAGACCTACGACAAACGCCTTAGTCCATCCGTTAAAGTGACCGCGGAATTGTACCGCGATACATTTAAATATTTATTTATGTACACTTATCGCAACATCTTAGACTAAGGTTCACAAAGGCGGACTTAATGCCTTAGTAGCATTCTCTACCAGTCAACCCTGGGTGAAAGAGAAAAACATATTGGTGGGTGTAATCATAAAAGATAAGAAATATAACGAAATATTAAGATAAATACATAAACATGCATACCCTTCGATGCTAGGAGCGTTGCTGGAGTTTCTTCGGCCACTGCTTCACCCAGCGCCAACGCTTCCCGAAGTGGCACTCAAAGTTAGTTTAGCTTTTCGAATGTCCCTTAGATTATCCGTGACATAGCTACCGAACTCTCGGGCGCCCTCGGATCGGAATGCTTACGCGTAACATAGTAACCGTCCAAGCCGAGGTTACCCCTCACCGGGGGGACACTTGTATCGAGTTACTAGCGATAGAGGTTCAGGCTAAGCGACCTAAGAGCTATGCCACCTCTCAATCCGGTCAAGGCCAGCTTCTCTGGCCAATCTGTGTAGTTCGTCGTAAAAAAAAAACGAATATTAACAAACAAATACTTTTATAAAATAAGACAACATTTTCTATACATAAAGTACTATTCTATAAGTCAACATGAACAATGTTTTACGATGATTGCCTTTATGTAATGACGACTGACTAATCTCTTAAAAATGCTTTTCGATATTAATAAAGGGTAAGGTATAATCCGTAAAAGTATTACATTTCTATTCTATGAGTAATATTCGCGAAGATATGAAGTCATTATATAAGCAGAAGATTGTTCCAGTAATTCGAACAACAAAATATTGTGATCATGCAAGGTCAATAAATTTAACTATATAATAAATATTTATTATCTAAAATCATGACTTATTTGTATTCAGAGTGTGAAGACCTCCGGCTGATAAAACTTGGTATGCCCAAAACACAGGTGTCGATTTAGTGCCGATATAAAACAGTAGTGCGGTATGCGTGGGGAATACAGAAGTGACCGTCCGCACTATGAACCCTGTAAATATCACTTAATAAATTTAAATCATTGTCAGCATAGCAATGAAAATTTGGTTTTGAAAATGAAGGTCTTATCGCAATTCGCATACATATCGCTTAATCTGAACGTAGGTAAAATAATATAGATAATTGTAACTTTTTAAATAGTGACTCTTATTACAACACTAAGAGTCTCTTTCTTCCACGCACTATCAACCATGTTCAAAGTTTCACGAAACTAATCAATTCCCAGGCGGTGATACGTAAATCGTGGAACCAACTGACCCCAGCAGTGTTTCGGAACCTGTAAATTTGGGACCCGAAGAGAGAAGAGCCTATCCTTTCTTAAAAGCCGGTAACGCAGCTTTCCGGTATGTTGCTACGAAAATTAATTAAGATTAAGTGAGCTCGTTTACTCCCTTTCAAAAAATATATAGGTCTAGGTAAAACTATTCCGTCTGTTTAAGTTCACTTTCGTTCCCCGTGCAGCCGTTCTAAGAATGTCAACTGTTGTCGGTGGTTTTCCAAACCGTTTCCCTGTCTCAAAAATCTTTTAGTCTAGACGTGACATAAATATAGCTGCTACATTTTGAGTCTGAGAAGACTATGAAAGAATTCTAAATTTTACTCCTTAGTAATATTCCATCACATCCAGTTGTGCTCTTGACGAGGTAAACGCTTTATTATCATCATTTTAGATGCAGGAGGAGAAGGAGGTATTATCTTGTATTTTTTATAGTTATTGAGTAAGTGCTTGACCACGATCCCATCTGATGTTAATTAGAAATGCAATTATAGATCGTATGTCGCAGTATCTTAGTTAATATCTATTCAATCTACTCTTGCACCTACCCACATTTTTTAAAGACAGCAAGCAATGTTTTTTTTTCTTCAGAAAACATTATTAACATTCTTGTTAACCATTCCAACTACGCTTAAGCTTGAGCTAGGAGATGGTTCACGTAAATAGTCGAATGTTGTATTCGAACCCACGACCTTACGATTCGCAGACCGTATCCTAAACCATCAGGCTATCGACGCTTTTATATGTAAATATTGTAATCGGAGAGAAAGAGAGGCGTGCTAACTATTCCAGAACTATTCATGCAGTTGCAGTTGTTAGACCACCTTGGGATGTACAAGCTGTGGATCTTCTACTAAATGATGATGATGATGATTATAATTTATAAAGTGACTCTATATCCGTGAGTCTCAATCGTGTTCACAAATCATATCAAGCAAATGTCGTATCCACAGGGAGGATCGTTTACAATATCGACATGTGATTCACAAAGTACAAGGTGCACAGCGTGTAGGTACTGACGTAGCATGGCGCCGTGTCGCTGGCGATATCGCACCGGTTGGAGCTTTGAGCACCGCCGCGGATTGAGATCAGGCTTGAGACGCAATAAGCGCACAATTATATATACTAGTGGTATATTTACCGTATAGTCGAAATACGACTTGGTACATACTTTGCAGCTCGTAACTTATGCGGTGAATTGGTAGATGTGTAATGCATTTCTTTCATAATTAAAACAAAATTTATGAGCATTCCATCTCATCCACTCCTCTATAAAAGCTATAACTGTAGGAAATTCCCTAAACCGCCCTCACTCCGCACAATTTTCGTAATAAGGATAAATGTACATACGCATAGTTAACCTCAATAATATTGGAGCACTTGAAAAAGGTATGCAAGTACAATTTCATTTATTGCAGCTTCAACCTGTTATTGTCATCATATTTCATATCGATCCTAAAGAAGTATAACAAACAAAACAGAAATAAAACAGAACAAAACAAAATAGAAATTCGTTTCATGAATGAATGACTGTGACAGCACAAACAATAAAGCATACAGACTATTTAAGCACCTTTACCTTTTTTGAAATCAGTTAATCAGAGCATATTGCCGATGTTAACGCCGTTATTACGCTGTGTATAATAACGATGCGGGTGTGTACCTTACCTTATTTTAACTGTCCTAAACCCGCTCTTCACTGTATCTCGATTGTTTTGCATATCGCGCAACAACTCCGAGTAGCTGATGCGAGGCAAATTAATGATCAGAAGGAATCCCGCCACTGGATTACCCTCTTTCTGTGACTTCCGACGTCAACGCGCGTCAAAGCATCATTCCGTGTATTCGAGAAATAATTTGTACACCAAACTTCGACTCTATTTCATCCAGAGAGGGCATGTGGGAAATGAAAGGTGCAGCAACTAGTGTTTTCATTCAATTCAATTAAACCTTACCTTCTTGACAACCGTGTGACAAAGAACTGCAATCAATCACACTTTAACTGTATGAGGCTTTCTTGTTTTTGTCCCATTTTGCGCCATCTCACATCCTTTGTAATGCCGCCTTTCGGCCTTTCATAATTTGTCATAAATTTTATTACATTCTTTGATTCAAAAATTCTTTTTTCAACATAATTGGTATAGTTTAGACCCATTCATTCAAATAATTTTACTCATAACAGTAACACACAGGTAACGACAGTAATATATCATAAAGCATATCGAATCAAAATCAGATAACTTTTGTTGACGGTGCAGAGAAAGTCCAATTATATAAATAAATAAGATATTATTTTAATAATTTTTCTATTTCTCTATATGATAACGATTTTAGACATGCTACTAAAGATTTTAACCCATTTTAAAAACACGAGAAAATTTTAAGCTTTTAAATCGTCGGTATTTTTTTTATTTATGAACTGATTTGTTTTGTTGCATTGGGATATTGGTAGGTTTATACAATCCAAGACTAAGTAAGAACTCCTTGTGGTCTCCATAATGTGGAAGAAGAAAGAGGATGTAGGCGTAAGAACTTCGTAACATAAATACGAAGTTGGTTCTGGTTTTTACTCGTCTTAATATACTTAAGATGTTCCTAAAAAAAATCTAGGTTTTGAAGAATAATGAGAGTACAATACGTACGTAATACATACAATTTCCTTACTGTTTAAAACATTAAGCAGATTATATAATTTATATGTATTGTTATCATCTATCAAAATTGCATTTGGAGATAGTAGTGGCCGTTCAGATGTCCCAGTCTCCGTTCAATCTTACGCGGCGATGAGTAAGTGAAATACGAATGCATTAACAATTTCCTATACAAGGGTTTCAAGTGTCCAGGTATTCAAGTCGGTATGCTATTGAATAAATATTGTTAAGCAAGTCGCCAAGTGACATTTTGTTGCGCGGGCGCACAGTTCCAAGTACGTCCCACGTCTACACACTATGCCCACAATCATCTTTGATAATTTATTTTCAATAGGTTTTATGAAAAATGTGACAATTAAAATTGTTTTATGATATCATTGGGTTATCGATTAAGATTTCATTTTGATAAGACGTTCAATATTTGTGAACCGTATCATTAGACGTGTTACAAATTAACAAACTTGTTGAGTTATGATGGCAACGTGTCATAAGTTAGCCACCTTTGCAATTGATATGAAGTTTAAATTAAAAAAAGTGTTTATTTTTTTTCACCTTCTTGATATTTGGCTGACGTGAATAATTGACTCGTGCTATGTTTATGACAACTTGATTATCCTTTATACAGTGTCAAGTATTTTTTTCAATTTACTTTGTAATGTAAGGGGAATTTATAGTCTTGAATAGACTATAAAATCATTTATGACTTAAAGTTTTGACTCCTTTTAAAGAAGAACTTTAAGGTTAAGCGAGTTAACTTGAACATAAAAAGCATTTCAGTTTTAAACGTCAATAGCCTAATGGCTTAGGTTACGGTCTGTGTCTCTGTTAACAACTGTCACTATTGTGACTAGGATGTCTAAAAATATTTACACATTTTTCGGTGACTTTACGTAATGAGATGAGATGTAACGTAACTTATAAAAGCTTCGAATTTTTTTTAAAGAATGCTAACAATATTTTTTTGACAACCATAACTGACATTTTTGTCAACCATTCCAACTATGCTTAAGCTTTGTAATCGTAGTCAAGCACTTCCTTAGAAAGTATAAAAAGATGTTTCTTATTTCTATATTCTTTCATTATGTTTGTTATTGCCCAAGTACCAACAAATTATATAAATATTCGTGTGTCGAAAAAAAAAATTGTTGGGCAGTTACGGCAGACTAGATATGGGAGAAATCAATAACAGGAAAATAAATTTGAAAATCAAAAGACACATTTACAAAGACGATCAATAAAGAAATAATACAAATTAAAAATGAATCATTCAAAAAATTTATACCACCATGTACGGTAGCCGAATAAATTTCGATGTTCATAAACTTTTCACAAACGACAAAAAACGGAGTCGAATGACAATTTAACGCCTCACTCATCGGCGCCGTGCCACCGTCTGCGTAGCCTTCGCGAATTTACGACTGGGAATTTCTAACGGCGTATACGCCCACAAAACTTAACTCCAACATATATATTGTTGTTCTCGAAAGTTATAACTTGAATAGGGCACGCATCATAAAGTGAAACGTTAAGTACTAACAACAGGGATGCGATCGCACATAATAACTTCACAGTCTTAAAAAATAAATTGGTCCTTAGTCCAAAACATAAAGGCGCCAACTCTCAGAAACCGAACCATAAGAGTTCTTAAAGGGATTTTACGGTTAAAAATTAAGACATAAAGATAAAAGTGAAGGTTTGCGAACAGCGCTAATTCGTAGCACCAATTAACAGGTCTTAATACACGCATGTTAATGGTTGCCAGAACATTCAGACTGTATATTCAAATAGACAAGTCTCTATTGTCAGACATTTATGCCACGGACATGGCCGGCAGTGTAATGTTCGTCACGTACATTCGTAAACATCAAAGAAAACGACACTAAAGATTTCTAACAATTCCGACCACACAACTGTTATTCTTGACGTTTGGAAATTATATTCCTTATTGACTTAGGTCTATAATAACTCGAGTGTGGTTAACTGTTTGTCCGTCTAATTCAATTTACAAATATAATAAATTATACATTTCATTATTGCAAATAATGTTTACTTAAGAAGAAAGTGGCAAAGCGTGAGTCGAACCTAAGCAAAATTTTTAAAAATATGCTCCTAAATTTATACCTAACAAAAAATCATTTTTAAGGCAACCGTCAAATGTCTCACCGTTAAGTGCTCACAGGGCCAGAGGACGACGTTTAACCTGGCTTCATCATCACCATCAGCCTGTATCATTCGACTACTGGTAATATGCCTTCCACCACACAGATCCTCTGCTTTCCGCATCCAGTCAGCAGAACGGAGGGCGTCCTACAACTCTCCGACCCATACGTCGCCATTCCAAAACATTCCTAACCATGATTATTAGGTCACATATGTGACGTACTTTTTCATCGGATAACAATTCTTGCGAGTGACTTTTTTTGTACAAAAAATTTAAAAAATGGAAAACTGGATGTCTCATTGATTCAAGCCGATTCGAAACACGTTAGTCCAATGCTTAGCTATCTCTTCTATCTATTACTTGCTGCTTGTTAGCTTTCCGCTTTTCCTAAATCGAACGCCTTTTTTAAATAAACGGCATCCACTTTTGTTCACGCTCTTTTTATTTTGTATTTCTTTTTGTTTGATTTAGTTTATTATGTTTTTATTAATAATTTTGCGGTTTTGTTTGAACAACAATTTTTGCTTAGTTTACGCGCTGTGGGCGCCCCTTTGCAAATTTATTAGATTCCCCGCGACCGAAACCCTGTTTCCATTTTTAAGTTGTATTCTATGATTTTTTATTTTGATGCGGCCATTGCCTTTGTCAGCCAGTCTTCCTATGCCACCACTACTAGCTATGCTATAGATCTTTATGTAAAATTTAATCGTCAGCCAGCAACTACGGCGGTCTTACCGTCCTCTCATGTCTAAGCTGGACATGTACATCATACAGTGGTAATAGCAGACGTCGAAATAAAATAAATAATGCTAATGAGCGTTGTCTGTCAAATCGTGACCGCTCACCAGTACGCCAGTATGTGATGCGCACCGACTTTATTCTAGTTTCATAATCATTTGTTTGACGCACGATCATTACAACAGATCGATTTTGATATTGATTGCTCACTTCCGCATTATTCATTTCATGTTCTTCTATTGACTTTGAATTGATGCTTCGCTTGTGAACATGTATCGATAGGAACGGCTGGAGAGTTTCTAATGGACAACACTTACGTTTAGCGGTTGATTGTTTGATAACGAAAACAAATTTACGGCCATTACGTCGATGAAGTTATTAAATATGGTATGGTGCTTTTTTTTTTTATTGGAGAAGGGACAAACGAATATTCGGCTCAGCTGATGAATTATTCATGGCACGTATAAAAAAAGAAAAAGAAGACCCGAGTCCTTATTAATATCGGTCGTTTAAGAGTAAAGAAAAGAGAGGTTGCTGATATCTTACACATATCTTATCACTAATATTCTATAAATTATTACTACTTATCCGGAATTCATCTATAGCTTTTTATATAGTAAATAGGCTCACGTTTGGCTTCTATCTTGCTTGATGGAAGGCGAAGATAAAGCCTAGGATGGAGCACGTGAGCCTATAAGGTGTCTGTTTACATTGGACTTAAAGGTGCACAACTTAAAGGGCACAACATATAGGTTGGTCTCTGAATAATTTTCGTGCAATTTCATACCACATACAAACGTTTTGTAGAATCCGAGTAGTAAGTAGTCGTCAGCGGTTTATAAATAACTGCCTCAATTAATCATTCTAAAAAGAATCTAATCGAAGAAAAGTACATAGAAATATATTGATTTTCATAAAAGAATTTGCACGTGAAGGTTAAGATTGTATATATATGATATGGTATTTTAGATCACTGTACGAAAATTTTGACCGGTGTAAAGCCACCTCACCCATCGTCACACATAGGACCTAATCAACTTATTGATAACTCAGGCCCCGGGAATGCGCGTGCAGTGCTCCTGTGCAGAAGCGGTGGAGAGCTAGCTCCAAGAGACGAGTTTTGTCACGAGCCGACGTCGTTGGAACTACGGTAGTGTGCGAAAGTGTTCCCGTAGTTCCGACGAAAGGCACAAGTGGAACATCGTGGGGTTTCAGTCGGTGCGAGTCCGACGTAACCCTTCCTTGCCCCACGTAGGCATTTCCCCACGTAAAAAGAAAGGCTTAGAGATGCCGATAGTTCTCCTACCTCGCTAGGGTTAAAAGGACATAAAGACATAAAGCTTAGTACCTAGTAATAACTACGTGGGTAGATATATAAATAGTGTACAATACAACAGCATAGAACTATATGTAGTATAGAATTACCATATTACAGGACTATAAATAGTATACTTAATTTGTATAGCTTATATATATAGAGCGCAATTAAGCTGTGCTACCTTATTTCATGCAAAAATGGTGAGCGGCGGGTGTTTCTTTATTAAAGCTTTCTCATTTCGAGTTGTCAGCCGCCCAGCGCGACTCTAATACGCTTTTAATGTTAACACGATTTTGAATAATGAACACTTGTTAGTGATATTGGGGTGAAACCGATCACGCCATTATCAATCCGTCACTTACAGACATCTGTCAGTAAAGCTTTGTTCAGCCGATGAAATGCAAATCATTAAATTTTTGCGCTTGTAAATTTTTTGGTTAGCATCAGCTGTACTAATACACGGGAGGAGTGGGTTTGATTCCCATCCGGCTTTAATTGATTGCTTGGAATTAAATTTGATTAAGAGGTACCCTAGCTCTTAAAACAATCAGTCTGAATGTTTATTATGAGTAAATAAGTTCCAGAGAGAGAACTTCAACTTAGGGCGCTAATGAAAATGCAATACTATTCTGAGAGAGTGCCCGAAATTACTGTTAAGTGAAATAGTATTAATACTAGCTGGAATGTACACTATATCCATATTCATTTGTTTAAATAAACTCGATCAAAGGGTCAACAAATTCTACTAGTAACAATTTTGGGTTCCGTTGGCGCTGGAACTACTGACATAATGTACTTTAACCGGACAGAAGTTTGCTAATGTGGTAAGATTATCCCTGTTTTAATTGTGGACTACGACGTTGTAAGTTTTTTTTTAAATTGCATTTGTTGTACAATTCGTGTGTATATTTTTTACAACTTATTTATGTATGCAATGAGATGTAATATTTTCCTATTTAATTACACAAACTTCAACACTAGACTAAAAAAGCATAAACATTACAGTTATTTTTGAATTTCATTATATAGAAAAGCATAGGCATTTTAAACATCACTCAATCATTAAGTTATTAGTTGTTTGTTGACAATTTGAATCTCCAAAATAGCAAGTTTTTTAGCTCTATTATTATTATTATTATTATTCATTTATTTAAATAAGTAACTAAGACTCATCATTACTTCAAACAACTACCAAATAACAACCTTAGACTAAATTATAAAATTGAATTATAAAATTATTATAAAAACTGTTTGATTATAATATAAAATAAAGAAATATAATATAATATTATACTAAAGGCTTAACTATGCTTATGAATACCTTACCTTGTGAGACGGCTCAGCATCTGTTTACATAAACACAGTCAAGCCTTTGAGCAATCATGCTCAGGATGCTGTTGGAGCTGGTCCGCACCCTGCGCACCAGAGATGCACTCCTCTTGCGCATTGTCGCAAAGCATGCCATCTGTGCATCCGCGAACATCCCCGATGCACTACAGAAACGGGGCAACCCCAACAGAACCCTGAACGCGTTGTTATATTGAACACGGAGAGCGCTGTACGATATTTGAGTATACGAGTACTTCGCCCACAGACTGCACGTGTAAAAAGTTGTACAGAAGGCTCGGAAGAGTGTGCAAATCTACGGGCCAGCATGTTGGCTCTATATATTATTTGTAGTTAATAATTTTTTCGCTGTTCTCATCTAAGGGTTAATTGTAAAGGCAAAAAAATTCAATATATAAGACCAAAACGGGAACCAATTTGTAATGTATACACGGTAAACTAATTATTTGCTGCGCCCATTGTTATAATGACATTGTTAAAGGTTTATTGACCTTATATTTTGTTTCTATACGTTAACAACTCCCGCAAATCTACTCAGACACAATCTGTGAATTAATTCAGAACACTAATTGGTCGCTAGCGATGCGGCTTTGAATAAGATGCGAACATCTCCGTTTACTCTTTTTCTTTCCGCCTCGTTTACGATACTGCGGACCTTTACTTATTGCGGCTGACAATTACTTAAGCAATTTGCAACTTGTACTTGATGTTTTTTACTTAAATGACAAATGTTTTTAAGATTACTATAGTGGCTTTTGTTGCTTTTTACCACAGTCGACCGTTGTTAGCCACTGGAGTGCTCAGACTGAAGCTCTATTATCTGACGGGGGGAAATCTTCAACAATATACCCCTCCTTCTGGGGGGAAGGGTTATGTGAGATTTTTACCCACTAAACCCTCCGGTGGCCCTTCCTCGATACATGGTGGGCAAGAGGCTCCGGAATCTCCAGAGGAACGCACTGGAGCCCCTCTGCACTGTGCTCTTCAGACAGCACGTCCCGGGGGGGGGGCACCCTTCTTCCCGGGTCCACCACAGCGAACGACAAAGGTCCCCACCCTTGTCGCCCAATAGAGTAAGCGCCTAAGCCGAGGTTTCCTTTCGGGGCACCTGCGTTACTCCCTAAAGATTCAGCCTTAGCGACTTAACTGTGGCACTTCACAAAAACCCTGTGAAACTATGGAGGCCGTTTGGCTAGAGCTAGAGCAGTGTTGTTTATATTTAGGGTGCCTAAGAGCCCACCCCCCGATCTAGCGCTTCAATCGTATTACTTCTGCTTTATACTTCAATAATAATGCATTGTAATGTTATACGAACGTTAAATTATGTCATTTTCAAGTGAAAAGTCCTATTTGTGTTGCAGTTATATTAAATATTAAAGAAAATCTTTTAAGCGTAGCAATGTAGACAGTAATCGCTTTCTACTTATCCCATATGTTAAGTCCCATTTTAAACAAACGGAAATTCATAGGTACAACGCGGCTAGCATTCATACAACTCTAGATATCATAATCACTAGATTTCACAGTCACAAAATCATTAAACACACAAACTTTTCCTCGTTCAGGCAAAGCGACTTAAGAGCAATGCCACCTCTCAGTCAGCTTCTATGGCAGCTCTGTGTTGAATATCAAAACAAAAACTTTTCTACTAACAGTACAAGAACCAGTATTTTCTTTCACTCCAGTAATATGTGAATATGTATGTATAATTACGTGGTAATGTATGTGTGAACTTACGTCTAGCAGTAAAGTGTTTGACGCATAATTATCCAACTTGTAATACATGGTGATTTAAATAACTTTCACCGTTATGTAGTTTTTGTTACAAAGTATAACATACTGTGATAGTATCTTGCTAACAACGTCATAACATGCCCAGCAGAATGATTTTTTTAAGCCTTGGTACTTGCCTTCCGAGCCGTGGTACCTCAGTGTAAAAACCAATATAGTAACCACTTATTGTGACATATTTCTTAAAGAATAACAGTGCAATTCAGCCAGTCTATTATTATTAAATTTGTTGACTGTCAATAAATTATGGAAATTAACTTTTATATATTATTATAATAATTAAGCTTTGATGGAGAAATTGATATTTAAAATATCATGATTGTGTATGTAGTACAAGCACTCAAAAGCCTGCAATTCAGAGCATCAGATTATAATGACAATTAAGAAATGTTCTGGCACACCTCTCTCCACGATTCACATCGATACATAAAACAAACTGAAAGTTTCTAGAGCTGGCCACGTTCAATAAAAATAAAATAAAAAGCAATTGGCAAACCAAAAATAGAACAATGTTACTTTTTAATTTGCGATATTGTCATTTGTTTTTCATCGCGACGTTTAGAAAATTGGATCATTATAATTAACTTCACTTGCTTTTTTACTCTAAAAAAAGCAGTACCTACTTTAATACATCACAACAATGGCACAAAAGACGTTAAAAATAAAACTATAAAATGGAAAGAACATACGTAAAAAATAAAAATAAGTAACTTCTAGCAGGGTAGAAAAATACTTTCGCCGTCCCCTTTTCAACAACCGTATTAGACCCATATGTGACAGGTGGTTATCCTCGAAGAGTATACATACCATATATATGTAAGTACTTATATATATTGAAAATATTTTTTTATAAACAGTAAATGTAGGAACAATGAATGAAATATAAAAGAAAACGACTGAGCGGCGTAATATCTCAAACAATCAAAAACGATATCGACCGACCTGAACTTGAAGGTGTTACATAAAGCCCTAAGCGCGGCGACGTATACGGCCTAGCTTAGATCGAGAGTGCAGATAGAGTGGAAACTTGAGCCCTGGAAACGGGTCAGGGCCTCGAAATAAAGGTAAAGTCGCGCCGACCGTATGGTAATGCCGTGTGAGCAGGGGGAAGTTAATTACACGCTATTTAAATTTTATTAATAATCAAAATGGCAAGGTTGCGCAAATAAACGGGCAACGTATGTTTTACGGAACTCGTATTAAGTAGGCCGTCACACTTTCCTATCTTTTGGAATATATCTGGACAATTCAACGACATTCGATTAAGGGCTTATCCACTAGGATAACACCGCTCGTAGCAAGACTTCGAAAATTATTTTATAATTCATTTGAGACCAGCAGATTTTATGATTTTTTTTTTGACGAACTACACAGATTGGCCAGAGAAGCTGGCCTTGACTGCTTCACCGGGTTGAGAGGTGTCGCTTAGGTCGCTTAGCCTAAACCTCTCTCTCTAGTACCTCGACACAAGGGTCCCCCCGGTGGGGGGTAACCTCTGCTTGGACAGTTACTATGTTATGCGTAAGCATTCCGATCCGAGGGCGCCCGAGAGGGCCGAACCACGACTCGGTCGGTTGCTATTTCACGGATAATAAGAGATTTTATGATGACCACCTCGTTGATACGTATCTAATTAAAATATATGGAAAACTTACTTCTTTGTAATTTAAATGATATTATCTAACGAATACCATTCATTCATCATTGAAATATTTAAATCATTCATTAAGCTCCGAGTAAATCGTTTTAAATGCACGCACAAAGTAATTACACGCTTGTTAATCTAAATTAAAAAACCGTATCATTAATATACGTCTATAAATATACTGGAAACATAAAAATAAGCATAAATTTCGCTTAATTCCCGTGTAGCCATTATAGTTTTAATTCGTGCAACAAGTTATTGAAAGCCGCGCTCTTCTAATGTTATGTTGCGTTACTTGTGAAACAATCTCGTTTATTCGAAAATACGTGTGGAATGGGGGCGTTAATTATAAATAATTGAGGTTAATTGATAGGCAAAGGCGGGACCTAATGATTTATTGGTAATATAAGATGAAAATACTTTTAGAACGAAAATACCGCTATTAGACTGTGAGTATGTGCGATGATCATTAATTAAAAACGTATATGTAACGATAGTTAGAGCCTTAGTAGCTCAGTCCCGGTGCAGTCGCCTCAAGTTGTATAAGTACGCTAGCAACGCGAGTTCGATCCCTGGTATGATATGAATGAACAAATGTATTTTTGCAATTTTAAGCGTTGATTTACCACACGCTTGGCGGTGAAGCAAATATGAGGAAACCTACATATTTTAGAAAACTTTCTAACAGATGTGAAATCTGCTAAGCTGCACTAGGGCCGCGACAGTTTCAGCCCTGTAGTTCTGGGCTCTCAAGAATAAGACTACGGTATCCCCTGCCTGTCGTACAAGGCAACTAAAAGGGGCCTCGGGTTCACTGGGCGACAAGGGTGGGGGCCTGCGTCGTCCACCAAAGTGGATCCGGGAAGAAGGAGACATCGCCTGGCCCGTGTCGCCTTGCGCTGCGAGGGCACAGGGGAGGAGGGAGTAACCTCCCCCCGGGACGTGCTCTCCTTGAGCACAGTGCAGAGGGGCTCCGGTGCGTTCCACGTGAGATCCCGGAGCCCCTCGTCATGCACCGAGGAAAGGACCACCGGGGACGTTTTAGTGGGTAAGATCCCCACATAACCGCCGCCTTCCCCCCAGAAGGCGGGGTATCTTTGTGAAGATTTCCTCCCCGTCAACAAAAAAAAAAGGGCCGCGACAGTGAAGGCCTGTGCCCAACACTGGGACATAGATGTATGTATGGGCTGTAAATTTAACATTTAACTTTATGTAACGATTAATAGTATATATTATTCATTCTTACAGTAGCACTTCCTACATGTGTTGTTTTTTCAAAGAAAGCTAGCAATGTTTCTTTTTTTTTCAGAAAACATTCTTGTTAACCATTTAGTTGGAATGGTTGGTAGCTTAAGCTTGTGTTAGGAGATGGTTCACGTCAATAGTCGAATGGTGGATTCGAACCCTAACGTGTATGTACACTTTGCGTTAAGGAATAACCTTCATTATACACAGCGGTGTAGACATAAATAGATAAGGAACTAGGCAGCACTAGAACATGCCAGAATTGACTAGAATATTCCTCGGCTGTCATTTGGCATTCAAGACTTCCTGATTCACAAATACACACTAACGTTTATGAACAGGACCACCTTTCGCTTTGTGTCATATAAATTTTAATTAAAGCGAACATTCTCGAACGAGATGACCGCGTCCGCTACCAGAATAATAAATAATTGACAAGGCCTTGATGAATCGCTTTAGCCACCTTGTTATAATATTAGTAGGCCCCATCTATCTTTCACCGGCACACAGTCGAACAGTTGAAGGCTTTAATTTGATATAAAGTGTGCGAGTGATATATTGAACTTTTCACGTTCCTCAAATATTAACAGGCGTTGAAATGGTAAGCTGTTAGAACATACAGTATATTGTTGTTTTGTATTAAAATAAATATAATCACAGACCCACTAAAATATTTTTGGACGAAAGTTTCTGTCCATACAAAGGTTGTCTGGAAGAGATCGCTCTTAGCGATAAAACCGCCCATTGCGCATGCAATGACCTTGTCTAATGTGAAAATTGTAGTTACTATTTCTGTGATGTATTTTGTTTTTAATTGTTGCGCAATAAAGAATATTCATTCATTCATTCATCATTTCATATTGTATTAATAAGAAAATTCTATAAAATTACAAAATAACAAAATCAACACTCTTGCGTTATAATATATACATTTCGTTTAACTCGCAAATGGATCAAACCGTCTGACTGTAATGATTATGTATTTAGATAGGGTTATGCTTAAACATACCAGAGTATATCAGTAGCTATTGGATGTTATAAAAATACCATATCTACTTTGCACACCAACTGGGTTTAATATATATTACTATATTCGCAGGTAAAGCGTATTAGAATTTCCGGATGACTTAACAGATCAACTGTGTTAAGTCCGGACAAGTTGAAAAAGTGTCTAGTTTAACAGCGGCTATCTACAAAAAATCAGATTCTCACACAGTAGAATTAAAATTGAAACAATATAAAATTAAGTTATAAAGCATAGAAATAAATACGATTTCTTACTTTATTTAAACTACAAAATATCTAACTGTAACCGTTATTTCTATAAATACAAATAACTCATAGCCTTACTAACCTCTGAATAAAACATTCAAATCATTACCAGATCTTTACTAATTCATAAAGTGACTCTATAGTAAAAGTCTTAATAAAAAAAGGCTATTAATTTTATAATTTCTTCCTAACGGTATCCAACAGATCCTGTTTAAGAATTCCATTGCCGTCCAAGTTACAAAAAAAAAACAAAGCCTTTATGCGTTTGTTTCGAGGTCTGTATCAGTAACACTCGCCGGCTGGAATTATTCTCCCCTTGTCACAGCTTGCTCTGATACCGAACGGTCGATACCGTGAGATCATAAGACGTAGACATGACAAATTTCATGTAACTAACGGTGAGGTATTTTTGAAAGAATCTTTGAATTTAGAATGTAATTACTAAGCAAGGGCTTGACCAATATCACGACGTTAAGACGAGATATGTTCTTCGTTGGTAAAGCGCGCTTATTTTAAACATTACGGCAGAAATCTTAGGTCACTTAGCCTAAACCTCTATTGGGAGCAATACAGTGCAAGGCCCGAGAGGGGCCTCGGCTTGGACGGTTACTCTGTGTTAGTATTCCGAACCGAGGACGCCCGAGAGGGCCTAATCACGACTCGATTGGTACCGATTATCCGAAGACTATCAAGACATCTAGTTACTCTAACATTTGCAACGAAAGCTATTAGCTATTTTCTACCTAAAAGTACCCCTTCGGTGCTGGGAATAAGGCGCGGCTACAGCTTAATACTTTTATAGGAAAATAGACAAAGGCGACTCAAAACAAAGACTTACCTGATCTTGTGATTACGTTAAAGTCAACAGAAAGACCCACGTTAATTATTTTAGTAGCTCACTAGTCAACTAATGCTTCGCTAGCACTACTAACTAGCTTGGTATACTAGCTCATTTTTCTCTAACCTGCAATAGGGTAAAATATTATCAAATAGTTACCGCCTAAAAAAACTTATTCCGATAAACACTTGTCCTTTTTCCCGCTCATTCAAAATTAATCTTACAACCCCGCGTCAAATCAACTGTGACTGATACACCATAGATTAAAAATTTTTTTGGTTAATATACAGATTAAGTATCGAGATTATGACAGTTACTCTCTAATTTACAACATTTGAAGAGTTGACTAATTAAAAATTACTGATTTGTATTAATTAACGCTCGACTTTAATAACAATAATAAAACTACTCGAATAAATTATTTTTATTACATAAACTTGATGAAAGTGTATGTTTTATTTGTAAATAAAAGGATTTTCATCGAATAGCACTATTAAAATAATCAAAAGATACCGTTACCCAAAAAAAATTGAACACTGGCAGGATACAGCTGTATAATACATTAAAAAGTATTAGATTCTATAATTAAATTAGCGTCCCGAAATATTAATAAAAAAACAAAAAAGGCAGGGCGTCCTACCGGCCGCGGTTGGGCGCCGTTTTCGAGACACATACCATTGCGTTTTATACCCATCAAATCGCCCGATAATTGAAATGAGTTCCTTGTAAAAAGCAGAAAAACGATTATCCCTATACCTTTTAAGACGTCCGAGATACACAAATGGACTTTGTATTAGAATTTATGTCACTTAAAGAGATGATATAAAAACGCGCCGACAGGTTTACACGCTATAAAAATATGGGAACGACAAGAATGCCTTCCCGGTTGTCAATTGTGAGGTTTAATAATCGTAAAATGGTTTCGATCTACTCAACATTCGTCCTGGCGTAAGGTGCCCGCAACATCTGTTACACGGGCATTTGAATAACTTGTTTGCCTTCTGACTATCGCCTGATATCAACAATTTCTTGAATGACTGATCGCTGTTTTTAGCCGGAAAACGTTTTTTTTGTCTCACAAATATTACTAACATTCTTGTTAACCATTCCAACTAAGCTCAATTTGTGCTAGTAGATGGTTCACGTCAATCGTCTAATGTAAAATACGCTTCGATATATATCACTTTAAAGTATTTTGCTAAGGCCTCAAATTACACTTACAAACCTAATGATTATTTTTAAAATCCAAAAGGCTAATCTCTTCTTAAATTACATCACATTTTAATGTGTTTCATAGTCTCAATCCCCGAAGAATTAAAAATTACATAGGGTTAATAAGACGTTTTATATTACAAGGCGACAAAATTCTGGATCGCAATTTAAAATATTAATTAAGATTCTTCCTCTGTAACAAGTATATTTATGAGCAAAAACGATATCCGACTTCAAATCGAATCCAACGGTATTCATATAACGCGAGGACGCCCTCTTTGTATTTCCGAATCAACGTAGGAATATTACGATATAGATCATCAGATCAGAACCTAACAACACTCTCATGAAACCACTCTTGAAGCATTACCATTCCAAAAATATAAATCATGGAAATTAGCATCGTTCATATTGAGTTATTATCGAAATCGGTTCAACCAGTCAAAAGTTATAAGGTTAAGAGATAAAAAACATACAGACAAATTCAGAATCTTTTTTTATATGAAAAGTGGCAAACGAGCATACGGCTCACCTGATCTTAAGTAAGTGCGTTGCCAACCTTTGAGATAGGAATATGCTCGTTTCTTGAAAGTCCCTAAATCGTAAACGTTCGGAAACACCGCTGGCGACAGTTGATTCCACAAGTTGACAGTGCGTGGGAGAAAGTTACGCGAAAAACGTACAGTCGTTGAACGCCAACCATCAAGATGGTGGCGGTGGAATTTGGAATTCTGCCGAGATGTGCGGTAATGGAAATCGGTGGCTGGGATGATTCCGAACAATTCCTCAGAACACTCCCCTCCTTCTTGAAGTCGGTTGAAAATAAATACGAAGCCGAATAACAATATAAGATTTAGTAAAATTAGTTTTTCTCTTTAAGTTTATGTGGATGCTATATAATAATATATTATTATCCACATAAACCTAAAGAAAAACTTATCTTTAGTGAGAGATACAAGTATATCACACTTATTATTCAAAAAGTGAGCCATCTCCAGTAGAACAAATGTATTCGTGTTACTACTATTTTGTAGTTGATGAATAATTCTACAGTATTCAAAATTGAAATCAACTAAATCATTGATCATTAACCTGTAGGACGGGGAAATAAGTTGTTTATTAAAAACATATATAAGTTTATAAAGCTATGTAGGTTTCATTTTGAGAGTAACAAATCAATATGCAAATATTACATGATTTTATAACCGCGGCACCAACAATCAAATGTGTTTTTAATCTGAAAATGTTAGGTGCCCGATGGGCTCTTTTACGATGTATCCGGCGATTATGCATTTAGTTAAACTGACAAGTGATAAAAATTCAATTTAATGATACCGAATGCTAATAAAGTACACGTAATTATTGTATACGTTATGTCAAGTTGCTCTGTGGCATGGATACGTTTCGTTAACCGAGCGCAGAGATGTGCTTATAAATAATTTCCATAGAGCACAAAATATCGATTTTTTTCCAAAAAATTCCACCGACGACACTAATAACACGCTACCTCAATCTGGCTGGTAATTTATAAACGAAATTCTTAACGCCGTAGACGATTAAAAAACTATGCTTTTTTAATATTCATAATGCGCGCCTCGTTTCGTTTAGGAACGGATGTATGGCACTCAATCGATCACCGCTTTTTATTGGATCGACTCGCAACACCATTGTGTTGAAGTTTATCAATAAATATGTAAACATTTACAAAAAACACATTCAGAAGAATAGTTCGTCTTTTTTTTAACAATGATAATACGACCGCGAGTTTATTATAAACATCGTGAAATGATTTTGTATTCTCATTCGGCTTATAAATAAATATAACAGGTAAGATAAAAAAATCAACTACATAATTAAAATTCTTCACTCTGAATATATTGTACGAATAACCGACGCTACATGTTTTTAATAAGACATCAACATTTTGTGATAAAAAAGTCGAGCCTCCGACTAAATGTAATACCTATTCATTATAAACACTTGTTTCGCTTTTAAAACAAGTGCAAACGCAGATTGGTCTAAGTTATAAAAGGTTGTTTTTTTTTAAATTATATAAACAATTTTGTTTAATATGTAAAAATAAAAATACGACGGTGGTACCAAGGCATCCTCATCAGAGATCATAGGACAAAACTAACACATATTATTTTTTTTGCATTCTAGCATGTTAGAAACTGGTCAAAAAGATGTTAACGAAAATTACGTCTCAGAATGCCCTCTTTTAGGTTTTCCCTCAGCGCGTGCGATAACCACGATCTAACCTTTCTAAGCTAAACTATTGAACTATATAAGTTCAATAGTTTAGCAATGCACCTGCACCAAAGCCTGGTCTGCACCAAAATTATCTGTACCAAAATATTGTTAAAATTATCATAATAATCCTGAGTGGAGTTACTAACATGAGCCGTAATCTTGTTTGCTTCTAATTCAACTGATTAAGTTTCTCAATTTGTCTGTATGTTTTTTTTATTTTTGTTACGCATACACTCATGAACACTATACACCCAACACACGCACCTGTATATATATACTTGGCCAAACACACATATATATATATATGTGTATATATATACGTATATATACATTTATTAACAAAATTATAAAAAAACTAAAATTTTGTGCAAAATGCAAACTCCACAATGCAACTCTAGCCCCCAAGATACAAGCGTCTGCTTAGTTTGGGAGTCACTGTGTACCAATAATATGTGCTGCAATGGTTACGTGGATGTTCATTTAATTTGTGTAATGTTTATAAGTGTAAACAAATCTGTGTGTTAATAAATAAATATTCTATTATTTGAAAGCTGGTGCTTCCTTTGTGGTCCAGATCCACAATGACATCCATTAGAAATCCATATGTCTTAAATTTGCGTCACGTATGTGCTCCACAAATGGACGAATAACTCCTATCATGCCAACCGATTTCTATGATTCATTTTTTATTGTAAGTCTTTTGTTTTTGCCCGTAAATATACTTTTCTATAAAAAGCGTAAGAACTAAATAAACCCGCCTCCTCTCTCCCCTTATGCCTGACCTACAACGTACAAACTAACCTACAATTACGCATATTGGACGACCGGATCAAAAGGCTCCGACAACTTTGCTATTATGACGCGTACATGAGACCGAAGGAAAACATTTAGGTTACCTATTAATTTTACATCATAATAAGCACCATCGCAACACCTACCAGATGTATTCAATCAACGTGTAAAAAAACCAGTCTGTACTAGAAGGAGTGAAATTTTACATGTTATGGTGTAATTTTACCACTTTTCAAAACTTATTTATATTTTAATTTAATGAAAAAAGAAAATAGTTTTAAATGAAGTAATAACAGCAATTTCTTACGACTTTCCAAAGAAAACAGTTGCCAAACATGAGAAGTTATTTTTAAAAACGAAAAAGCGACAACCACAGAGGTCGCTTTTTAAAAAAAAGTGCCACTGCCACAATGTGCCTGGCAGTCAACGGCTCTACGGTGACATAATAGAGAAATAAGGTACCAAAAAAAAATTAATTAATAAAAAAAATATTTATAGAATAGTTCCAACATTACAACAAGAGCAATGGCAGCAAAATACATAATGTAAAAAAAAATCTGATCTAAAGTCACAATAAATCTTAACAATATAGGTTATGTTTAGAATAATATATAAGGTGGTTCTATTGTCTTTATTCTTCCATATTTTGTATTCATTGTTAAGTCTTACCTAGTTTTGGACTGACATGAACATACCAATATCTCAAACAACAAACATTGTCCCATAACATTTTTAGGAGTTCCCCAGATCTAAAGTCATAATGTTAAAATTAATATAGAACCTAATTGAAACGAAACCCTTTTTAAACAAAAATAAAATATTCAAATTAGGTCAGCGCAAACTTCCTTTATCGGTTAAAAACATATAACATTTTTAATCTGTTTATTTCGATGCTATATTTTTTGGTGTAATCTTTCGCTAGGAATACGTTTGCGTCGGATTAATAATAAATAAATAATTTTTGCTTAGCATTTAAAAACGACAATCAATCATTGATTATTCATATACCGGGTTTTCTTTTAAACAATTTACAAGTATAAAAAGGTAACTAAGAGCTCATGCAAGCGTGGTCTACTTATTAACAAGGAATATAATAAGCGTCATATCCTTTTAGCCCTTAAAGAGACACTTCCCTCTCCAAACGTGAAAGAAGACCACCTAACCCGAGGGACAAATCCGGATCGCGGTACTATGCTAATTAATTTATTGTCACGTTCATTCCCTTCGCTTTCCGCGCCATTGTCCGGTTCTTTGTAACGTCCGGACTTGTCTTATGCTTGAGTTTGTCACATGCAAATGATATGTTAGTAAATTAGTTCAAAACTAATTCATGAATTTTACTTTTAATGGACCGTCCATTTAAAGGAAAAGGGGTAAATAAGCTTACAGTACACGTAATTGAAGTTTCACGAAATTTCTTGAAGGTCAAATTATGCAGGTACCGAAACACCGGTGGTGACAATTGATGGCGCGTGAAAGAAAGTTACGAGAAAACCATACAGTCGTAGAGTGCCAACCATCAAGATTGTGTCGTTGGAATTTGGACTTCAAAAGGAAACGAAAAGATTCTCTATTCTCTCTTTGTATTTTGTGTCTGTATTTCTATCTTAATGCATCTGCACTATAACGCCATCATATATAAACGGATTTTGCAATTTTGTTTGAGTTTGAAGGCGGGTTCAGGAGGGGGTTTCGAAGATATACCAGGGGAAATCAGGACGGAAGATACGGGAATTCGAATAGCAGCATGCTTGTTAATTGAGATATTGGTAGGTTTATGACCTACCGTCTGACAGGTACTCACCGGGCACGGGTGCTTCGGTGAGTACCTGAACAGGATAGGGCGCGAACCGACCGCGCAATGCCACCATTGTGGCTGTGACCGGGATTCCGCGCAGCACACGCTAGCCGTGTGCCCCGCGTGGGAGGCGGAGCGGCGGATCCTGGTCCAGCATATCGGGCAAGACCTCTCCCCGCCGGCGGCAGTAGCGGCTGCGCTGGCGGGGAGATCAAAATGGAAGGCGCTGGTCTCCTTCTGCGAGTCAGTAATGACCCAGAAGGAGACCGCAGAACGGGATCGGGAGAGGGCCGATCCCGTTCGGAGATGGCGCAGGCGGGCCGGTGGCAGACCGGCCCGCAGCCCTGTAGTTCTGGGCTCTCAAGAATAAGACTACGGTATCCCCTGCCTGTCGTACAAGGCGACTAAAAGGGGCCTCGGGTTCACTGGGCGACAACGGTGGGGTCTCAGTCGTCCACCAAAGTGGACCCGGGAAGAAGGCGACATCGGCTGGCCCGTGTCGCCTTGCGCTGCGAGGGCACAAGGGGGGAGGGAGTAACCTCCCCCCCCGGGACGTGCTCTCCTTGAGCACAGTGCAGAGGGGCTCCGGTGCGTTCCACTGGAGATCCCGGAGCCCCTCGTCATGCAACGAGGAAAGGGCCACCGGGGAGGTTTTAGTGGGTAAGAACCCCACATAACCGCCGCCTTCCCCCCAGAAGGCGGGGTATCTTTCTGAAGATTTCCTCCCCGTGAACAAAAAAAAAAAAAAAAGGTTTATGACAATCTAAGATTACGTAAGTATAATTACAACGAGCTAAATATAAAAGAAGAAAGACAACATAACAAACTTCGTCATATAACTATGATATTTTGGAATTTTAAGAGAAAAGCGTACGAAATAGCATTTAATGGAATTCGTCTCGTTTGTTTGGATTTTGGTTTTGGTTTCTGTTTTTAGTAAGTAGACTTGTTTGATATGAACACAATCCCCAGCCATTATTTTAACAGTCCCATAAATTAATTTATTTTCCTCCCAATTGTACAACATGTATGGGTGCTGTGAACTATTTTTCTTGTACAAATAAAAAAGTAATTAAAGAAAAAACTAAACGATTACACGCTCACGAATAAGGAACAATAGATAACGGCACACACGAGACTAAATTTAAATTATCTCAAACTAACAAAACACCCAAAAACGGAATTGTATAACAATACGCATATTACGCAAGTAGTTGTAATAACAGCTTTTACTTATTCACTTCTTATTCCCTATGACTTATTCGTCACATAGTAATAATTTAACAGGCCACCATCTCCCATTGTCACAATTTGTTGCACAAACGTATAAAGTAACCAAATAGACCGGAACTATCATTGTATATAATACCTCATACATTTTTTAAAAATTTAAAAAGAATTATGTGCTTAGATTACCAACGAACAATAGTCAGTTTATCATTCTTACTCTTTCTCTACTGTAACGTTCAAAATCGAAAGGGCGTACGGCAATACATCAAGAAAATTATAGTCTCTCAAAAAATCTCTGTCCTTGGCGTTCCAAATAACCCTCCCACACACTTGCTTGAGTAAAAGTCGCTTTCCAAATACAATCGAGTGCTGTGACAAGTCAACAATAAACTGGTATTGACTATACAAAATTAGTACGCACAAATATTTCTCTTATGGAGAGAGGTAATTGATCAATAGATATTAGAATAAATTCTAGCATAGCCGTCGAACTTCTAAAGAAAGCAACTGTTTAGAATGTTAATACATATTACAATAGATCTAGACTATAAAACGAAATCTGATACGATAATTTATATCATAACACTAGATAAAACGTTGTTTATAGCAAGAGAAACTTATGGGTCTATATTACAGTATAGCCTATAATGTAAAACGATTTTTTATAATTTTTTGTCCATGGTCCCACCGGATGTGATGTGAAATGCAGTCTTAGATGACAAGCAGGCGGATCAATAACCGTCATCGATATGGCTTTCATGTATGAATGCGATAAAATACAACAAGAACAATATCATGAATATGGTTGACGCTTTGACTGTCACATCCAATCGTGTTCAGTGCCAGTGTTCGTTAGCAGAGTCAAATGATTCCATTTTGCTATTATAAAATGAATTTATATATCTCTTATATATTTTCATCACTAGTATTGATCGTCATTTCAGCCGTAAAACATCCACTGATGGACATAGGCCTCCCCCAACGATTTCTAAATGGACCGGGTGTCAGCGGCCCGCAGCTAGCTGCATCTTTTATCAGGTCGTCACACCACCTTGATGTCCACCCGCGTCCCACACTGCGCTTGTTGATCCGTGGTCTGCAATCGAGAACTTTTCGGCCCCATCGGCCATCAGTTCTACGCGCTATGTGCCCTGCCAATTGCCACTTCAACTTGCTTATCCGGCGAGCTATCGGTTACCTTCGTTCGTCTACGGATCTCCTCACTCTTGATTTGATCTCGTAGAGATACTCCGAGCGAGTTGTGCGACTTTGAGCCTGCTTATGAGACTAGTATTGATAACATTATGTAATTAACCACTTTGGGTATGTACAATCCGTGTCACTTTTTTATTTTCAGAATTTACCGAGAAATATAAACATAATTAAAATGATTAATGTCACAAGATTTGTATATTTTTAATACTAAATTAAAATTACGAGCCGCGTACCACAGCTTCGTTTCAATAGGAAGAATTGAATAAAGAAGCAAATACGAATGAACCTGATGGCTGATAATACTGGCTTGTAATAGATTCGCACACCTGTTCCTTCCAACAACGACAACTGTTCGACAATTGTTTTTGTTGATTTCTTTTTTTATACTTTCTTGCGGGTTTCTTTCGTATCTTAATCTTATCGTAGATGAAGAATTGCTTTACTTTTTATATTATTTACGTATTGTTATGAGAATTCTTCAGGAATTAAATAAAGGTAACTCATAATAACAAGCCCTTACCTCATTCGCTCAATTTGAACAAAATTGACCTTTGTGCTTCTGTATCGGTGTATTTCCATTTTCCATACTTCAAATATATCTCTATTGCTTTTTTAACATCCATACTTCTATTTACAAGCAGTACAAGTACTTACTTTGCCTCGGGGATTTTTCTCCAGTTTATCTATATCTTTTTTTCCATCGTCTTGAGTGTCTTTTAAAGCTAAGTCTCACAGGTCCCAATCCCAAAATCTCACTAACTATAACTATCAATGGACGCATCGCAATTTTATTAAGTCATTTAGATATGCTTTACATTCAAGTATATAACCACAGAAAATTTGTTTACCAGATAAAATAATAATAAATCTTTATTGGTCACCATAAATAAAAGCACAGAACGAAATATGGAGTTCCTGAGGTAGGTTCTAATGAACCTGTGTTTTGGAGTCAGTGTCCCATTTTGGACACAATAGTAAGAACAGGTTTATGTATGTGTGTGTGTGAGTGCAAAATTACTGATCTGAATCAACAAACAATAAAACTAACGGTTTCAGAACTGATTGCGTCAATTGATTGATACTTGACGTCATGTTAGTGCAAAACGTTAATATATTATCTAGTCAACAATACTTTTCACACTCGTGTCTACATGAAGTTGTATGCTTATCAAATCCAGGGATTCCAAGGTTTCAAAATTACCCTATTAAGTGTTTACTTTCGACATTTCAATTTGATTATATATATAATCAATATTAAGTTAAGGACCAAAGTGAATTGCATGAAAAAAGAGAGGCCTATACCCTGTAGTACAAAGATACGGGCTGATTGATTGATTGATTGACTATTATGAGATAAGGTATAAAAAAGGAAATACAAATTTATTTAAAAAATAGAAGAGTATAGAACAAATAAAAAATCATTCCAAATTTTAAACTTAAAATATGTATTACCAATCCAAAACAAATTCATGCGCTAGATAACGTAATTGTAATTTTATTAGTTGAAGATTGAAATTATACTGTTTAATTCGTAGAATTGAATGATTTCATTACTGACTGACTGATCTGAGCTAAGGCAAAACATGTAAAGGCGAGATTCTAATACAATCTCATTGTATTGACAAAGTTAACAATATGAGAACAAAACACATTTATTTTTTATCCACAAAAACAAAATAATAGTGTACGTATTCAACCAAATTTGATACGCTCGCTACTGTTTCTTAAGTTGGGATTACAGGGAGCTCATAGATAATATTTATGGTTACGCACGCCCTAAACAATGCGGATGACGAGACAAAACTTCTTCAAAGTATGCTATAGCAAAATTTATTATGATTTTTAATGTCTATTAGACCATATGAAGCCTTTTAAAAACTTAATACTAAATACACTTAATAAATTTGACACTACAGATCCAAATGAAAAATTGAAATGTGAAATTGAATACATATCAATCAGTTCATCTGGTTTTCTTCGGTCACTTTTTCTCGCCGCACCAATGTGTCCCGAAGTGGTATTTAAAGCTATTTAACTATTTAAATGCTTTGATAGTCTTCCATTAAAAGCTACCGATCGAGTTGTGGTTGGCGCCTTCGGAACGCTCATGCGATTAGAGTAACACCAGCAAGGTCAATGCCCTTGCACCATGTTGCTCCAAAAAGAGGTTCAGGCTAAGCGACCTAAGAGTTCTGTCACCTCTCAAATCCGATGAAACAGTAACGGTTGGTTTCTTTGGCCAATCAGCGTAAGTTCGTCACAAAAAATGTAATTATAATTGGGACCTCGACACTATTTCAAAAATTTAAGCTCTCTCAAGAGCCGTGGTAGCTCAGTGTCCGGGCGGTTGGCTCAAGTTGCGTAGTACGCTAGCAACCCGAGTTCGATTCCCGGTGCCGGCACCAATAAATTTGTTGTTGCAATTTTATGTGCTGATTTACCACGCGCTCGGCGGTAAAGGAAAACATCGTGAGGAAACCTACATGTCTTAGAAAATTTTCTAAGACATGTGAAGTCTGCCAATCCGCACTAGGGCCGCGTGGCGGACTATGCCCTTATACTCTCTTTACAGAGAAGGCCTGTGCCCAGCAGTGGGACATATATAAAGGCTGTAACTTAGGCTCTCTCATGGGATACACAGAAATAACAATCACTGTCTTCTTTTTACAATTTGAAATAGAATATTATCAAATATATTCTTAGACAGTTTGTTATAATACTTTTATTATTTCACTTAGCCTAAAACATGTAAACCGTCCCTTAAACGTTTCTCAATGTTTCTTCGTACCTGTTTTAGGCAGCACGTGTTGATATGAGTGACATATGAATCACATTGTACTTCTGTCTGTGACTCGACTCGTTCATAGAAAATGGATATACGAAAAACTTGGAGTAGAATGTTTCGTAACATTACAATAAAAATAATGATTTTTACATTCTAGAGTTGACAACAATTTCGAATGGATCGGCACGAATGGAACAGTTCCACACCCTCGCAAAGTACTGGTGTAAACATGAGGTCTTTTTAAAAGGGTTGCTTACATAACTGCCGTGACTTTAGTGGGCATTTGAGAGCAGTTACTACTTAAGAAGTTATCATGTAGTTCGCATGTTCGTTTGCATCTGATCTTATATAATGGCTTGTGTGATTTTTTCTACTTCCACCTATCACTAGAGGGACCGTGTGCCGAGATACTATCTCTATATTTTTGTTAGGCGATCTAAGAGCTATGTCAATTCTTAAAATCGGTGAAACAGTCCGAGGTTAGCTTCTTTAGCTAAGGTGTACTATAAGTACGTTACAAAAAAGTTTCTTTTTCCGTTGATATTATTGGCATCTGTCAACTCTGTATTAAACAAGCTCTGTATCATAATTATGTGAAATACCAAATTGAACTAAACTTGATGCCTTCTCCGATAAATCAATATATCACTCAATGTTATTTGCAGCAGTACTCGAACTTGTATTAATTTGTTTTAAATGCACGCCTACAATCTCAACAGTAGTGGACGGAGAAGAAATGTGTACCTTACGATTCGTCTAGACATGTCGTAACTTGGTAATTGTAATATGAAACCGAGCGTTGGTTTAAACAATACGAACGTGCCCACGCGGGCTTTTTTATTGTTCCCTCGTACAGTGGACGATTTCTTAACGTGCGAATAAAAATGAGTCAGGTTTAAAAGTAACTTAATTATGCTGTCAATGACGTCCGAATGTTAGTAAATGTTAAACCGTCTCTTGGTGAATCTGATGGTTAGCAATTTTTTAACTGAATTAGGAGGTTTTCAATTCGTCCGTATGTGATGATGATGCTTTTTGTATTCGAATTCTGGTGGGTCCCGTGTAGTCCATTAAGTCTAATTTTGTCCATGAGAAAACCATATGTCTTAAATTTGCATTAAGTATTTGTGCCACAAATGGACGAATAACTTAATATAATGCCAACCGATTTCGATGATTTACTTTTTTGAAAAGGACTTCAAGGGCAATATGATTACAGTATAGTTAGGTTCTGATGAGTTCTACATCGTAATTCCTACGACAATTTGGATATTACAAGAGTCCGTGCGTATTATGTACAAGATTTGATTCAATTTGTTTTGTAATTGTTACTCACAGAACAGACCAAACATTAAAAGCGTAGTGTACGCGCGGACGTTCGTATTTACAAAGTATCGTAGTTATATTACGAAGTTGTTTTGAGTATATGTTCTTTCTTCTACCACCTTGTCACAAACCTACCTACGTCTCAATCAACAAGCATTAATACAGGACCTAATTGAAACCAAAACCTCTCAAATACAAAATCTGTTTATAAATGACGACACTATGAGTGAATATTAAAAATACAAACAAATGATGCTCCTCTCTTTCAAGTTGGTTAAAACTAACATGTAACCATGTAACTTTCATTTCCTTCACTTAATTCAAACAGAAGCCACTCTATATCGGCTGATAAACTGCCGGAATGTTATTAGACACATTGGGAAGCAAAAAAAGCTATATGTATGCTAATGCCCGTACTATTTGCATGACAAAGTGTTGGTAAGCTTCACAGTGACGTTTCGGAACCCACCAACTGTTCAATATAGCCTTAGACGACATTTCATTCATTCGAGTGTTGTTTCGGCGAGGAATTGAACGTTACGAGTGGGTTGTCAAGGTTGTTTATACTATTTGATTTGGTTTTTATTTCTTTACATAGAGAAAACAATTGTTGCTTCTGCTTGAAAACAAATGACTTCGTATTTCGCCCCAATAAACCTGAAGACCTCACATATTTTTGTTCAAGAAATTATTAAGTCTAAATACTGATTCTCTCTTTGACTACTTCTTGAGTGCGATAAGGGTTGTAATCATGCTTATTAGATGCACTACATTTTTTCCCATTAAAATAGCTACGGAACTAATCGTGGTACGGCCCTCTCGGGCGCCCTCGGATCGGAGTGGTAACGCGTAGAATAGTAACCGTCCAAGTCGAGGTTACCCCTCACCGGGGGGGACCCTTGTGTCGAGTTACTACATAATAGTAGTTCACGCTAAGCGACTTAAGAGCTATGCCACCTCTCAATCCGGTGACCAGCTTCTCTGGCCAACTGTGTTAGTTCGTTCCAAAAAAAAATGCACTACATTACTTTTTTTGTGTATACGAGTATAATAAGTATAAGTAAGTCTTGTATATGAATATAGATTTTTCTAAACTATGAAAATTATCATAGTTTTAAGCCGTTGTACAAATTACTATATCTCAATACATTAAAGCCTGGAAGAGATCGCTTTTAGCGATAAGGCCGCCCCCATTGTTTATGTATAATTTTTTTTAATTTTATTTCATAAGTGTGAACAATAAAGAGTTTATTATCTATTATATAAATAAATAAAGTTTCAAAATTTATTTATGTTTCGAATAAAATATTGTTTTTTAATTTATCACACTGATTTTATTGTTTATTTTCCAAATCTAGAATCAGCCAATGTATATTTTTTATCTTTTAAGCATAGCAAAGATTTAGCCCTGAACTGTGTGATATATGAATGATTTCGTCACACCCATTCATTTGCTATACAATTGAAGAGTTGACACGAGCAAATACCAGCATCAAATTAAATACAATTGCAAATGATCTGTTGAACATCAAATAACGTAACATTCCAGTTAATTTAGCACATTGTCGTGATTTTTTTAAACAAACTAATTACGCAAACATTTCAGCTCGTTGTCAAATGTTCAATTTGGCTTATAAAGTGATACCACTCAATGTCAGACATTCTCAACTTCCCTGAATAATAATAATAATAGATATTTTAAAGTATTATCTTTTGATTATAATAAAATAAGTTTATAGTAACATAGTATATATGACGATCTATTGGTAACAGGCCTACTCTCTTAGGAGATGGTCAGATTGGCAGGCATCATATGTCTTGTTTTTTGTGACGATGCTGATCGACAGAGAAACTGAACGCAACAGTTTCACCGGATTGAAGAAGTCGCAGAGCTCAACTCTATGCCTAAGAAGAATTTTTCGTGTACGCAAATTTCCTCACGATGTTTTTCCTTTGCCTTAGTAGTCCTAAATGAACGACCAAAATTGCAATAAATTAAGTCATTGATGCTGACGTCGCCGATTGAACTAGGGTTGCTAGAGTTATAAAATGAAGTGACGTGTGTTTACATTGGTATATTTCATTGGTAACATTTACTAATACGAGAGTGATAGCGCTTTTGTTTGACGTCGAATCAGAATATCGCGCGCTTAGAACAACGAAACGCTAAGTTACTCATCCTTAAAGTTCAAGTTAACCGTTCTCTGAGCTCAGCTGTCACCTCTCAACCAATGAATGTATAACAGTCTCATGGCTAACAGTAGCTTGAGAAATGATGGTGTGACTAGAACAGATGAACGAGGTAAAGGGTAAGAATAAACTTTATGTAAAAAGGGAGTCTGTGTCAGTAGTTACTTAAGCTAAAAAATAATTACATGTAATACGGGTGATAATAGAAAACAATTAAGAGGTTCTATAGAATGTGTCTGTATGTGTGTTTAAAAGTTGAGAAAGAGAAGAGAGAGAGAAGGATGAGTAAATATGAGTACGAGTGAATGAGTGGGGGGGTTACTTTGGTAATGAAGAGCTTTATGCGAGAGATATATGCCATTTTTATTATTGATTTTTAGAAACTTTTGAGCTTGAACTTGAACCTGAACCTCATAAGCACTGCATTCTAACCCCTTGGTCACACACCACTCGAATAATGTAACATACTTAGTGGTAAAGAACAGACGACAACACAATAGACGAACTACGAAATTCACTTTAATAACCATATAAAAACTATGAAGGCAATAGAGAATATTAAAACACCATATATGTGAAGCGCATACTGCTAAACTTATTGTTTAGAAAATATTTATTAGCTAATGCGACTCTTACTCTGTCTTAAGGCGTGCATTGTAACCTCCTTACGACCATAAAAACGCCATATTTCTTACAAAGAAAGCTCGGCTGTTAATCATAACAATAAAAGAGCTACGTTTGACGTGAAACTTTTCAAGCGAACAAAGCTAAAATACATAGAGGCCAGTAATGAACGCCGCCTCGTAAATCCAATGGTAACCAGCCACCGTGGATGGAGGCTGTCGGAAGAATTTGACGGAACTCACAGAGATGTTTTATGTCCTTTACATTGATGAGCGTGAAACAGAAAAGGTCGTAGGGCTCGAGTAGACTCGCGGTGCGCATGGATAACTGCCAACCGACACTTTGTGCAATGTAACGGTGAAACGATATAAATGATCTTCAATGATACCAACTGAAGGAAATCGACTTTATATTTGACGAAATATATAAAAACAAATTTTATATTTGTCTTTAGATACTCATAAAAAGAAGAGCCGTGGCAGCTCAGTATCCGGGCGGTTGCCTCACGTTGCATAGTACGCTAGCAACCCGAGTTCGATCAACGGTGCCGGCACAAATAAATTTGTTGTTGCAATTTTATGTATTGATTTACCACGTGCTCGGCGGTGAAGGAAAACATCGTGAGGAAACCTACATGTCTTAGAAATTTTTTCTAAGACATCTGAAGTCTGAAAAGAAGGCATGTGCCCAGCAGTGGGACATATATAAAGGTTCTAACTTTTTAACTCATAAAAAGTTTAAATAGATAGTACCAGTTAAATATATATCGGACTGATGGGCCCAGACCTTCTCTGTCAAGTGAGTATAAGGGCATACTGCGGATTGGCGGACGTCACATGTCTTAGAAAATTTTCTGAATCACGTAGGTATCCTCGCGATGTTTTCTTTCACCGCCGAGAGCTTAGTTAATCAGCACATGAAATTGCAACAAACATGTTAACCCGGGTTGCTGGCTTACTATGCAAACGGTTGGAATAAATACATAAATCAATTACAAGACCATTTAATTAATGAAGTCATAATACGAGTAGTACAATCGGAAATAAGTCTTTAGTTTATAAATAAACGTAGACAGTAAGTAGTGTCACATACACTAGTAGTAGTAGTAATAATAGTAGAGTACTCACGTGTATACAGTTAGTAGCATCCAGCACTGGAGTCGCGCGCCGGGAAGCCACGTGACGTAGCGACCAGTCAGCGCGCAGTCGATACAAGGTGCAATATAAAGCATGCCACCGCAGTGGCGGTTGTAGCACGCCTCGCACTTCACGCTTCCTTCACCTCCGCTATTGGTAACTTATTATTGCTATAGTTCCTCAATTTGTTACTTTGACTAGTAATGTTACTGATGTATCGGAATTTGGAATTTTGTTTTGTTATCGAATAGGGCCGAATGGTGTTAATTTAGATTATCATCTACTTATCTAAGCACCGGCTATCGTCAGCCGAGCTGAAGGTGATCTCTTCGGGGACAAATGATACGAACACCGAGGCAACTCTCCTAAGAGCACACCCCAGCATCTTTTTGTTACGGTTTGGTTTATATTGATGCTATGGAAAGTAAAATTAAATGCACTCAATAACGCGATATCCAAGTGCGGTTTCTCCACATTGTTCCTGTAACAAGAGAAAAAAAGATTAATTACACAAATGAAACGGTCCCAAATTAGATCAAAACTAAACACGATATACGGCAAACGAAATCGGTCAAGCGAAGGCTCTTAAAGCGAAGCCATAAATAAATCACACCTTCACACAAGAACCCGAGCCCCTTTTGTTTAAATGCTACCAAGACATACAAAAACTTTTATTTTTCTTGCATGTTAAACGCAGAAAAAAATACGAGTCGGCTGAGAATTGTGCAAGATCACAACAGAAAATCATTAAACAATCCCTCTGCCAGGAATTGAGGTGTTTATTATAGCGGCCCACGCTCCGTAGTCGTGCGAAAAAAAGTAGGAATTCAGGTAAGCTCGGAGCGGTTTTTTGCACTACGAGGAACTTATTATGCGGGATTTATGTCACTTTTTGTTGCGTCCGAGCTAATTATTGTTATCTGCTTTCTGCTTGACCATAGCGTTCTCTATGGAGCAATAATGGCCCACTAATTCTCATGACACCTCCGGAGTTAAACCGTCAATCGCTTCGCGTTACAATGGCATTGTGTGCGGGGACAAAGCCGGGTGCCGGCCTACTGTGCATAAGCGTTTTTATTGTTCCCGCTGCCGATGTCTTTTTCAACATGGCTAGCTTCCACATTTCTGATTTCGCTGTCGCTCTCGAACCAACTAATTACTGGTGGATCGTCTCCGACCAAGGCGTGAAGCCACGTCGCTAACTCACTCCCAACTGCTAATGGGAAAGGGATTGCAAATTTTGATTTTTTGAGGATCGCATCGGCGTCCAGCAAAGGGAAATATAACAATAAAACATCGAATATAGAACAGCATTTCGGCCGCGAGGGTTATTATTTTAGCCAACAAAGTAGAAAACCATTTACAATAAATCATTTTGAATGCTTTCTTGGTTGCCATGCGTCGAGCGGGCGACGCAAAGGGTGATTTCTGTCCGAGTGTACATAAATAAAGGTGAAGACTCCGAGTGCGGATCCCAGGTACATTCTGTTACACGTTCACCGCATAGAACTTGTAAAACTGGAATCGATTAAACTATCGATTATTGACAAAATCGAATACCACATTGCCAGAAATCGAACGACACTAAAACTAATCTATTGATCTGTACTCGATTTTAAATCGGTCAATATAAATATATGTCACTGTTATTTCTAATCGTTTATTTATGTATAATCGTGTAATACTTAACATTCCACATTCTTGCCTAAATTTTAAAAATAAAATTCACTATTCGACTTCACACTGAAGTTAAGGTGTACTTCTATGTCGATTTTTGCAGCAATCTTTTCTAAGTGATGTCAAAAGTTCAGCAATACAAAATTTAATAGTATTTCTGTATACATATGATAAAATGCTATTATTGATACAAACTCTGAAAGTCGTGTGCCTATCTAAAACCGTTCATAATAATGCAATGTTTTTACAGAAAAAGGGATAAACAAGCTTTTTTTAACGGACTACACAGATTGACCAGAGAATCTGGCTTTGACTGCTTCACCGGATTGAGAGGTGGCATAGCTCTTACCTCTATCGGTAGTAACTCGACCCAAAACTCCCCACGGTGAGGGTAACCTCGGCTTGGACGGTTACTATGTCCTCAAGCTTATGACTCAACTAATCTAATAATAATCTAATTACCGTCGCCCATGAACATCCACTGCACCGGAGGAGCTGCAGGTGTGTTGTCTTTAAGAAACGAGTACTCTCGCTCTAGGTTCCCAGAGGACCACACATGGACAGTTACAAAATCCTACGCAACACAGGGACATCGTTATAATATCGAAAATCCCGTCGTTCATTTCATTGAACAATTTATTTGAAAAAGAATTATAACAATTTTTTTATATAAATAATATAAACATTAATATTTCATATTAATAACTAACTCTTGTTAACCAAACTAGTCTTAAACTTGAGCTTAGAATGGTCCACTGCAATGGTCGAATGGTTTAATTTGAATACACAACCTTACGTTTCCCAGACCATACCCTAATCCATTAGACTATTGACGCATTTCGATAAGATAATATTAAAGTTTAAATAATTAAGCATTTCCAGCAGTTATAACTCCGTGTCGTTGTACTGGTACTTGCGGTACAATACGGACCACACCGTGAAATGTCAGTAAAGAGGTTGTTTTTTTTATCAGAATGTACGTAGCGAAAAAGTCGCCTATTGTAAAACTTCCGACTGATTTGAACGAACATAGAGTCAATTTTTTTAACTTTTAAAAACTCTTGTTATTTGTAACTATATTTAAAGAAAAAAAAAGAATTTTCACACTTTAATTATTCTAATAGAATAACCAGTCTATTTTGATTATGTTTTTTTTTTGTAGTATAAGCCTAGGACTGCATTTCTGCTTAATATGCATGCTTTCTTGTTATTTCCAATATTTTCAATATTTCATTATATAATTTAAACTTTATACGTTTAATTATCATATTATTTATTTTAGTTTATTTTTGACTCATTAATATATTTATTTATGAAATTTTTTCATCTATTATTTTATTGTATAAAATATATTTTAATCTCATAACTGTTTTATTTATTATACTCTTATTGTCTGTATAAATTCCATATAAAAGTAGTATTGCGTGCGCACGTCTTTAGGTAATCCCGGGCACCGCTGAAAATCAGCGCTGTCGCATCCTTGCGACAGCATATGCTGAGACGGTTTCCGATATTGGCATCATATGTTTTGTATTATTTGTCCGTGTAACTTTCACTGTGTTTTGTCTATTTTTCATTCTTTTTTAATGTGTGTTATATTCTGTCTGTGATGTGTTTTTGTATCGTGATGCCAATAAATAAATGTCTATGTCCAAGTGTATGTCTATAATCAGGTGGATCATGGTCAAGCACTAACTTAGAATGTATAAAGACAATTCAAACCAAATATAAATCCATAACAAGCTATCCTACTTGGTCAACGCCATCTGCTTAGGGAAATATGCATATTTATTAATAATTGTTATAATGAACAACTTAATGCATCTTAATTGATACCGGAAATCAAACTCAGGTTAAAGACGAGTCAATGTATATGTCCGAAGTACAGCCCTGTAGTTCTGGGCTCTCAAGAATAAGACTACGGTATCCCCTGTCTGTAGTAGAAGGCGACTAAAAGGGGCTTCGGGTTCACTGAGCAACAAGGGTGAAGGCCTTTGTCGTCCGCCAAGGTGGACCCGGAAGAAGGCGACATCGGCTGGACCGTGCCGCCTTGCACTGCGAGATTTGTGTGCACTGGGAGGGAGTAACCTCCCACCCCCGGGATGTGCTCTCCTCGAGCCCAGTGCAGTGCCCTCCGGTGCGTTCCTCTGGAGATCCTGGAGTCCCTCACATACACCGAGGAAGTGTCAACGGGGAGGTTTTCGTGGGTCAAACCCCACTTAACCGCCGCCTTCCCCCCAGTAGTAGGGTATCTTTTTGAAGATTTCCTCCCCATGAACAAAAAAAATGTATGTACTTAAAACGCACAATTTTCATTCTCACTATTAATTTAAACTCGCCAAAATAATTGTTACGGTGATAATCCTCAAATATCAATCATATTTTTTCGTCAAAGCGTCTTATTTGAATTTCCAGCGAACAAATTGCACGATGTCTACAGAAAAACAAACAAGTTGGAGAGGAGCAAACAAAGCATATTAACTTTGCTCGACTGGGATCTGTTGCAATGGAGGCGAAAAACAATCGCACTTGAATGTAGAAATACTTTCCTAATGGAGCGAATATTTTGTGGTCTTAGTATTGAGTAAGCCTTTCTCTTATACTACTTAAACTGTATTTAAATAAACAATAATAGTATAAATAAATAACTAAATAAATCGGGTGTGTACTTACACATGCGTGAGAACTTATACTTCTTTGGCATTATTAAAAAATAGTTTTTAAATTCATGCAAATAATTAATTACGTAAAAAAATAAAAATGACAAATTAAATAAATAAATATTATATTACAATATAATAATATTATATTTTGATATATATAAATAATTTAGTTATTACATACGGGTAGTTAACCTCAATTATATTGGAGCATTTATAAAAGTATATGAGCACAATTTTTTTTCACTACAGTTTCAATCTGTTTCTGTCATAGTTTTTTCAAAACGCGCTTAAAGTATTATAAACTTCAAAAATAAATAACAAAAGAAGATTAGGGAGATTTTAACTAGGTTCATAGTTAAAGGACTAAGTGAGAAAAGAAGAATAACAGATGCATTAACTTTCTACCTTCAAAGTAAATGAAAATGAGCTGGGCACATGGCCTGGTATGCGTACAATATATGGACACAAAATATATTTAAATGGTTCGAACCAAGAAGCACCAGGATGCAAGGCTGGATATGTCAGATGGTCAGACGAAAAGCAGCAGTGGCTGCTCGAGAATGGCATCTGCCAAAAAACAGGGAAAAAGTGAAGTTCTTTGGAGGAGGCTTTTACACGAAGGGGTTCCATGCAATCGTTTAAATTTATTTTAAAATTAATTTGAACTGTTTTTATATATGAAACTTAATTTTGATTATTATTATTATAAATAAATAAAATAATTAACGTTAACGAAGTGGAACGAGCTGGGCTACGAATCTCTGACAATCAGGTTATAAGTAGAATGCTTAGCAACTAGACTATCATTCACTCACTATACCAAGGATAAAAATTCACAAATAAACAAACATAGAGGGGCCAGCTGAGATCACAGACCTTCATTTGCATTTTCAATTTGCATGATCCTGGCACACGATTTCACGTCATTTACATCTATATATTTACGTATGGAAGATAAGAATTTTTCATCTTACTCTAAACTCAAGAGAATGGACGAATACAGCACTTCAAATACAGGTCCAGGGTACAGTACAAGTGTCCATTGTCTAATTGGTTTAGGCTATGGTGTACTACCGCCCTGTATTTCTGGGCTCTCAAGAATAAAATTACGGTATCCCCTGCCTATCGTAGAAGACGACTAAAAGGGGCCTTTGTCGTCCGCCAAGGTGGACCCGGGAAGAAAGCGACATAGGCTGGTCCATGTCGCCTTGCAAAGCGAGGGCGAAGGGGGAGGGAGGGAGTAACCTCCAATCCCCCTCCCGGGATGTGCTCCTTGAGCACAGTGCAGAGGGGCTCCGGTGCGTTCCTCTGGAGATCCTGTACCGTGATCGCATCCTGACCATGTACCGTGCATGGACCCCGGGGAGGTTTTAGTGTGTCAAACCTCACATAACCGCCGCCGCGTAAAAGCGTTATTGGTATATAGATTGTATTTTTTTCCAGCTATTTCCACTTTTGAACCTAGCACATAAATTATTCATAACCGTCAGAAAGTATTTTATATTTGCAAATTGAAAAAAATATATGCCAGTGAAACGTGTAGCACCCTTAACCTTGGAAATGAAAGTGTACGCATATTTTCATTTCCGAGTTTAAGGGTACTTCTATTCTAGTAGAGCTTTCGTGTTAAATAAATAAACAAGACTGAGTGAAAATAGAAAGCAATTTTAGAATATGTTTCACTGTAGTTTTTAAGAACATAAAATCACTTGTTTAAATGTATGCCTTTTTTGTTGACTGGGGGGAAATCTTCAACAAGATACCCCGTCTTGGGGAGAAGGTTATGTGGGGTTCTTACCCACTAAAAGCCCTCCAGTGGCCCTTCCTCGGTGCATACTGAGGGGCTCCGGGATCTCCAGTGGAACGCACCGGAGCCCCTCTGCACTGTGCTCTTTGGAAAGCACGTCCCGGGGGGGAAGATAGTGAAAATGTATGCCTTATAAGGCAATGGGCTCACTCACCTGTCAACTTGTTTGACAGGTAAGTGAGCCTTATAAGCTTGGTGAAAGTGGAGGGAGAACACTGT
Source organism: Meandrusa payeni (assembly GCA_029286785.1). Lineage (NCBI taxonomy): Eukaryota > Metazoa > Arthropoda > Insecta > Lepidoptera > Papilionidae > Meandrusa > Meandrusa payeni. The sequence continues at coordinate 4,561,315 of JAGSMX010000003.1, read as the reverse complement.
CTTTGTTTACCACCCTAGAGTTAAAAGGACGTGAGAGCTTATCTGCCATTTGTGACGTCTTGTATTTTACTTTAGCACATACACATTGCAACACTTAACCTAATTATGGACAGAAACAAACTTGTATTTCTCAACAAATTCATTTAAAACAAATTTGACATCAAGCATACGTAGGTGGGTGGGTAGCCAACCCACCTACCTATGTTCCTACGTATGTTCGTAACAAAAATATTTCCAATTTGACCGTAAATCATAGAATTTGGCAGACCTATCGTATTCGATTGCATGTAACTAACTAAAGCGTAGATTTTCTGAATCTTTATATAAGAGCATTTATTGAAAACATATCTGAACGGGGCGATATCAACTTCAAAGCTTAATTAATGTTCCGACAATATCTTGTGATGTTATCGACGTATCTTTAGTTTGAGACAGATTTATGTGTACAAAGTATTAACTAAACTAACTTATAACAGGGAAATAGAACTGTATTGAAATAATAACAAATTAGCTTTATTAAAAATAATTTAGGTTTATAGCCTTTCAGTAATAGCCTACTTAGTAGCCTAGTACTAGCGTTCTCTGTCTTTCTCTCTAATGTACTCAAAAACTTAGTTGGTAAATACTACAAAAACAAATACTTTACAAAAAACGAATACATGAAGTTCTACAAAACTACGACTTGTATCAAAAAATATTTAATAATAAAATATTGAAATTGGATAAGAAAGGGCAAAACAGGATTGTGTTCCATCTATTAACTTTTAAATTGAGATCAATAAATTATATCAAATGTGACAAATAAGGCAAGCCTAAGCCTACACAATGACACAATCTTTACCAATATTTTCATCTAATCATCCATAATTTATATAACAAATGATTTAATTGGTTGAGGACTAAAGCGAATAATGTAAAACGCTTAAGTTTGAGCAAGCTAAACGGTGTGCTTTCGGAAAAGCTTTTGTCTAGTAGTGGACTACTAGGCTGCTGGTTATGAAGAGCTGTGGCTTCATGATCTTGGGCGTTACTCTGAGTACGGTCAATGCCGTCAATAGCTAACATTACTTCCCCAACGGACATATACAAGTATGTACGTTGATATGGCAAGAAAAAAAGTATCAGAATATTGGCTCGTTATCAATAATAGCAGACCACCCAACAACATACAAAGTGTAACATCTTAAAACAATTAAAACTATTTATAGCTCTAAAACCAGAAACATAAGCTCAACCATTTTATTAGATGGCCACAAAGGCAAGACACTAGTAAATGAAATAAACAATTATCAAACAGCTCTGCGGTTTGCGTTGACACGGCCGGCCAATACCTCACTGAACGTTGTAAAGCGACCGTAGATTTATGTGCGAAAAGTGTACTGGCCGCCGAACTATTCTTATGTAACCACTTTGAAATAATGTCAATTTAAACAAAAGAATAAAGTTTGAAAGAATTGTTATTGTATTTGAAGACAAGAACGGCACATTATTACTTTTAATTAATTTACCAAGTTTCAAATAGGATATCAAACAATAAAATCATATGTCAGGGAACAAATTTGTAATAAGAATATACATCTTTTATTTTTCCGGGTTATAGATATTAACTAAAGTATTGTCTCAAATGATGCCACGCCGATTTTTCCTCTTATTTAAGCACTTATCAAAGGAAACAAATCAAATTTCACTTCAATTACAATGCATGTTTCTTTAAGAAATAACGAACGAAAACTTATTACAACTGGTTACACATTTCCATCCCCGACTGCGTCACTTTTTAACATCATTTTGGTAATTGTCACAATTCAATCCAAGCCAATCGCAAAGAACTTAATCTCGACTCGAATCTGAATCGATAATGATTATACCGAATCAATTAATCTTGCTACGAAAGCAGCGCCAAAGAACATACAGTAACTTTAAACTGCAAGTCAGATATAAAATTAAACGTAGTCCCGTCCAAGTGGGATGTAATCGAGGAAGGAACAATAACCGTAGATGTAATGGAGATATACTTTCCAAATCAGAAATATCATCTTAAATATATTTGCGACGCAGGAGAATGTTTATTACGTTTACGTACGAGTTTTAAAGTTAGGTACTAACAAATGCAGTTTCGGGGAGTATCCGTTCGGAAACTGCAATAGTGGAATTGTTATCCGCGAACTTCTCGCGAGAGTCAATAACACCATTCCGTGGAATATATTGGATGGCAATTTTGAATTTTATACAACTGCTTATGTATGTCTATGTGTGTGTAGGTAGACAATTCATTTTATTACCGTCGTTAAACATAGTTAAGTATTTTATGCTACATACTAATGTGAACACGCACATAAAGTTATCTTACAGTTATAAAATTGTGATCTTTTTTAACACCCTACATTTCTTATAAGAAAATAGTTTTATTCAATATGTCTGATTTTAGCAAGTGATTTTTTGTACTTAAAAAACCGAAACAACTCGTTCGTATATGACGACTGGGATTCAAACTGGCGATCGCAAATCGAACCGCTTAGCCACGCCACCGTTAACCGCTTAGCTTTAGTTAACAAGGTGATTAAAAAATCGTCTGCAGTTATTAACTTAAAAGCGAGAACATGACTTGATTAGCTTTCAGCGTAGTACAAGAAACTCAAAAATATAGAACTCCTCTAAACTCTTACTAAAACGATTCAAGAATTGTTCGTTCAAAGTTCTAAAGTAGCACGGCTCTCATGTTATTTACGGTACAATAAATTAAAAAAAAAAATAATAATAAATATCGAAGTCAAATTGAAATTTAGACATCTACTACAGATACTATTTTAAAAGAATAAATACGAATATGTTTTATAAACATAATATTTCCTGACGTCTTTTACTTTTAATAATTTTCATTAAGTTATCCTCGGCGAGATATTGAAAAGAAGCAATAAACTACACTTTTGAGCATATCTCCGACCGACAAATAGTAAAAGGATAACAAACGGACGCTGTCACTTTTGACAAAGTACACATTGTCGCGTTAAAAAGTAACAATATAAATAAAATGGACAATTCCGTAAACATTGTACGGAAGGTTCGCGTCAATGGCTCTTTGATACGTTTTATGGTCGAAATCGATAGTTGCGTCCGTGCCAGCGGGGACTTTTTTTTTTATTGAAATCGATTTTTATTAGAGACGACTGTATTTGTGAAGTCCCATCTAATTTTTGATTTTATCTCGTTAATCGTCATCATAAATTGTGTGAAATCATATTACCGTTTTTGTGAAGTAAAGTTCGGCCCACGACGACGCGATAAGCGCTAAATACCAATAAATTTTACTTAAATCCGACTTGATACTTAGAATTAAATTTCATAAGAACGGCCATGTGTTAGAGAACAACTTTACACTTGATTGCAGAAACGTCGCCCTGTCAAAACATTTCGGTAATCGAAGATTTTATGTGAAATAACTTGATCGTTATTGTTAAATAAATCCGATACGTAGTTACGTCCTTCTCTAAATTTATTGCCCAGTTAAATTATCATTCTAATTTTTCCGAGTTAAATTCATTTGGCGCGTTGGGGAAAAATGATGAAAGTGACTTTTTCTAAACGCATACTGTTGACATCTAAAATCACTAAGTTGGTTGGAAAATGTCGATGTGACGAACATTGTGTATGTAAGAATGTGAGTAATATTTTTAACCAGTACAGCCCCGAAGTGTACCCGCTATTAAAAACTATTTATATAATTTTTTTTAAAAAAAATGACCTATGTCACTACTTTATTTCATCAGCTATCTGCCAGTGACAGTTCCTTAAAATCGGCCTACCCGCTTCAGAGACTAGCCGGAACAAGCAGACAAAAAATTTAAAAAATGTTACTTAGTATATATGTAGTCGTATATATATTTATATGCACGTAGTAAAAAAAATATTACAAACAGACTTCCAGATAATTAGAGTAATTATATTTATTTGTATTTATAGATGATTTACAAACGAAAGTTACGCGGAGGATTTTGGAGGTATTTTGTTTTGACATAGTGTAATATGTAACTTTTTATTTGCGTACATAACTATAGACTTTAAGAAAAACATCTTGAGAAAACCAACATATCTTACAAAATTCTATAAAGTCTGCCGATACACATTTGGGCCGCGAGGCGCACTATGCACTTACTATCTCGTTGCAGAGAAGGCCTGTTCCCAACAAATATATTCAAACTCAGTATTTACAGCAACTGCTAAAACGAGCTGTTTAAATCCATTAAAGGAATAATTAGGAGCGGAACACGTGACGTCAGTTTCACTTAAGTAAATGAATTCGTATAAGCTTCCCTTGTATTTTAAAACGGACTAAATATAGTCGACAAATTACCGCGGCAATGGTATACGGCTCTATTGATTCGATTACATAAAACCGCAGACATACAGAATAATTACGGGCAATAACAACCGACTTCAAACCGAATAAAGCGTTAAACTGTATTAAGCACGGGCGCTCTCTTTGTATTTCCGAATTACTAACCTAACCAAATGCTCGTCAAACTACTCTTGAAGTGCATCCTTTCCGATAAAAAAACGAATCATCCAAATTTAAATGGGACCGCACGGGAAGCACCAAAATATCATTAAAATTGGTTCACCCAGTCGAAAGTTATGCCATGTTTGGTTTGTTACCAAACATTTAAAAAAACATACAGACGAATTTAAGATCCTCCGCCTTTTGAAGTCGGTTAAAAATCTATATTTTTTTCTTTCATAGGAAGTGCTTGATCGTGCATTACGTATTACGTACGTAATTTATTTATACGTAGAACTAAGACATGGTTATCAAATGGACACCTCCACAAAACAAAGGCACGGGTCCGACAAATTTTTATACGGCACAAATATGTACGTTAAAAACCTTGACTTAAGATTTTTTATGACGAACGGGATTGAGGTGGCATAGCTCTTAAGTCGCTTAGCCTGAACCTCTATCGCTAGTAACCCGACACAAAGGTCCCCCCGGTGAGGGGTAACCTCGGCTCGATCGGTTGCTGTTTCACGTATAATCTAGGGGATATTCAAAAGCTAAACTAACTTTGAGTGCCACTTCGGGAAGCTACTTGACTTAAGAGCTGAAATGGGGTTGTATGACTAAATTAACGAATGACACTTTTGACCATACGTCTTACGGTCTAGCTTTCACCTTTGTTTAATCTTAGCTTAGTAAAAAGAGATCAGAGAAATCAGAGCGGAACTATGAGAACGTGATGAGTTTCGTAATCAGTCCAGAACACAGTTTAATAATTGAGGTTTTCCTTTTTTGATAAACACAATCTTCCAGGCGGCCTCCACAGTTACACCTGGCCTCGAAAGAGAGGCGGCACAGTTCTTTGGTCACTTAGTGTGAATCTTTTTAGGGAACAACTGGGCGCAAGGACCCGCGAGAGAGGTCCTCAGTTACGGCGGACTCATTCGCTCGACAGCATTCCGATCCGAAAAGTATCAAGATATTCACTAGACTACTAACTTCCTTGATTTTACTCCCGATAAACATATCGTAAGTAAATCACTTAAATTATACGCTATCTTATTTCAATATAATGCTAAGTACGATGCGATTTAAATAACTTTTATGGGTGTTATGGTTTTATATTTCTAAATGGTATAATAATTCACGTCATGTTAAAGAAGATGAAAATAACAACGCTTAAAATCGACAAGCAACTAGGCTGTCATCACTGCAATTTACTTTCGAGTGAACGAACCTTAATTTTTTTGTAATTTTTCATCAATTCAACTTTACAGTTAAATTGCAAGCGATACTTGACTTTGAAAAGAACGAACGGAACGCTCAGCGAGATAACTGGATTTTTCGTAGATTAATAAAATTTCATGGTGTGTCAATTTATTTATCTAAAAAAAAGTCGATTTGAAAAAATTTTATACGACTAGCGAATAAACAATCAAGACTTCACATTGCCAATAAATCATTGCATTTATTAATTAACGATGTCATCTATAAGGAAATGTAATAAGTGCCTTTTTTTAGTATAAGCAAACAGATTACAACTTCTCACCGTTAGATCAGCAGTCGAACCCTTATTTCTTAAACTACCACCAGCTTTTATCATAAATAATTCCATAATTTTTATATAACCTATAAACAATTATTTGACCTAACTCAAAGCAAGGCAATTGAATTCTTCTGAACTGTATATAAAATATTTAAAAACGCTTAAATATTTCTCAAAGTTGAATGTTCTAGAAACTAGTTTACCCTACTATTTATTAACCTAAACGTCTTTTAAAAAATAAGTTATATGTATTTTAAGATCAAAAGTAAGTACCTATAAAATGACATTTCTTATGTCATTTTATAGGTACTTAAGTCTGCTTGTCTTTCTACATTAGTGCTACGTAGATAGATATACAATTCATATCCTTTAAAGAAGTAACGCCGAATAAATTTGTACATTATAAGCACCTAGAAAATCAAGGTCTTTGAAATATATGAACATATAACAATCTTGAAGGCACTATATAGTTGTTCCGTTGACATTATGTATTTTAATACTACAGTCTATATCATATATAATTCAATCGGACTGTACTATAAATTATTGTAAATTGTTATATCTCTTATAAATATTTGAAACACTAATGCAAATAAGTAGATGTTCCTAAAAACTGAATTGAAAATTCACTTAAAATTAAAAAAAAAATATCAAAATCATTTCTTAATCAATCCCAAAAGATTTACGGAATTTCTCTTAAGAGGAAAAATATCTGCGTTGACAAATTAAATACGTTAAGCTAAACCTATAACCTGTATACTAAATACATTATCATAAGCTATAAAACGATTTTGGTAAAAAATCTAAATGAAATAATTCAATCATTATATGTTTATGTCGTATTTATAAAAACAGCAGCTGAGATTTCAACAATAATTTTAAAATAAATACACCTTCTCTAATAAATTGTGTAGCATGCATTTCATGCTTAAGAAAACATAGCAAAGAAAGTTCTCTCATTGAACTTAAAAAGACAATACACAGTTCTGTTTTTCTTTTATTCCTTAGAATTTCAATTCATTCAGATTAAGAAACGTCTTGAAACAAAATGAAACAGACTTCTAAAATATCATATTTTTCTTTTCAAAGTCATGCAAGATTCCTGGGATTTTTTTATTTTAATAATAAGCTTATGATACGTAGAAAAAGCCTTAGTGTCACCACTATACCAGTAACATAGTGTTTTTACAGTCCAGGGACCTTTTTTCGCCAGGTAAAAAGTGTAATACCTTTATCGTATAGAAGAAATTAATCACGATAGGCCGACGTACGCCGCTCTCTATGAATATTTTCCACGTCGTCAGAAACCCGTTAATATAAAGTGATTGCATTTGTCGTAGGAAAATTAATGGGGTCCTTCCTAGGCGAACATTCAGTGGTAAATCGTCCGGTTATATTTCTTATAACGCGTCGAAATTTAATAAATCGCTTACGAACGGATATACGGCAGACAGTCGAAGCCATGCTGAATGGGTGTTTTCGATTTTTTTTCTGGTAAATTTCCCTTGCAGAAAATTGGGTTTATATTTAAAATATATATAATACATAACAGCTTAATATAAATACAAAAACAGTTTTAAATAAATAGGATTGCAGAAATGTTATGATTAAAACAAAATAAGTAGGCAAAAAAAAAATAAAACCAACCAAAAATTCCGGAGCAAAAAAATCCAAATCAAAAATGTGCACAAAAATAAAAAATACAACACTTCACACCAACAAAATCTATCGATACACCGCACACAAATTTAAAAAAAATATCTTAGAAGCCTTTAACAGTATGCAAAACGCACTTTAACAAACACCAAACACACAACTTTACCCGTTTGCCGCCAAATTCTGCAACTTTAATTTTTTTTTTCCTATAACAGTTAGTTCCCGTCAATTGAAAACAGTTCGGAATATTCGCGAAATCGAAATTAGAATTTCAACTTTCCCGTCGCGTCGGCACGCGTGACTCCGGAATTCGAATGTGGAATTTTCGGCTATGATGGGGAAGATGTGCGCATAGCTGTGGCTTAGATGAGACTGTGGCGAGGTATGTACCGCGGTCGCACTGTGTGGCCAATGCCGACTTTCGCCCCGACCGGTCGCCCTACAGCTCGAACGACCAGTGACAAATTCAGGAACATTTTTAATACTCTACGTTTAACTTTATTCGTATTTTTCTGCGTGGACAGTAAACAACTCCCTTATAATGTCTTCAGGAAAAGGTTAATAAATTGCACGACAAACTAGTTTCTAGAACTTTCAACGTTGAGATATATTTAAGGGTTGTTAAATATTTTATGCACAGTAAAGCATTCTATAGACTTCCTTTAAATTATGTAAAATATTTCTTTATACGTAATTTAAAAATTATATTATTATTTCTTTATTTATACCAGACAAGTAATTAAGAATTCGACTTCCAATCTAACGGTGGAGGGTTCATATCTGAGTTGACTTGTACTAATAAGTATTGCATTCGGTTTCTTAAATACAAGAAAATCACTTATTAAAATGGGCGTTTGAGAGTGGACAGAGAATGTTATAAGTGTACAATTAGCTGTGTTTAAAAAATGTGAAATATTATTTTTTTATTACAATTATTTTTTACATATTTTGATTATATTTGTATTTGTGCTCGTTGTATAACAATGAACTCACCACCAGTCAGACTATAGGACCTTATAGCCTGGGTGAAAAATCTACAGCAACAGGTATCACTGTCTACCCCGCTAGGGTTAAAAAACATTGAGCTTAATATAATTTTTTTGACTTTTTAAGTGTTTTTCTCCGTCTGTATATATATATACATACATTATTTATTATTATATTATGATTTTCTATGTAGAACATTTAACGAGTCATCATTCTCAAAATTAACTTTAGTTCTACGATTTAAACCGCATACAAATATCATATTAAACATATTTATTATTAACCAACTTGACTCATGTTTATAATGACTCGTAATTAAAATTAGTTATTTAATGATTTTACATTCGGCTGTTAAATAATAATCATTGCTTATGCGAAAAAGTCGATAACTTTGGGAGTGGATGACAGACAATCTTTTATATTTTAACCGACTTCAAAAAAGGAAGTTGTTATATTTTCTTATGTCTATGCACTAATTATTTCGTCATTTAAGTATCGACGTTGATTAATTTTGTCTTTCTGACGTTACGTAGTACATATCTAGTCTTGGTTTGTCTCATAAGTCTTCCAATATCTCAATTAACTAGGATTAGTCCGGTACTAACCCAATTAAAATCCCTTTTAAACGAAACCAAATGAAGACCAATTGTGGGAGAACCTTCAAATTTGACACAATTTGTCGGTCGACAATTGGGAATGGGCTTTTAGCGATTATTTTAATTGAAATCAAATTTGCTTTACATAACACGTCGCAGGGAATAAATAAAAATTAAATGCGGTATCATTGTTGAACAGAATGAATATTATCAACGGTCATGTCACTGGTAACCCAGTTACTGCAACAATGGCAACATCGAAAGGCGCGCGTTCTGCAGGAAGCCGCAGGAGCGGCGCGGAGACGGCAGGATATTCCGACTGCGACAACTTCGCAGGAACTGTTCACAACGCTCTGTTGTTGTTGTTTACACAATGTTGTCTGTCTCTAACTGATTTTAAATTTATATTCATATCTATATGAGACTATATTCTATTTGTTTTTATACTTTTGCTAAGCGGGTTGCTTACGATACACGGGGTAAAAATTTTGGCATTCTTTATATTTTCTTATTCTTATGAATTTGACAAAAAGAGACGGGCAGAGCTCCCGCATTCTGTAACGACAAGAGCAGAGTCATGACTGCTTCACCGGATTGAGAGATGGCATATCTTTTAGGTAGCTTAGCCTGAACCTCTATCCTGTCAAATATTCGCTAGTCGTCGTCTTTTATAGACAGCCGCTGGATTGCCAGTGCTATATAATTCTATACAAATGATTTTTTGTACTTAAAATACCGAAAAGGGCAATTCATTGATAAAAGTCGACTGCAATTCATACTCGCGACCGTTAGATAGATAAATCGAACCGCTAATTTGTAAGTGTAGCTAGCCGAATCACATCGTAAGTCAGAAATATTTTTATTTTAATTGTTTTTTTTTGTTTCTTAATCTGTCTAAGTAGTCTAATATCTAAGAATTGCAATGCCAGCCGGCTTTTATCTTTTTAAAGAGGAAAAAGGCCGCAAAAAATTTCCGACCAGTGTACAGCAGTAGGCTTATCTCCGTCTACCCAGCTCCGATTAAAATTATATAGACTCAAAAGAGACTTTTGTTTTTGAATGGAATTAATTTTTCTGTTTAATTGTTAAATACTGACTTTCGAGCACTTTACTACAGTGAATTTCGGGAGGGGTTAAGTGATTACCATCCCCTGTCATATTTTGACCTTTTTTCTCGATATAGTTGTGTTCCGATTCTAATTCTTCAAACACATACATTATTTGTTTCATTAAAATTAGCTACATTGAAATGTACAACACAAGGAGCCTTCTCAATTAGCGTAAGACCCTGTTAGAGGTGAGTTATAAATTATAAAGCGAATGATCCACGTATCAGAGAATGTGGTAGTTAAGATCGCTGTCGTAGGCAAGGATATCGGATTTCACTTTATTGCCACGGACGGGACGGTAGCGTTGCAGAAGCTGGCTTTACGAGTGAGATGTCTGCACTATCAACCGGTATACAATAATAGTGTTGCTATTTCTTGTTAATCACTTTAATTAAAGTCAAAAAGGATGAATATTAATGTCTCCTACATTTAAAATGTGGCATAGTTTTTAAGCGTCAAAAGCCTAATGGTTTAGGGTACGGTCTGTGAATCGTAAGGTCGTGGGTTCGAATCCACCATTCGACTTTTGCCGTGAACCATGTCCTAGCACAAGCTTAAGCATAGGAGCAATGGTTAACAAGATTGTTAGTAATATTTCTGAAAAAAAAAAAGAAATATTGCTAGCTTTCTTTTCTTAAAAAAAAAAGCTGGATATTAAACTAAGATTCTGATGGTTTTTCTAAACTTTTTTTTTAACGTGGGAGGAAATGCGTTTACTCATATACACCCGCACCTCTGGCGGGTTATGTCGGGCTCGACCTACAAGAGGCCCCTACCGAGTAAAACCTCCCACGGTGAGCTGCCCTCCGCCATGATAGGGCGAGATGGGGTCGCGTTAGCACTTCACCATCTCGTCCCGGCGGCAGTCCCAGTTAGGAAAACCGGGCCTCCGGCACCTATGGAGCTATCCCTCCAGACAGGTGGGGCCGATGCGAACCGGCGGGAAGTTCCCTAACTCCCCGCCAGCGGTCCCACTAAGGAGGTTGAAGAAGGCGGGCGAACTGCCATCTCCTTGCTCCTTTTAGTCTGTGCCGGAGCGGGTTAGATAAAGAGGTTTTCTCCTTGCCCGCTCCGAGGTCTCCTTCTGCGTCATAAACTGTTCGTAGAAGGAGACCATAGACTGCTACGATCTCTCCCCGTCAAGTATTGCATTCACAACGCTCGGCAGAGAGAGATCCGGCCTATTGCTATTTATGTCTTCTGTTTAATTATACGATCATTATCATCAGTCCACTGCTGGACTAAGGCCTCCCAATATCTTCCTCCATTTACCTTACTATAAATAAACGTCGTTGACCTATTGAATCTCCTTGCAGGAGAATGCCCTGCGCTTTTCTGACCCCTGCACGGTTTCCATTGCAAGACTTGTCTCCCCCGTCTGTCGCTAACTACAATTCTGTAATTATTAATCACAAAATGATGACGATGTTATAAATTGTAATTTTAAAGTGTATGCGTCTCTCCAAACGTACGTAAAAGTTTGTTAATAATTTGTTTAATCATCCGTAACGTTCATAAAGTGCATTGGTAATGCAAGCACGGTAACAGCTGCGGCGTCGCAAATTTCTAAGGCCGTATATTAATTTATTCATTTACCCTTCACGCCCCAAATCCCTCGAATGTTTTGAATAGAAGGGTGCGTATAGGAATCGTTTCGTGCACCGGCACATCGATCATGCACACGACACAAAACGAATCGATTTACTGTTTCATTATCGCGAACTGTAATGTAATATGTGATAAATAGTTCGCCCGTTTGATTTTGGTGAATCTGTACTTTTATGTTTGCGTTAATAACAACTATTTCGTAATATAGCAAGGATCCTGCTTACCTCGGTTAGTAAAATAATAAATATATTTTTTAAAAGACTGCTAACAATATATTTTTTTATAAATATTATAATATTATTGTTAACCATTCCAACTAAGCTTATAAGCTTTTGTTAGGATAGTCTTGGTCCACATCTATCAACCCTGTCCATCCCGCCCCTCCGTGACGTGCTCTCCGATGAGCACGGTACAGAGGGGCTCCGGTGTGTTCCTCTGGAGATCCCGGAGCCCCTCACCATGCACCGAGGAAGGGCCGCCAGGTAGTTTTAGTGGGTAAAACCCCCACATAGCCCCACCTTCCCTCCAGAATATACCGGATATTTCGAAGATTTTCCCCTTGTCGACAAGAAATGGTCCACATCTATCAGGAAATATATACGATATTGAGCGTTTGCGTATATTCTGTATTATTGTCGCATGTATGCTTGGAGGCTACAAGTTCTCTCACCATCGACTTAAAGAAAGTTGCCTTGTTACATTACACATCCCGCTATCTTAAATCTATATGATTTGTATATATAATGAAAGGATTGTAAATCCGGAACATCCAAGTTTACACTCGTGTAGTCGAAGTGCTACTGGTATATAATTTACATATAGAACTTTGCATAAAATTTAAACAGTGCTTATAAATTTATTCTAACGTTTTCGTGTTCCCTTAAACCGGCTTTGTAAAAGCTTCAACGCTTGACAAATTGTCGGTTGATAGAAACAGGCTCGTTGATTCGGAAGCCGAGGGTGAAATCGGAAGCGACGTTGGTTTTTATTTCCTCCCCATACTATCTGGTGTATCGATTCCCCAATGCCACCGTCACCGCACGCCGTTTATAGAAATTTTTGATTAATGTTGCCACTGTTGTGTATCATGACAAAAGACAGGCTCAATGAAATTGATTCCATTGCCACGTATTGAAAATTAGACGAATTCCCACTGTATATTATATAAAATGTACATTTAATTAATACTTAATACAAACAGCTTTTAAATGGCCTTTTTCACAATAAAATAATATGCTAAATTGGAAATTACGTTAATAATATTACTTGAATTTCTTAAGCCTCTTATATCGTATACTATTATATATATATATAATATGTAACCTTGTTATAGTTCTAAACAAAGATTGTTATAATGTTATCACTTTACACTACTCACACAAACACACTACACATTGGCATACATTCTGGTCTTTGACTGTAGTTCTTCTTCTTGCACACATTTTTTTATTTTTCATTTAATATTTTACTTTAAAAAGTTAATGTACGCAGGATTTACTGACTGTCACTCATGGAAGGCACTGAATCCTGAGAGACAGGTACACTATACCTAGTTCAAGAGACAGAGCTCTTGTATATCGTAACATGTTTGCTTGTATATTATTATTAAACTTATTTTATTAAACATCTTGATTAGAATTTTAATTAAATTCTCTAGCAACCTTTCCACCCCAAATAGAGACCCCAATGTTACAAAGTTTTTGTTTGCGTCCTTACATCTAATACATATTAAAATCTTAATCACATGCAATATTGCGCGCGGTGTAACATCCCCAAACGGTGGAGCGGAAGAGCGGCTTGTGCCAAACCGGTCTGTTTTCAATGAAGCCGTGAGCTTTTACTGCTGCCATTGTAAACATTTTAATTGGCATTGCTGATGCTGCATTACCATAAGGCAGGGGTCACGGTAATTTAAATACAGAATTGCACCCTGTATTAGACAAGTTGTTTGCAGTAGCAATTTTGAAGACGATGTTTATTGATACACTCGACATTCAATCGTCTATAGTTTGTCTTTTATTAGGATTTTAAGAACAAGCATATATCGAATCATAGGTTAAACGCTATTGCACGCGGACGCTCTCTTTGTATTTCCAAATTATCGTAGGGATCCCCGGTGCCGGCACCAATAAATTTGCTGTTGCAATTTTATGTGCTAGTTTACCACGCGCTCGACGGTGAACGAAAACATCGTGAGAAAACCTTTTTTTTTTGTTGACGGGGTGGAAATCTTCAGAAAGATACCTCGCCTTCTGGGGGGAAGGCTACGGTTATGTGGGGTTCTTACCCACTAAAACCTCCCCGGTGGCCCTTGATCTCCAGTGGAACACACCGGAGCCCCTCTGCACTGTGCTCAAGGAGATCACGTCCCGGGGGGGAGGTTACTCCCTCCTCCCCTGTGCCCTCGCAGCGCAAGGCTAAACGGGCCAGCCGATATCGCCTTCTTCCCGGGTCCACTTTGGTGGACGACTCAGGCCAGTCGTGAGAAAACCTACATGAACCATACACCGAGGAAAAATCTTCGTAGACATGTGCAGTCTACCAATCCGCACTAGCGTGGCGGACTATACCCTTATACTCACTTTACGGAGTAAGCCTTGGCTCAACAGTGGGATATATATATTATATATGTAACTTTAACTTTAACGCTACAGTACAGGATTACGTTCTTTAAAAGTTACGAAACAACTGGAGAGCCTCATAATAGCTTAATGGTTTAGGGTACGATCTGCGAATCGTATGGTCGTAGGATCGTATCCACCATTCGACTATTGACGTGAACCTTCTCCTAGCACAAGCTTAAGCTTAGTTGGAATGGTTAACAAGAATGTTAGTAATGTTTTCTCAAAAAAAAAAGAAATATTGCTAGCTTTCTTTAAAAAAAATAGATGTTAAGTACATTTTATTTTCAATAACTGAGACCCTGGCATGCTAGAAATCTACATCATGAAATATAACATAAACGTGATCATTACGTGTTATTGGTTACACTATGGTAATCCACAAAATGTTTTATAACATCCTCTTATGTTATGTATATTTATAGCATTGAACTCTGTTACGCACATTAATAAACTTGATGAAAAGTGTATCCCTGCCTACCCCCTTAGAGTTACAATGTCTTTGATTCATCACGGACGTAAGTACGCAGTATTGGCTTTACATACTGAGAAGATCCTCTTGCCTGTATGTTTTATAATTCTTAACCTTTGATCCTTTTAACGTTATAATAAAACCGTATGTGGTCGGTAAAAGAGTAAATTTATTGCCTGTAAATCGCACTGTAGATAAAAAATGTTTACTAAGGAATCCATGTTCACTTTATTTCGGTACATGGACAGCAAAAGCTGCAGTCTACCCCGATACAGTTAAAAGTACGTGAGGACTTTATATACACTATACACTATAGTTTCCATATTTATTATAATATACACCTATTAATTGATACAGATTTAAATTGAAATAAATAAAATTACAATTGAAAAAAAAACATGGATAGATTTTGATATATCCGTGTTATGGGTTAGGTAGATGTGGCATTTGTTACAAATATACTAATAGCAAGAGAGATGAGAGAAGATTGAAATTGAAAAAACATTTATTCGGCACAAGAACACAGAAACAACAGGTAAAACAAGACAAATAACAACATAAACAAAAGTGAACAGAAACAACATAAAAAAAGAACAAAAAGAAATTGTGCCAAACATCATTCGGTTGTGTATTATTATAGTGTACAATACATAAACTTTATATATATAATATATAAATTTATATATTAAAAAGCAGCTATAGATACATATATATACAAATATATAGTTATATACATATATATAAACAAATTACATAATAAATAACATAAATATAGTGTTAAATAAACGATTTGTCGTAATTGATGTTGGCGTGGTTACGTTGAGACTCGGTTAGGAAACTTTTTAATTTTTTTTTAAGATAAGCTAAAGAGATTGGGGCATAGCTCATGCGTGGATGTATATGTATAGTGGGTTTTAAGTGGTGGCACTTACGTTCTCATGTATTGAGCTTCCAGACAAACTCTCGTACAGAACACCGAGAAAAATTTAGCTAACAGAGAAAACTTATAACGTTTTTCTACACACGCATCTTTAGCCAAAGCATTATCTAGATAAACTTTTGGGATAAACACGAGTCGGTGTTACAAACAACATCGGCTGTAAATCATTCGGCGTCGGCATCCCCTCGCCATAACTTCTCATCTCCCTACTTACTACTTATCTATTCATTATGCAAAACATAATAAAAAAAGTAATCATTATTCAATTTCATATTCAACCAAATCAAATTACTAAAAGACGAATCTATAGAAATAAATTTTAGAACGGAGGTAATAAACTAAATGAAATCGTGTATAATGGTCGAGGCCATAAATTATACATTTATAGTAAAATTAAAGATCAGTAAAAACTCAATAAACGGGAAGGCTGTGACACGATAAAATAGTATTGTGAAACTGCTCCAAGTTCAAAATTCAACAATAGTACCATGGCAACACAGTGGAATGAAGGCGTTTGAAAATTCAATAGCTTAATGGAAGAGGGGGGCATTAATGGAGGGCGCATAGTTTGATTTGAAATTATTTAAAATAATGTTTAGCCTAATAGTTTAGAATACGGTCTTGTCGTAAACGTGTTGTCGTAGGTTCAAATCCAATATTAGTTAAAAAGTTTTACTTAGACAAGTCCACCTAACATCATTTATACTGTTACGATATATATGTAAATATATTATATGTAATACTTTTTACACACGTTTTGTCTCCCCATATATATATATATATATATATATATACCTATATTATATGTATGTATGTATGTTTGTATGTAAATATTTATTATCAGTATTTAAGTATATCTACTTTTTATAAACTCCCGCCGCTTCTTTTTATTATTCCTCTCCATCCAAAGGTTGCCTGGAAGAGATATATTTTGATATTGCGATAAGGCCGCCCATTGTTTATGTATTTTAATTATATTTTCTTTTTTTTTGTATTTTAGTTCATAAGTGTAAACAATAAAGAGTTTATAAATAAAAAATAAATAAATAAATTCCTTTATTGAGGTGAACCATCTCATAGTACAAACTTAAGTAAATTTGCAATGATAAATAAAATGTTAGTATTAATATTTAAAAAAATGGTTCCATTTATAATATGATAAGAATAACACAGCAGTGGTAGCTGTGTCTGGGCGATTGCCTCAAGTTGCATAGTACGCTAGCAATCCGACCCCCGGTGCTAGCACCGATGAATGTCTTTGTTGCAATTGTAAGTGCTAATTTACCCCGCGCACCGCGGTGAGACCATCGTGAGATCTACATGTTTTAGTGAAGTCTGCCAACCGCACTAGGGCCGCGTGGCGGACTATGCTCTTATACTTTCGTTATAGAGAGTATAAAGGCATAAGATTGTGTGTAACAAACTTCTTGTAAGTGCCGCCACTTCTAAGCCTTCCTATAATAAATTCCGTCGCGTCGCCCGGAGGCCGAGACACGTTCTTGACGATCCGGACGACGCGATTACCATTGCACAGGCTAGATCTCTACAAATCCTCAAAGCGTCCATTCGCGACCGTCGGAGGTTGCGAATAATCCTTGCGCGTTACCGCTATTTTATGGGTAGGCCCCACCCCTTAGATGTTAGGAGCGTTGCTGGAGTTTTTTGGCCACTTCTTCTCCCAGCGCCAACGCTTCCTGAAGTGGCACTCAAAGTTAGTTTAGCTTTTGAATGTCTCTTAGATTATCCGTGAAATAGCAACCGACCGAGTCGTGGTTCGGCCTTCTCGGGCGCCCTCGGATCGGCATGCATACGCGTAACATAGTAACCGTTCAAGCCGAGGTTACCCCTTACCGGGGGGACCCTTGTGTCGAGTTACTAGCAATAGAGATTCAGGGTAAGCGACCTAAGAGCTATGCCACCTCTCAATCCGGTGAAGCAGTCAAGGCCAGTTTCTCTGGCCAATCTGTGTAGTTCGTAAAAAAAAGATTGTGTGCAACTTGTACAGTTGTAAAGATAACTCGAAACGAATCTTTTTCTTTGTCTACGCCGTTAGCATTGAAAAGACGTGAGGGCTCATCTTCCATTTCCAATCAATCGTATCCGCACAAATATGCAATTGAAGGTTACAGTGACGCTGCTCGTTATATAATATATAAGGCCATTATCATAAAACATTTTCCTTAAATGGTTTCCACTTCACTGAAGTATGCACTCCACTCGTACACACAACCATATTTTTTTTACTCTCCAAACAGAAAATATTTGACTAATCCTTATAAGTAACAGCGATATATCAATATCATTTAAATATCTAATAATAATATACATTTGTTCACAGTTTCGTACGCGGTATGCAGTCGAGTATAACGTACATTATCATCGAATATAACACATCTATTACAAGATATCTCGGAGCATAAAACACCATGTTGCGTCATAACCGACCCAGCTTGCCCATATAATGGTAATATAGAAAACTCACGAACCTTCATACCAATAAAACAATATAAAGCGCGTATTGATAATAATTTATTCAGTACAAGATGACCGTACGATCAACTTGAAATTAAATGTATCAAGATTAATAGATATTTATATAAGAAATTATTATCTGTATAAGAAAGTGAAGTGTTCTTATTGCCAATACCGGTAAAGATAGTAGTTAGAAATTATGTTAATGAGTATTTTAAACATTTTTAATAGAAACTAGGATACTAATTTTAGAATTAATTAGTACAAAAGTAACTACATAAAGTAAAACTTGTATTACATATTACGTGCGTTCTTGTTACTTGGAACCTAATAGGATCTTATTTATTGTTTTTTTAATGTTTATTTCTGGGAATTAAAAGTGTACAAATAGTCGGACTTAATAACAAAAAGCATTATCTGTCGGTCTATCTTATGGTTATGTAGAAAAACTAAAATAAACATATTTGTAAATATTAATTTAACAGGAAAATTTTCTCCTCTTAGGGGGGAGATTTTTTCTTTTATCATTTTCTTGTATGAAACCTCCATAGTGGAGTCTACGAAGGTGTGTAGTGATGTCAAATAGAAATAGAATAGATGTCATAATTTAACTTGTACAGTTTAGCAAAAGCAGGAATAAACTTTTAATGTGGTTTCTTGAATTACAGAGCAACACAGAGTTATTTTTCCGTATACGTCTTATATATATTTACTCATAAATATATGCATATTTACATAACCACACACATCACACATATAAATATCAATAAATTAAAATCATAATCATAATTATTAAATAGCAATGTCAACCTGTGGAATTAACTGTCACCAGCGGTGTTTCCGAACCTATACGTTTTAGGGACCTTCAAGAAACGAGCCTACCACTATCTCAAAGGCCGGCAACACACCTGCAGCTCATCCGTTGCTGTGGATGTTCATGTTCATCACTCCTTCATCGTTCTTATAAAAAAGAGAAAAAGATACATAACTCCATTTATTCCGTGGTTATAGATATATATATAGATATATATAAAAAAAATAATATGCGAGAATATATCCGAGCACAAAAATGTGGTTATAAATTATATATAAACACATTCGAATAAGTTTACTGTCAGTTATACATTTGTAATGGTGTGGAGCTCTATGGGAAATAAGGTGGGCGACGGTAATCTCATGATTACAAGGGAATTATCATCCGACGAACCAAAGGGGCGACCATCATTTTTCTATAAATATATAATTTGATGGATACTATGACGCGTTTGTTTATTCAATGCTTGTGACATGAAATGTTTGTATGGATTCCGTTGGATGATAATCTGGGATTAAATTATCTATCTGCCTTACACAACATGTTAGTGGTATCACTTTCATTTTGTGCATTTAGCCGACGAATGCTTACGTTATTTCTCTTGCCACCAGGCTACTACTAGCTATTGATCATGTGGTTGACCTGATACTAAGTGATCACCGACGCCTACAAACGCAGCATCAGAAGAGTTTAAGATACCAATTGTGTACAAATGAACGCGCACTGGCATCATAGTGGGCGATATTTGCTAGTTTTAGATTTTTTTAGTTCATTGCTGTCACTATGGTTTACTGATGTTTCGATGACGAACTACACAGGTTGGCTAGAGAAGCTGGCTACTGCTTCACCGGGTTGAAAGTTGGCATAGCTGTTAGGTCGCTGTGACCGGGATTCCGCGCAGCACACGCTAGCCGTGGGGGCCTCGGGTTCACTGGGCAACAAGGGTGGGGGCTTGAGTCGTCCACCAAAGTGGACCCGGGAAGAAGGCGACATCGGCTGGCCCGTGTCGCCTTGCGCTGCGAGGGCACAGGGGGGGAGGGAGTAACCTCCCCCCCCCGGGAAGTGCTCTCCTTGAGCACAACGCAGAGGGGCTCCGGTGCGTTCCACTGGATATCCCGGAGCCCCTCGTCATTCACCGAGGATAGGGCCACCACATACAAAAAAAAAGCTGTTAGGTCTCTTAGCCTGAACCTCTATAGTTAGTAACTCGACATAAGGGTCCCCCGGTAGGGGTAACCTCGGCTTGGACGGCTACTACGTTATGCGAAAGCTTTCCGATCCCAGGGCGCCCGAGAAGGTCGAACCACGACTCGGTCAGTAGCTGTTTTAATAACTAAACTAATTGGGACAATGTAAGCTAAACTAACTAAAGAAGAAGCAGAAGAAACTCTAACAACGCATCTAATCTTTTATAAAGGGTAGATTATCGATGGCGTACTACTTGCACGTCAATCGTATGCGCGTTGGCACTCGACATATTTTTTTTTTATCTTTCCTCCAACCTTTGGTAACTTAGGGTCCTTTCTTCTTCTTCTTCCTTGCATTCCCCTTTCCGTACCTCCTCTTCCAATCCCACTCCCACACACTACTCTCTTCGACTCATCTCTCTTACACTCTTACAGTTTCCTACTCTATTTCATTATTACACATTTTTACAATTTCTAACTCTACTTTCTACACATCTACATTTCCAATCTCTTACTCTACCACCTTTACATTTCTTACTCTACTTCCTTATTGGTATTCGACATATTAGGTATTGACGAAATAATAATAGATAAAATTAAAGTATAAAAATATATGATATTATACTATATATATATATATTCTCCGATTTCGTGATTAACATCACATATAATGATGCCGGCAACTCATGCAACATTAAATATCAATGGAGTAGCTCTAGTGGATTTTCTTTCTTTCAAGAATACCAACAAATTTCACTAACATTCTATTACATAATTCATCTTCAGCTCGTATCAATCCACTGCTGGATATATACTCTCGTTGTGGCCTTTCCCCATAATTGAGCTTCTGCTTACCACCTCTAGCCCCCCTCTATTTCTATTACATTATCGGTCCATCAGAAGAGTGGGTACCTTACGCTTAAATGACCGGCTCTATTCTAAGTATTAATAATCAATGTAAATTAAACATTTTATTCAATCATTTCAAAATAAGTTAGCAGTTCACTTCAATAAGCAAATGGAAAATTTCTTTGACTTAAGAAATTAAAAAGGTTACCTATATATTTTTTTTATAATATAACATTTTTTTATTAAATTTAATCTGAATGTTATTGACTGTGTTGTCTTTTTCCGGGCCTTTTATTAATTTATTGTAATTATTTATTTGCATGCAATTAAAAACTATTTTTAATGACGCCAAAGAAGTATATTTTCTCACGCGCGTACATAAGTACAAGCATCCATTTTTTTGTAATTATCCTTAATTCTTTCCACTACTAAAAAAGGCATAAACAAACCACTTTCAATCCACTTAACCGGATGCCAACAAACATCAATATGCATCTCTAAGAAACCCAAAAGCAAACAATTAATAATACCAGAGAATATAATTAAATAAAAATAAATACCAGTTCAAGGTAGCAGCACAACATAGCACCAGGGCAGAGTCAACGCTCCTTCAAGTGTTGACATTCGATTGTTTATCCTCGACTACCATCACAGCTGCACAGAGCAATTAAACACCAACGAAGCGTACTGGTATACTGCATATTCCGAATGTATACATCAACATGAGATATTAGTCTTTACAATCGCACTGTACTGACATGGCCCTAGCCTTCACACGGTATCCGCACTGTTTGGTCGGCGGACTACAATAACCTACGAAGGTGAAATTTTCGTATTGATGTTGACTCGCTCGTATTCCATATACGATTTACAAATATGTAAGTTTCGAAATCTTTATACAAACATTAAATTTTACAGTTTCATAAAAAGTACCCGAACGCATTAACGCGACATATGTTGGTTAATAAATGTGGTTTAAAGTGTAAAAGTTCGTATTCGTGACCCTTGCCTTTGAATAAACAAATAAATGTATCGTATATATACAGGAACGTATGCGGAAGATTAAGGACTTAAATTTATAACATCCTAACGTATTTCTGCCGTTGAAGACATAACTCGGAAAGCTATCGCGTTTATTGGTTGAAACCAAGCTTCTCTCCTACAAGCTCTTGCGCTAAGTTACCCCAAATAGAGCTATGCCACCTCTCGATCCGTTATTAGTCTTTTTATTTCATACTAGCGTACCCAGCCAGCTAGATTTTGCTTTATTTTATTTAAACAATAAACTTTCTTCATTAAATATTAAATTTAACTCTAACAATATAATCAATTATTAATTTCTCTCCGTATTCATTCTCTTCTTGAGCGGATGAAGATCATCACCTACACCCATGTACATACGAGTATCAGTAAATAAAATATCCTTTATTATATATATATATGACATAAATATACACAACGCATGTGTCAATACAAATTTGGGTTATAAAACAATAGAATATCATCATAGTAAATAAAAGCTGTGTGTTTGACTGAAAAGAGGAGTGCTCCGATTGTCACCTAACAGGGTTAGTCGTCAATCTGAAGATTCCCTGAAAGTTTCATTGAAATTGGTCCAGCCGTGTCGGAGCCTATATGGAACATACCCACACACTTTCTCGTTTATATATCTAGATTGGATCATTTTGTTAAGATGATTTTAATATCGCATAAGGAAATGTGAAATAAATTTACTCCACATACGTAGCATGCAATTTTCAACAGCTTCCATCTATCGCTCGATAAATACATTTCGTCCTTATAGCATTAACTTCCTCGTCTGCGAATAACGTCGTGTTTACTGCAGCCGACGCACATTTCCTTACAAATTGTTATCGGAAATAAACGTTCGGAGTGAAGTTGTTTCTTTGGAAAACCCTTATCTTGCAACAGAAGGCATGTCGAGTACATCGGCAGTCGTCGACTTAGATCTGGTTAGACTGCTAAAATTGTGGACTTTTTTCATCACTTATAAACCTTATATATAAAAATGAATGTTTGTCTGTATGTACGCGCATAACTTCCGAACTACTGCACCAAATTGGATGATTCTTACATTTTTCTATTTGTTATTTTTACAACAAGGTTGTATATATATGTATGTATATATATATAGGTTCTCCTTTACAAAACGCCAATTTCATATGTTAGTGCCTAATAAATATCACGAGTGATGTTCATAAAACAATTTAACCAAATCTTGTAGATTACTAATAAAATAATATCACGCTGTTCACAGTTTACGAGGTTAGGCAGAGAAAGAAAAGATTCAGGAAGAAGTTTAAGTTAACACGAATTTTTGTGTAGCAACTAAAACTTTCATGAATACAATGACTTTTAAATACTTCCACGACATATTATGTGGAAGTCATGACCCTCAGCAATGAGGAATACGACACACGGAGTAGGAGGAAACGCTTCCATGGATTTTTTGTCACTTTGACACCCGAAATTAAGTTCTTTCTTTCATAACAAAAGTTGTTACATACTTCGCGCAACTTAATATAACTTCAAAAACCTGAGGATACCACATACACTATTAAAATTAGTAAACTACTGAGTATAAACAACGTACAATATTAAGTAAATCCAAACAAGTATAATTTAAAAAACACCGAATTCCTAGTTTTCGAGGTTGGATCTGAAGCACCTCGTCGCCTCGTGGAGGTACTGTCGCGGCGAACGCAAATAGTATTGTATTTAAAAACAAGTTATGTCTAGTTAAGAGTACTTCTCACTTGCCTGTCATGCACTCGCCGGCGCAAATTATCCAGGATACGCGTGTTACGACTTATGTAATCTTTGACATTTTATTGATTGGTTTCATAATTTCCGTCTCGTAATACGATTGTATTAAAAAAAGTTGTAAAGTGGTGTAAAATACTGGGCGAATAACGGGACTTATGAATGAGAAATGTCTATATCTATTCCGCACGCACGGCATTCGGTATTCCTGGGCACCGCTGAAAATCAGCGCTCATCAGCTGTACATACTGCAGAGATGACTGTGACGACGCCACAAGAAGACTGGTGACAAGAGCAATGGTCGCATCAAAAGAAAAAATAATAGAATACAATTTAAAAATGGCCATAAGAAACAGGGACGCAGCGGTCGCGGAGGAACTAATAGCAATGCAATGGGGGCGATGCGTGAACCAGAGCATTCCCCAACGCTTTTAAAATCAGTCATATTAAAAAAATAATAATAACAATTTGTTTGTTTGCTTTTTCACAAAACCAAACAAACATATAAAGTACATTAGAACAGAGCACGGACACGAGTCTGTGGTAACAAGAATATTATTTTAAAAAAATATACATATAAGTGTATCGTTTTAATCTTATATTATGTAATCAAATACTATGTACTATGGCTATGGCATATAATATCGATACTGTCTGCATGAATACTATTTAGATCACACCGACTTATTTTTTTTATTAATTGGTCACTTTTTAGTCAAGCAAATTGCCCAGAAGACATGTCGTATTCTTATAACTTCATAAAGCAATTTTTTCCTTATTACCTAATTTCCTAGATCCATTTCCTTTCGTATCTTTTTTAAATAATTTCTTTCACTGCAAATAAAAACATTGAGGTTATATTATGAAATATATACATAAATATGTATTTTATAAGTAATCTAGTAAATCTTTATGAAAATTTCAACGCAATGCGGTCATTAGAAGAGATTAATAACGCGGAATTATATTAGAAGTACCGGCCTACAATTGACCTAAATATAGTCCTCTATTCTCTGGTAATCCCCCTTCCATTAATTGTTATATTGTAGATCAATTTACTTAATTAATGCGAGATTATTAAATACAATCGGATCGATATCTGCGAATAGCTCATTAACACTCAATTAGTTCCTTTGTGCAAGTTATCAATTAAATTGCATATCACAAGAGTGGCATCATTTGATCTATTTCCTTAATTATATATGATTCCATTGATTCCAATCCTGAGGGTCGAAGTCACAATACCATTACATGAATATTATTTGTAAAAAATATACATATAAGTGTATTGTTTTAATCTTATATCATGTAATCAAATACTATGTACTATGGCTATGGTATGTAATATCGATACTGTCTGCATTAATACTATTTAGATCACACCGACTTATTTTTTTATTAATTGCATTACAAATTATGGTCACTTTTTAGTCAAGCAAATCGCCCAGAAGACATGTCGTATTCTTATAACTTCATAAAGCAATTTTTTCCTAATTACCTAATTTCCTAGATCCATTTCCTTTCGTATCTTTTTTAAATAATTTCTTTCACTGCAAATAAAAACATTGAGGTTATATTATGAAATATATACATAAATATGTATTTTATAAGTAATCTAGTAAATCTTTATGAAAATTTCAACGCAATGCGGTCATTAGAAGAGATTAATAACGGGGAATTATATTAGAAGTACCGGCCTACAATTGACCTAAATATAGTTCTCTATTCTCTGGTAATCCCCCTTCCATTAATTGTTATATTGTAGATCAATTTACTTAATTAATGCGAGATTATTAAACACAATCGGATCGATATCTGCGAATAGCTCATTAACACTCAATTAGTTCCTTTGTGCAAGTTATCAATTAAATTGCATATCACAAGAGTGGCATTATTTGATCTATTTCCTTAATTATATATGATTCCATTGATTTCAATCCTCGAAGTCACAATACCATTATATGAATAAGACAAGCACCCAAGTACTGAGCTATGAAAGATCATTTTTTAAAAATTTAACTAACACAATAACGATCACAAACATACACTGCCCAAGATTCGCAACACACCGCTATGACTGCGAACACAGAATGGATACCGCCATCACCGCGGACAACATAGTCAGCATAGTTGCCTCCGATACCAGAGAACAATTCCTGGAATACTGTGAGCTAGTTATGTTCTTAGCCGCAAAGCCTATCGGGTCAATAGTAGCAAGAAGAGGAACGAAGAAATATCCTTAAAGGAGGAAAATATAAATATATATATATATATATATATATATATATATATATATATATATATATATATATATATATATATATATATATATATAAAAATATTGGTACCAACGTTGTTGCACAAATTTTAGCAACAGGCTCAGAACAGGCTCAGGCAAAAAAAAAACAATAACGATATTTTCATCCGACTTAAAAAAGGAGGAGGTTTCTATTTCGTCTGTATAATCTTTTTTTGATAGTTTTTTTATTTCAAATTTTATTTCAGTTCTGACACGGGTATCCATTAGAAAACAATGTCTTATATATCGTAATATTCCATTTCTGTTTCATTTTTTAATCGTAAATATACTTGTTTTTTTATAGTCACGTCTTAATATATACATAAAGATGTTTGGCGTGATAAACCAAATATTACCGGCCACTTGATTGCAGATAAAGTGTACTTCATATTTCTTGATACTTGACATAGTTTAACAGATAAAGATATGCCTAACATCTAATACATATAAAATTCATAGCCTATATACATATAGCACACGGCTGGGCTTCTGCATTTCTAAACGCTGTTTCAGAGGAAAATTACGTACGTGAACCTAGTGCAGATTACCAGGGCTACGTGATCTGTTTTGGCGCCGAAAATTTTACAACTTGTGTGATCATCGATGATGATTGTTGGCACTATCATTTATAAATAAAAAAAGCTAGCTAAATTCCTAGGCTACCAATAGTGCTTATAGTTAGGATTTATAAGTTACAAATTGCAATATCTTTAGGGTTTTATTAAAAATTTAATATCTAAACGTGAGCGTCAATGGACTAATAGTGTAGGGCATGGTCTGCGGATCGTTATATCGTAGAATCGAATCCGCCATCCGACTATTGTCGTGAACTATTTCCTAACACAAACTCAAGCTTAGTTGGAAATGGTTAACGAGAATCTCAAGAACACTTAACAAGAAAATTATTTATTTTAAATGGTTTAAATTTTAAAATAAAAGAATTAATTAATTAATATTTAAAAACGTTATACTTATTGAGCCATAAGTCATATAAAGTTCTTAGTTATTAACAAATAACTTTATAACATAACATTGAATATGTAATTATAAATATATAATGGAAATTAAATTACATAAAGTATTTTTATTTCTATTGTATTTAACAAATGTATTCGACAATACAAACTATACGTATATCAAAATAACAATAATTTAAATTTGCTTTAAATAATCTTTATTGTATTGAAGCATTAGAATGTAATTGGCTTCTGTCTGTCAGAATTATAAATAGCGGTTAACAAATCCATTGATAATAGGTTCCATTCCCGCTAGTCGCAATCCCAACGCTAATCGATTTACCTACAACGTCGAGCGTATTCATCACTCCCCGCAGACGGTCCATCATCTGCCAAATGACCAACCGCTACACCCCAAATAAATAGGAAACGAATAAATTCACAGTGAAATCGTTCGATTTCCGTTCAAAGCGGACAACTCTATTCGTTACGGAGTGGACAAATTGTACGTCAATTATTTACAAATTGCCGTTCTGTGGAACATTGCAATGTACCCTCTATATACTCACAGTGCAAAGACGAAGTTTAAGTACAAATCGTTCAACAGATGCATGTGACAATTAAGACTAAATGCTGAAATATATAAAGGGAAAGGAAACCATTGTTAAGAATAATTTCACAAGTAAAGTTATAAATATATCGTCAAATAATCGAACAGAAGCTTTCACCATCTGTCCCTGGAATTGCTGGCTGTGGAATATTCTTGTCACGTGTCCCACGCCACAATAGCTATAAATCCTATTCGTCTCGATTATTGACACAATAGGTGTCAAGCAGACAATAATTCACATATTATATTGTGGTTAGTGGTGTGCGACTCCATTCGTTTATTTTCCGATTCGTTGAATTCATTTCGTTATTCGCCCATATAACGAAATCGACGCCGCGTTTTTATTGCTTTATTCGCTCAACACGGTGGAAGAATGTTGCCCTTTATGATGTTGATGGTTGCATCTAATAAAATATAATATTTATGTAGATTAAAGGTAAAGTTAAAGTTAGAATCTATCTATATAAATCCCACTGTTGGAAACGAGCCTTATCTGTAAAGAGAGTATAGGAGCATAGTCCACCACGCGACCCTAGCTGATTGGTAAACTTCCTCACGATGTTTTCCTTCACCGCCGAGTGCATCAGCACTTAAAATTGCAAAAAAACAAATTCAATTGAGCCGACACCGAGATCTGAAATAGGGTTGCTAGCGTATTACGCAACGAGACAGCTGCCCCGACACTGAGCTACCACGTCTTTATGTATTAAGGCTATATAGCTTAAGAAATTCAAATCTTTAACACTTCCGTAAGGTGTTTTTAAAATAAAAATTATGTAAAAACTTGTCACGTACTTTTAATGTTTAAATTTTTGTCGAAGTTAACAGAGACAGTAATTACTGTCCGCTTCACACCACGCTTATTACGTCTCATACATGACAGGCTGTGAGCCCATTATCGTACACTGGGCACAAATTTTTACAGTTAATTTGCCTAAAATTTGCGTATATGTTATGCTACTTTTTTACACAGCAGTTCAAAACTCAATAAAAAATTTCATTAGAAGCGGCACCGAGGGTCGAACTCCTCCGACCGAGGGTGCAACTTCGATTGAGGGCCCGGTTAATGTTGAAGCGGACATACCAATTAATATCTTTGTTGCTATGTTTAGAATAAAAGGTAATAGAGGTTATATCAATGCTACCACCGCACGGTCAAGTGATCATCTCAATAAATTAAACAAACAAATCAAAGGTTAACATTTGCTTATAACATCCGATTTTTTATATGATATTTATAGAAGGAATCGGCACCGCCCACGCTGATAAAACACAATTATAAAATTAGCCAAGCCATTAATAACATCATTGGAACAGCGAGGCACCTAGCGGTGACCTTCCACATTGTTCAATTTGACTCTTGTTGACATTAGCAGAACTCACGAGTCATGTTCGTGGTTTAATTTACATTGACACAGACGCAATAGTCGTGTAATCGAGAAGCCTGCCTTAAAATTTGGAGATCCCGAATCAAATCCTGACTAACCAATGATTTTCAGATATTCCTTACAATCTATTTGACGCCCCGAATGAATAGTTCCACCCTTACATCTGGTATAGCATATAACGCTCGTACCTTTTATTTTATTTATATTTATATATTGGTACCCGGCGTAAGGACTCACATCCAGGACCAAATAAGTTCGATGAAAAGCGGATAGGCATTGATACTTCTGCCTATTGCAATTGGGTTAAAAGGTCGTCTTTTTCTAAAGAATTGTTTGGAATTATTCCGGCCGCTTTTATCCGAATTTCTCATACGTTCGTCGTACTCACACGTAACCAGAAAGTGAGAAAAACGAGATAATAGATCTTCTACGACTTCTATCAACGCAATTCAAAATGTAAAAAACAAAACGATTCGTATAAGCTCGTCACTATTTGACACAGACTGATTTTTTCTTAAACATTAAGTAAAATTGCTCTGGGTGTATGCAATTGGAATAATATTTTTTTTTTATTTTGAAACATTTTTGTTTACTATTTATTAAGAAAATATGAATATAAGAAAATAAATGATGGGAAAATGAGAAGTTATGGAAGGAGTTGGTCGATTAAAAATAGGTGGTGCCCGCCACTTGACCGATATTTTAGTATGTGCTCTAGAGTACAAAAGGTTAGTACAGGGGGTACTAAAAATAAAGTTGACAGTGATTTTAACTGTTTCTCAACTGTCAACAATCACTCGAGTAAGGAAAAGGAAGGAGTCTATAAAAAAAGCTATGAAAAAGCTTAAACTGTCAGCATAGAAAAAAAACTTAATTACGTCCATTAATGCGATAAAGAACCCGGTCACGTTTCCATCGAATCTCACTAATACCATCAATTACTCCCTTCGTTTGTTTGTGAGACAATTGGCGCAAAAAATATGGCGCATTGTGTTCAGCTTGTAAATAGTACCAATCGGCAGACAGCATGCCGCTCGTGTTTCTATTGTGTAACACGGAGCTACGAAATCACTGCATATCATTAATAAATTGATGCGTAACATACCACATAATCGAACAAACAAAACAGTAGATTTATTAATTATGAAATAAATTGAAAATAAAAATGGTCATAAATACATCTTGCAGTATCAATGTGAAATTCGGGCGCTCTCGGATCGAAATTCTAACGCGATTAGAATAACTGCCCAAACCAAGGCTGTTGCCCTGGCGTTAACTTACAATAGTTACAGATCTAAGTTCCCTAAAAGATTTGCAACCTCTGAATCTACTAAACCTGTCAAACCTGGGCTTACAAAATGTCAATTAGCCATAAAAATATTTCGCAAAAAGAACACAATAGTGATGAAAGTTTGTTTTGTAAATCCATTCTCAAATAGTACTGGAATTCAGAAACAACATAGATTTATTTTATTAGGCTGTTACTAAAGCTCATAATTTATTTTATGGAAAATTATTTTGTTGTAATAAATAGAAGGCTTCGACAATATTTTGTCCAGCGTCATTGAACTAACCTACAAGGATCTCCTGGCATTTATTGGCGTGAACAGAAGCTAAAACACGACATTTGCATATTTTAGGCGTGTGTTAATTTACTGTATTTAACTGCGGATCATTTTGTAAGTTATTAAAATAAAAAAATATATGAAACAGCAATAATTTGGAAGATATAATTTACCGTATTATTTATTATAACCATTAATATCTAGGTACAAATCACGAGGTTAGTCGTAATAGATAATAATGATACTCGTAAGTTAATCCAATGACCTCGTATGTACTGTAAATGTTATTTCGATCACAGTCGCTTAAGGACCCTAATTACTCCATTATAACTCCACGTTAGCGCAACATCTGGCCGCATCAAGGTCTGGCAATTGAGGAAATGTAATCGCATTACAAAAACTAATAAATGACTATTTCGACATCATTAAATCGTGAATGAAAAAACAAATCGTTCCGAATATTAAAGCGTGCAAAAACAACGGAACAAAAACGGTAACAAGCTATTTAAATGTGTATCTATAAAGTGCCGTTACAGTTTTAGATTTATGACATGTTATTATAGAAATATATGTAAGGCTGTCTCGTTGTCCACAATGATGTATGTAAGATATGAATATATGGCTGATGAATATGATAATAGTGACACTAAGTGAGAGGTTAAGAAGCCACATATAAGTGTAAAACAATAGTTCGAAGGAGGTATAGTTGACGGCAAATAACCAGCGCTGATCGTTAATGCGCAGAACTCAAAAATACGAAATCACAGGGGAGTGGGCGCGGGCGGACATGCGTAAGCGCTTATTGGCCCCCTGTCGTACCGTGCCCCGCGCACCTATACGACTCGCTCGCTCCTGGTGTACAGTCGCTTTCAAAAATTCTCGTAAATTTTATATTAACTGATTTTCGTTTTCTGTTAATTTTGAGTTTTTTTATTTATTGACTTTTATAGTTTGTTTTTATTTTATTTAGTTGTATTGTATTGTATTATTATTTTAATATTTTACTTGTGTTTTTAAATAGTGAATATGCCAAAATAAAAGTACAAGCAAAAATACATTATTCGTAATTTGTAGAAATTAATAATTGCGTGCGCGACTGTACACATGAGTGACCCCTTCCATGTTTCGCTCAGCGCTAGAGCTATTTGCCGTCAACCAAAAATTTGGGCTGTCCTAATGGCTTTTTGTTATTTACGCAAATAAAACTTTGTGACATAATTTAAAAAATAAGCTTTCACGTCGTTTCAACAGAGACAGCTTTCACTGTGCATTTTACACCAAGCTTATCAGATTGCATGAGGTGAGATCAGATATAATTATAATTTTTTATTTTACTAGCCTCATGAATCATCCCTAATAGTATTATCTTTAATAAATAAATGATGATGATGATGATGTCCTGCCGATTTCGGCTACGGCGACGCTTCGGGACTGTCATGTCATGAGCCAGGTCACGCAATAAATAAATAAATAAACAAATAAAATTTAATGTGTGCCTTTTTCTTTGCGGGGGTTTGTGATTTATCCAATCTGAAAGACTTTTGTCTGGAAATTCTAATTCCTTCAAAGCTGAGTTATATATTTTATGTATAATTTATGTAATATATGCAATATACTATATATGTAGAGCCTGTAGCTCTGCGCATACAACAATTCCAAAGAATTGATTTAACGCTACATTGCTATGGCCACGTTCTTTAGGTCAATACAGCTAGTAATTTTATATTTATTCCATCATTTTATGTTTTAGTTAAAAATCTGATGAAATATATATAACACTAAAGGAAGCTCTGAAATATCACTATAATGTGCCGTGGTACAAAACGTGACTGATTTACATAAATCAAGTTAAATCCTTAAAAAAACAAATGAAACTTAACAAGGAAATGAATAATCGTAAATCAAAACAGATATGTCAATAACAATTAAGACATTCATCAATGTTGCCATTATATTATTCAATTCTTAAGTCATTAACAGCTGGCGTAGCAACCTCGTAGATCATGCCATTCCGATTCCTGATTTCTCTATTAGTATTGATTGATTGGGATATAAAAATTTATCACCGACTCCGCTAGATATCAATCAACACGACCGTCAGGTTGGACTGGTCATCGAACTGATTTCAAGATAAACACCAGAACGGCATTTTTATCTGTATTTACTTCTTCCACTCAAAACAACATTAACAGTTGAAATTTATTAAATGAAAGCACTATTTGAGATTGGTAAGAAATCTTTACCACATTTCTTACAACTTGGACGACACACAAAATCTAAGACCACAGAGTAAATTTTATTTATTTGTTTATTTAATACATTTTACACATAAAATTACAAATTAAGGAGCATCTTAAAAATCTATTTTAGGTTTGTCTATATGCTCTGCCAGTTCTCGAACAATTATTCCACAATATTGGTAATATTGACAGTTAACAATCAGTGGTCGTCACAAGTTATTGTGAGCATTTTCTGCAAATGAACGCACACACTGCACACAAACACATAGCACGCGAAGACGCCTCAATGTGTGTGAGTGTTCGATATAGGCTGTTCCTACTATTATTTTTTTTAAATAAACCTAGCAATATTTCTTTTATTTATTTTTTTCAGAAATATTACTAACAATCTTGTGTTGTGTATGTTAACCATTCCAACTAAGCTTAAGCTTGTGCTAGGACATAGTTCACGGCAATAGTGGAATGGTGGATTCGAACCCACGACCTTACGATTCGCAGGCCGTACCCTAACCTAATAGGCTATTGACGCTTAACATGTTTGTTGTATATGTTATAAAATATATTTTTTAAAATAGTTTTAATGTTATTGTTATTAATGTCTTTTTTATTTGTAATGGGAGTTTATTAATTAGTGTCGGTGTTAGGTATTGCGATGTTCGTTTACCGTATGTGTTACAATAAGATAGTATTTTCAGTTTTTTATTGGATATTTCTTGTACTGGTGGGGTGATCGAAGGGTTTTGAATCTCAGTTCAAAAGTATTCTTATGCTAGGAGGAGGATGCTATGGAGGAGGTTGTATTGGTCTTTTTTGTTTAAAGGAATTACTGCGCCAAATTTAAATAGTTTATTTTTAATGTTTTAGATTATTTCCCAAGTTTATTATAAACATCGTTAGATCGTACATCAAACATCAATTAGTTTTTTCCCTTTTCTATTTTAATTTAAATTATTTTTCCTGTTATACAAATTTGTAAAAATACTGTAAGGGTTATCGTACAGTTTCGTATTCGTAAGATGCAAGCTTCACTATCATCATCAGCCCGTGTTATTTCATTGCTGGAAATACGCCTTCCCAATTCCTTCCACCACACATCTCTTTGTCTTTTTACACACGAACCATAAATAAAGTTTGACAAACGATTACTTGCTTTGTACACACATTTAAACCGAATTAATAAAACATCTAATTATTTAAGCTTTTATTTCATAATTGGATTTTTTCATTAAAATAATAATTGATGATATATATTTCTCCTCTTCCCTTTCTACCCCGTATATGAATAAAACGTGGTTAAGGTTCAGCACTGATTTACTTATATCGTAAATTCTTTATCCCATTAATTTACATAACTTAACATAACAATAATTAATTCAATAACTATTCCCAGATAATAATATAAATGAATGAATACTCAATAAGGTCCAATGAAAAATTTAATCCGTGCCGTGTTAATCTCCAAACCTCCCCGGGTATGTTTTCGATGAATACATTATGCATTCTCGTTTGTCTTGAATTTGTATAATGCGTGTTATTTAAATTGGTATATTTATGTGAAGAGAAAGTTCAAATGTTTTTGTACTAAATGCAAGTAATAAACTTTAGAATACACGTGTGTTTCTAGATACCAATAAAAAGTCATAAATGTATTTAAATGAATGAATGAATGAATGAATATTCTTTATTGCGCAACAATTAAAAACAAAATACATCACAGAAATAGTAAATACAATTTTTACATTAGACAAGGTCATTGCATGTGCAATGGCGGTCCTTATCGCTAAGAGCGATCTCTTCCAGACAACCTTTGTATGGACAGAAACTTTCGTCTAAAAATATTTTAGTGGGTCTGTGATGATATGTATTTTAATACAAACCAACAATATACATATATATATATATATTCATACAAATACCGTATAAAAAATATATATATATTTATAAAGATAGATAGTGTCTATGTACTAGATTCTTAAAAGCTGTCAAGGATTCTGTGCATCTTATGCTTTGTGGCAGAGCATTCCAAAGTCGGACTGCTTCCACTGAAAAAGATTTGTTCAAAAATTTTGTAGCATGCTCTGGCATTTTGAGCGTCATTTTCTCCGAATGAACAACAATTAAGAATTAACAAATTAATTCATTCAATAAAAAAAATAGAAAAATAAAAGATTCAATAGCCCGGTATCGAAGCAGTCTTCTTACCGTCCACCGTGCGTCGTATACTAAAATAAATAATTCTTTTTTTTTTGACTGATTGCCGTTGTTAGCCCGGAAGCTACAACACTGGATTGAGAGACAGCCGAGCGGTCAAGCTAGGCCTCTATTATGCAGCCCTGTAGTTCTAGGCTCTCAAGAATAAGACTACGGTATCCCCTGCCTGTCGTACAAGGCGACTAAAAGGGGCCTCGGGTTCACTGGGCGACAAGGGTGGGGGCCTGCGTCGTCCACCAAAGTGGACCCGGGAAGAAGGCGACATCGGCTGGCCCGTGTTGCCTTGCGCTGCGAGGGCACAGGGGGGGAGGGAGTAACCTCCCCCGGGACGTGCTCTCCTTGAGCACAGTGCAGAGGGGCTCCGGTGCGTTCCACGTGAGATCCCGGAGCCCCTCGTCATGCACCGAGGAAAGGGCCACCGGGGAGGTTTTAGTGGGTAAGATCCCCACATAACCGCCGCCTTCCCCCCAGAAGGCGGGGTATCTTTGTGAAGATTTCCTCCCCGTCAACAAAAAAAAAAGGCCTCTATTATGAGTTACTAAGCGCAATAGACTCCGAGATAGAAGCTAGGCTTGGGCCGTTACTCCACTCGCAATAGCAGGTTGACTTGTTCTAGAATTGTTCTTTCTTACTTTATTTATAAATTCAAACTAAAAAATAAACACTTAACACTAGCTAAAATTTGTGTAATGTTTTTTTTCTGTCTGCTATACACAGTGTAAATTTTTACTGAAATTTATTTTATATATAGAATAATTAGGTTTTAACAAGATTCGTTTAAGCATTCCAAATTTTAATACACACTGATATAAGTATAGCCAACTACTAATGCTTAGTAGATTTCTATTCTCCCTAAATGTCTTACCAGCCGGGACTGCAGTTTCGCTTAACAAGTGCTTGACCACTATAAGATAGTGGTTAAGCACTTGATTAGAAAGTAAAATAAATCGAAGTCGTAGCCAAATAGCTTAGCTCGACTTTACAAACCAATGATTGGGATTCGATTTTTTTTGACACGAACTTAGCCAGAGAAGGTGACTTTTGCTGCTTCACAGGATTGACAGGTGGTATAGCTCTTAGGTCGGTTAGCCTAAACCTCTATTTGTAGTATCTCGACAAGTGTCCTCCTAGTGAGGCCTAACCTCAGTTTGGACGGTTACTATATTAAGCGTAAGCATTCCAACGGCGCCCGAGTGGGGCTAACGACTTTGGCTCGGTCGGTTGCTTTTACACGGACAAATTTAAGGATATTCAAAAGTTAACAAAACAAAAGTGGCGGGAAGCCTTGGCGCTGGGAGAAGAAGTGGCCGAAGAAACTCCAGCAACGCTCCAAAAAATCTAATCTCTTCTAATCTTAACAGAATTGTACTGTGACTGTCCGCAACGATTTTTCTTTAAGATTTCGATTTTTACGCACAAAATAATCACTTGCTTAACATTTGTGCTCGGTGTACAGGCGATGGTTTAACTTCCTTTCACATATGTAAGAACTTCTTGTTTATTTTGTACACAATAACACACCAATTTATGTATGTATTCATTATAATCGGCATAAAAGAAACAGAAGCTAATTTGTTCAATAACTCTCTCACCGAAAGCTTAGGTCGAAATTAAGTATTTGTATAATTTTAATTTTAAATTTATTTAAAAGTACTTATATATCCCTTAATTCAAACGATAGAAAAGTAATAAAACATCGCAAACAACTGAGAATGAATCACTTACTGTTCGCAATTCCCAAGACATTTCTCTTTATCAGCGGAAAAGCAAATATCGCTTCTATTTTCGACTTACGTGAAAGTTTAAGCCACGTAATGGCGTCTTTAAGCCGAAGTCAAATGAGCCGACATGGAGATAAATATTTATTTCTCTCTTTTATGAGAAAACTCTTCAGGAAATTGGTACAGAAAAGTTTGTGTGAGATTCATAAAGCGCCTACGCACCGAAGCCACTGCCAAACTATATGGGAATTATACGCAAGTAAGTATATACAAAAGTATTTCTCCATGTTAAGATTTTGTTAAGTGCGGTGTTTTACAGATTACATTTTGGAGAGTGTGCACAGGAATTACACGAGTTAATTCCCCCATCCCCATTCTACCTTTGGACGTTTTGACATTCGGCGTGTCTCCACACTTTGATAGTCGATGTTCTGCGCGTCTGAACGAAGCGTTGAGGCAAAAATAAGTTGCCGGCGTCAGTTGACGACGTGGGAGCCTTCAACGGTAGTGTGAATAGGCTCTTACTAAACTAGCGCGTACCATCGATTTTTCGACTATATCACCACTTAACATCAGGTGATATCATGATCAAGCACTAGTATATAACCCCATATAAAATCAGTACGGCCGGGTATCGATTGTAATAGATTTAGTATATGTAGTCTTTTTAAAAAACGCTTAAGTTAAGCTCTATGATACATATAGGCTAGTACAGTTTTCAGTACAACCTTTGCCTATTAATAATCGAAACCAAGAGTCCGATATAGAAATGATTTTTTTTAATGACGAACTACACAGATTGGCCAGAGAAGCTGGCCTTGACTGCTTCACCGGATTGAGAGGTGGCATAGCTCTTAGGTCGCTTAGCCTGAACCTCTATCGCTAGTAACTCGACACAAGGGTCCCCCCGGTGAGGGGTAACCTCGGCTTGGGCGGTTACTATGTTACGCATAAGCATTCCGATCCGAGGGCGCCCGAGAGGGCCGAACCACGACTCGGTCGGTAGCTATTTCACGGATAATCTAAGGGACATTCGAAA
Source organism: Meandrusa payeni (assembly GCA_029286785.1). Lineage (NCBI taxonomy): Eukaryota > Metazoa > Arthropoda > Insecta > Lepidoptera > Papilionidae > Meandrusa > Meandrusa payeni. Next base: position 4,523,153 of record JAGSMX010000003.1, on the reverse strand, counting down.
AGCTAAACTAACTTTGAGTGCCACTTCGGGATGCGTTGGCGCTGGGAGAAGTGGCCGAAGAAACACCAGCAACGCTCCTAGCATCTAAGGGGTGGAGCCTGCCCATAAAATAGCGGTAACGCGCGAGGATAATATAAAATATATATATAAATAATATATAGAAATGATTTTTCCCTGCCTTCTACGCCGACTTAGATTCATAGCTACATTCATACACAGTTTAACATTCAATGCTATTTTACTATATAGCTAATCTAAATCATCGTAGTTTTTCTCGATAACAGATAATAAAGATGTATAGGGGATATATTACGGGTTTTATTTTTAATTAAAAATAAAACCCGTAATATATCCCATATTGTAATTACAACCAAAAAGTTTCATCGTTTCGTAGACTTAATTCCTATTCAACTGTGATATATTTGTGTTCTGTTATTTTGTTATGTTAATGAAAGCAAATAAGATGGATGTTACACAAACCAAGCTGCGGCCATATTCTTGTGTAACGTATACCATATAGGCTAATAATAGAATCGCCAAAAATACAAACAGTATAAAAGAATAAATTAGTAGCCTCAAGACGAAAGCGAATTTATGAATGAGCATCCCCAAGTTACGTCAGACTCTTGGCTGTCTGCCATGACCCTTTTGCGTAGGTTGGGATAATGTCAGAGGTCAAAGGAAAAACAACTCTCTATGACACAGGAAGATTCAATAGACTATACACACTGGTAGATTTCTGTCGTCTCACAAAGCTTTTAATAGAATTCTCATTTATTTAAATATATTTACGGGTAAAAACAAAAACCGACTTTAAATCGAATTAAACGTTAATCAGCCAGACGCCCTCTTTGTATTTCCAAACTGTGGTAACAATATTACAAAACAGAATTAATCAAAACACAAGTACATCCTTTCCAATAAAATATGAAACATCGAAATCGGTTGACGTGATATCGAGTTATAAGTACTTAAGTCGCGCACAAACTTACAGCAAATTTAAGACTTTTGCCTGTGACATATTGCTACGGGACCACATCAGCTTTCAAATAAAAAAATAATAATCAAAATCGATCCACTTCATCGAAAGTTATGATGAAACAAAAATAAAAGTAGACATACAGAGAAATTGAGAACCTCCTTCTTTTTGAAGCCGGTTATAAAGATATAAACACGAAATAAATTTCAAATAAAATAAAATATTAAGGGATATTACGTGGGGATGCTTTTATTTTTGAAGCATAGTTGCTAAAAGAATATAGACGATTTTATCTTTTATGTCCCACATTCATGTTCGTTGCCCTTAAGGGTGATTGTCTTATGACAATAAAATGATACGACAGATTATACATGTAAAGAAAAATATAATTTTCTTTTTATAAAATTCTTTCAAATGTCAACATGTCAAAGAGACATTTGAACTTTTGAAATAATTTATGTAGAATAGGGTTAAATATTGTGAATAAATAACAATAAATGTCGTTTCTTTTATAAAAGAGAAACTCAGCAGTGTTTGTTTATTAATTTAAATCCTATCTTATATACATATATAATGTCTCTTCAGCATTCCTTTCAGGGTTACAATTGAAAACGAAGACAATCGACAGAGAACAAATGTAGTCTCGACATTGCTCCAAAAGTTAGCAAGTTGAAGCACATCAGTCGTCTTAGTGACGGCGGATGGGAGAGGGCGCCAAGGAACTAATTAAGAACCGGAACTAGGTGTAAGCGGAAAGCGGAGGCAGTCCTCTGTTTACCGCTTATTCTATATGGTGGAAGGCACTGGAGAAGGCTTATTTCCAGGAGTGCATTGACGCAGGCTGATGATGATACAATAACAATGAGTTTGAAAGATTAGAGAGCATCTAAAAATAAACATCATCCCTTAGAAATCTCTAAATAGGCCTCGCAGGATTACGTCAGTAACAATGACTAACCTCCACTAAATAAAGACATCTAGAGCTGAAATGTCGTACAAGAAATGAATGAGGAACCGGATTCTGGCAGAGCTCCAAACAGCGGAGGCGTGTGAATCCATCTCACTGAACACAATCTTTCAAAGGTTAGGGGTGAAGAAAATACTTGCAAGAAATCATTTGGTTACGTAACTGGTCTTCTTGAAATAGAAAGAATTATTATAAATATCGCTTTCAGTTAAACCCACTGAAATAAAGAGTAACCCATTTTACACAGTTATATTACATACAGACAATTCATTATATTTTATAGTACAGATAGACTCGACTCATCCTCAACAACCTTTATTTGACTATATATTGGAGTTCCTTGTCTTGAATATTCTTCTCTAAATCGTGGCCGGTCGATTAAAAACCGGATGACAACTATTTTCCATAAAACGATTGTATGTGGTAAGAAGTTATGGAAAACCGCACATTGGTGACGTAGCAATAGTTGAAATTGTGTATACATAATAAACTTAAGATTAAGTAGATTATATGAGGTGTATAGGGTAGGTCGGAATTCATGGATAAATGTGAGCGGTTGAAAAGGGTAGATTGATCATAATTATCATTACCGCATATTTAATAGAATGTGGGTATATCAATCTTTACATCTAATGGTTTTATTCAAAGTAGATAATGACAATCAAGGAATTCGTGTCCCTTCTTCTTTTATACGGGTTTAAGACCGCCAATGCAATTGCTCTAAGCACAAGAAGGTGATTATATGATACGCTAAGTCAACTCAACAAAATAAAAACAGTGATATAGAGTGATAACAAATAACTTACGTGTCTCGGCTGTAGTTCACCATTTTCTTATCAGCCTCAGCAAATCCACACACTTTAACTGCCTAAACACAACTATCAAAAATTTTGTCTTGTATTTATTTTAATTTTGTCTGCTCAAGCGACTCATGGACAAAGTGAACTTATTGATTACTCTATACTAAGACGTCACTTATATTATTTTTGTACCCTACTTTGGGATATTAATTGTTCAATGTTCGAATACCGCCTCCGCGCGACTTTTTCAAATTAAAAGATGAGTATAATACATATTATTTATAAATAACGAAATTTCTAGTTTGCTACATACATTCTGTAGAAAAACGACTCACACACAACTAATTTTATGTTATGTAAGTTGCTATTTTCGCCTCTAAATTATTCGAATGATTAATACACAGACTGAGCTGTGACATGGGGCTTCATCAGCAAACACCAGTTACAGTCTGTGACAACTTGACTTAAGCTACCACCTTACTCGTATTTTCATTGTAAAGGATTCCACAAAGAAAAGTCAAATGACAGACTATCAAGTTCAAAAGTACCATACGTTTAAGACTTTCGAATCAGAGAGTTCCATTTTCGATTTCCAAAGTGATTTTTTTTAAATAGAGGTAGCCAGCTTTACAAAATTTTAAGAATGACAAGTGACTTAAAACGAAAAACAAATCATATTTATCTACGCAAATATATAATAAGTAATTCTTACACTAGCTCGTTGTTTGAAAGACTTAGCGGGTTCGTACAAATAAAGAATGAAACTATTTCGGAATACTTTCCAAAACCTTCTATCAAAAGCGTGGGAATAAAAATACCATTGGGTAAAACTTATTTTACATTGGTAACTCCATGGATGCGATAAAATTTGTGTTTAGTGTCCACTCTATAGATTAGAGATTCAGCGAACAGTGTATCATAAGATCGATATTGGTGTTGGCAGGCTTTATCTACAATGAAAAAAAGAATGTTTATTTGAGACCATGTCGAAATATATTATCCGTGTGATAATAAAATGTTTATTGAACAATAAAATATCAACGAGATGATTTCATTAACATTGTACAATAGTGTTTTACGAGCACTCACTTAATCATCATAATGTGTTGAAAAAAAAACAATACCGAGACATTGTTTGGAATGACAAGTACATTTTCCACGCGAAATTCCGTTGTTATTTTTTATTGCAGACACATTTCAGATTAGAATAGCGCTCCATTGATATATTTACTATAACAAATTTTGAACAAATAAGTGCTTAGGACATATCACATTATGATATATCTACGCATCCATTAAAATTACTCTTCTATAGTATATTTCTAATTCCTAATTGAATTATCTCAATATAAATTAAACATCTTATATAATATGTATATATTAACCAAAACAGCTTATAAATGTTTCCTTTTTACACTTATAAGTTACAAAACAGACAGATGTTTAATCTCTTTGAAGTACTACTTGTTTTTTGCCATAGACTACTTAAAAATAACAAGTTATATTATGTTATCATAGTGTAATACTTCTCTTTTAACTTACCTTGTTTTCTTGTACAAATAACATTGGGAGAGTGAGTACAGAAAAGTCATACATCTGACAGAGCACCGTATCTCATTTGGCGACGCCGCGGCTCTATCGTCGACATACTTTCCATTGACGACGATATTTTGCAGGCAATGGATGCACTGAAATAACGCACAATATCGTAACGCGTGAGAATCCATAAATAAACTCTATACGCTTTGTAGTGATAAAAGCTCTTTTCAGTCTATTTAGCAGACATCTCAAAGAGACGGCATCCCTAATGACCTAGTTTTATTCAGATCGCCTCGACCTAAGTGCGACTCCCGAAGCACTTAGCAATCTTTGCATCAAAGGCGTAGGTAAGTAGAACGTATGGCCAATTTATTGCAAAAGATAAGTTTCTACATTTATTTAGTGACCAAATTATAAAGAAATTAAATAGAAATTTAACTGTTTATTTTCTATCCATAATTTTGTTATAATTTTCATTCATTTTCGAACTTGTCTGATGTTTTGTTTATGATACCCACATTTTAATCGGAAGGGAAAATAAAACTGAGAAGCGATTCCAATCCTTTCGCCTACACCTGCAAAAAAGTACCTGCAAAGTGCTTCCTTTGATCCCTAAGGATGTTCATAATAAAAGAATAGATAATGACGTATGCCTTGTCCCTAATTTAAAAATAATAATGGTATAACGTGGACAGTGAATAAAAAATAAAGAAAAGTCACACTTCCAGTCTCATACCTAATACCGCAGGGATTGGTGTGGAAGTTGCTTTGACTCTGTCTCCCACATCTACATGTACGTACATATATATATATCTTTTTGTTACATTATATAATCATTTTACATGTGAATATGTTGGAGATTAACAATAAAGATTTAAATTCTATTTGCGATTGTATTAAAATAAAGAAAGACATATTTCGTCTTAAAATATCCCAATAGAGTCCATTCTAAAAGTGACCGAGTTCGGACGTTACGTAAAGATGCTTGTCCTACTTTATCGTCTCGCAATAAAGAGGTTTTTCTCGTCATATTTTTTTAAACTTAAAAGTATTAGAATTGTAATAAAAGAGAAAACAAAAGTTTTTTTTTTAATTTCATGATACTGTTAGATCACGAACTTACAATAGAACGCACATCTTTACACACCACACACCTCTTTCTCTTCGTTAGCTTCCATACAAATGCGCATACACAATCTTCCGTTAAGGTCAACTTACCCTATAATTTTATACGTCGTCAATCTGTTCCATCTATCATTCTACGGCAACCTCTATAATATAAGTATAAGTTTTTAGCATTCTTTCTTCTTCATCCTTTCTATATGTGAACCCTCCACACTATATCGTAAACTAAAACTATACCATTGATAAAAATCACGTATTCATAGACAGTGTTCTAAGAAAGGGAAACAGTACCGTTAAACGTCCAGATGGCAAAAATTGTGGAACCCTTTCAATACACTGACACAATTACTCAATGAGGCCACACAACCACATGTCAACATAAAACGGCCGCACAAATAAGATTTTCACACATTTACCCTTCACAGCTTTTTGTTATCCGTTAAGGATTATCAATGACGTCACGAGTGGCCCTCCAAAGCGCAAATAATCGGTTGATTGAATAGGGACCGGATGAGAAAAAACGAGTCCAGTATCAAAGGATTTTGGTAAGCGCATTACATCGTGCGGGGTGGTCAATGTAACACAGTCCAGGTACGTTTATGGATAATTGTGTAGGCAAATAGTCAGTGTTTATTCGAATAATTTGGAGCACGATTGCTCAGCGGTTAGGTGGCCGATAGGATCAAATCCCACGAACGTACACGGAAAGAAATAAACACTTTACAACAAATCTCCTCGGACCTCTCGCGGATTTCAACTAAGTCTTCTTTATTATTTGTAGATAATAATATTAAAAAAATAATATATATAAAATGATAATAAATTATATACACTCCAACAAAATTATCATGGCAATAATTTAATCAAATTTAGATATAACAATCATTCAGAAATATACAAAATATTTAAAAAACTTATCCTTAGTACAACACTACACAGAATTGAATGCTGCGCCGACAGCGCCAGTAGAACAAACTCCCGACTTGTTTGAGTTAAAAATTTCACGTTCTGAGAAGATATTGCGACTCTGCAGGTAGATCCTTTTTTGTATTCCTCGCCGAGCACTTAGTCCGCACCTTGTCCAACTGAGAAATGTTAAAACGACGACACCATTGTTACGTAGATGCTTTCAATTTGTTAAGTCACAATCGACACTACTTTTTGTCTTTGTATACATATAAGGCCTTAACCAATTACACGGCGTCGTGGAGATGTACACGGCCCAGTACACGGTGCCGTACAGGAGCGGTATGCTGGCACACGCGCCGTGTTTTAATTAAATTAATACAAAAAACATAATTAAAACATCACACTATGAAAAAAAGCAATAGCCCATTGTTTCGTAGGCCTAGTACACGACACCGTGAAATTATTTTTTTTTCTAAAATAATCGAATTTTTGTTATAAATATTATCAAAAATTCTATGTAATACTTAATTAAAAATATTTAATTACTCAAAATGTATGGCCACAGTACACATATACTACCAGTCATTACTAAAAACGGCACACAGTGTTAAACAGTGTAATTTTTGCCTCTTAACTACAACATGCAAACATGTGTCAGCATGTAGCATAGCCTTCGTTCCTTTTCTATATTCTCAAGGTGGTCAGTTACATAGAGCTCCAGGTATATGATCTAACTGACTCGTTTTAAGTCAACCCCATTTAATTTTAAGGGTGATACATAAAGCTACCGACCGAGTCGTTTTTAGGGGCTAAGTGTCCTAAGAGCACTGCCACCTCTCAAATCCGGTGAAACTGTTGCAGTCAGCCTCTCTGGATCTACGTAGGTTCGTCACAAAAAAAATAATTTTCACATTCCAATAAAGATGTTCAGTTGTGATTTAATTTGACTAAATTTAATTATAATAATAAACTAATTAGACTTTGAGCTTAAGTTTCTTTTATAAAAGAACTCTCAGAGTCTAAAACTCTAACAGTCTAACAAAATGTGCAAACATTATTTGGAAGCAATAATAAAACAAGATAAAAATAATAAAACACGATTTCTATAACGCCTACATATGCAGAAAAACTTGTAAATTATATTTCACACATGCCAATTAAATCTATTCAAAGTTTTATGTAGTTGATAATTGTCATTTACTATTACAGCAAGGTGATATACCAAGATGTTGAAAATTAAATGTTTTAACTGATATTCTTTAATTATTCAAACGAACACGTCTAGAAAAAAATAACAATTGTTTTAAGGGTTTTACTTATGGAGGTTAAAGATTAATTTTTCTGCATTAACTGCTTCTGTTTACCCCGGTAGGGTTTATAAAGGTTGTGAGAGTTTATTTAAATAGTTTACTTTTATAAATTAAAATTGTACAAGTATATTTACGAACAAAAACCGCTTTCAAATCAAATCAAACGCTATTACGGGAGGACGCCCTCTTTGAATTACCAATCCTGAAAGTAACATCCTTACCAATAAAAAATAATCATCATTATTGGTGTGATTTCGTTATTAAAATCGCAAATTTAAGACTTATATGGTATATAATGGTTTTTTTTATGGATGCCATTGATAGAATTGGACCCAAATTGGGACCATACTGGAAGCACCACCTTTCAAATAAAAAAAAGAATTATCCAAATCGGTTCACCCGGTCGAAGGATGGAAGGTGACAAACAACCTTTTTTGAAGTCGGTGGAAGAAATAGATTAACATATAATTAAAATCTCTTTACAATACAAATATAATTCAAAACTGTTCAAATAAATACAAAGGTTTTCTTCTTCTACTTCTTAAAGTGCCTCTCCGACTATCGAAGATTTGCAGTCAGTTCACCATATCTCTGTCTCTTGCGAGGGGAAGCAGATGGGCCGCACTCGCAATTCCGGTCCACTTTCTTATGCCCCGCAGCCATGATTTCATTCTACAACCAACACGTCTAGTTTTAAGGTTTTCTAAAAAAAGGGTTGTTCAACTTGTTTGCTCCTGTTCTGTACGATTCCAATTCAAATCTAGCTCTCCTGACATTGAGAAATTATTTATACTTTATATGTAACTACATCCTTGCCTTACAGGGGTCTAGCTAGTCACTTGCTGTGACACTTGTCACAACTATTAATCGACGCGTTCTAATTCATCGCATAGTACACATGATTATCAACATTGGTAGTTGTATCGTTAGTAACAATCAATTTTCAATATAAAGTATAATTCTACTATTAATTAATAGAATATTTTAACATTAAACTACCTTGCAAAACGACTACCATGATTACTTGAGCTCTAACAATGAATGCACCGTGGAACTCCCAGTACCGCGGCTATTCGTTTTATTGCCAAGAAAATGCCTTTAAATATAGAAAACAATGTGACCTCACATTCCCGGAGTCGTGCAACTTTAACATGTTGCTAATCGTGTATTTTATGCACCATCACGGAGTAAAAACTTGGGCCGCTAAAATGACGCTTTTATTCAAACCTCTTTATAACAAAGAACAATGAACGAAATAAATTGACGGTCAAATAACAACTTTATTAAGTTACATAAAGTGAAGGATGTATACAAAAAACTTTAAAATTCATACTATTCATAACATGACCTAAAACTTATGAAGAATTTTATGACACAAAAAATGATGTTGGAAAAGTCTGATTCTTAAAACTATTGCTTACTCAAAACGTAAGGCAATTCACCACCGTCACCTTTACTATGAGAGCTGTGAAATTAAGGAATATAAGTCCGTCTCTAAATATCATTTAAAGATGACTCATTGAATTTATTAGGAAATTACTAAATAAATACTACTACGGGTACTCGAAAAATGTCTATTTTTTTAAAATATTTGTTTTGATTTGTGTCCTTTATTTGTATGTGTATAATAACGAATAAAGAAAAGAGCAATCTTAGACACCTCGCTCTTTTGTGGCCATTCTTGGAGAGGGCAAGGCGAGATGAATCTGTGAAGAATCGCCCCCTATGTCATTTGCATACATTCGATTTTATTACACGGCCATAAATAATGATTGCAACGTTTGTGTGTTGTAGAAACGAGCTCTTCGCGACATGTGATGTATAATTACTGCGGCCTTCTATGCGAAAAATTCATGTATACTTAGGTCTTTCATAATCAGCAAATATTTAATAAATACTATAATAAATCAACAATAACAAAACATATCTTTATTTACCGCAAATTCGATGTTAAGTGATTACTGTCGCGAAACACAAATAACACCAAAACAATTCCTTTTACGTAGGGTTGTGCTTCACACTTACCATACGAAACGTAATATTCCTATGATCATCTATTCCACAAGGTCGTAGTACCTGTCTACGTTACAGGTTACATCCTTCCTGGATAGGGCGCGAACCGACCGCGCAATGCCACCACTGTGGCTGTGACCGGGATTCCGTGCAGCACACGCTAGCCGTGTGCCCCGCATGGGAGGCGGAGCGACGGATCCTGGTCCAGCAGATCGGGCAAGACCTCTCCACAGCGCAGCCGCTACTGTCGCTGGCGGGGAAATCCAAATGGAAGGCGCTGGTCTCCTTCTGTGAGTCAGTAATGACGCAGAAGGAGACCGCCGATCGGGATCGGGAGAGGGCCGATCCCGTTCGGAGATGGCGCAGGCGGGCCGGGGACAGACCGGCCCGCAACCCTGTAGTTCTGGGCTCTCAAGAATAAGACCACGGTATCCCCTGCCTGTCGTAGAAGGCGACTAAAGGGGCCTCGGGTTCATTGGGCGACAAGGGTGGGGCCTTTGTCGTCCTCCAAGGTGGACCCGGGAAGAAGGCGACATCGGCTGGCCTGTGTCGCCTTGCACTGCGAGGGCACAGGGGAGGGAGTAACCTCCCCGGGAAGTGCTCTCTATGAGCACAGTGCCGAGGAGCTTCAGTGCGTTTCACTGGAGATCCCGGAGCCCTTCACCATGCACCGAGGAAGGGCCACCGGGGAGGTTTTAGTGGGTAAAACCCCACATAACCGCCGCCTTCTCCCCAGAAGGCGGGAGAATTGAGAAACCCTTCTGTTTTTACGTCGGTTGAAAAAGCCGGGACCCATCAATCTACAGCATTTGCTTTATTTTTATATTACGCACCTCTTCATCTTAGTTTTATCTATTCGAAAGCAGTGACTGGAATACTATACCTAGAAATGAACAACATGTGTGGTCAACAAAAACGGAATTTACAAAACAGTTTCTGTAAATTACGACCCCCAGTGAAATGCATTATTTTACCGCAACGCATGTGGTAAATTGAAGCAAAATTCCAATTAACTATTTGACTGGTTTCAACTCGAGCTGAGCTAGCACAGCTGATCTAAATCGTCTCACTAAACTGCAATTGCTCCAACTAACGAACATACAACTAATTAATGACATATCATAAATAGCGCTTTAAAATGAATAAAGAAATAACAAACCGCAATACGAATGAGAATTAATACACCGCCAAATAACGTCATAATACTGTAAGGGAGGCATAACCAAACTTGATATGGGCAATAAACTTCGTGGATGCGAGCGACGACAGCCATTACATGTAAAATGCACATCACAATGAAAATGCCGCAGTTTTATTATACATAGGCCTGAAAAGAAAACGTCCAAGTGAATTTATGATAAATAATATTAGGATTATAGTCACAAATGCGGTATTTTTAATGCTGAGGGCAGTTTTCAGCCCGAAGGCTTTCACAAGTTCAATGAAATACCACCTGAATAAAAAAAATAGTTCGTTGCTTAAGGTGAAAGTTCATTTTCATGAAAGATCACAAGTTCACTATATCATCCTCGTCCTCTGTCTCCATTTTTCTCTCTCTGTCTCTCACCTATTAGTAGAAATATAGAAGTTGTAATCTACGGTACGCTCTCTGGATAGCTGGGCTACTCCACAAGCTAAGAGACAATCTTTCGTATTAAATTTAAACGTTTAACACGTAAATATTTAACCAAGAAAAATGTTAAAGAGGGAGCGCCCTGTATAGTAGACATTTTTAAATTTGACCTTTTTCGTACAATAGCTACAACAATAACATTCCGCGGAGTTCACGAAATGCATATGAAATATGACAAGAGTGCGGATTTCGGTGAGCAATATAGCTTCCGTCGGCAGCTAGACTGTATTTGAATGTTCGTACTTCGAACCTGTGCCAAAATTGCCATCTTTCCGCAAGCTGGCTGCTGACAAAATTGCGCTGCGTTTAGCTTCGACTATTGCAGAAATATATTATTCTACAAGTCTACTTAATACCAGTTGAATAATGTAGACCGTCAGACAAGTGTATAGGCTTTTACTAAACTAGTGGATTTTATTGTCAAATAGATCATTAGGTGTGAATAAATAATATAAAAAGTACCTCCTATGTCACTAAAATTTACTTCCTATACTTATTATTGAGAACTTTCCCACTATCATAGTGCTACGCTCCGCAGTTTTGGTGGTGGGCAAAATAGGCGAATTAATTTATTCGATTTTTTGTTTCTTTCTCTGCCTCATACCTCAATATGATCACCGTCACCCATAAACAGTTCCCACAAAAATTGCAGGTGCGTTCGAGAACACGAAACGCAGAAGTATGTACATATATAAATAGACTTCCACTTCAGTCGATATTCTGAGTGGTTCAATAGCAGAAACCATTGCCCTGTTGGCTCTTTTTTTATTAAAAATAAATTTTACTTTTATATAATCTTGAACATTCCATTCCCAAACAAACTAGGAGTTGGTTATCTACTTACGATCTTCGCAATCAAATCAAATCCTGCCAGAAAAGTCTACACTTTTCAAATTTCTTACGAACAAAAATCATACGACAATATTTTTGCCCGATCTAAGACGACGGGACTATCTAAATTGAAAAGTAGTCTAAGTTGAAAAATTATATGATTGATTTATTTGTCTACCAAGCACTTTACCATTTAATGGGTTATTTCTTATGTAAGAATAAAAGTGTGTATATAGATAAAGAAACGTAGACGATGAAAAAACAAACAAAGAGTAAAACATGTACAAAATTAGGCAATTATTAGACAGATATAAAGTTTATTTCCTAATAATCACAAAAGAGATAAGGCAAGACATATCAGATACGAAATAAAAAGTGCATTGCACCTATACGTTAATTTAATTAATAAATCTATAGAATTTTAAACACCTGCTAATACGGACGTCAGTTAATCCGTGTTGTGTGAAATCTCGTGCTCCGCGCTATTGCACGAAAATTTACACTTAGTTGAAAAGAAATGGGAATGACTATTTATGTATCTCATTTAAGTGTTTCTATCTTGACCCCGACCTATTCGCACAAAGGTGAAACGACTTTACTTTGACATATTGAATATAAAGCTTCTGGCTGTAGTGACGTCTAGGTTGCAGGTTGGATTCATTAACAAACAACAAGTCTTATTAATTTCTAGTAAAGGACAATCTATCGACCAAACCATGTCTCGCTTAGTTTATCCAGTTGAATTGGTAATCTGTTTAGTGATACTACTAAAATTAAATAAATTATACTACCATATAAATACGATACTACGGTCTAGCATGGACTGCTACACGGTCAGCCCCATTGCGGCAGACCTCATACATCTTATAAAATATACTCAGATATATAGATTTCCTCACATTGTTTTCTTTAATCTCGCGAGCATATAGTATAATAGCTTTTTTTATACGAACCTGCAGATTAGCCAGAGAAGCTGACTTTTGCATAGCTATTAGGCCACTTAGTCTGAACCTCTCTTCGTAGTAATTCGACACAAGGGTCCCCCGGTGAAGGGTAACCTCGAGATGAAAGGTTACTACTACCTTAAGCGTGAGCATTTCAATCCAAGGACGCCCGAGAAGGCTGAAGTACTACTCGGTCGGTTGCTTTCACATGGATAAAGTCTTTAAAATTATAACTAACAATTGTATTGGTGGCGTTAACGGGGCACTAACCACTGTTGCTATCTTCAAAACTTCATACAGAGCTACAAATATGTAATTTCTCTCTACTCATAATAATGTTAAAGAGCTTTGTAAATATTATGTTATAATTGTCTACTTTAAAATTTAAATTTAACATAAATATTTCGTGCGATAAAAGTCAAACTTACAACATAATCTCTATAACGTTGAAACTGTAACTCAAAATCTCTGAGTGAACTAATCAAACGCCCGGCGAGCAGTTTACCACCAATAACCATCAGCTATCAACATCAAACACAATTTATGCGACGTTTAGTGCCGTTTGAGAACCGTACTTCTGTGCGTCCATTTGGCACACTTCATCGACAGATTAGTGACTTGCAGCTGGTACAAGTGACAATATAATCAATTATTTTGATACATACATTGATCGTTAGGTGCACTACCGAAGGTCACTCACGAGATGCTAAATGCACTACCGAATTATCCAACACCTTATACATAGTAATAACTTTTCGTTTTTCTACAGATTGCGTTTTGGAGAGTGTGCTCAGGAACTACATGATCTAATTCCCCATCCTCGTTCCACCATCGGACTTCTAGACGCACTGCGGGATTTCATCCTTTTGTTGTGAACATCCCTCAAGACCGAACGAAGCGCTTTGCTTCGTCTTTCATTCTTCGTACAGCAAAGGACTGAAATATTTTGCCCGCGTCTGTCTTCCTTCCGATTACAATGTGGGTAGTTTCAAGAGTAGAGTGAATAGGCATTCACTAAGCTAGTGCGCCTTACCATCCAGGACTGAATTTCTACTTAACATCAGGTGGGATCGTAGTAACTTGCACTTGCTTAGAAAGTATAAAAAAGAAACTAAATCTTGTATTTATCCTTCATTAGAACTAAATTAACAATTAATAAAAAAGTTAGGTTATTCTCCTAATGTGAATTGTCATATAGTTAAATCTAATAATACAATTCTGCGATAATAAATTTCACATGTACCACAGTACCAGTCCCTATGACTGCTTTGCTACTTTTTGTAGTTCAAAGTTTCCTAAAATCAGAAACGTGTACGACGAACATTGACGTCATCACGAAAACCACCTCATGAATCAGTCCCAACCGTTGAGCGGGTATAGAATTAACGCGGAGCTCTTGTGAAGTTCCGCCATTCAATTCCGGCTGGCTCGTAAAGCTGCGGTCGAACAGCGCTGCGTTACCGATCCAGCGCTGATTTGAAAACACCGCAAGTTCTTTATAGCTCGAGCGTATAGCCTGGGAAAGCTCGTAGCTTTTGCTCTTTAGATTGAGGTCTTTGAATTTTGTACTTATTTGGGAGTGGGTAAGATTTTAGTACGAATGTGTAAGGTAACAAAACAAATTACCATATATGTATGCAAGTTAAGTAATGAGTCTCAGTCCTGTAGTTCTGGGCTCTCAAGAATAAGACTACAGTATCCCCTGCCTGTCGTACTATGCGACTAAAAGGGGCCTCGGGTTCACTGGGCGACAAAAGTAGGGGCCTGCGTCGTCCACGAAAGTGGACCCGGGAAGGAGGCGACATCGGCTGGCCACAGTGCAGAGGGGCTCCGGTGCGTTCCACGTTGAGATCCCAGAGCCCCTCGTCATGCACGGAGGATAGGGCCACCGGGGAGGTTTTAAGAACATAACCGCCGCCTTCCCCTCAGAAGGCGGGGTATCTTTCTGAAGATTTCCTCCCCGTAAACAAAAAAAAGGGCGTAATGAGCCTAATAAGGCATTTCACGATTTATTTTACATATTTTTTGTTCTTGCTATGTTTTTTCCAAAATATTACTAAGATTCTTATAAATCATAACTAAGCTTAAGCTTGTGTGCTAGCAAAAGGTTAAAATCAATAAAAATTAATAACATTTTAGAGATCAAAATCCAAAACCTACCGATCACATTAATTTATTTTAACAGCTCCTTAGCCAGCAGTAATATAAAGAGAAATCACTATGAGAAACTACGAAAGTACTTTACATACATAGTAGTGGCACTTAACGTTTATTTCGACATACATTTATCAGTCAAAAGTTTCAAAATAATAAACAGTTGTTAAGGTAAATTGGTGTTACTCCAGGGGCCTTTGTTAAGGCGTAACAAAGCTTCAGCAAATAACACCAATTCAACTGTTTTATTTATTTATAAGTTTATAGCTGAGTACTCTCTCTCTCTTACTGTAAGAGAACATTTTTACGAACGTATAAATTCCAGAATTTAAATTATATACTGATGAAAAAATTCCCACGTAAAATAACATCACTCACACGTCGAGACTTGACTAATGGGCAAAGATTTTCGTAATTGTTTAGCAATTTTGCTCTCCAGATTAAAGAAAAAATATTGCAACAAGCATTCCAATCGACACACCACTTATTCCTGCCACTATTTCTGTTATGTTATATATTAGACGAGACTGCTGCTTCTTAACATTTCGGTCTTCGCGACCACGTCACTTTCTTTTAACCTTAGCAGGGCAGAAGTAATCGTGCCTACTCCGTTCTCAGCGGCTTGCAATGTATCTACAAGTACTCTCAATGCTTAATAACCAGCTCGTAAATTGAGGACTTAACTGCCAGGCTATCACTGCTTTACTGTACTGTGAATACGAGAAAGTCTTACTAGAATTGTGAAGGTGTGAGGATCCAACTTAAGCATACTATAGGATAATCTATATGACACATGATCGATAATCAGGCGAAAATAAAACAGTCACCTATGCGACGAGTCGATAAAGTTTCACAAAAGTAACACATAATAACGGTGAGCATCGCACTTGCGTCTCTTATCTGACTATTATTAGCACGCTAATAAAAAGCACACAAGCTCACAGGTGGCGATCATGAGAGTCGATATTCTTTCACAATGCTACGAGTAACTCTTACAGAAGACCGAGTTGAACGTATTCGGGTCACAAATCCAATCTTTAAATCTCTAAACATTTACAATTGCTTATTTTTTACATTAAATTAA
This sequence comes from Meandrusa payeni, assembly GCA_029286785.1. Lineage (NCBI taxonomy): Eukaryota > Metazoa > Arthropoda > Insecta > Lepidoptera > Papilionidae > Meandrusa > Meandrusa payeni. The sequence continues at coordinate 4,506,865 of JAGSMX010000003.1, read as the reverse complement.
TAAATTATAAAGTATATTTTGTTATAAATTTAATTAAACAGCAACATTGTAATTTCCATATTTTTTATGGTCGTTTAAAAAATGCTATTGTTATTTTACAAATAATACTTACTGATCCTATACCCCTTTTACAGTCGGAGTTCAAGACATAGTGCTAAATTTCATTCGTTTATTGTGAACATCCGTAAAACCCGAACGAAACGTATTGCTTCGTATTTCATTACTCGAACAGCGAAGGACTTGAATAGTGACTTGTTTGTGATAGAGTGTTGTGAGTTGACTAGAATTATGTCGAGTTACTAGTGATAGAGGTTCAGGTTAAGCGACCTAAGAGCTATGGCACCTCTCTATCCGGTGCAGTCAAGGCCAGCTACTCTGGCCAATCTGTGTAGTTCGTCAAAAAACAATTCCCTACGATTACTCTCTACTCTCGAAAACACATTGTGATCGTTGGCAAAGAAATATGCAGGCAAACTGTTCCACTCCTTACCATCTAGTATTATATTACATTTCCACTTAATAACAGGTGGGATCATGGTTATTTTTTTGACGAACTACGCAGATGGGCCAGAGAAACTGGCCTTGACTGCTTCACCGGATAGAGAGGTGGTATAGCTTGCTTAGCCTGAACCTCTATCGTGGTTAAGCACTTGCGTCGAATACGAGCTTATGTTTCGCTGACCGTACTCTTAATCTTTAGGCGAATGGTGCTTTGACCATTTTTATTTATTCTGTTATCTGTAGCAACAATCTTCTACGTAAAGAACTTCTTTATATTCAATTCTGTATTAAATGAAAAAAATATCTAGTCTTTTTTTTTCGAGTAATATTTTAATTTCACTCGATATAACGTGAACGACGTTGTTTAAATAAATACAAATAAATAAACAGCTTAATATGAAAACCGTAAAGCAAGAATGATGTTCCATTAATGAGGTAAGGAACGGAGTAACATCAAAGCTCAATATATTACACCCTAATTACCTATAGATTATACTTATCATGGTTACGAGACAAGCGTAAGAAAAATGCTTTATTTGACCTGATGAAATGTATCCAGTATTTACAAGTCTATTAATAAGATTAAACGGAGATTTAGTTCCAGTTGTCGGCTGCGTCGGAACGGGTCTCCGTACACGTTCTGTGCGCTATCAAAAATAGGGGACCGGGAAATTTATTATTTTTATTAGCACCTACATGTAACGCCTCCTCCTGCGTCATACTTTGATTATACTATCAGATGCGAGGATTTATACACGGGATGTCTTTGGAAATATTCTTTGGTCGAAGCATAAGGCGTAGGCCATAGCTTAATTTATTTGATGCATATACGATTGTAACCAGACCCAATAGGAATCGCAACGAATATATGACATATATGTATCTATATATGTATAAAAGAGAAAGTGGGTTTGTTCCATACAGGTTCATTTTGAATTAAACTTTCAGGAAATCTTCAGATTGACCTGGCGAGTAATCTTGTAAAGTTTGGTGACGATCGGAGCAGTCCTCTTTTGAACTGTCAAACAAGCCATACCTCGTACTTTTATTTCTGTCATTAAATTGAGCCCCAAATGTTTTTGTATAAATGATAAGAATAATATTGTATTTACTAATATGTACATGGGTGTAGATCTTCAACCGCTAGAGAACAGAATAGGAGAGAATAAATACGGAGAGAAATTTAATATATTGTGAGAGTTAAATTCTATAATTAATGATGTATGTTTATTGTTTAAATAAAATAAAGCAAAATGTAAACCGGCGAAGCGGGCTGGGCACGCTTGTAAAGTATAGTATAGATAACAGTCAATCCAGCCCTGTAGTTCTGGGCTCTCAAAAATAAGACTACGGTATCCCCTGCCTGTCGTAGAAGGCGACTAAAAGGGGCCTCGGGTTCACTGGGCGACAAGGGTGGGGGCCTGAGTCGTCCACCAAAGTGGACCCGGGAAGAAGGCGACATCGGCTGGCCCGTGTCGCCTTGCGCTGCGAGGGCACAGGGGGGGAGGCAGTAACCTCCCCCCCCGGGACGTGCTCTCCTTGAGCACAGTGCAGAGGGGCTCCGGTGCGTTCCACTGGAGATCCCGGAGCCCCTCGTCATGCACCGAGGAAAGGGCCACCGGGGAGGTTTTAGTGGGTAAGAACCCCACATAACCGCCGCCTTCCCCCCAGAAGGCGGGGTATCTTTCTTTTTTTAGATAACAGTCAATACATACCGCACTGTTCGACACTTACTTTACAGAAGACGATAATGTAAACTTCAACATTCATACGTTTAACAATCATCGAAGGCAGATCCACAATTTATTCCCATACAGCGAACACCTAGGCAACATTTATTACGTGTTCATTCACAGAGATGCCGTTTGTGACATACAAACATTCAATTATCACGGCCATACGTTACGAACTATCACCTGGCGTGTCAAGCACTCTCGCTACATTCCTCGGGCGATTTTAATAAAAAATAAATAAAATATCGACAAGCCACGTCCCAGCGGCTTACGTTAACAAAGCCTATATTATCTTTATGTACATCACTATGATCAAGCGATCGCGTTTTAATAAATCGCTTCCTGTCCTAGTATCGACAGTATTTTAAGAATCGAATAGTGATGGGTACACAGATAGATATAACTTTATTGTACACCAATAATAATGGAACAAGAAGCAAATTCATTTTCCACACACTGCTACCAGCGATCTTTTCCAAGCAACCTTTGAATTTAGATATTGAATCGAGAGGTAAATAATTAAATTGAAATCATAACATGATAATCTTATATATAAAATTCTCGTGTCACAATGTTAGTTACCATTCTACTCTGAAACGGCTTGATCGATTTTTATTAAATTTTATATGCATATTCAGTAGGTCTGAGAAACGGCTACTATCTGTTTTTTATAACACTAAGTGATAAAGGTAGTCCACTCCGAACTTTTATTTTTTTAACAATTTTTTCATTTTTATTTTTTTATGATTTCGCATTAAAACAACCCCATATTTTCATCTTTCTACCACCAACCCGGAGTTTGATAGTGTTATTAGTATTTTATTAATTTTCAAACTTTGGTGGTCGATAAATAATCAATTGATAAATGACTGTTTAACATTACTATAGATTTACTATAGATTTTTTTTTTAAAGAAAGCTAGCAAAATTTCTTTTTTTTTTCAGAAATAATACTAACAATCTTGTTAACCATTCCAACTAAGCTTAAGCTTGTGCTAGGACATGGTTCACGGCAATAGTCGAATGGTAGATTCGAACCCACGACCTTACGATTCGCAGGCCGTACCCTAAACCATTAGGCTATTGACGCTCCAAACCAACATTGTTTCAACAAACACATTCATGACCCATACGGTAATACAATAAGATTATTTTTTTACCAATTATTTTATCTACCAAAATAGATTTACTAGAAATAATTTACATGGCAATACAACGTTTGCTGGGTCCGCTAGTTTATAAAATCTCTAGTTTAGAATAGCAATTTGTATACTAATATAATTATACTAAATACACCTGACAATTTTTTTTTAATTTATTAAGGAGGGTTTGATCAAAATTGACCTGACCATAAATATCGCTCTGCTCGACATGTAGCATTATTGAAATTATTTAGTCCTATAATGCTTTACCCACCTTCTCTCTATGGCTGAGAAATTTCAATTTCTACAATTCATATCCTTTCTTTACTATGGCTGTAACATCATTAGATAAAACATGTTTTTTTATTTAACATCATCAAGTCTAAGATGACTACACCACATCAAATCTTGTCTTGTATACCATAAGGGACTGCCTTATAGTAAAGCCACACAATAGCTTTATCTGCAGCATGAAGGCACTGTTATGTTAAGGCCTGCTATGATAGTAAAGTAAAACACTAAGCTACTGCGCTATCACTACTTGCAATAAGGAAATTGTAGAATACCCACCTGCCATACAATGCCAAATTGAAATATTTGTAAGGAAAATTAACTTTCTTCGACATTGAACATAACGCACCAGCGTTAGAATAAGCTCAAGTGAACGTGTGAAGACATGCGTGTGAAAACGAACCTTCTAATGAATACAGTGCCAACTCTTCCCGCGTGGGAAATACCGCCTACTTGTAAGTTAAGCTCGTAAGTTTTCTGTGATTCAATTATATTTTAACCACTTCAAAAAAGGAGGTATTCGAGTTCCGATCAATTTTGTTTTTTTTTCTGTTAGAAAAGGTTTGGTTTCAATTCGATATATATGTTTTCGATTTGATATATTTAAGAAATTACTTGCTAAAATGCTTGGTTTCTGAGTAGCTACCGAATCATATTTTGACTGAACTATACTCGTATGATGTAAAAATAAAAAGCGCTTACATTCAGAACTTGGAAAAGTAAACAGATATAGATGAAAAGCTGAATGGAGGATTTATATTTATCTGTTTAACTTTTTTTTAGTAAATATAAATAACATTGAATCGATAGGAATATTCCTAGACACATTCTGCTAACACCACTCGTACATTCGAGAAACGCACGAATTTGAAGCCTCAACCGGGAATCGAATACATCATACGGTCGTTGCGAAGTAACTTTAACCTTTGGAGTTTACGTAACGCGAAGACGGGACAATAAACACAGCATCAAGCGAGCGCTTATTAATTAGTATATTAACACGTATGCGCGGAATTCACTGCCACTGAGTACACTCCGTCATTCGGCATAATGAGCCCTCTGTTTGTATTGGGAGATGAGCTCCACCGCCATGAGAACTAACACGTAGCCACTTCCATCAAGATATTTACTTTCGAATACCTAAATGTCTCTCGAATCGTTTTATTCGTATTCATTACTGTAAGAGTCTTCAACCGAACGCGCTCTATGATATAACTGTTGACATGATTTCAGTCTGTATAAGCATCATGTGCTTGTGGAATTTTTTGTATTATTTCTTGTTTTCTGATACACTTTAGAGTTTGATTAGATAAATTTTACACTGCTCTCGTAATAACAAATGAAAATCATACTATGACACACGTACTACACTCGTGAGCAAAAACAAAGGGTCGGTTAAGAAAGTTCGAATATCGAAGAAAAATACTGTATTCTCCCAGTTTACATAAGATATCCTTTTTCGTTTAATTTTTTTTAATGAAATATAAATGAATTATTATAAATATTTTATTTTATTTTAAGGATATTTTATCGTCTTTATCTTCCGAGATATTCAAACTGTCTTAAATGACCCTTTATTTTTGCTCACGGCTAAATAAAGGCGATTGAAATTAGAGTTTGGTCCAAATAAATCCATTGCTGTTATTTATATATTAATATATACATATTGATAATCGAAATAAAATACTTCGAGTATTAATGATCTTTTTTTTAAAGAATGCTAACATTATCTTTGTAATTTTCTATAATTCGAACCTAGTTAAAATTCGCCACAGACAATTTAACACATTATCAAAATTTAATAATATCTCTTTTCTTCTCAAATTCAAATTTTCAAAGCATTTGTATGTTTAAAAATGTATTACCCTATTAATAGTTTTTTAATACACAATTTTAAATAAAAATAGTCGATAGTCGAACGGTGAATTCGACTAAAATTCGCAGACCATACCCTCAACCGTTAGATTGTTGAAGCTTCATTTTCATTCGTATAAACAATAGACTATTCATTGATTACAAAAGCAACACCGTGTAGTGTTAAAATTATCAACAAATATTATTTTTATAGATTTATAATTATAAAGCTAGCGAGTGCAAACACATACTTAAGTTCATATTACACTATTTTTTTTCTAAAACCACGTAGGCTTTTGGATCGTAGCCTAAACGGTTGATGCACTATAGCGTAACGTATTCTCCTGCCTACGTTATACGCGGTCTGATATATCTCAACCGGATTTCCGGGAGCTTATTCGCTACGCCGCATACAGCGAGATTGCCCCCGTTACTGACACGATCGCATCTTTACCTCTATCCCTACATATCAGCCGACAGGGAGTAATTAAGGGAGAAAATTTATTATTTACTAATTTACTTATTTTTTAACCTACTTCAAAAAAGGAGTAGGTTCTCAATTCGTCTGTATTTTATTTTGTATGTTTGTTATCTCATAACTTTCGTCTGGGTGAATTTTGGATGATTCTTCATTTATTTGAAAGATGGTGTTCCGTTGTGGTCCTATTTCATTCAATTCTGACATTGGTATCCATGAGAAAACCATATAAGTCTTAAATTTGCATTAAGTATGTGTGCGACAAACGGCCGAATAACTCAATATCACGCCAACCGATTTCTATGATTCATTTTTATTAGAAAGTATATAATTCAAAGGTAGTATTCGTATTTAGTCGAAATATTCCCACGATAATTCCGAAATACAAAGAGGGCGTCCTCGCGTAATAACGTTTAACATTTGTTTTGGAGTAGGTTTTGGTTTGTTTTTACTCGTAAATATATTTGGTTTTTTTTTAAGTTAGACAAGACATACTCGTACTATAGGTAACATTGTATTAAAAATTAATATTTCTTTTCAATTAGCTTACTAAATAGGCTAGTGATTTTTTTCCACTTGAGAAATTGAGTAGTGGCACAAGTCGAGATTCGAACCTTCGACTATCGAACACTTAGGAATTAAGAACCCAAAGCGGATAGCGTCTACTATGTAAGTTTACTCTGTAAGTAGTATATAACGACGTCTATAATAATAATAATAATAAATCTTTATTAGTCACCAAAGAAAATGTTTAAACTAAGAAATATGAAGTCCCTGACTCCTGAGCTAGGTTCAATTGGACGGGTACGTGGCGGCGGTTCGGGGAGAGGTGGCTCTGGTCAGAGTCTACTTCTCTCCGAACCGCGACCTGCCGGCCCTTGAGCGATTTCTCGACGCTCTCGGGCCGGTGGTGGGCAGCTAGCGCCACTCCAGGTGTTCGTGCTGGGGACTTCAATGCCAAGTCCACGGCTTGGGGCAACCCCGCACGAACCCGAAAGGGAGGGAGGTGGAGGAGTGGGCGCTAGCTGCCGGGCTGTCCCTTCTCAATGTTGGGACAGCCCACACATGCGTGCGGCGGTCGGGAGGTTCAGTGGTGGACTTGTCGTTCGCCACTCCGGCCGTCGCACGGCAGGTGGAGGGTGGAGAGTTGAGACGGAGGTGGAGAGACTTTCGGACCACAAATATATAAGGTTCGAGGTGTCTCCAGCCTCCGGACGTCCGGCGTCGAATTCCTGGGGTCGAAGCCGGTTCCCGCGTTGGGCGCTCACAAAGCTCAACCGGGAACTGGCATTAGAGGCGGCCATTGTCGGCCGCTGGGGCCTCCGCCAACAGAAGACGGGGGTGGACGATGCGGCTGGCCGCTTCTGCGACGTTTTACACAACGTATGCAGAGCGGCCATGCCCCGCGTTGGGCGTCCCCTAGGCGGGCGGTCTTCTGGTGGTCGGCAGAGATTGCCGACCTCCGCGTCGCCTGCAACGGGGCCCGTAGGGCGTACACCCGAAGCAGGCGGCGCCGACCCCAGGATGTGGAGAGATGGTCGGCTGTACAGGGTCTACGTGGAGAAAAAGAAGATCCTGCAGCTGGCCATCTGCCGAGCCAAGGAGACTGCCTGGCTGGAGATGGTGAAGGGTCTCGAGAGAGACCCTTGGGGCCGACCGTATAAAGGGTGCGGGAGAAATTCCGCACCCGGTCGGCCCTCTCACCGGAGTGCTCCAGCCAGAGCTCCTGGGGAGGATAGTCGGGGAACTCTTCCCCGACGCCCCTGCGGGTTTCACTCCCCTAGGATGGCTCGGCAGACGCCGGACGTCGAAGACGTCCCGCCACCACCCGTCACGGATACCGAAATGGAGGCAGTTCTGACCTGCCTCCAGAGTAGGCGGAGGGCACCGGGTCGGACGGGGTGCACGGAAAGGTTTTGGCCCTTTCCTCGTGCACCTCGGTCAGGCCCTTCGGGAGCTGTTCGACCGCTGTCTGCGGTCGGGGCAGTTCCCGAGGGCCTGGAAAGAGGGTCGGCTGTGCCTTCTCCCGAAGGACAGTCGCCCCCGGACTCGGCTTCGGCGGTTCGACCGGTTGTGTTGCTGGACGAGGCTGGCAAGGCCCTGGAGAGGGTCGTGGCTCGCCGCCTCGTCCAGCATATGGAGGAAGGTCCGGGCCCGAAACTCTATGAGTTTCAATTCGGGTTCCGGGCCCGCCGGTCGACCGTCGACGCCCTCCGACGCCTGCGGGCGGTGACGGAAGAGGCGGGGCGTCAGGGAGAGGTAGTGTTGGCGGTGTCACTGGACATCGCCAATGCCTTCAACAGTCTCCCGCATGCGGTGATACAGGCGGCACTCGTATATTTCGGAGTGCCCCTGTATCTCAGGAGGCTGTTGGGCGCCTACCTCTCCCAGAGGAGGGTGGCATTCGAGGACCGGAGGGTCAGTCAGGTGGAGAAAAGTCGAGCGCGGTGTCCCACAAGGATCGGTGTTGGGGCCGATTCTGTGGGACATCGGCGTGACTGGTCCTGCAGACCGTCCCGGGATGGGTGTCATCTGCATAGCAGCAGTCGTATATTCCCGGGGAAAGGCGTATAAGGAGGCGGCGCGGCTGGCCGAGGTCGGTGTGGGCCTCGTGGTCAGCCGCATAGAGAGGTTAGGGCTTCGGGTAAAGCTGGAAGACCGAAGCCCTCCTCTTCCGCAGGACCGGACGTAAAGGACCCCCTCCGGGTGCCACCCTCCTCATTGGAGGAGATAGAGTGAGGTGAGTTCCCAGATGAAGTATCTGGGACTCACCCTCGATGGAAGATGGACCTTCGGACCCCACTTCGAACAGTTGGGGCCGAAGGTCCTGAGGACGGCAGCCGCGCTGGGAAGTCTCCTCCCGAACCTCGGAGGACCCAGCGCGGTGTGCAGGAAGAGCTGTACTCTGGGGTCTGTCGGAGTATGGCCACGTACGGTGCCCCCATCTGGGCGGGTGACCTGTCTCGCGGCAATCGCGCACAGCTGCGCAGGGCGCAGCGGATTGCCGCGATCAGGGTCATCCGGGGTACCGTACGGTCTCGTGGGCGGCAGCTACTGCGCTTGCCGGCGATCCGCCGTGGGAGCTCGTGGCGGGGTTCTGGCCGAGGTGTCCGACTATGTCTCGGATGGGAGGGCCCTCGGAGAGAACCCTCTGCCAGAAGAGGTCCGGCGGATCCGTCGGTTAGGTGAGGTAGCACTCTGCCGGAGGTGGGAGGAGGACCTGGCGCATCACCCGTACGGGAAACGTACAACGGGTGCTCTGCGCCCGGTCCTGGAGCGTTGGATGCGCAGGAAGCGCAAACCTCTCACCTTCCGTCTGACGCAGGTGTTCACGGGGCATGGCTGCTTCGGGGACTACCTGTGTCGGACGGCCCGACGGGAGGCTGATGAGCGGTGCCATGATTGTGGCGCTGCGGTGGACTCTGCCCAGCACACCCTGGAGGTGTGCCCGAGATGGGCAGCGCAGCGTTGCGACTTGGCATCCGCCATCGGTGGAGTAGACCTGTCGCTTCCGAGCCTCGCACTTGCGATGGTACGGAGCGACAGGTCTTGGTCGGCGGTCGCCTCCTTCTGCGAGACAGTCATGTCCCAGAAGGAGGCCGACAACAGGTCAGGGAGGAGCCGTGGGGCTCCCTCCTCCGCAGGCGACGAGTCGGGGTGCGCAGGAGGCGTTTCAAACGCCTCCTCTCGCTGCCCGTAATCCGAAAGCGGGGCCAGGATGGGAACCTGGCCCCAGCATGCTTCGGCGTCGTCGGGACTTCTCTGAGTGCCGGAGGAGTCCCCTTCGAGGTGAAGTCCGTCTCTTGCCGAGACCGGCCGGTCGTTGGGGTGTCCTGTCGCTGACAGATCCGGGGCACCCGCTCATAACGGCTGATGGCATTCGCGGTAGGTTTAGTGGGTATGGGCTGCCCAGGCCGAGTCCCACATCCCTCCGGCCCACCCAGGGCACCGGAGGATGGTTAATAACTCGATTCCCCGCGTTAACAAAAAAAAAAAAGGTTCAATTGGACCTGTGTTTCAGGGGTCAGTGTCTATATAACGTGTAATACAGTTTATACAAAATTATAAAAATCTTTCGTCTTTACTTCAGTTTTAAATTACGTTGATAATATTATTGTCTTTAGATAAATCAACTTAACCACAAATAACTGTTTATAGTTATTTAATTATCTATTCAATATGTACTTCGTGTACTCAAACGTGTTAATTAACATACATTGTGGCACATTGCACGTCAGTGCACAATGACTTTACAATTGTATGTACACATATTCGTTATACAAACAGACATAAGAAGTATATGTATATGTGGAAGCCAGGACAAGATGAAATAAAAACATGAATGTCGCACATCTATGTCTATATACATTGGTATACTCTACTATATTATTACCCCGCCTTCCCCGCCTTCTGGGGGGAAGGCGGGGTATTTTTTCATAGTGCATTGCCTCATAGTGCAAGGCTACACGGGCCAGCCGATGTCGCCTTCTTCCCGGGTCCACCTTAGCGGACAACAAAGGCCCCCACCCTTGTCGCCCAGTGAACCCGAGGCCCCTTTTAGTCGCCTTATACGACAGGGAGGGGATACCGTAGTCTTATTCTTGAGAGCCCAGAACTACAGGGCTGACTATATTACCCAAGCCGAGGTTACCCCTCACCGGGGGGACCTTTGTGTTGAGTTACTAGCGATAGAGGTTCAGGCTAAGCGACGTAAGAGCTATGCCACCTCTTGATCCGGTGAAGCAGTCAAGGCCAGCTTCTCTGGCCAATCTGTGTAGTTCGTCATAAAAAAATCTATATTACTTTTCTTTTTATTTATCTATTGTTAACCCGGATGCTTTTAAAATTTCTTTCAATCCTGAGGTGGCGTGGTTATTGTAAATATGTATGGCCTTAAGCTTAACTGAGCTTTTGCAAAGGCTTTATTAAATATACACATTAGCCAAAAATATTCCTGACTTACTGAGTTATATTTTACAGGTGAGGTTTCTCTCAATAGTTGTCAAGACTGACCGATAAATTTGTAAGAGCATTTAGCAACGGCAGCGTCAGCTTTAAAGAGAGAATTACGTATGCGTTGGGACAGAGAGGTAACGACGAAGGAAATTTAAGTAAATAGTCTATAATTTTTTCTGTTGACGGGGGGGAAGTCTTCAGAAAGATACCCCGCCTTCTAGGGGGAAGGCGGCGGTTATGTGGGAGTCTTACCCACTAAAACATCCCCGGTGGCCCTTTCCGTGCGTGGGATCTTAACGTGGAACGCACCGGAGACCCTCTGCACTGTGCTCAAGGAGAGCACGTCCCGCGGGGGGAGGGAGGGGGATGGTTACTCCCTCCCCCCCCCCTGTGCCCTCGCAGCGCAAGGCGACACGGGCCAGCCGATGTCACCTTCTTCCCGGGTCCACCTTGGTGGACGACTCAAGCCCCCACCCTTGTCGCCTAGTGAACCCGAGGCCCCTTTTAGTCGCCTTCTACGACAGGCAGGGGATACCGTAGTCTTATTCTTGAGAGCCCAGAACTACAGGGCTGAGTTGCAAAGACCTACGCAGTGTATGCGCGGAGCAGCAATTATTCAACATCAGTTTAGCCCGAAGATCGGGCGGGTTAACCTAAATCTCGTTTTCACTGAGTAAATTATTGAAACCTTTGTTCTACCTAGATATATGAAACAAGGCAACGTACTATTAATAGATAATTTTAATTGTCTCTGCCAGTGCATTACACAACAATTAATTTATAATTATAATGAATAATAAACGTACTACTCAAACAGTTGATTATATACCATTATTAACAAACATGACATAAGTGTTAATAAGCTATAGAATCATGTGTCAACTAGTGAAGTCAGTAAAATTAAATATAATTGGTTTTAATTGAAATATCTATAAAAGGAAACAAGTTCCCAACAATTGAATAGATTGGATACATGTTCACTAGAATTGTAAAAACTATTAACTGTAAATGGTACAAGAGGGACATACCAAATGGATGTTCTACGGAAATTTTTAGTAATTACCGTTTGTAATAGACAAGAGGCATATACGACAAGCTCCAGTAGCGCTTAATGTCTATTGGTAATGTAATTAGGTAATTAAACGGCTTTTAATATTTACAATCTAATAAATTGATTTCATTAATTGTCCAATTATTAGTACCGATTACAAATAAAAATACCATATCAGTAGGTATATTTATACTTTTGCATTATATCATTTTTATTTCTGAATGCACTTCGTCGATAAGCCGCGCAGCATCTAGTTTCTTAAGAAAGTAATTAGGCGCAAGAGCCCCTAAGAAGGGACCACGGTTTTTTTTTCTGACGAACTACACAAATTGGCCAGAGGAGGAGGCCTTGACTGCTTCAACGGATTGAGAGGTGGCATAGCTCTTAGGTCGCATAGCCTGAACCTCTATCGCTAGTAACTCGACATAAGGGTCTACCCGGTGTGCTTGAACGGTTACTACGTTTCCGATCCGAGGGCCCAAGAGGGCAGAACTAATTCGGTCGGTAACTTTTGTCTGAAAAGTATCATGACATTCAATTATATTATTATCTTTAATTGCCACTACATGGAGCATTGGCGCTAGGAATAGCCGAAGAAACTCTAGCAACGCTCCTAATGTTAAACGGAAGAAGCTTATCCATAAAACGGCGGTATCGCGAAAAGATTACTCGTAACCTTTGACGGTCACGGCAGGACGCTTCATTTATATTAATAACTAACGATTTAATAAAAATAATTTCGTCTCACAATAATTACTCAAAAAGAAAAAAAACTTCAAAAAAGAGAAATTTTTTTCGTTCGAGATTTGACTCTGGTTTAACAAATTAAAAAGCAAGTAATTCTATCACTTATACTTATTGAAGATATTTTATTGGGTACGCCAAAGTAATATACTTATTAAAAAAAATTACACTCATTCGGCGCCAGTATAAAAACTTTTTATGCTATTATTGTAATATAAGCGGTTGCCAATTGGATTTTATCGTGATATACAACCGGATGTATTCTGGTTTACAAAAGATACATCATATAATTGTCATGGAACAATAAAGCGATTATATTTTATGTTTTGTGGCAGGTTTTAAATGGTTGTTATGAGGAGAATGCGGATTTACGGTGACGGCATTGTATCCATCGAAATTAAAACAAATTGTCCACAAAGACGGGTTATTTATAAGATTTTGAAATGCTATAAAATGTTATTGCAGTCATTAATTTTACAAGTTGTATTGGGCACGCGCAATCTTACCGTTTCACTGTTATTCAAATGTTTCCATACTATCTGTTTATTAGCAAATACTTTAGGCTTGAAATTGATGTGTTTTATACAAAAACTTTTGACTACCCATTATAAGTAGAACAATTGCACTTAAAGCCATTTGGCAAGCAGTGATTTGACTTGAGACGTGTCGGGTCGGGAAGATTCCAGTCTCAACCAGCTTGCTAAAGCTTATGCCCACTAGGCATATGCTATAGATCATATATAGGATCTAATTATCTCAGAGAAAAGCGCTTTCCGATTGTAATCCTGTCTACCCCGATAAATAAAAGATACGATAGTTTATGGTTTTAAATACACGCAAAACAGCAGTGCCAACTTTTCTCAAAATTGCCAACATGTTAGGAATTTGCATGTATATGTTAGGTGTCCCATCAATGTTATTGTTCATTCCATCGATATTTTGCTGAAGTAGGAAAGCAATCTGAGCGGCATTACCGAGTAATAGTTTTTTGGATTCTTATGTACATAACAACGTGCTGGGAAATTTATGTAGCCTCAATCCGAGTCCATATATGAACTTATTAAGCTCGTTGTACAGAGGAAAGGAGTTTATATACCCCGTTAGGTTTAAATTATATGAAAGCTTATTTAATTGTTATTTATATAAAAAAACGGAAATTGCTACAAGCCTGCTAGGAATCGAACCTTTGACTGTTTACGATTGATCGACGCCGGGCACCCAGTTATAATACAATATGAATATCATTAAGAAGCACTATCACTGCGTCTTCATATCATGCATATACCACACATATATGTATACAGGGTGTCCCAGAATGTAACGATAACCTCGCACCCTGGAAAAAACACTCTCATGAGGAGCCTGTCAAAAAATAAACAGTGTTCTACGCCCAATAGTTCTCGAGTAGCAACCATTTTAATAAAACACTTAAAACATACAATTCGGAGTGGAATTTTTCGACATTGTGTTAAGAGTTTTTAATTAGTTGTAGGTGTTAATACTGTTTTGACCTCGTAAGAAGCCAAACTAGGTGTTGCCAAATGAAACATTACATTACATAATATAGCAAGAAGGAATTGGTTTCACCAGAAAGAAAAACCACTTTTATCTCTCTCTAACGATAAAAGTGTCAATAAGACAATTTATTCAAATAACTATAATTGTTTCTTCTACCTTCACTAAAACACATCCTCATGAGAGATCTTTCCCCGGGTGCGAGGGTATCGTTACATTCTGGGACACCTGTATACATACGAGTATATCGGTTAGGCTTACTAGGGGTGGGCAGGAATAATACCATAAGGACAAGGGGCATCCTAGTTACCGGTACAATTCCTGCAATTCCTGTGATGTGCGATTGATTTTGTTGTTGTCGCGGTTGTGATTATCATCGGATCCATGCCACCGCCTTATTTGTTCTTTCTCCCGGTAAATAAATCAAAGACAAAACAACTACACTCTTTATAATGTAGATATCAGATAACCCAATAAAATTTCCAGTCTACAATTATGATTAATATATCACAACCTACTAGCAGCAATTAATACGGACCACCAAATATGTAATTAAAATTATGACCCAGTGCCACAATTTGGTTGCCCGTGTGCGCCCCATCGGGGCAATTATTCATATGCTGTTATATCCCATAGCTAGCCGTTATTATCCTGGATACGTTTTATAATTTCACATGATTGAGAGAGATTAACTGAAGAGTGCTCAGTCTAATATATTATAGAAACTTAGGGCAAAGGCTAACAACCTGGGTTTAGACTATCGCGCTTAGAGTGTTACTCATTTGACATAAGGGTGTTCAAAAGCGTCAAACATTACATCAATTGGAATCACCCGAAATTAAATATTATATAATTTATAAAACACCATTTTCAACAATATAACTGACCTACGGACACTCCATTTCAACGCCCGGCGAACTGATAACAATCAAAATGGCGCCGGAAGCGTCACCAACTGTCACCGAACCAAACGAGCGCACTAAAATGAAACGGCTCAAAGGTAATGGACATAAATTAAATAGTCATCCACGTCACTCAAGGTTAAGGACTTAAAGAAATACGCCTTGACGGAAGCCAGGTAGTAAAGATTCGAAACAAAAATATGAGATAACGACAGTTAAGATGTTAAATTTTATTAGTAACAAACAAAGTGGACCTAATTTACGTTCTTTTGGCTGCGAGATAACGGCGGCGGCGCGCGGCTTTATTGATGACCCTCATTCAAAACTGTCGAATTTCATTTTTTACTTTGTTTTTGCAAGAATGGAAATAAATAATGAAATTACGTAGTAAAAATTGTGCAAGTAAATTAAAACGTTAATATATCAAACGATACCTATAAAAGTAGGTAACGAATGTGTCGTAAATGACCAGTTATTGTTATTAAATACCTTGTGTCTGTGCTACATGAGTCTGGTTCAATAGACCACGTAAGTAACCGGTGTCCTCTGTGATCGTAGGATACTGGTGAAGCTAAAGGGCCTTGTGTACAAGTGCATCATCCGACCAGTCCTGCTGTATAGCAGTGAGACGTGGCCAGCCCTTGGTAGACATGTCCAGCCGCACGTTGCGGAAATGAAGATGCTGCGCTGGATGTGTGGCGTTACGCGATTAGATCGTATAAGTAACGAACACATCCGGGGCAGCCGTGGAGTCCGCGACGTAGCAGACAAACTGCAGGAAAGTCGTCTCCGATGGTATGGTCATATATACCGCAGGCTGCCTGACTATGTCGGAAATAGATTAGCCCTCAATGTACAAGGCCCAAGACCCCACCACCTAACAAACTAAGTAGGAACGCGGACCCTGGCTGTAGGCCGGGAAAACGCTAGGCAGAAGAAGAAGAAGCAGAATATATCAAACGATTGTGTATGTTAGCAAATTTTTTAGAATCCTATGAAATCGGAAGAAGCGCTTTACTACGTCTTTCATTGTATGTACAGCAAGATTGAAAAAGATTACCTGCGTAAGTATTTCCTTCGTTTACAATACCAGTGCCTTTAAAAAATCATGGACATTTACAAAACTAGTGCGCTGTAGCCGAAGGTTCATCTCCACTTCACATTGGACGGGAATGTGGTTATCCACTGGCTGAGAAATTACAGGAAACAACATCGTAGACGTCTACGATTATAAACGTTATATACTACTTTTAACATAATATACTATTTCTATCTAGATAGAAATAGTGCGTATCTATTTTAAGCTTTCAATTTTAACAACAGGAGGCCAAAGATGAATAAGCTACAATTCAAACCAAAAGTATACGAACACTAAAACAGCGCAAAGCCCATTGGTCACAAGTAAATTACTCTTAGAGCTTAGTCTTCGCCCGGAGGCAAACAATGAAGCAATAAATGCGAGTACCGTAAACTAGAAAGCTACCATATATCGACAACATATAAATCAGGGAAAACGTAGTGCGTTACTAGCGCGCCCGCAATGCACCGGAAATATATCGAGGGACGTTACCGACTGAACATCAGTGCATAAGTCAGTTTTCTGTTACATAAAGCACACCGGTTCGTGGAAGTGGAACGGAGCCACGGCGACTGTGTGTACCTGCCGCATCTCTACGTTGATTTATTTGTAGGTGCCAATGAAATACGGTGGCGCACGTTTTGTATCAAATCTTTGTCTTTTCCACGCAAAAACACTATGATGACATCACACGTTTAGTCATAAGTCTGATGTAATTCGCTTTTTCATGCAATTCGGTAGGCTGACGAGAAAACAGTTCACCTCTCGTTATCCCTAGAAGGGTTAGTAGCCTAATGGTATGTGCAATCTGCAAAACGTAAGGTGTTAAGGTTGAAATCCAATTCGAGTGTTATCGTAAACCATCCCCCATTGTCGTTTGTATTAAAATGGTTAAATGAAAACGTGTTAACAATTTTTATACTAATTTTGATGTAAAAATCCAACAGTTATTGCCACTGCAGCTGCTTCGTATGGGTCGAAACGATCGAAAAATTATCACGATGTTACGGAATATTTATACTCACATAATAATACTTCTGATATTACCCTAGTGAGTGTAGACCACGGGGCCAACAAGTATGACACGAATTATTTTTTCGTATACAATTTAATTTTTTTATTATATTCAAATTTGTGTTGAAAACGAAAAATTATAACCAAAAATTGTGTTAGCATTAATAGGGGATCTTCTGCCTTCAAGAGTTACATTATCTCACTTAGTCTTTTAAGTTATTAATATACCACCTTATATTAAGTTAGAAAAGCCCAATTACACAATAATGAAATGTATGATATGAGCACACAAATATGCGAGACAATTATCCGAATATATGTAACACGAATTCCTCCACGACATATTTCGTAAACACAATCTTAAGTGCATCGAAGCCAGTGGAGAGGAAATCAACTTTATTGCGCATCACAATTAAACGCTGTTTATTTTAACAATAAGCTACCCGGATTTTATCGCATTTTTATATGTTGTTTTTCCTTCATGTCAAATTCGTGATATCTGGATAGACTTGAGCGGTGCACATAAGTAGCGTAGATTGATTTTAATTAACATTATCGCATATTGAATGGAATGTGGGTACATCGAAAATTACAATAGATGGTTATTATTCAAAGTACATCACAATTAGCCAATTCGTGTCTCTCGTCTTTATCCGAACTAATAGACTTCCACATGGGGGAGGGAGTAACCTTCCCGGGACGTGCTTCAACACAGTGTCGGGTATCGCTTCGTTTCACTGGAGATCCCGGAGCCCCTCACCATGCACCGAGGATGGTCACTGTTGGTTTTAATTTCCCCTCTTCTCTCCCCATCGTCTACAAAAAAGGCAGCATAGTTTTGTCGTTCACCTTACAATTTCCTAGTAGAAAAGAAATATGCGTTTGATCCAAAGGTCTGCCATAAACCAAATATGAAATTGACGGCCTATTGAATAGATACAATCGGAAAGAAACAAAAATCGTAGTACTAAAATTTTAACATTTCATCCACGAAATAAAGTCGCTGTTGAGAAGCTCTTGCCGTCAATAGCTGCCATCAGGCACCCAATCTTCAAGCAGCGCGATATGATCAGACACGCGCGCGGTTCACATAACCATACGTGACTATACCGACCGGCGTAATTAGACTTGTTCTCATGACCTATGTCTCACCGCTTCTGAGCAATATGGAGCAACACCGATAACGGCTTGTTTTCCCCGACGCCAGAGGAAAAGGAAAAAAACAAAACAAACATTTCACTGCTCAAATTTAATATGAAAATATTTAAAAAGTATATCTTCAATGGCAGCTTTTCGATTCCTAATACAGTGAATGAGCAAAAACTTATAAATATGGTAAATATTTTTTTTATGTTATCGCTAAAAAAAGATAGCAAAAATTACGTGGTCGATTGTCGCCGTTAGCCCGACTTCATCACGTTGTTAAGACAGATATGCAGTCAATGGGAAGGGATTTTTTACTATGAATATTAATAAAAAAATAAGCCCTTTTAACCCTAGCTTTCTACGTCACAGATGTGACAGGTAAGGTTCATAAATTAAGAAATGATTTTTTCGGTCTTAAAAACCGAAAACGGGAATAATTATGATTAGTACAAGCCGACTAGGATTACCCCCTGGCTACTACTTTATCTCTGCTTTTTATAAATAATATATGTAAGTATAATGTCTGATAAGGAAAAAAATATGTTCATCTGGTCAACAGTTAGACGTCAATGCAATTCGCACCAGTCCGTATACCAAATACAGTACGGGTACAATTTACAATTTAATGTAAAAACTTTTAATAATCAAATTTAAAATCATATGAATCTGATCTTTCTGAGCTAGAGTCATCCATACTTCGTCTATCTCTTTTACTCTTCATTTTTGTTGCTTTGTTGTCGAATTTCCGCTTTTGGTAGTATCCTCTCTTTTCCTCTATGTCTATGTGACGATCATTATCGACATTCTTATTATTAACTTTCATTTTATTGATCGGTTTTACAATTGTATGACACCCAACATCGGGCGGTGGTGGAGTTTTACCTAACAGGTCCGCTACATAGTTATCCCTTTCCATTTGGTAACCACGGGCAATTTCAAATCCTGTAAAAAATTATAAACATAAATAAAATGATGTGATGTCATGGGACACCAGGTAGGAACGAAGTTTCTTCGGATAATATAGAAGCAACACAATTAGCAATAAAAAAAATATTGCTTAATTCTATATATACTTTCTTGTCTAGTAATTTTTATTTAAGTACATTAAATTTAATATTTTAGAAAATAACAAATGACGTAAAATAAAAGGAATCAAATCAAAAAAATAACAAATAGTTATAAAAAAACATGTCTCTTTGTTTTTTCCGACGATATAAAACTAAATTTCATCGAGACAGTGAGATGATCAATTTGTTACATAGGCAGTAAGAGAAATTTGCTTTTGATCATCTATGAAAATAAAATTATGAGGTAACAAACATATAAAACATACAGACGAATTGAGAACCTCCTTCTTTTTTGAAGTCGGTTGAAAAGCCATAAACGCACTTACGCCTGATAGCATCGGCGGCTGGCACTCCGAGACGGTCCCGCATGTACCGACACACCATGTAGCCGGTGCGGTTCAGCCCGTGCGTGCAGTGAACGCCCACCAGATATTCTACACCGGAACAGAATAAATAGTTCAGCTTCTTGATAACAACACAATTTAATTTATAAGTAAAGCAACTTACACAGTAATATTGGGAGCTCTTGAAGAAACCTTTTTTTTTGTTTAACGGGAGAAAATCTTCAAAAAGATACCCCGCCGTCTGGGAGGAAGGCGACGGTTATGTGAGGTTTGACACACTAAAACCTCCCCGGTGGCCCTTCCTCGGTTCATGGTGAGGTGCTGCAGGATCTCCAGAGGAACGCACCGGAACCCCTCTGCACTGTGCTCAAGGAGAGCACATCCCGGGGGGTGGAGTTTACTCCCTCTCCCCCTGTGCCCTCGCAAAAAAGCTCTGTTACCTCTGAAATGGCGGTGAAACGGTTTCGGTCAGCTACTCTGCCAATACGCGTAGGTTCGTTTGTTTTACGCTTTGAACTCCGCATTGTTTTCGTCGTATTTCATTGAGTTACAAGTTTCTATTTTTCAGTTACTTATAGGTGTTCTTAATCCTCCATACTCAATGTCTTGCATCTATTGCAATAGCTGTATAATAATAGGTGTTTCTTTAGCACAACGAGGGTAGTAGGAGAGGAATTCACCGCCTCGGCCGTGTTTCGGCTCATTGTAAAGGCGCGGCTTTGCGTTCCATGGGAGACCGTAGAGTCCCTTGTAATGCGCCTAGGATGACCACCTTAATTATAATTAATAGAAGGGTTTTAATAGGCTAAAGATAACCCATCTTCCCATCTCTTTTGAAGAATTCTCTCTCTCATCGTCGACAACAAAAAAAAGTTGTAATTATATGTAATGTATGTTTTACAATAATAATTAAAGATGAATTGTATGAAGTCGGTGATTTGTTTGCGTATAGGTATGCTTGCGCTTCATTGAACAAAATTTAGAGTTAGTTCCAATCTTTCGTCTGATTTTAAAACAATTCTAAAACGCAGAAACCACTTTAACATAGGAAACAGATAATGTAGTAAACTTCATATAAAATAGACCCCGTCTCGAATAGACGTGTGGAATTTATTATTCACATTTTAGCTCGCGCAGTGTTAACACCTCAAATAAAGTGAACAACGATCGATCGCCTAAACGGTCCGCTAAAAATAAACCAAAAGCTCGTTGTTTGTGTCTTCGCACCGCAAACATCGCTCGGGGTCGTTGACTTGCACAGCCTCTTACACCCCATTCCGGGGTGGACGGAGACAGGGGATGGGGCAGAAAGGAAATCGCGGCCGCGGTTTGACACTTCCTCAGGAAGAGCTTTGAAGTAACACGAAAGATAAAGCCCTAAATAGAACGGCGAAGAGCAAATTGTTAGCATGGCAATTAAAAATATTATTGTAAAAATATATTACATAATACATTACGTTACTATAACCGTCTGTTCTGAAACGATAAATCATTCGTTATTGTTCAAAACACAATTTTTAAACTTATCTTTCAACAATTCAAAGAATTTGCGAGGAGATAGCCGTTCAACTTTTCTAGATATAGATACAGATTACAGACTTAACAGAGTTCATAATAAGCAATCCGTTTTCTTGTTTGTTCCAATTCGAAATTCAGATAGTTCATTCCGTTCAAAATTCAGTAAAAAAAGATTACTGGGAATTTTTTTTTCAAAAATGTTACGAACATTCTTGTTAGTCCAACTAAGCTTATTGTGCTAGGAGATGGTTCACGACAATAGTCGAATGGTGGATTCGAACCCACGACCTTAGGTTAACTAAGTATAACTTTCTTGAGTTTTTGACTCTTGAAAAGTAACTTCATCGATTCAGATCGAAATCATAGGGCAACTAAAACTTTTTATTTTAAAATAAACCTATTGTAAATGCCTTGGTTCAGTGGTACAATATTTATTAATTATTTACATTTAGATATACCTAAAATCTATATTTATACATTTTATTATTACGTGGTTTACTCATTACGTAGTTGGTTTAAACATTGATTCATGCTCAAAGATTATTTTCAGCAGCTGATAGCGAAACTTTACCGCCACGATATTCCCACGGCGCATACAAATGGCAATGCATATGTTGTGTTTATCCATGCAGATTTATGCCGTCTCTGAGTGCGGGCAAAACATTTTCATTTGCAACAATCCGTCAAGATGTTCTGGGCGGTTTTACCCGCCAACTTAATTAGCGAGTCCGTTTTCAATTATACAAACAAACAATAATACGATAATTTTAGTGAGAACACCGATGTGGCAGTTAATATTTCTACGGTTGAAGTGTTATAAAATGGCTTTACCTGTCTCGTATATTTAATATTAACGTGGTTGACATGGACGACAATTAATATCCGATAATCAACTCAAAATCTTAACATCTATGAATATAGCAGCGAGACAGTCATACACCGATCACAATTATTTATAATTTAGTTTTCGTATGCCCGTTGCATTTTATTAAGAAACCGGTAACTACTTAGTGTAGTGGAACTACCACTAAAGCCAGCCAAAATTCGAACTCCCTCCTCCGAATCGTAAATCATACGAAATTAGAGTACCACCGTTTTATTCATATGGTGTTTTATATATTTCTTATAGAATAATAGCGTTAAATAAACAAAACTATATAGTAACTATATAATAAACTATATACTAATAATATTTATCGTCAATTTTCCTCTTTCCTCAAGGTTGAAAATTGAAGCTCCCTACTCTTATTATCTATAAATCGCATGACGTAATAAGCGTACGTATCATTTTATGCCATCATTCACAAATTATGAGATAAAAATTAAATTGTGCAAAACTGCAACTACCTGTGGGGATTCACAACAAAATGCTCTTTATACGTTAGTTAAGATATCATGTAGGCGAACGCGTGAGGTAGATCCTAATCGGCCGATTACGATGTAATAGGGCCGGGCGTAGGCGGGCGCCGTATCGATATCGACTCACCAATCACAATGTATCGATTGTTGACAATTGATCTGCGACTGGATGCGCACACCTTACTCGTTTGATGACACCGACATATACAATAGTACAGATACAGTTAGTGGAGATAACGAAGTGGATCTCCTAATACTATTACGGTATTCCGCTAAGAAAAATCGTATTATATCTATAGCTTCTACGTCACATAACATCGACGCCTTAGTACGTGCGTCAACACAATGCGATTTTATAATTTATGACAGCTAGTCCGAAAGCTTTTGTAATATGGTGAAAATTGTAAGTTGGCCGTCCGTTTAAATAGTACAGCCTAAACTAAATAGACCAAGGTAAAGGAAGTATCTAAAAAGTAAGGCGCAAGTAAACCACACAGACACCATCAGCTAGGGCCGATACTCTCTCTAACCGCAATAATTTTCGTGTACAAAGTAAAGGCAAAAACATCTTCATTGCGATGTGATCAATCATTTAAGATCTGGCGCATGGATTTCTACGACCATCTGAAGAATTGCATTGCACCAATTGCCAACCTTAAACATGGGTTAAGACTTCAACTACCTTACTGGGCGAAAGTCAGAGGCTTTACAACTGCTTTCGACTAAGTTCTCTCTTCTTCTATCAAGAGTCATAGAGATAAATGAATGGTGAATAGTTCTTAAGAGCTCTTCAATGTTTTGCTGTACAGAACGTGATCTAAAATTACTACGTAAATATTTTTACGATCCCTAAAAGATACGTTTATATTTTAAATATCATGTAAAGAAAATTAGGAACAATAAATATTGTATTTGACCTTATTCTTGTGATACGTATATACTATTAATTATAATACAATAAATAAATGGAGTAACCCCTAATTATGAAACAACGTCATCATCGTTATAACGGAACGCCTTCATTTAATACCCTTTGTATGTTTATCAGGCCGTCGGCGTGGTAACTAGTGCTGTGCTCGCTGTCTATCGAGTTTATTGCACCGGTTTTTATGTCAAGTCACTGTATGTATATTGCTTGTCGTATTGTTACGATTTGCATGTGAATCGTCATGTAAGAGACTTTATTGCTTTTTAATATATTATTTATCTCGTCTACGATGGCACAGTGCTCTTGCATCTCCTATTTATCATTACTATTTTAATTGAAAAGCATGCATATATTTTTTTTATAAAAAGCGAATGGACAACCAACCAACCAAACCAACAAACCAACCCACAAAAATGAAATTGTTCAACACAGCCGAAAAACATTTCAACTTTTTTTTTAAAAATTATAACTTTCGTGTTTACTAACGTTCTGTTAACGTACAGCTGTCATTTTTGGATACAAAATTTATTATTTTTTCGTGAATAAATATTGTACCACGGCATTAACTTAGAGTTTTCCTAAACGAAAATCGTTTTACGATACAAAAAATCAAAGAGAAGTATCAATTTTGATAATCCTATTTTCGCTATTATTCATCTATTTGTTACAAGTCATATATCATTCGACGCTTATGTTTTTTTAACTCCAACGACGTAAAAAAATGAAAATGGCCATATGTGTCACTTACTACATTTTTCTTTCCAGCGTCGATATATAGCAGTGACAAACTAAGCGTCCGATTTACGAAACGATTTTGGCGTAAACTGGTTGGGAATACCAATATGACTCCGTTTTTTTGGCTTTTTTTCCTTCTACCGAAAACACTCATTCCTCAAAAGCGGATATGGGTTGCTATGCTATCTCTATGTATACCGCGAAGTTTAAAAGACCTTATTTGACAAAATTTTAAACAAATTATAATAAAACCGACGGTAGACGTTGTCAGAAATTCGATACGGGATTGTCGATTTGAAGGTAGTTATCAACAAGTCGGTCTTGAGATGTACTTATAACTACGTATGTGTTTGTTAAAGTAATTGATTTTAAGAATCTAAGCTTCAAGGAAGTTCAGTTGTAAGTTGAGGAAAACTGGGACCGAATACAGATTTTATTATGATTTTTGCTGCTATAAGTCACCGTTTATTTGTGTTAAGGTTTTTTTATATAGTTAACGTTTGTATGTTAATTTAATTAGGAATAAACACGAAATTAGTGGCTTTATGTATATGTTAAGATTGTTTAGTTTTGTATGTTTTGGTGTAGTATGCACAGCCAATGGAATCTATAACACTGTTTACTGCTGTTTAAAACCTAGAAGTTTGGTTGCATATATTAAAAGAATAACATAGCTTGTTCTGGTGTGTGGAATACTGTAAAGGTACCTTGTTCCGGGCTCCGAGTCTACTAAACCAATTGAGTACAAAACGAACATATGGGTCGACATTTGCTAGTTTTAGTAGACTTTTTTTTTTTTTTTTTTTTTTTTTGACGAACTACACAGATTGGCCAGAGAAGCTGGCCTTGACTGCTTCACCGGATTGAGAGGTGGCAGAGCTCTTAGGTCGCTTAGCCTGAACCTCTATCACTAGTAACTCGACACAAGGGTCCCCTCGGTGTAACCTCGGCTTGGACGGTTACTATGTTACGCGTAAGCATTCCGATCCGAGGGCGCCCGAGAGGGCCGAACCACGACTCGGTCGGTTGCTATTTCACGGATAATCTAAGGGACATTCGAAAGCTAAACTAACTTTGAGTGCCACTTCGGGAAGCGTTGGCGCTGGGAGAAGAAGTGGCCGAAGAAACTCCAGCAACGCTCCTAGCATCTAAGGGAAAGTTATTTCATGCCACTACTTACTGATGGCGTACTACCGGATGGAGCGATAATTGACATCACTATCGGTTTTATACTGAAACGCCGCTGCTTTATAGGAGAGACGGGGCTGTACGTTGGTTTGCTCATGACCATCATTTTACTCTATTGCAAAACATGATAGAATAGAAGCAGTTCCAATAGAGATACGGGGTTTTATCAGTGTCATTATACTATAGAGCTTGTAAGATTTATCGTGGTATGTTTTAAACGTTACATTAACCACTATTCACTAACACGCTAAGTAAATAGCAAATAAAAAATCCAACTCTCCATAAAGGAAACAAGTATTTATATACGTAAAATATTATGTAACATTTCCACCTAGTATCGTTACCTGACGCACTCGCCTTGTGTTACCGCATTCTCTTGGCGCCACGCGTGGGACGCCCTGAGATTTTGACTGATTGGCTATTTAAAAATTACTATAGCAAGCCATGTTCTTTTACTTAGGTGAAGGTAATTTGAAACCAGAGATTGTTTTCTTTTAATTCGGTAATTTGTCGTAACTGATTATACCTCTCGTAGACTTTAAGAATCAATTCTCTATGCTATTTAAAAAAAAATGCTATTAAAATAAAATAGACACTTATTGAATTTTAAAAAAATTTGTGAAAATGGTGTCAACTAAAAATTTACGTACCATGGAACAAACCGCAATCTTGCTATGTGAAGATATTAAATGAAATTCGACGTTTATGTTGTCGACGAAAGATTAACCCTTCAAAGACATAGAAGCTTCGAGAACGGTGCCAGATGTGCCCGCATGCGATTCTCCTGGATCGTTGCCGATCTTTAAGGCGTACCTTCAACAAATGCAGAAGTACAAATACGTCTATTATTGACCTGTATTCCACAAGGTCATAAAAATAGCCAATTCATATGATTAGCTACGCTTATAAAAAGAATCTATTTAAATTCAAACCATACACACATCTATTGATGAGAGCAAATTCTGTGACTACGATCTTGTCAGGATAATAATTGGGTAAGAGAATAATGTGATTTGAAAGAAGATATCGTGTCTAGAATAGAGAAAGGCATGGTTCGCTACTTTGGCGATGCACAAACGATGAAATTAAAAAAAAATAGTTTGCAATTGTCGGTTCTAGGTAAATGTATATCGACCAGATCGTGATATATAACATCAGAAATACTCGAAACCGACAATCAAGAATGCGAAGATAAATGGACAAGATGCGAGAAAAGCGAGAAAAGCTTGTTTATATGATAAATTGGTATTTGTGAACCAAATAATAAGTATTGTAACCTTAAATAATAACAAAGTAATTTTGTGAACACTAAATTTGACAACGCTATCTACACCAGACGTGGCGCCTCTGCACTCGGCGATATTTGTTGCAGAATTCCCCCAGTGCAAACGTGCAACTTTGTCCTCGACTATCTCGTGGACTGTCCCAAACTGTTCCTGAGGAAGCCATATTTTTAACCACCGCGTCAACAAACTTACCAACTAAATTTCCTGCGAGTTCATTTCAGCATGACGTCAGCACAATATTTTCAAAAGAAAATAGAATAGCGGAATTCCACAGTCGAATGTGATTCGAAAATGTTCCGAGACATATACACAACATGCAGTAAGTGGAACGTGGGAACACGACTGGAACATGATAAAATTCTCTAAAATAAAACGTCACACGACAGCTCAACAAAACAAATATTTGACAAACATTGGCCATAAAATTTATATTGGCTTGTATTACAGCATCATTGGTAAAGTGGCAAGTCATCTGTCCGTAACGGGACTGTAGTTCATTTGTCATTCGTGCAATGCCGAATGTGACAGGCACTGGCGACTACGTCAGATATCTTTAGTTTCAACATATGTCATGGTTTTATTACCTCCGTTTATACATACGTGGACCTCACTTAGTGTTATAATATGCACATCATTTATACGTGCGTATTTGTGTTATGTTAACTAAGAATTCTTAGAACGGCTTAATAAATAGGAAAGGGCTCGGGCGAACGCATAAGAAACCAACCAAACGCAAAAGACCACCCTTGGTGGTACAAACGGTAGCAAGTGTTGGTCCGCTCCCTGCGCATGCGATATCGAGTAAATCAGGACACGAGCGCGATTCTCGACGCGATAGCGCGTGAAATATGAATATCGTCGCATTACAGAGCCACGGTGCGCCAGCGACGCTTTGCTTATTTACAAAGCCGACACTTTGGCTACAAAAACATCATTCCCTGACTGTACGCTATATGACAATATATAAATTAAATAATAATTATGCATTTGATGCAAGAGACTACTGAAAACAAAGAATATAAAATACTGTATATGTATATTCACACGTATGTATTTTGATATTTCGTTACATCTCGAATATTTTCCTTAATGATTACATCTTTTGTTGGCGGCCGATAACTTTAGCGCTGATCGAAACGTGAAAGGGATTGCTGCGCATGTGTACAGTCGCGCACGCAATTATTCATTTCTCCAATCTCACGTCGTTTCTAAAAATTACGAATAAATTATTTTTGTTTGTACTTTTTATGTCTATATGCTTGTCTTTTTAGACTAGTTATTACAATATAATATATATACAAACTATAACAGTAAATAAAAAACAACTTGAAACCTAACAGAAAAGCGGGCTGTCGTATCAGTGCGCGGGGCAGAGTACGATAGGAGAGCCAATAAGCGCTCGCGCATGCCCACCCGCGCCCCTTTCACTCCCCGGTGACACCTTATTTTGGACTTCTGCCTATTAAAGCTGACCTTTACACTAAAGTTATTTGCCGCCAATTATACCAATATATTTTTTTATCTTACCCGGGGTTGAATGCTAGAGCACGCCTGAAGCATGAAATGCGCCTTTTGAATTTATGTTTAATGTGATACAGCGCGAGATATAGTAGAGATATATATGTATTAATTGTTAAACTCTCGCTTCTTTTAGACCTAGGAGGTATCTTTCACATATAACAGACAGCAAATGTTGTCTCTGTTTACCGAAAGGTGTAAACAATGAGCCCATCGCCCTCTTAACCAAAAGGCGTATGTATATTAAATCAAATCAATTGATAACTCATAAAGTTCATAAACTTTTTTAGATTTATTTGTAAAGATAAAACGTATAACAGACCAAATATGACGGGAATGTAATTGTCATATCATCAGTTACAGTTATTAATAATAACGAAAGTATTATTTATGAAATAGATCAATAGAAACGGATTGGATCATTTTTTTAAAACACAGGCGCTAACCCGATAGAAGCAGTCGCGCATAATATACATCTCAATCTACTCTACGACACCGATAACCGGCCGTTACCAATGAAAATGCCGACAGATACCACTATGCTCACAATTAATTGAAAACTACCCACGTAATCTAATAAAAGCTAGTTCCGTTGGTCAAGACAAACAAGGGCAACCAATCGTAATTAGAACTTAATGAACATTCGGAATATTGAGTTCGGCACCGTGAGAAGTCCGACGATAACTTCGATTTGTGTCACTGTAATTAAAAGTGTAGCTGCCGATAAACTCCGACGTGCGGCCCGGACCGTTTTGATTGCTGTGACTTTCAATAGTCCACTTTCGTAAGACCTCCCCCTCCCGTCTCTACGCCTTTGAATCGAAGTGTCAGAATCGATTCGGCGGGTTGAACGGGGGTCAGTGCAAGTTAGCACGCGGCTCATTCCTCGTTAGAATCGAAGAAATCTTTAATTGAAATCGTATGTTGTGTGCAGTGACAGTGATAAGAACTCAACATGGATCCGTTGACGCATTGACATGAGCTGTTGACGCTGCAAATTGTGACGTAATTGAACACATGGACGTCAATAAAAATTTGGTTGACACATTTCATACGTGACACACAGAAATGTATTAATTACTTTCAAATAACTTTCATTGCGGCCTCGCAGTTCTGTCTTACATGTCGACATGAGATGATTACATTATTAGGACACTATTATTTCATTAGGATCTAAATCAGTGATACTTTCCTTCTAGTAAAAAAATGTTTACTTCAAAGTTTTCTTATTCACATTTGTTTAAAACACATCGCTAACTACAATATTAATAGTGGCATCTTTCTAGTCCGAGGCAGAAAAAATCTGTTGTATTCAGTGAAATTCATGTTCTTGTAAATGTAATAAACCTCAAATCCTAAAATTATCTAATACTACTATGATAAGGGAATATTTATAATTGTAACATGTACAAACCATCATAGCATACCACCCGTAATTTTAGTCACTTTACATCACTACATTACATATAGAGATCTTTAATCTATATAATCTCTAAAAGTTTACTTTGTCTAAATTGTAGGGATCACAATCATTGAATATTTCTGCCAGTAACGATGAAGCCGACGAGCCGTGGTAGCTCAGTGTCCGGGCGGTCGCCTCAAGTTGCATAGTACGCTAGCAACCCGAGTTCGATCCCCGGTGCCGGCACCAATAAATTTGTTGTTGCAATTTTATGTGCTGATTAACCACGCGCTCGGCGGTGAAGAAAAACATCGTGAGGAAACCTACATGTCTTAGAAAATTTTTCTACGACATGTGAAGTCTGCCAATCCGCATTAGGGCCGCGTGGCAGACTATGCCCTTATACTCTCTTTACAGAAGGCCTCTGCCCAGCAGTGGGACATATATATTATATATATAAAGGCTGTAACTTTAACTAACTTTAACAGTGATCTACAAAATCCTTCGACAAATAACATAAATTTTAAAATAAAAAAACATTAGAAACTAGACAGACGTTCCTACAGTATGTACTGTTAAAATTATAAACATTTTTTTATACTTGCAATATCTGACCACGATTAGACTGGCAAACACTTAGATGTTAAGTATCCATAAATACATCGTTCACGATACTTTAATGGCGATCTCGTAAAGGAATACAATTAGGCAATGAGCACGCATTAACACCTCAACCGCAAGCGTTTTACCCACGCTTCACCAATATAGTAAGTTCAATTTGCGTAAACACACGGCAAATAGGAAACGATGAATAAACAATGTAAGATAAAAACAAAATTCATCTTTCTTCCAAACAAGGGGCGATTAAGGGTAAAAGATAAATTAAGTAGAGGACAAAAACAATGAAAGTGAACCATCACAGGGACTGATGTCTTTTAACATTAAGATTTCACGAGATTAAACGAAGTCTCAATGATTATGCCGCTCATTTTGAAACATTATTATGAGATGGATCCCACGGCTTACTTCGCTAGACACCATAACATTGTATTTGGGAGTGCACGAAGGTGTTACGCTTAGGGCTAATAACAGCATCAGCCAAAATATTGAGACTTACGGCTAGTAAGTTTTGATACTGAGTATTAAAACTATCCTACATTTCATTCTTTGTTGTCTGTCAAGTCCAAAATATCACTATTTACCAGTAAATTATTTGTATTTACAAGGTAATCTAATGCTCATTATGCTACTTTTGCACATTTTTGCTTGTAGACACGAGACATGTCTTTTCATTAGCAACATTGCCCTTCACCTTAACAACCGTAACAGCAGCTCTCAGAAAAGATAAAGGAACACGTAATACCAAGATATCTGTGATAGTGATAACTATTGTCAGTGAACAGTCTATTCCCATCATTGACACTACAGTATAGTTCTAAAATTTAACGCCCTTATTCCGACCGAGTCGTGGTTCGGCCCTCTCGGGCGCCCTCGGATCGGAATGCTTACGCGTATTATAGTAACCGTCCAAGCCGAGGTTACCACTAGCAATAGAGGCTCAGGCTAAGCGACCTAAGAGCCACCTCTCAATCCGGTGAAGCAGTCAAGGCCAGCCTCTCTGGCCGATCTGTGTAGTTAGTCATATAAAAAAACTGTTATTCTATAACATCTATGAGTTAGTAAATTGTTTTACTCACTATCATCTTCGTTTAAAAATGCGTCCAGTGCGTTCATGAACCTGTTGACAAAATAAGAAAAATAAAATCATAATAAATAAATCTGTATTCAAGTTAGTAAAATCTTAAATTTGTATTAGAGAAACGCGTCTAATGTGTAGAGAACACAATGAAGATTACTTAGTAATGTCGCTTTATTGCATTCCACGCTCCGCCAACAGTCTCACAGCTAATATAAACTGTAACTATAAAAACATTGGCGTCGATTGTAAAATGATACGTCACAGTTATTCCGCCGTAACATTTAATTGAAAATCACAAAAATATAAGAAATCCACGGTCCGCCCGTCACGAGGCGAATGAAATATTATCATGTATCGAACGCAGCGTGTCGCCGTGCTTTAATCGATTTTTTTACACCTAGAACCGCATGATCTGTGGGCGTATCGATATTACAAGGCCTTTCTGCCGACCGGAGGGGCCGAGATTTGTGAAATATGTTTGTTTTCGTCATAACTACCGCTTGACAAGATTCGCCGCTCTATGGCGCCGACATCCCCCATACTCAAATTGCTGGGATTCTGAAATAACCAACAGGGGTGGTCTAGAGAGCTTGTTAATTTATAGGCTACCAATTTTGTTTTCCTCTTCTACTCCGTGCCCACATATTAATAGTAGTTGTAGTATTCATTGTAATCCCGCGACTAATTGTAGTAACCCTTTTCTAAAGTATTATTCCTAATAGTAGTTTCCTATAGTAGTAGTCGATCTGCAGGTGAAAATGAGCAATGAGTGACGAAAATTAAGGGGTTCCGTTTAAACCCTTTTTCTTTTACTATTTTTTATAGAATATGTTTCTTCTTGTTTATACATTTTTCTTATTTAAAAAAAATACTTAATAAAAACAACTGAGCTGGTGGTTTGATTTGATGGCCTTTCAATTAATTTCAATTGGGAAAATTTCTGAGGGAAGCGAGGAATTTGACATACGAGCAAGGGTACGGAACGAATTAAATTCGCACGTCGAGGTACGTACTGTACGTAAATATATATCTATCATGTCTTTTTTCTAAGCAGGCTAGATCTCAGCTCAGAATATGCATGAATGGAGGGCAAATTTTAGTGTATGATTTTATGAAATAAGAAACGGATGAGTGAGAACCGTGACGAAAGTTGGGAACCCCAACCAGACCGTAGTTTATGGTTAGTAAAGACTTAGCCAATGCGTAAATTGATTAAGAAAGTAAAAAAAAATGTAAATTATTCTTATTAATCGATGACATTGTAAAATCACAAAATAAAAACTCGTAAGATTAGAAAAAAATCCGATATGATGAAACGGCTTGTTTGGCAAATCTATAATTGTCCGTGAAACAGTGAATGGCCTTTAAAATAGCTTTAACAAACATCGCCTCCAAACGGTTCGTAAGAATTTAAATCTTTACTCCAATAAGATTTACAATACGAAACTATCCGCGACGTATGGCGCCAGAGAGTAAACAATTTAGTTATGCATAAAGTCACGATTCATCGAAGTTCAAAGAATACCTATTACTTAAGGCTCCTACACACTCGGTTTTATGTTACAGCTATTAAAATACTCGTACCTGGCTATGGAATATTTTTAAATAAATATAAAAAAAGGCAGAAAACAATACTATCGGATTTTCAAGAAAAAGTTTATTTACAATGATAAGCATGAATGAGGTAATGAGTGCTTCCTCGCCTGATGAAAAAACTGCTTTAATTTTGGGATTTTTTTCTGCCAGTTTCAACTCTTAGCCTTGTATTCCAAAATATTCATAACTAATCTTGTGAAAAAAAATCAAGTTATTACAATCTATTGCACGTTTTTATGGCAATAAAAAATCACTTTGTCAAAGTCATTTTGTTTAATTACTCATAAATCCGCCATTGCACTAGTGCCGTAAAAAATACGACATAAATAATAAAAATAATACGATATAAAAACACGATCAGCTTTCTTTTAAAAAAGAAGATACAAATAAATGAAATTCACATCATTTATTTTACAGAGAAAGTTTAAATTACCTGGTATTAAAGCAAAGAATCTGTTATAAAAGCCTCTTCCCTTTATACCATTAATACCGACAATGTATAATTCAATATTGTCATCGAATTAACTAACTTAACGCCATACCTTACAATAATCATAACCACATTCGAAAGGTAGCGTGACTGTAACCACTTGGATAAGCACATTACTTAATACAAAAATGTTTTATCGACAAAATCGTAAATATTTTATAGCCCTCATTGAAGTCCACGCAAGGAAATCCGTGGATTAATTAGAGGACGATTCCAGAAGAGTTTAAATCTTTTAGATTATTCCCACAGATACCATTTATTTCAGATGACAGATTAATTTTGATACTTTATCGTCGGCTAGGCCTTCGATTTGAATGCTCTTTTGCTTTTATAATGGAACTGAATAATGAACATGGTTAGATTACGCATTTTATTTGAATCAAAACTTGCAAAAAACTTTCAACCCCACGGAGGCGAAAAGAGATAACAATTGCTATCCGCTTTTCTCACAGTTTATTTGAAAGATGGTGAGCCCAAGAACACGAAAACTGGAAACTTATAGATATATTCGGCTGCGATTCGATCCCCTGTCGAACGATAGAAGAAAGGAAACATTTGGTACGTAGGCACTTTAAATGGATAGTTGAACAAGTATCGTGAGTGACTAAAAGCAAAAAGGTTCAAAGCATTTCCTGGCGTACACGGATGTCGTTATTTAAAATTCTGTCAAAACTGTGTACTTTACTGCTCCGGCGGCAGATCGAAAAGTCCAGAATTATATGCTTTCTTATTTAATTTCAGTGGAGCCATGCGTTTGTGTAATAATTTATATCTAGCGTTGTTATCTGGCCGGTGGATCGCTCCCCAGTTATAATCCGAGCATTTTTCATTCGGCACCAACTGCAGAGCGTACGCGTAGTGATACTGAGAAATTTATCTCGGCGGGATGCTGCAATTATTATTAACCGTTCAAACTTGAGGCAGGTCGGGGCCAGACCGCCGCGATAGTTGCGTGTTCGCGACTCCACATCGGCTATCATGTAGCCATCATGGTTAAATTGCCACCACGTATATGAATACGAATGACATTTAATATGATATTTAATTAATAACCCAGTTAGTTACGCGATGGCTAAACATTTATGGTCCAGTGGTTGAAAGTTGTACTAAAGATCATCTGTTCGTTCCCAAATAACGAAGGATATGCATAAAATTTATTACTAATTTAAGCCATGTAGTAAAGAACTTTAAAGTACTTTAAATAGAAATTATTTGAGAACATAGGTTTGTGAGCATACCGCCGCCTTCCCCCCAGAAGGCGGGGTGTATCTTTCTGAAGATTTCCTCCTCGTTAACAAAAAAAAAATGGTGTCTAATGGTCAAATAAATCTAAATATCTCATAGGTAGATCCCCTACCATAGACGTAATTAATACGCATTAATTCTATGTGCTACATATATCAAAGAACAGATCACCTTCGATAAGACAGAGAGACAGACCTAGACAGAGATCTCTGTTCTGACATATCTCTTTCGATTTACGTCCTTTTTGAGCAAGGTTTAGTGCTTTGCTGTAATTAAATAAAATTAATAAAGAAATAAAATTATCGGTACAGAGTAGGTAACTATTGGTTAAATGTTTCTGATTCTGTACGTATATAATTATGTATATTAATTGCAACAAGCATAATACACTGTTTATCATCGGGAAGTTTTATATAGCTTATATTAAAAAATAAAGCTTAAATTAAAAAATCTGTCATCTATACAAATAAATAAAATTTAAGTGTCTGTTTGTAATATAAAAATAACGTAACGTAACAGGTAATATGTAACGAGTAATATGTCATATATACATTTATATTCAATTATTTAAAAAAAAATGTTCTTTTGTCTGTCTGTTCTATCTATATCTCTGTAGCGGCTGGACCGATTTTGACAGGATTTTCACTGACAGAAAGTTGTTGCAATAAGGAGTAACATAAGCTTTTTATATAAAAAATAAATAGTTTTTAATCACTGGTAGCACCATAGGCACAGGCAGTTTGATGATAAAATCGTGGAAAAAAAATATAAGAAACTTGTAACTTTACTAATCATAAAACATCAAGTTTACAATGCTTGTAAAGTCTGTGATTAAAGCGCAATACGCAATTATTGTGTTGCAAATTGATTGCGGAGCTCATTTTAATTAAAAACATAAGTCGCAGACCTTTCTCATTACGACGGATGATATGATTCGTTACGAAAGTCTCTACCTTACAGATTCGTTTAAATGCTAAATACTTGTTATAAGATTAAGGTAATTCTCCTTAAAATGAAACTATCTCTCTTCTTCATCGTATAATTCATTTCTGAACGTCGTGCTTATCCTGAAGTGCTTTCACCGAGACGTCGACGAGCTGCTTCCACACTGCTCTGTCCTCGGATTCTCTCATCGCGGTCTGAATGTCGAGTCCAACTATGTTTTTAATTTGGTCAGACCAGCGAGTAGGTGATCGGCCCCGTGATCTTTTGCCCTCGATTTTCCCTACAACAACCATTTTCAAAACGAAACTATCAGTTAGGCCTTAATACAGAGTAATAATCTAGTGGAAGAACGATTTCGTACGCACTTACAACCTTTTTGTGAACCGGTTAACTTTTTTATTTAAAAGCCTACGAGAAAGCCTATTCGTTTCTCAGGGGACGCTAACAATCCGCAACCGCTTAGGTCAAATCCGATAAAACTGATAACATTGAAACCGATCGGAACCAGAACGTTAAAGCCAATGGTGTGACCATTGTCTTCTAGATTCTGGTGCTATGAATGTACGTATGCAAATTCATTTGGTTTAATAAGTCGTCGAATGTTTTTGGGACAAAGCGATTCAACTTACGATCTGATGGTCGCTAATCGCAGTCGATTATATCAATGAATTGGCGTTTTGGTTTTTAGATACATAAAAATGGAGTGATCCATGGTCTTGCACACTACACACAATAGAGCTAATAAGCCTGGTGAAAATCGGACAGCGAAAACTGTCACTGCCTACCTCGTTACGAGTTAATAGAATGTGAGAGCTTCTTTTAATTTTTTTGAAGTAAAACTTCTTTACTGTTTTAGTCTAGTGTGGTCTTCTTGGGGAGTAAGGTGAATGCATTTCGAAACGTGTGATCGGGCGATGAGAATGTTGAGAAGGAGATACAGGTTAGTGAAGATAGAAAGAGAGAGTTACGTTTCGTTTTGTTCATATTACTGTAGGGGCAAGAGAGGTGTTAGTACGCTTTTTCTTTCTTTTATAGCCAGTTACGTTTCTTACACCTAAGACATAGTGCAGGTCTATTATCTATATCACACTGTAGGAGGAAGACACAGCAGTGCGCGCGTACTTTTCCTTTCTCTCTTGAACAAACCTGTATATATTACACACATAAAGATGTAGCTAAAGAAATTGCTTAATTCGTTTGGTCTAAAGCTCACGCATTGTTTTTTATATAGATAAACCTACGACCCAGTATACGGTACTCGATTGCAATAATGTGTTAATTGTCACGTTGTCCAAACTGGACCTCACAAACATAGCGCGGGCGCATCGATCATTGTATTAACGTACAAGCTGTAACGTGTCGGTTCGCTACAAGCGCCGAAAGTGCTCGGGTCCGAGATAATAGGCGACATTCTGATACAACGCGAGATAAAACCACAGGAGGTTCCCATGCGACCCGCCTCGTCCTGACATGTAGATCGGACGCCCGGGTCAGAGGTGAAACGCAGTGTGCAGTGTACACTTCCGAGACACCAAGGAGCTATTGAGTAATAGACACCATTCATACAATTTGTAATTGAAGTGGTATATCAAGTATTTTTAGAGTATAAAAAAAAAAATCTCTTACGCACAGATAGAAATCGTTATCCGAGTTCATTGGTCCTTTGTGATAGGGTGCCGCCATATATCGGTCACAAATTGTAGTAAATAATTTGATTGTTCATAAAAATCCAAAATCGGAATCTCACATTTGAAGCGTCAATAGCCTAATGGTTTAGGGTACGGCCTGCGAATCGTAAGGTCGTGGGTTCGAATCCACCATTGGACTATTGCCGTGAACCATGTCCTAGCACAAGCTTAAGCTTAGTTGGAATGGTTAACAAGATTGTTAGTTATATTTCTGAAAAAAAGAAGTATTGCTAGCTTCCTTTTTTTTAAAAAAAAAAAAAAAAAATATTTATCCATTAGACTAAAAGTGAGTACTGACCAACGTTACGAGGTGTAATGTAACATTCGCATCGAGCGTCTACGCATCGAGCATGTTTTAAAATCGGCGTAACATGCTCGTCAAAACTCTGTGCTTCGCTTTCGGGACGACTTGCAAGAGCGTACTGCGTACTACCGAACCGCGTAACACTCCAAGGATTCGCCAAAACCGACAGCCGGGTGGAGCACTAAAGCGAGCAACGAGTGGCTCGTTGCTCGCTGGTTTCCCCGTAACACGACGTACTGACTGCACGAATGCTCGCGGTGTAACACGTTACATTACGCGCCGTAACGCCGGTCAGTACCCACCTTAAGACGTCTAAAAATTAGTATAAGGTACAAAGATAACAATTGGCGAGCCCTCGAACTCGCGAAGATCGTAATTGTTATCACAGGCAAGCATCAACTCCATGGAGTTCAAAGCGATCTTCTGATATTTTTTGGAGTACATAGTTCTATGTTGCCATATCCAGTGTAGGGGATATATTTTAAAAATTTAGTACGGTGGACCTTTTTTGACTGGACCTATCCGTCTACATTCAAAAGTCTAATATTCATTAATAAGATGATTAACAAACTTTTTTTACTTTTTATCGTCGTTTTATACGAGTTTAATCCAAAAGAAATAAAATAAGAAA
This sequence comes from Meandrusa payeni, assembly GCA_029286785.1. NCBI lineage: Eukaryota > Metazoa > Arthropoda > Insecta > Lepidoptera > Papilionidae > Meandrusa > Meandrusa payeni. Next base: position 4,468,518 of record JAGSMX010000003.1, on the reverse strand, counting down.
GATAGCAAGACTTTATACTTGTTTTTTATACGAAGAGAAATGTCACAGCTGTTTTTATTTTATTATAATAAATATAACAATATAATTACCCAAAAACCTAAATTTATAAAAAAATACTTGAATGCTAAGTGAGCCTTTAATTTTTTATCCCACAAATACTTAGTAAGATTGTCTTAGATATTCCATACAACAGCCCTGTAGTTTTGGGCTCTCAAGAATAAGACTACGGTATCCTGCCTGTCGTAGAAGGCGACTAAAGGGGCCTCGGGTTCACTGGGCGACAAGGGTGGGGGCCTTTGTCGTCCGCTAAAGTGGACCCGGGAAGAAGGCGACATTGGCTGGCCCGTGTAGCCTTGCACTGCGAGGGCACAGGGGAGGGAGTGAGATATTTCATACAAAATATTGTTAAGTACACATTACGTTGGTTTCCTATTTATTAAATAAATAATAATAATCAGTCTAGTTTGGTTAGGAATATTAAGAGAGAGATTGGGCCCCGTTCTTAAACTGCTTACTTGAATGATTCCTACTATTAAAAGCATACAAATTAGAACTCTGCGATATTATTTACAATATTATAAAACACGCAATTTAATCAGATATCTGTAAATGAGCGATCGCCTTATTTGGCTAATTTCGCAATAGGAAGGTTTTTTGTCACGAACTATACACTTTAGCCAGATTTATACTGCTTAATCGGATTGAAAGATGGCATAGCTCTTAGATGGCTTAGCCGGAACTTCTTTAGCCAGTACTCAGAACAAAGGTCCTCCTGGGGAGTGGTAAGGAAGGTTTTATTAAATGATAACTATATAAATAAATCAGCGATGCGCACACAGTGCGAAGCTCACGGCCGCTGGTAGCGCACTGCCGTCATTGCCGTCGGCGTCTATTAACTTGTATGACGAATTGGTCGTTCGGATAAGCGCACGCGATCCTATAGATAAGCGACATTAATGCTTCAAGACAGAATACGTAAAGAATTTTTTAATGAAACAAATTTTTATATGCTAAGTAGTAATTGAATATTTATTATTAAATATTAATAAATTTACAAGATAAAAAGGCATCGCAAGGTCGTGGACCCAGATAAGTCTATAGTTATTTTTTCCATGCTTATAAAACACATTTGGATCTTGAGTAAGTGCATGGTGGTACTTTACCGTTAGTGAATAACGTGTATAATGGTAAGGGCACTGCGTAATTGAACTGCAGCCATCCTGGTCGCACATTGATGTACATTTGTTAGCCGCTTTGAGCTTGGAAGTTGTCACAACTTTACTAGATTGATAGTAACAATGGAATATAATAAGTATCTTAGCTAAAGACCTGGCGAAAGAATCGGCTAGATTCGATGTTTTAATCACTATTAACTAAAACTAAATTTATCGAAGTGGAAAGGGCTCAACGTTTTCTGATTAAACTAATTCATTTTAAACCATTCAGATTCCCAACAAACCTTTTAATAGGATGTCAAATATCTCCCTTCCGCCTTTTGTCTTTTGAATTTCGCGGCTATGTACAAAGCGCTACAGAGCTCGTATCTAGCAATACTATACATAATTTGAAAGGTCTTGACATAACCTACAAAACGACGCTATGCATAATTAGTTTGGATATTGCGTTCAACAGTTATAGACGTGTAAACATGGAGTTCACTAACGCCGAAATTCGCGGCTTGGCCACTGTTTGGGACGATTCACCGGCCTTCGACCACGACCGTTTTCGCTTGATATTGTCGTATGTGATCCATTTTTCGTCGCCAGTCACCATCCGCTTCAAGAATGGGTCGAGTTCGTTCCGTTTCAGCAGAAATAACAATTATACAATTTTCATATAAGCCGGTGTAATTGCATACGCAATGGGCGGTCTTATCGCTAAAGAGCGACCTTTGTATTGATATAAACTTACATCTATAAAAGATTTTAGTCGGTCTGTGATCAAATTTAATTTAATACGAAAACACAATATGCATATAAACATATTTATCGATATATACACATACTATTAAAACTAATCATATACATTTGATTTTCATAACACGACAGTATTTGTGAATTACTAAGCTAGTGTGCCTTACCATCCAGGACTGTATTTTCACTTAACATCAGGTGGGATCATGGAACCACTTGCTTAGAAAATATTAAAAAAACATAAGTTGGAAATCTACTCATATTATATTACTTGTATGAATAATATTTAAAGGACACCAATATAAAATAAGTAATATAACTTAAACGCTATGATAGCCCACGTAATGCCTAATAGTTAGACGTCAAAGTTTTGAAGGATCATAGCCTAATAGTTTCGTGAACGGTTTGCGAAACGTAACGTCATAGGTTCAAATTTAACATTTAGCTACTGAAGTGAAGCATCTCTTAGCGCAAGCAGAGACTCAGTTGGAATGGGTAACAAGAAATTTAGTATATTTGTGAAAAAAAATATTGTCAGCATATTTTTAAATTATCTGCGGGTAGAGCTTCAAATTCTAGCGACATTGTTAACAATAAGATTTCGGTTTGATAATTACATCATAATCATTTTCTTTAAGATGATACGCGCACCATCTGTCACGTTAAATATAATTAAAATAATCTTTAGAAAAAGACTAACATTCAGAGAATCTAAACGCCCTGAAGACTATTAAAGTAACTATGTAATAAACACAAATAAAGGCTCAATATTATCAACATCGACAAGACGAAATGTCCCGAGGGTATGATGCTGGCGCAAAATGAATTAGAACACTGTAAGTTAAGACTTCGATTACGCGGCAGAAACCTAACACGTCTCAATAAATATTACATTTATATCTACACCATCCTGCTACTGCCTAGTCGCTATGTAACTGACTGTAGCACGAAATACAATAACAGTACTAGTGGCAATTTTCTTCAACTGGCGAGACGCATGCCTGGTTGCCCTTTTACATAGGAAAGAGTAAAATGTGATACATTTCTTTAAAATACATTTAATAATAGCAGGGCCCCGCCGTGTTACTTAAAAACTATTATTTCATTTTTTCTAAAATAAAGGTCTAAGTTACTCCTTATTACATCAACTATGTGCCAGTGAAAGTCCCGCCAAAATCGGTCCAGCCGTTCCAAAGATTAGCCGGAACCAAAAAGACAGACAAAAATTGTGAAAAATGTTATTTTGGTTTATGTACCCTATATACATTCATGGTAAAAAGCGGTTATTTTAATATTACAAACAGATACTACAATTTTTTATTTGTATAGATATGTATATACATTTAATTCATATCCATATTAAATATAACTTACATTTCCAATCATACTGTGAATATGATTATTATAGAGAGAGTTTTAATATAAAAATCATACGGAAAACTTATAAAAAATTCCTCAAGTTGACTTCCTAAGTCCATGCGTAAACAACCACATCTTTTTTTCAAAGGACTCGTACAGAGTTCTCAAAATCCATTAGGCGAGTTAAATCCAGCAAAGCGATGATCCGTGATCTCATCAAAGGTAGAATTAACTCGAGAAGTGTTAATTGGCTCCCTCGGCTTGATAATAGAATGATTCAGTGATCAAATTCTTTGTGACCCTCTTTATTAGTCATAAATGTAACTATTAATAATAATTTAGGATTAATATTTTTTTTAAATTCTCTAAGGTCCTATGTGTGGAAGCAGCTCGTCGACGTCTCGTTGAAAGCGCTTCAAGATAAGCACGACCTTCAGAAATGAAGAATACGATGAAGAAGAAGAAGGTCATATGTACATCATATATATTTATATATATATAAAGACAATATATTAATACACTATTAAACCTTGCAGGGAACAACTTAGGTAGGATTTGGTGAACTCGTATTTTTTTAAATAATATTATTATATAATATATTAATAATATTAATTAATAAGTTAATATTAATAAATAATATTAATTAATAAATTAATATTAATTAAGGACTTACCATTAATTTAATGATAATGGCCATATCCATCACGTAAAATACGGCGCTGCCCAGCATTTTTAAAACGCGCCCATCAGACATAAAAGTTAAACTTACAGCCTTTATATATATAATATATATCTCCCACTGCTGGGCAGAGGCCTTCTCTGTAAAGAGAGTATAAGGGCACAGTCCGCCATGGGGCCTGATGCGGATTGGCAGACTTCACATGTCCTGGAAAAAATTTCTAAGACATGTAGGTTTCCTCACGATATTTTCCTTCACCGCCGAGCGCGTGGTTAATCAGCACATAAAATTGCAACAACAAATTTATTGGTGCCGGCACCGGGGATCGAACTCGGGTTGCTAGCGTACTATGCAACTTGAGCCAACCGCCCGGACACTGAGCTACCACGGCTCTTGCGTGCCATGCGACATGCTTGGCGTCAAATATATTTCGGCGTGGTTCTATGGAGAGTATGGATGAGTAACGAGGGAAAATATTGAGTTATTAAGGAACACCCTAAGTTTAAACAAACAAAATAATACGTAGTCAGTGCCTGAACGTCATTAATAGCAGTTATATTCCAGACTAATATCAATATCGGAATACGGTAAAAGATTTACGGTGGTCGCGTAACGTAAGGTCAAATCTAATATCCAGTTACGGAACTACCAAGATTGTTTGTATCTAATGTTAAATGATCACTGCCGCAACTTGTGTAGTATCCATCTATCCATACGAAGCAACACCAAAAAAAAGTACAATAGAAAGACCATAGGATTTTTTACGAACACATTTTTTCTTATTCGACTTCTTCTTAATAAGGCAATTGTAATGAGATCATTCGACTAATAAATATAATACGGTATTTGTTAGTCAATACAATCACAATCATCCTGTATAACATTAGTTGAATGTCGCGACAATCATAATACGCTGCCCACAAAACACATGACTCACACACTAGGACCGCATCGTTACTGGTTACGTGCCCGCTACGATACAGCGGGTGTCCTCATTTCACAATTCCATTTTAATACACTGATTCAGTCAGGACCATCAAACACGACCTATCATCAGAATTATACATAGTCTTTCCTAGAATAAAGCATCCTTTGCGGTTTACTGACATAGACAAATAAGGCGATTTGTAACGACGGCAAAAATAGCTAAACGCGGTTTTCTTACTTAATAAGGCGAGCAACAAATCAAATTAGTATGTCTTCTTTATAGCTGACTACTGCTGTTAACCCGTAAGGCTTTTACAGCTTGAGGGATGGACGACATCTTAGGTCATAAGGCGTAAATCTAAGAGGGAAAATTAGCTAGGATGTTTGGCGGTGAACATAACCGTCAAATTCCTCAGCGTAAGTAGGAATATATCCTAACGCTACTGATATACTTTCCTAACAAATATATATGGCCAAGAACATGGTTCTACCACTCATTAGCATCATGACAACAGACGAACAGAAAAAAAACAAAGATATCGTCAAACTACGAATAATACACCAAAAGTTCCATGTAATAAACGTGGGGCCACACACGCGGAAGTTTATCATCCGACTATAAAAACAAAACCACATAAACCGCAATAATGCAAATCCGTCGACGGACAAACACGTACGACGTGTTAATTAATGAATACCATCAAAACGCTGGCGCCGCTGACACATAAGCCATGGTGTTACGTCCCGAATACTCGAAACTTTAATTGAAACGTGTGTGAGTAATTTCCGTGATTAATGCAAATGACACCATCAACGCTATGAATACGCGGATAGCAGTCGATAGGTATCGCGCGATCTTGTGTGCTCGTATCTTAATGTTATCTAAATTGTTTACTACGTGAAATTAATTGATTCGTATTCGAAATATGTAAGACTGGTAAAATGTTACTAATCTTGTTTGTTTGACCTTATGTTGCGACAACACTTCAAAACATTGTTGATAAAATAATACAGAATAGGCTGGTTATTTGATTGTTTTGTTGATTAAATATGTTGTTAACATGGCCGCCATTACAAATTAAGCTGATTGGGAGGTGGCCGATTCTTACCTCGGTCTAGACCTAATGTAGTAAAATAACCTTCGCAGTAACACGAATACAAAGACTTGGAAATATATTTATCGGGGGTCTTAAACAGCATATCGCTATCTCTGTGCGGAGCGCGCAAGATGTGTGACAGAGAGGGTCACCTCTCGCTCACTCTCATTGTAAATAGCTGTTGATCAGTGTCCCTTCCTGATTGGTCGACAAACTTAGTTTCTAATTAGTACCAGTAAGGACGTAGCACATAAGATTGTATAAATGGTTGAGAAATTAGAAAATAAACAGGACATTACAAATCTGGACTCCGAGTGTTATTCTTCCCGCAAATATCAACAAGAGTGGAGGCCTCCCACATATTAAAATATAAAAACATTTATCATTTTCGATGCCACCGTTTACCCTCAATTCTGTTTTTTTGTTCAAACTGAAAACCACAGATTGATTAAATACAGTTGGTGCTTTCCGCACGAAAAGCGGAATGCGATTTCTGCCTCTTTACTCCACTACGTTTAAAATAACGTGAGCGCATATTACATTCTTTTTTAATGAGAAACGATGATAACTCAAAAAAAGCGTATGGAAATGTTTGTTGAATATTGCTCGGTTTATGACAATTGAATGCTATTGAATTGGAAAGTACTCCTTACTAAGTACGACAGTAAGACAATGATCACGAATGGGGAAGGAGAAGAGATAGATATATAGCATACCTCTGAAATAAAATAAAGCGTTCGCCTGCCGAATTAACCTGCCACTGAAGGTAAAATCGTTTTTTACTTTGTAAACAAGTGCTTGACTACGATCCCACCCGATGTTAAGTTTACGTTTACGGACATTTTTAACGTTAATTTCGATTTAACGTCGGATCTTGTTTTTACGGGTAAAGATAAATGTACTTAAAATATCATTAATGTACTCGATCATACCACGAAAGTAAATATTAAAAATGAAAAAAATCTTCCGTTGATTATGTATTTTTATAGATTAGATGTAGTAAACGTAAACAAACTCTTACTAGCTACAAGTGATCAAACAAAAGGCCACACGATAAATTACCATCGACATCATAGGCAAAGGGGAACACGACTTCTCGTCGCTTAACGTGTAATTTAAAAATGTGTCCCACTACACCAAACTGGCATTACACGAGGCCCGAATAATGATTAGGCGATCAGAAACAAGTGCATGCTCTAATCAAATCATGTATATGATCCACGCTTTCATAACCCGCATTTAATTAAGTTCTAGTGTTCGGGCGAGACGTTTCGTAACATCTTTAGGTTGGTGACACACTGTACTGATACAATTACTTTTAACTTTTTTGTTGGTTTACTACATACGGCCAAAAAGCTAACACTAAACGGTCACAGAGATCAACGATTGCCTTGCATACCAACTACTATACCAAGAAGTAAAAAATAGATTTCTCTTCATGGAATATGTAAATATTATAGACAATATAGAATGATTTTAATCTAAATTCCAAAATCAATTTATACAATTATATAATGTGGTTGTGAATTAGTCTAACAGCTATATGATATGTAAATGCGTGTGCAAGAACACAAACTATTATAACTTGTACTTGACGATAGCGTAGACTTAATGCGTCTAACTTAAAAAATTAACCATAAAACAACGAACTTGCGGTTTGCTTTATATTAAGTGACCAACCTCATTCACAGATACAAACAACTAGAAGAATTTGAGGTTTGGAGTATAATAGCCTAATGTCTAACCATTTGGATCTAATAGAAATAAAACATAATGTAATAGATATAAGATTAGATAATAAGCAGAATTGTAATATAGAAATAAGTTTAGAAATATTGAAATAGAAATAAGAAATTTGTAGATTTTTTAGAAATAATAGATATAAGGAAATTGTAATAGAGATAAGAAATTTAGAAATTAGTATTGTATAAAGTAGACAAATAAGTTAGTAGTAAATTAATGTTAAGATAAAAAACCCCCAGCCAAACATGCTGGGGAACAAATATTAGTAATAATCATCTTAAAAAAAAAAAACCATTTGGATCTAAAAGTCAGGATTCAATTCTCAACCTGGATGTACAACGACTCTTTCAGATTTTTACATACAAATAAAACCGCATATCAAGCTGCCTATCAAAATTCATGCGCGCTATGTGGCGATAGGCTTACCTCTTGTCACAGTAAGATACTTAAAGTGAAGTGGATAGCTTGGGTTACATGCTAATATTAAACTGATCGGATAGCTATTTTTTAAATACCTTGAACTATAAGAAAAGTAACATTTACTTTAGTTACTGATTGAGCAGCGCTATTGAGTCATGAGTATATTTTAAGGTTAATATTATGAAAAGTTTTATTATGACTCAATTATATACATTTGACAATGGAAAACTCGTTGTTAAAATTAATGCAGACCGCACCGTTACGATACTAATATTAAATATGAAATAAATACACCACTAACAGTTACAACAACATGTATACGATGGAGCATAATAGAACAGATTTGTACAATGTCTCAATTAAGAGTCTGTGTGGTCCAATTGATTATATGGCAGCTGTGTAATGGAAGGAAACTGTAATATTGTCGATACTAAATATCAGTTATTACTCCCATTGAAACGCTGTAACAACTGGTAATGGGCATGTTACTATTCAACGTTATTACCAAAGCAGACAGGCAATGGGTTATTTCTACATCGGTTACTTCCACGTCATTAACGAATTAAAGTCGTTTGAATAATAAAGGCTAATACATCGAATTCAGCAAAAAGGAGTAATCTTTTTTTTATGACGAACTACACATATTGGCCAGAGAGGCTGGCCTTGACTGCTTTACCGGATTGAGAGGTGGCACAACTCTAAGGTCGCTTAGCCTGAACCTCTATTGCTAGTAACTCGACACAAGGGTCCCCCCGGTGAGGGGTAACCTCGGCTTGGACGGTTACTAGGAGTAACCTTAAACGACAACTATGTATGCGCGGATATAGGTATGGATGTAAATGAAGCGAAATAGGTGTGTCAAAGCCGTTATAAACGGAAGCCCGTGGTCCCTATCTACCCCTTTGGGTGACGGGCGTGAACGTATGTATTTTATAATATTAAAGGTTTGTCAATTTGGCTTAAAAGTATTGTTACAAGGCAATAAAATATTTAAAAAAATTAAATAGTCCACTGAAACTACATTAAGTACACATAAAAGTTTAATAATAATAAAGACTAACTCGATCAACATCTTAAGAGACTTTCGCTGGATGGCTGGGTCAAGGGTCAGATACAGAAGGCAGTACTCCTGGACACGGCACGCATCGTCAGGAGGTTTCTCTCTATGTCGCCCTAACCACCGCTTGCTTGGGCCCTGCTTTGTTGCCGGTGGCACACACTAGGTTAGGTTTTTGTAATGTTTTTGTATTTTGTGTGATATTTTTCTGTATTTTACTTTTTATAGAAATATTATAAAAACTTAACTTAAGGTATCAAAATAAATAAAAGATAAAGACTAAAAATTATTCAAAATCAAAATGAAACACAATTAATGAATAAAATCTTTAGGAACACACGAGATCTAGTAAGTACGATAACAGTGACATGAGTAAAACGTTGTGTCGTTGCTTAATAGCAAGCCCACCCATATCTTTATCATATGGGCGTAAATATTAAACTGAATTTATTTGATTGTTTTTTTTTTAATATTTTCTAAGCAAGTGCTTGACTACGATCCCACCTGATGTTAAGTGGAAATGCAGTCCTGGATGTTAAGGCACACTAGCTCAGTAAATGCCTATTCACTCTACTCTTGAAAATACCCCCATTGTAATCGGAAGGAAAGACAGACGCGGGCAAACTATTCCAGTCCTTTGCTGTACGAAGAATGAAAGACGAAGCAAATCGCTTCGTTCGGGTTTGAGGGATGTTCACAACAAAGAAAAAATTAAAAAAAAATAACCTAAAACTTGGTCAAAAGCGGACTGCGCAAGCTGATTCTGTCTAGGGTTAACAGGATGTGACTGTAACTGACACTGCGATTATGTAAAAAAAAATTATACATAGCACGATTAATATTTTAACTCAGTAATATTTATAAGCTTCCTTAATGTCCATAAACACTATAATCATTGTAAAGTAATTACCAGGCAGTCCGCTTGATTTACTATAAATAAAACAGTAAACACCATTTACAACTGTTAAGCTTACTGGAGGTTGTCATAATGATGCAATAATTTATATTTTATGCACGGCATAAAACATCAAAGTCAAAGAGATCACAGGCCTTGCGTCACTTTACCCAACCTAGTCTCCAGAACCTTCGAGAAAATTATTCGTGTAATGTACAATATAAATTTATTAAATTATGTTATTAATCGCATGTAAATAAACCGCTAACCGACTAGAATAAAGTGAAGGGATCACCCATTTACCTATTTAAAAAATAACAAGTAACTTACATTTGAGACTACTATGAGAAGTACGTTATTTTAGTAATGTAAAAAGTGCCTTCAGTCCGTAAAAGTAAAATAAAGAAATGAGAGAACATAAACAATAACCATATTTCTCAAGATAAAAGAAATTAAATTCATGTAACTTTTATCGTTGTTAAAGCAAGATCATTTTTCATAAAGTATATATATAAAGTATAATAACTGCGTAATATGAATGCATACCACGTTGTTGTTATTCAGATAAATGACAAGTACAGTACTCGAATAAAAATGATACAACTTGAATACATATCGAAATGAAGAAGGCAAACGATCTGCAGGACAACTTCTCAGCGAACATAATGTTCGCTAACTGTACAATCATGTTCAACGGAGCGTACAGCAACAGGCGAAATTGTTACAACTGAATACCACAAAGTTGTCTGTACATTGAAAAAGACGCACTACCATATGTCGTCTGGGCAACCTTACAATATGCATTTAAACCCGAGAATAACAAAGCAGGTGATATATTAAGGCAGTGAATTCGAAAAGTTTCGGACATTAGTAATGTTTATGCGTTTGTTGCTTTCAAATCTTATGGTGTATACAAACAACTTAAAATAAGAACTATCCAACTTTCCAAAATCATAAAAAAGATTAATAAAAATAATTACCACAAATTTAAGTCGGCTTAAATATAACTTTCAAGGCTAGACTTTGATTACGCTATCTATCGAATCATGCATGATATTATGTTAATATCAAAGGAATATTTAACAGGCAATAAAACGAAGTGTTACCACATATAATTGTATTTTCGAATTGACGCAGCTTCAAGCCACAATCGTTGTAATTAAAATGGTGCTAGATTTGACGCAGTTCACTTGTAGCAATTAGGCCGCCGGAACACGATTCGGTTTTCCCAATGACCCGAGTGAAACGACTAAATATGGAAATGACTTAATACAATGTCAAATTGTCTTGTAATAACTATCAATCATGTGCTAACACAACCACAAACAAAAAATAACGATGAAAAAAGCTCAAATGCGGATTTGACGTGTGCAGATGACATGGAATATAACGTACCAATATTGAATCAATCGACATCTTTAGCCGCTACTTATAACGACCGCAAAATTATCGTTGATTTCATATCAAACAATATCCGGTATAATGAATAGCTCCACGAATAAGTAACTGGATTAATCATTCACTTATGAAAGTGAGTAACACAAGTTGTCAATATCAATCAACATTTTATTGCTTTTATATTGCTATCAAAAGCCCATCCTTGCGTTAGATCCCAAAAAAGATCAATAGCAGGCAGCGATTAAATTTACACTGCGTAAAAGTTATAATAACTTGTATAGATAATTTATCTTTATATCATTTTTTTTATGAATAATTCTGTTAACCCGAAGGCTTTTACAACTTCACTGCATTGAGGGGTGGGTGACCTAGAGGGTCGAACCATTTATTCAGATGCTTCATTCCGTATACCAGAAATTCTAGAAAGTATTCCATCTCGGAAAGATGTGGCACTGGTAGTATAATTAAGGAGCAGTCTCCACTCCAACCACTCTTTTATTTACAAAAAATATCACTCGCTAAAATTGATGCGCCTGTCACTTTTTTTTTATTATGACGAACTACACAGATTGGCCAGAGAAGCTGGCCTTGACTGCTTCACCGGATTGAGAGGTGGCATAGCTCTTAGGTCGCTTAGCCTGAACCTCTAGTTCATCTGTCACGTACTACGACTTGAAAGTTGTCCTATTACTTCTATAACTAAGCTTTCTTTATCCTATTACGTCACAGCCTATTGTCTTAAAAATGATTTATCCAAGTTAAACGTACGATAGTCAGTATTTGCAAAGCTTTACAAAATTTAAATGAAGAAAACGTCAACGAAAAGAGAACAATCACCGTATACGCGGCGGTGGTCAGGATTTATGGTGAAGGCGATCTGTAGGTACACGCGCCGGTTTGTAATGACGACATGATTGTGGACAGTGGACATGGGGAAACAAGTAAAAATACACACGTGATAAATGGAAGTGCGGCCGAGGCACGCGAGCGTCGTTACGGCCGTGCGTCTGATGATCTTCAGTAAAAGGTCACCGGGCTCCTACCATCGACTCTTCTTGACATAATGGCCGCATACCGCGAATTGCTTTCACCCTTTTTTATTGCTTGTTCAATAGTGTACCTTTGCTCTACGCTCTTTAATTTTTTAATGAATAAACGAGCATGTTGCTCCTGTAATCACAGCCAGACATGGAATCCTTCGAAAACTCGATTTCGATTCGAATCTGCTCTTTTTGGGACCAGTCAAATGGAATGAAATGGTAATGGGACTCCAGACTCCAGCGCACAGATGAAAACAATATTCCACCGAAACTAATTATCTAACATAATGTTTTTGGGAATAGCCTATAAGATGGTAATAATTACTTACCAAGGCAACAACTATGCTAAAATGTAGTTGCCAGTGTTAGAAGTTACTAAATCTATCTTACAATTCTCTAAAGGAAACCTTTACTTAGCTAATCAGCACTATAAAGTCTGCCTATCTCTCTATATAACTTCTATAAATTTTTCAACATTGTCCCATTCTATAATAAAAAAATAAAATTTAGGCAATCGTTTAATACGTAATCTCGGTTGAAACAATTCCATCGGCCGATCCGTAGCAGCCTTACGGGTGGCACATTAGTCTATCCTTAACTGACAAACAGATGCGAGGTTGCCGGGCGCGATAACAGCAACCAACTATCTGAGAAATGCCGATGATAATTTATGGTGAAGTCGAGCGACGACGTGGCGCAGCGTCTAACAAAAGACTAGACAAATGACCGAGATAATCATATAGTTAAAGCTCTTAGACCCCGCAGATGTTATAATGTGTTCATTATTTACCTACGACCAACTATAGGGCTTAGAAACGGACATAGATGCCATTACCTAAACAATTCGCAAAAACTAATTCAGAATTAGCAAAAAAACTAATAGCCTAGTTACCCTAAAATTACTGAAAGTAAAAAACCCTTTTAAAAAAAATTATTATAAAATCAGTTTATAAATTACGGCGCTATGAGCGCAGAAAAATAATAAAAACATAGACGAATTAATAACCTCCTTTTTGAGAAGTCGGTAAAGACATGAATAAGATCTAAAAAAGGCAAGCTAAAAAAGGGTCCTTAATACGTATGAGTTCAAATCATTAAAGTAACTGGGCTAAACAAAAAATAAATATATAATTATTTTTATGAAAACGAAAAATTGTAACCGAACGCACGTACCGTGATATTAAGCGTGAGTATATTTATCTCCATTAGAAAAGTTCACTAGTTCAAACGTTACAATTCACTTTCTAGGACACTGCCCACTCTCAAAGAGCAACGTGTGCACATGTAAGAGATGTAAGTAAAAGTTAGTATTGATTTCAGCACTTTACGGTTCAGCTGTGCTCTTAATACATAGATTTACGAGTTAATAAAATATTTGTTTTTTCTATTAACACGGACATCTGTTACACGTAAGGCGAGACGCATCGGGGCGGCGACAAATGCCTTTCAAATTCCGAAAGCGCTCGCGTGGGCGCGTCACTCAGGCCCCGAACACACGCTCTACGAGCTGGCTCGATCGGGCCCGGGGAGTACCACTGCGCTACAGCGGACGGCCGCCCACGCCTACATTGAGATTTATAACATTACCCACATTCGGCCCTAAGAGCGGCGCCAATTCGACGCTTCAAATTAAAAACTCGCCGCGCGTGCAAAAAGATAACACGGCCTGCATTGATCGATAGCCCGGCGTCGTTTGATTTACGCGCCGCATCTATGTGTGCAGTTCGTATTGACAACAATCCAAATCAATCGTGGTTCACTTTGGCGAACGATTATATTTTATATATTGAATCTAGCCACTACCAGCTATACACTCAGCACACATTCAACCCACTATTGTCGTATCGTTGACGTGACTTATGGTGTAGTTAAAAATAAGGATAATAAAATATGTGAAAGCACTGTCTATGTACTAATTTCTAAAGTAGATTTTGTCGGTACTGGAATTGGACCCGCGTGATCAAGACGAACCCTATAGAAGTTGCAGACCGTGGAATGGAGGTATATTCCATAATACGTTTGGTAAGACGTCGGCCTAGCTTTTTTATATAAAATTTCAGCAACGCACCTACAATTCTGGTAGGCATATAAGCTACGGTGATCACATAACAGCAGATAAGCTGCTTTGCTCACACGCCATTTCTCTTAGCAAAAATAAATAATTTAAACAACCACAATAAAACTGCAGTGTAATATATCCAACTAGTATTAATTAGTACCTACGTTTGCCCACAATTCCCACAGCCACCATTCTTAAAAAAAAATTGTTACAAAGGAAGTGAACTCACTCAGCCACTTTGTCCTCAGGTGGTATGATGCGACCCGGTATCAAAATTTTCTTATGATGAACGCCCGCTGCTTCGAAAAACTGCAACAAAGAAAATCCTCTATATACTCCAGCAGTAGTACCTAGTATCTGTGGGTCAAAACATGGGTCGAATTCGACTGATTCGTCTTATCAAGATGTGGTTAGTCCCTCGAGTCAGAATGCTATCACGCGTAGAGTAACTAACAACTAGCTTCCTTCCTTTGGAGCCCCTGCGTTTAATAATTATATATATTTAGGAAAGCGACTTATAGTGATTCGTCACTTGATATTAATCAGTTGTAATTTATATTTCCTTAATATTATATTTATGTCATAAGACTGCACAATTTACACCATTTCTGCAAATACCATAATGAATTCTGGCTCCCAAGGTACAAGCGTCTGCTTAGTTTGGGAGTCATTGTTTACAAATATATTTTACAAATATTGTGTGCTGCAACGGGGACGTACTGTCCATATTCTTGGGACTGTTAAATTAGTGTGATGTAACATATGATTTAATAAATGTTTTTCAATCTCTTCTCTATAAATTGTAAATCTTTCGACACTCGCTTCGATATTGATTGCCAACGCATCTGCAATTTCTTTAGTGTATTTGGGTGACCGGCTTCTTCGTTTTTCTATTACTATATGCTAGCGTACTATACCACTTGAAGAGACGGCTTGAAACCGACTACAAGCTACCTACCTACGTACTAAAGTAAATAGTTACAAATCACATACAATATCCTCAAGCGCAGAGCCCTAAACGGACGCCAGAGCAAATCACACACCCACTTAAAAAAATCACATATCCCTTCTATCAACCGCCACGAGACACCAATTTAATTGAGTCGAGTGTGTTTCAATTCGAGAAACGCGTGTGTAATTCAAGTTGACAGTTCCAATCAGCGTGGACACGCGCTATTGAGACGACAAGCGCCGTCACTGGGCTGGGCGTGACGCCCGCACTCAGATACGCTCCATAAAAGTAAGTAAAAGCTACGACTCTTATCAATTTACGTCTACACCACTTACTTAAAGTAAAAGAGAAGCAAATAATTGCAAGCTATGTTGCTCCTAGAGACTGGGAACTTATAATTGGCTGGGTTAAAAGACTATAAGACAACGAAGAGGCAAACGCGGAGTGGGACGCCCTAAGACTAGGTGGAGTGACGATCTTCGCAAGACGGCTGGCAAGAGCAAGTGAGAAATGACTCAAATAATTTATGTTATCATATAAATTTTAAGCAAGAATTGGAAAATAAAAGATTTTCGACATTGATGGATGAAACCAAAGGACACCACTATAGAACGTTGACAACACTAGTCTATGAAAACATCAGTTTTACGATCGGATTATGCTTGGAGATGAATGCAAGGCAATCAGACGTATGCACGAACAAAGCATCGTAGCAGAAAATGTGACTTTCAGTCGTAAAGCCGAACGTAATTTTATTGCTTCTCAGCATTCTAGCACATTCCGCAGGCAGGCGTCCTGCGACCGCCATCCCAACTAAAGGTCGTTACAGTGAACCTGGCGTGTTGTCTTACACCGCAGTGTGCCATTGTTGTTTCATTATTGGCAACAAGCGGACAGGAATGACTATTAAGTGAGGACGATTTTGAAAATGACTCATTACCATATGCTGTTCATTACTAATTCGAAAGGACTAAAGCGCATGCTTATGCGCATGCCCATTGGTCCTGGTACTAAATTATCAGTTATCTATATTATATAAACGAAATTACGCCACCTTCTCTCCTCTTCCTTTTCTTCAACTTCAGCAATATAGCACTAAACATCAGCAAACAGCTGCCTTATTTATTGTGAGAATCATATCACGCGTTAAGGCTAGACGTATATCTCTAAAGGATTATTCGTCACATACTCGTACATTTTTTGAGACAATATCAGCGTGTGAGCTACCTATAACGAATATAGATGCAACCGTGAAATCATGACTTTCTTTAATGAGTAATTTAAGCCTTCCGAAATGGAATATCCTGGAGAAATAGCATTCGTGTTCGCGAGTTAAGTTCATAAACCACATAAGATTCTAGCGATGAAAGCTTATCATGTTTAGACAAGTTTATACATTATAACATTATCGCATTTTTTTTTATTATTTCTAAGCAAGTGCTTGACTACGATCCCACCTGATGTTAAGTGGAAATGCAGTCCTGGATGGTAAGGCGCACTATCTTAGTAAATGCCTATTCACTCTACTCTTGAAAAACCCACATTGTAATCGGAAGGAAAGACAGACGCAGGCAAACAATTCAGTCCTTTGCTGTACGAAGAATGAAAAACGAAGCAAATCGCTTCGTTCGGGTTTGAGGGATATTCACAACAAAAGGATGAAATCCCGCAGTGCGTCTAGAAGTCCGATGGTGGAAAGGGGATGGGGGAATTAGATCATGTAGTTCCTGAGCACACTCTCTAAAATGCAATCTGTAGAAAATCGAAAGGCTAGCTACCTTATGCCTGTGCTCAAGACTGAGCAGATTGGTTTCAGCTGCGTCACCAAATAGCCTCTTAGTCCGCCTCTCCACCGAGTCCAAAGCATATAAATAAGATATGAAAACGTATAGTCTACGTTGCTGTATTACAAACGCATCACTTACCTTAGGGTTATAATAGCGCCCGGTATTCGTAAGATCCAAGACTGCTCCTAACTTAGGTATTTTTGCTAAGAGCTGTTTAATATCCCATCTAGAAACAAAGTTAACAATGTATTGCAAGATTTCATATTTAATATTTTTTTGGTTCTTTTCGAAAAAATGACATGCAATCGATTAAGACGTCAGTTAGGTCATATTATTTTCAAATATAATATTTAAACTAAAACAGATGAAAGTTAAAAAGTTATCAAAATCATAAACGCGCTATTATGACATCAAAGTGAATTGAAAAGTAAGTTGATAAACAATATTTTTATTTTTTCACGCACGTTGTATTACGATGATCCTGGCTATTAGATATCTAGATATTATATCAAGGTTATGAAATATTGTATAGTTATCGGTTCTTTATTCATGCACAAGATTTTGGCGTCTGTCGTCGAAGTCTGAAGTCGAGCTACTAAAATGCGTTTAAAATGCAGTGGAAGTAAAAAATTGAACAGCATTGGCACCATTGACCATTATAAAAAGATTATTTGTATTCACAATATATAACAGATCTCAGTTAAAGGACAAAAGTTACTTACATATCCTTTAAATTAACGTGTTTAATTTGAGTAGCCTGAAACAAAAGAAAAATACATTAGAGGTAATCTAGTATGGAGATTCTAAAAGACATCCTTAAGTTTACGGTGCCATCCAAACCTGCTTCCGTGGTCAGAGACAATGCGTCTTTGAAAAAGCCGCACGTAGGCGACAGTGCACTGATAAGAGGGCTGATCAATCATCGGCTAGGCCTACCTCACCGGTGTCATTGAACTTTGCCCGTCGAGAGCCACCTGACGGGATCAAGTTTTGGACGGGACATCCGAAACGTTAGCATTTAAAATTAGTTACTTGATAACGTGAAAATGCAGTCGCGGCTAAATTACGTAACAAAGTAAACACAACATCTTTCCGAGAAACAGATTCGATCATTGTTTATCTTACAAAATGGTGAAACGCATTAGAATTTCAAATAACTGTAATTTCACCAAAATCGAACGGACATAAATCTCGAAAACTCATCTCGGTTGCACCCCAGGGCAAACTTTTACGGAAAAATTCAATTTCTTCTAAAATCAATCGCCTTTAAATAAAATGTCAGGCATGCTTAATAATGGGTTTGTAGCAGATATTATTTATAGACGGTGTTGACATGACGTAAAAGTTAAAAGTTATCAAAATCATAAACGCGCTATTATGACATGAAAGTGAATTGAAAAGTAATTTGATAAACAATATTTTATTTTTCACGCACGTTGTATTACGATGATCCTGGCTATTAGATATATAGATATTATATCAAGGTTATGAAATATTGTATAGTTGTCGGTTCTTAATTCATGCACAAGATTTTGGCGTCTGGTAGTGTATGAAAATTTAAAATATTCTGTCACATAGAAGTCGAGCTACTAAAATGCGTTTAAAATGCAGTGGAAGTAAAAAATTGAACAGCATGGGCACCATTGACCATTATAAAAAGATTATTTGTATTCACAATATATAACAGATCTCAGTTAAAGGACAAAAGTTACTTACATATCCTTTAAATTAACGTGTTTAATTTGAGTAGCCTGAAACAAAAGAAAAATACATTAGAGGTAATCTAGTATGGAGATTCTAAAAGACATCCTTAAGTTTACGGTGCCATCCAAACCTGCTTCCGTGGTCAGAGACAATGCGTCTTTGAAAAAGCCGCACGTAGGCGACAGTGCACTGATAAGAGGGCTGATCAATCATCGGCTAGGCCTACCTCACCGGTGTCATTGAACTTTGCCCGTCGAGAGCCACCTGACGGGATCAAGTTTTGGACGGGACATCCGAAACGTTAGCATTTAAAATTAGTTACTTGATAACGTGAAAATGCAGTCGCGGCTAAATTACGTAACAAAGTAAACACAACATCTTTCCGAGAAACAGATTCGATCATTGTTTATCTTACAAAATGGTGAAACGCATTAGAATTTCAAATAACTGTAATTTCACCAAAATCGAACGGACATAAATCTCGAAAACTCATCTCGGTTGCACCCCAGGGCAAACTTTTTACGGGAAAAAATTCAATTTCTTCTAAAATCGCCTTTAAATAAAATGTCAGGCACGCTTAATAATGGGTTTGTAGCAGATATTATTTATAGACGGTGTTGACATGACGTAAAAGTTGCAAAAAAAGTGTAGGAACGCCAGGAGGTGTGTCTGAAAGGGGTTAATTTTCAATTTCGAATTCGCCGGTGGCCTTTAAGTATTAAGAGAGACCGATTAAAATAAATTCATGAATATTATACACTGAGAAATGGGCGTATAAATATTTTAACATAGCTTCTTAATCATGACTTTGATTAACATTTCTTCCGATCGATTAAAATTTAACGGTGACTTGGAAAGTTTTGAAATCAACGCCGATGTCTCTTGATAATACCGAATTATATGACAGGTAATTAAATTAATTAATCAGAAGTCTGATAAGACTTTGCCACGGAACTATCAGGTGTTCCTCCATTTCGAGTTTCAACATTAGGACCACTGAATCGCAGAATATCGGCGTGAAGTGGTGGTACTAGTAAACGGCTACGCACCTGTCCCTTTAGTAGATGTTTGTGGGCGGCGGTAATCACTTAACATCGGGTGAAATGCATAACTCATTTGCCCTCTACTAAATTTTTGTGCATACGTTTTTGTTAACTTGTCTATTAAGATATGAGTTATTAACAATCAGACCAATATCTAAGCTAATAAATAAAAAAAAAGCGCAATTTATTGAACCCATATTCCTTTGGTTAAAAATAGAACGCATCCTAAACTGAACACCCTCACTTGTCGTGTTTAAAACAGATTACCTTGTACCGTAAACGTTACTTTTGCATTAATAGGGTGTATAGTACAGAAGACTCGTAAGGCAGCTAAAATTAAATACAACACGAGTAGAGCAATAAAATCGAAGACGATTAAAAAAGCATAATAGGACGTCTACTCGTAACTTGGTCTGAGGACCTCATAAAGGCCGCAGGACGCAGGTTTAGGTCGCTGAAATGATGATAATTACGAAGCAAATTGAATAAGCACCTCACTCCGTTAAGGATGTTATTCTGCTAACTATACACAGCGGATTATGTATCTTATTTTATTAGCTGCCAATTGACTGGAAACGGATAAATGAATCACGATGTTTTACAATGATTTAATATAAAAAAAATTAAGTACTTATCAGTTGGTCGGGGTACCATGCGGCAAATAGATATTTAAATCTATCTTCCTATGGGACATATTGATATGTATCAGGCCCATACAGTATTAGTCCATTTCTATGCATAATATACAATGGGACCTCTCCATTAATCGAATTCAAATCGATCGAAATAATTAGGCAATCACAAATTGACCCTAGACAACTTTTTCTCGAATATTAGCGTCTACCTTGACTTCAGAGGTTTTACTGTATGATATATATGGTCGTAAGTCGAACTATCTGACGGCTATCATTAAATAAAATCATAAAAAAGAATTATATATAAATATAATGAATTTTTCACGGACAAATATTATTTCTGAGACTGCTAACGCTACCCAGTTGACCGAGTCTATTAGTTATGTCTCTCGCCAGAAGGTGAGATAAATAATTAATGTCGGGAATTATATGTATGTACATTACTTTTTGAAGTCACCATACAACTACGACTACATCTAATTGTTAGCGATTATTATTACTTTAAATAAATTAGACCACTGAGATATACGATGGGACGTTGGATCAAATTGATATTTGCTTATGAGTTTTCTGTTTTTTATGCACATAACGATCGCTTGCACACAGTTTTGTGTCTGCTGCACCGGGGGTTATATCTCCATTTATATACGGGAGTTAATAAGGTAGGTGAAACGCTTATTACAAGGAATTACAGAACGCGTGAACTTATGTATTTCGAGAACAATGAGTTTTCAAGTCAGTGAATACAAAGTATAATATCTAATATATTCGGAGCTTTGCTGGAGTTTCTTCGGTACTTTTTCTCCCTTCTCCTGCCTTCCGAAGTGGTGTTTAAAGATTCTTACTTAAATAAATGTCTTGATAGTCTTCCGATAAAATTTACCGACCGAGTCGACGTCCTCTCGGGTGCCCTCGATACGGAATCCTAACGCGATTAGACGAACCATCTAAGCCCAGGTACCCTCTCGGAGGCCCTTGCCACGTGTTGCTCTCGATAGAGGTTCACACTAAGAGACCTAAAAGCTCTGCCACGTCTTAAACCCGGTGAAACGGTTGCGCTTTAAGCGCTGTTGCACCGAAAAGTTCAGCTTCTCTGGACATTCAGCGTAGGTTCGTCAAAAAATAAATAAAGGAGGAATATGAAAACTTCGCGCAAGGGTACCTAAAGAGGACTACTAATTTAGTACCATAACGAAGCGACAAAGGCCGGAGGGCGAGCATATAAAATAATCAACGGTACGTCTCAATAAATCGCAGATTACCCGCTGACAAAAATGCAACACACGACAAGACATTAACTTCACGTGTCGAGGCGTGCAATAAAAGTGAATGTGTCATTTTTACGACACACCACTTGTACATTTGCAAACACAGTGGGGGATGACACCCACCTGCCGAGATAATTATGACTGCCCGGCGATATATTAATTAGGAGTTGACGAAGTGCAATATGCGCTGCGAAAAATTTATTTTCGAACAAAAGCCATATAAGGTCTGGACCTGTTTTTAAAACTTACGAGTCATTTTTTTATGACGAACTTACGCTGATTGCATATAAAAGCTGACCGCAAAAGTTTCACCGGGTTTGGCAGGTGATAGAGCTCTTAGGCCGCTTAGCCTGAACCTCTATAGAGACCAACACAGCGCAAGGTGCCCTCATGGCCCTCTATGGGGCGCCCGTGTGGTGTAACCGCTTCACGGGCGTCCGGCGCTGCAGAGCTAAGCTCCTTAGCCTGCAGCGCAAGATGGCCATTCGATCGCACGAGGATACCGTACGGTATCTTACGAGGCGGCCGCTATCCTGGCTCGGTTCCCGCCGCTCGACATTTTGGCGGAGCTGGACGCGCGCGTTTACACGCGCGTCCGGGCCGTCGACGGCGGGCCCGGGCCGACCCTGGATGCGGGAGAGGTGCGTCGGCAGGAGCACAGGCGGGCGATAGAGGTGTGGCGCGAGCGGCTCTCGGAGCGACGTTGCTCGCGCCAACGCATCGTCTGTGCCTTCCTGCCGAACTTCGAAGCCTGGCTACGTAGGAGGAATGACGCGCACGTCACCTACCGCCTGACACAGGTACTCACCGGGCACGGGTGCTTCGGTGAGTACCTGAACAGGATAGGCGCGAACCGACCGCGCAATGCCACCATTGTGGCTGTGACCGGGATTCCGCGCAGCACACGCTTGCCGTGTGCCCCGCGTGGGAGGCGGAGCGGCGGATCCTGGTCCAGCAGATCGGGCAAGACCTCTCCCCGCCGGCGGCAGTAGCGGCTGCGCTGGCGGGGAGATCTAAATGGAAGGCGCTGGTCTCCTTCTGCGAGTCAGTAATGGCCCAGAAGGAGATCGCAGAACGGGATCGGGAGAGGGCCGATCCCGTTCGGAGATGGCGCAGGCGGGCCGGTGGCAGACCGGCCCGCAGCCCTGTAGTTCTGGGCTCTCAAGAATAAGACTACGGTATCCCCTGCCTGTCGTATAAGGCGACTAAAGGGGCCTCAGGTTCACTGGGCGACAAGGGTGGGGGCCTGAGTCGTCCACCAAAGTGGACCCGGGAAGAAGGCGACATCGGCTGGCCCGTGTCGCCTTGCGCTGCGATTTGCCAGGAGGTTACCCTCCCCGGACGTGCTCTCCTTGAGCACAGTGCAGAGGGGCTCCGGTGCGTTCCACTGGAGATCCCGGAGCCCCTCGTCATGCACCGAGGAAAGGGCCACCGGGGAGGTTTTAGTGGGTAAGAACTCCACATAACCGCCGCCTTCCCCAGAAGGCGCGGTAACTTTCTGAAGATTTCCTCCCCGTAAACAAAAAAAAAAAAAAAGATGCCCTAAGACGGCTTAAGTGGTCACTATGCACGCTAGCATGTGAAAGTAAGTAGGAAATGCCAAAAGCTTTAGTGTAATAGAGTCGGATTCACATCTACCAAATATAGGTATAGATTCCAGATATAAAATCTATTTTATATCTATGATATAACATGCTATAAACGCAGTTATAGAATAAAATAAGAATAAGGCAGGCATTGATGATTTTTTTCATAAAGAAAAAAGGGGCGTTCAATTGATAACCTATTCTAGCAGCATTTATTATTAATATCATCGTGTCGGATAGTACAAAAGTTACTGCTAGTAGAAAATTTGTCGCTTAATAAAATCTCTCCACATTAACAGTAGCTCTACAAGTCAAAACCTCTGCAATCTTTTCGCTCATATATCTTATATATAAAATTCTCGTGTCACAATGTTAGTTACCATTCTCCTCCCAAACGGCTTGACCGATTGTTATGAAATATGTATATTCTGTAGGTTTGAGAATCGGGTACTATCTATTTTTCATATCCGTAAGTGGTAAGGGTGATAAAATGTGTTATTTTTATTTTTATGATTTGGCATTAAAAAATATACAACTCCAAATTTTGACCATTCTACCACCAACCCCAATTTTTTATTTCTATATTTGTACTTTAATAATGTTCAACCTTTGATGGTCGATACTATTCGATATATACTCAACTGTTAATTATTGTTTTAACAACCATGATCCATAGCTCATACGGTAATACAAGAAGTTAGTTATTTTTTACATTTTGTCAACTGCTAGTATTACTATAATATTGTTTATTATTTTTTAGAAATACTTCTTTAGTTTACTATTAATCAACTTCATCCTCTAAGTGACAAAAATTTCAAACGACACAGAATTCTATAAATGATTTATGGGATAACTGTTATTATTATGCCTAAAACGCCACATTATTCTTCAAAGATACGTACAATTTTAACACTTATTTTGGTAATCATAAGTCTCAATTTAAATGAGAACAAAACAAGAGCGTATTCGATATTGCATTGCGTCGTCATCTTGTTGTTTTTGACAATCATCTGATCCGTTACGTCGTTTATTCCAATGGTAATGATAGCATAATTGACACAGGGCATCTATTGTTCCTATTGTGTTCTATTGATATTAAGGTTTTGTCGCCTTGTAAGCGAACGACATCGCTTATTGTCTTAAGGGTCGTCACTCACTTTTCCCCTTTTGACGGTAGATTAAGAAAAGGTGGAGCAGTAATGTGAAGACATTTGAAACAGCTCGGAGTGTTTCATTTGCTCGTTTTATTACATTACTCATGCGAACAACGCAGACACGTGTTAATGTCATATCATTAAGTGATTTAGTGGGTATTTGCCTTTTTCTATTTAAATGGTCGGCTCCTACATGCTCTTTGATTCTAATTGATTCGGTATACGGATATCACTAACAGTGTAGACTTGTTTACATGTTACAGTGTAAAGTTTTGAACTTGCTTGCTTTATTTACTATTACCATTAACAAATAAAAATATAACAAATGTTAAACATTTTCACTTTATTTTCACCAGTGATAGGTCTCCATTGCCAAGTAGGACTACCCAGGTTCCTACTTCTAAGCTTCTACCGTCAGGAAGTAGTGTATTAGTTTAAAAATTGTCCGAGCTAATGAGATGTCATGAATTTGACTCAACGTAGAGACAAATTCGTAGAAATGACTGATAATCTCGTCCGTCTTTGTGCAAAAGATCAAGCTTTTTAATTTCATAAAATTATAAGGTTTTATAAATTATATACCTATTTAATATCTTGCACTAGATGGCGATAATAATTAATTTCCGAAGCAGACATCAATAGAGAAGTTCGACAGTGGTTATGGCCGTGAATAATCCCCATGTCTCGACGCTCCGTTTCAAATAAGACATAAAACTTAACACGCCAAGTGTCAAGAGAGCAATCACTAAAACGTAATCCTTCGTGTCAAAATAATTGATATGTGGCCAGTGTATCGTGTATGCGGGCTTTGGAATCATAAAGGCCTGCCACGTTTTACTGTTCCAGAATCAACTGTTGATTTGGAACTTATACGGGCCGATATTAAAATTAAGCCGTAATGTCTCTATCGCTTTGAACATAAATTTAATTTCGGCAGATGTGGTTGTAATTTATAAACGTAAAGGCAAACATGTATGTTATATGATGCATAAACTGACCATTTCATGTTCTTTTCTATTGTTTCCTCAGCACTTTGGGTCATGACCAACAAAATAGCTGTTATACCCATTACAGTTAAAGTTACAGCCTTTATATATAGAATATATATGTCCCACTGTTGGGCGCAGGCCTTCTGTGTAAAGCGAGTATAGGGGCAAAGTCCACCACGCGGCCTAAGTGCGGATTAGCAGACTTCACATGTTTTAGAAAAAAATCCTAAGACATGTAGGTTTCCTCACAATTTTTTTCTTTCACCGCCGAGCGCGTGGTAAATCAGCACATAAAATTGCAACAACAAATTTATTGGTGCCGGCACCGAGGATCGAACTCGGGTTGCTAGCGTACTACGCAACTTGAGCCAACCGCCCGGACACTGAGCTGCCACGGCTGCGCCCAGCACAGTACGTTAATAAAACCTTTTCCATACTAGACCAAGAGACAGAAAATAAAATATTATGTCTGGCTTTAATCTCTTTGAACAAGTGTTTTTTTAAACAAGTGGCATGTTATCTAGGCAATTGAATTTTTACGATCACAATATAGCGCCGTTATCCGATCACGGTTAGGCGTTAAAAACAGATAGTACAAAAATAAACAAAATCACATCGCGAACCAACGAATCCAACACCTCTTTATCACATTAAGGCAATAATCACACGAGATGATAGCCCGATAACTATCGGGGAGCACCGCGAAGTACTACATAAAACTACGTAAGGAATGACCCGTTAAAATCGGATTCCCGCTTTCGTTTCGAGCGATTAATCGGACGAAAAGCCGATGGATCGAATGTCGGGAGCATTTATCGAGCCTAATTGCGACCACCGCGCCGCACTTCGGCTCAGAGCGTGCTGGGTGGTGTGATGGCCGGCCACGATACCCTTGGGTCAACCATAATTTTACTACGTTTACGGGATATTACTGAATGTCTACTGTCACGATAAACATAGATATTGAGAGCATAAAGATGTCTTTTTATTCCACGGTTATGTCATGATACTGTTAACATTGTTGAAGTAAAACTTCTTTACGTACGCTTGACTTAAGGAGTAAGGCAGTGAGAGCGTTACGAAAAGTGTGGTCGGGAAAGGAGAAGGGAAGTTTAGAGGGAGATATAAATTAGTAAGACTGTAGGAGCTAGAGAGACTAGTGCATCCATTCACCTTATCTTGTTCAATCTAACTTATTATTTAAGATTGTTATGACTTATTCAGTCTCACACTTTCTTTTGTCCCTAGTCTGGGTTAATCAGATATTCTTGAAGACGGCTGTATTGAAGAATGTATGAATAGAAAATAAGCATGGCCACCCTAACGAATATCGCTTTTCGGGTGTTGCAAAATTAAGAGTTAATTGTTTTCTTTTTGGCGTCCGGGCACGCGCTTAAATCTCTTAAGCAAGATCGTATTTTATGACAATTAAAGGACGGGCGGAACCCGTACGGATAACGACCTACCCACAAATAAAACGCGTTGGACATAACAATTTTAATCATACTCGTTTACATAAATAACACATAGCAGGCCTTTAATCGAATATCTTGCATAATTTAGTTTTTAAGTGTAAAATTATTGTTTCTGAGTATTTCACGTAGCTGTCTAGAATATAAGTATAGTAAAATAGATAATAAATAAAGCACTTACGCCATCGACAACATCCTGATATGGATAGGCAGAGATAACGGATTTCCATTTTAACAATCCCGTCACAACTCTTTCGCTTCTTGCACATCCATACATCGAATACTTATCCGTTGGATTCGAGTACTTCTGACGTAACCCTTCTTTAGTATGTCACCTATACAGTTGAAATACAGTCGCCTAGGCAAGTAAATCTAGAAATAAATATGAAAACTTGTGTTTGTGCTAATTTTACTAATTTGCAACCAAGGTTTTGAAACTCTATTGGAGTAATTCAGCCTCTACTTTATTAGCCATTAAATTCTTATCCAAGGGCTCGCGGTGAACTTTTTTAGTGATCCGACAGAAAACTAAGGTTATCTATGTAGCCTGAAGAATTAGCAAATTGAAGTGGCAACGGGCCGGCCGTATCAGCCTTAGAACGGGCTGGGTGAAACGAGTTCTTGAGTGGAGACCAATGAAAGGCAAACGTGGAGTGGGACGCCCTAAGACTACGTGGAGCGCTGATCTTCTTTGTATGGCTGGCAGGAGCTGGATGAGTGTGGCTGAAGATCATATTGGAGGTCACCGTCTGACAATAGTACTCGACAACTAATATGACGTTCAACAGTTCAGTCACACGCGTCAAGAATTTAAAAATATGACTAAACCCCAAGGAAATCCGTAAAAACAGTATCATTTAACGTGCAACTAAAAAAAAGTCCTTACACAGAAATTCATGCCTCTATTTTTAGTGAAAACGCCTTGAGAATGCCGGAAGAGTTTACAACACCTCGCCACATTCCAAG
Source organism: Meandrusa payeni (assembly GCA_029286785.1). Taxonomy (NCBI): domain Eukaryota; kingdom Metazoa; phylum Arthropoda; class Insecta; order Lepidoptera; family Papilionidae; genus Meandrusa; species Meandrusa payeni. Next base: position 4,440,375 of record JAGSMX010000003.1, on the reverse strand, counting down.
CGTGTGACAGACAATTTGATGCACTACGCAAATACGCTCGTTAAAGAGGTGTGGCTTCTCAGTATAATTACACCCGCTTGTGTTGCGGTGACGTTGCAATTAAAAAATGCGAGTACCCGCCGCGAGAGCTGCGGACAGCCCGCTTTGCCGACGTTCAATTTTCTTCTGTAACTTTACCAACTTATTGGAATAATTATAAGCCATGATTACCTCGTATACGTACACCAGAGTTCTAAGGATGTGAGAATGAATATGTTTTTACTTAAAGGATTATTATACTATTTGTAAAAACAAAGCTTCCACGTAATTTTTTTAATCCGTTTAGAATACACATGTTTTCATCATAATATGGTCTACAATGTGTAAGAAAATTGAGTGCATGTACTGTGCACACATTTTTGAAACACAATGGCACAAGACACTTGATCAAATTAAGTTATTAATATTTTAGATAACTCTTCAGATCGGTACGCGCCCAAACACATTAAAAGCCCAATACATTTATTTTGCTTATCCTCTGTCACATATGGAACTTAAAAAACTAATGAAAAGTAAATAGCCATTGCTCTCTGTGTCTAACCTGAAAAAGTTAAAAGCATGCCAGGTACCTGGCCCCAGCACGCTTCGAGGTCGTCGGGACTTCTCTGAGTGCCGGAGAAATCCCCTTTTGAGGATGAAGTCCGGTCTTTGCTGGGACCGGCCGGTTGTTGGGGTGTCCTGTCGCTGTCAGATCCGGGGCACCTTACTCATAACGGCTGATGTCATTCGCGGAAGGTTTAGTGCGCAGGGGCTGCCCAGGCCGAGTCCCACACATCCCTCCGGGCCCACCCAGGGTATCGGAGGATGGTTTATAAAAAGATTCCCCGCGTGAACAAAAAAAAAAAGCATGCCAGAGACTAAATTTATATATTTCTGTTGTAAGTAGATTAAAAAAATCCGACCACTCTCTTGACAAGGAAACACATAATAACATAAGTTGACACATTTACCATTACTGGTTACTAAATAAACCAAACATTTATGCAAAAATACATTTAATCCAACCAACAGTAAGGAGCTGGAAAATAAATTGCGATACGAGATCGATTGCCACATACAATAAAGGAACCTTAAATTCCACACATGACACGCAACCAGCACGAAACGACGGTATTACATGAAGAGCAATAAAAGTATTTAAACACGAGAAATGTTTTCACCGTCGGCATCCGCGTGTTTAATAACCGCCAAATATTGCACATGATGACTGACCGACATGTAAACGGAGTGACGTGATACCACCCACCCTTCATCGAGTTCGTTTGTAAAAAAAAAGTAAAAATGACAAACATTAACCACAAATCTTGTTACTGGAAGAGCCTAACAATATCAGTAATTTTAATCACAATAAAACGTTGACTAGATACTTTTCAGAAGAAATATATCAATGGATTTTAGAGAAATATAAAGTTTTTACACGGTTTCATTTCGCGATTTGGAATCAAAATAAGACAGTCAAGAAAGCTGATTACACGGTGCTCCCACGATCTCATGCCCTGGCGGCTTGTAAAGTACGAAACTTGGCGCGTACATGTCAAAAGATGTAATTATGAAGAAATGCAATCAGCGGCGCGCACCGGCGCAAGGGCGACGTTGATTGAGCGATAAATTTATTGAAGATTAATCACCTGATCGCGACAATCGGTAGCCGAAGTCGCTCTTAATTTGAGGGCGGCTCGCAAGGGATATACCTTATCAACAACATCTAATTATCTATACTGGTATTGCTTACACTTACTGACTTTATCAACCCGACATACGATATAACTGATGTACTTCGCAAACCTTGCGGTTGTTAGACCATGAGTTGGAACGATCCAGGAGTTCACGACCTCAACGTATCACTCGAAAAGGCCGACAAGGTACCTTAAACTCATCCGGTGTTGTAGATATTTAAAAAAAAATCGAAATTACAACAAAAGAAAAGAAAACCTCTTCATATAGTTGAGCCTCAATCCAAACGGTTATCTTAATAACTTACTAGCTAACACATGGACGATTACTGTTAATAACATTTAAAAAGACAAATGCATCAATGTACATCCAATCCAATAAACAGTACCGGCGCCGCCGAGTCGCCATAATTCGGGTCATATTTTTGATTCAGGATCTCTGTCGTGACTGACTCTCATGTTGTGACGCTACGCATTAAATATGATCATCTGTTAACTTATTACAGTGGGCATGCAGGAACGCAATCATGAGATATATCAGCAAGAACAAATAAGTTGCGAAATCCAGATGGTTATGGTAGTCATCGTGAACAACAAAAGTTTTAAATAAAGCATGACTGGTATTATCGAAAATCAATATAATTGAAGGGAACAAAAATGATAAAGAACATTTTCCCACAGACGTTTTTGCATTATGAATCGGATCTTCTAGGCTTTTCATCTGGGTATCTTTTCAGGGGGTAATAAAGAACGTCGAGATAACACTTTACACAAAACGACGTAGAACACTCGCGAAAACTATAAATTGAAGGGGCAGACGCATTGTTATTTCCCGTCAAAAATATCAGACAAGGTGATTTAATGACACGAGTTCATACTTGTAAGAGCGGCGACAACCAGCAGATTCATCTTAGCGCGACCTTTGTAACGTATATTTTTAACTTACAACGCTTAAACAATGTAGGCGTAGTCATGGCGCCTGAAAGCACGATATAAATCCTCCTCTCACTTTGAGAAAGATATGGTTCTAAAGCGAATCGAGAGAAACATCAAGCATGCTATGAACGAATCAACACAAATCAAATCACATTTCAGAGTGGTCGTAAATGCTAGCTCGAGGCTGTTTCATACTAAACAGCCTGACTAATTAGGCGCACTAGGCAACAAAGGCTGCGATATACTCTTATAGAAATCAACTTTCCACGTGGCTGAATGGAATCTCGATCCTATGGTGTTGATAATAAGGCCGTACGAGGTGAGTTGGTAGAGTGCGTGTGTTCTGTGGGCCCTGCGATGGCCGGACACGATAGGCCGCCCACGCGGAGGCGCCTCGCCGCGAAATTCGTGAGAAGTGCTCGCCGGCGCCAAGATGTAATGTAATGACCGATAGTACCTGTGTATTGTGTTTACAGCGATAGAGCGAGTGCTATTAATACACTAGCCGATTACCAACACTAGCAAAAATCTACTATATCATATTAAGCATATCATGACAGTCTTATGTATTTTCGCAGTAAACGCTAAACAGAAATCTCTTATTAATGCAGATTATCAAAAACAAATGAGTCGAGTCTTAAGTATCTAAATCAGTGATTCTCAACCACTGTGCCGCGGCACTTTTGTGTGCCGCCAAATTTTGCAAATATATAATAATGTTAATATTATTAAATTATATCATTTAAAAAGAAAAATATTTTTAACATGAATATATATTATTATTTCGTTTATTTAAAATGTTTGTCATAAAATATTTATGCATTGTGTTGTAGTAAGTAAATATTTTTTATCTTTTTCTTTGTGTGCCGCTAAATTTTGAAATCGTTAAATATGTGCCGCAACAAAAAAAGGTTGAGAATCACTGATCTAAATGATCATTAATAGTATATTGCCTTAGTCTGACCTTCATAGTAGTAACTAGCTGTGCTCTGATTGCTGAATTTAACAAAAAAGTTATTTAGTTTATTTTTTCTTTTTTGCATTTTACTGGGCCCTGTTTGTACCGTGGAGGTAATATTACAAATTACGTCATATTTTAGCCAATTTATACGAAAACTTAACAAATTATATACTAAATCCTTCCTCGAGAACCACTCTATACGGTGTTTAGCACAGCATGAATCAGTGTAGATTTTGAGTTTATCGCGAACAGACAGACACCGTGAAGCGATTTTATTTTTACTATTATAGTAGTAATAAAAGTTAGTGATATTTAAATTAATATTTCAAATACACACATATAAAACTACTAATACAAATTATCAAAAAATGCCAGGAAAATCCATTAGACAATGATTTGCAAACCAAATTCATTAACAACCCATCAAAGAGTGAGTATTATTTCATCAGCGGAGTCTGTATAAGATCAACATGAGACTTGGGAAAGCTGCTGTCAAAGCAGCGCCGACGGGGCGTGGCGACACACCTCTCTATTACAGTTCAGCCTCTTGATGGTGCTGCCTTACATTCCCAAGTAGCTAATTAAACTGTTCGAATTTGAGACGCGATTCACGCCTCCGTGCGTTCTATGCAAAACCCTAAAAATATATGCAATTATACGGGTATAGAATTTCAAATGACAACTAGCCCACTTAAAAAATCATATAAATCAGGTTAGTAGATGTAATACTTAAAGCAATCTAACCAACATTTAGGTAAATAGAAAACATAAACGTTGTAGAACAAAACATGCTGGCGCCGATTGTAAGGTTAAACAAGCGAAAGACACAGTCGAAACCGAACACTATGACGGTCGCGAGTGGGTCGTCGGATAGTGTAGGCTTACCGCTGGATATTTGAATACGCGGCCGATTAGCCTGGCTTCTATCAATGTTTAAACAGCAATTATCGGACTTTCATTCGGAAAATATTGCCGAGGGAACAGTCAAAATAAAGAAATTAAGATTGTGAGCAGATAAACTGTGAAATATCGGCGATAAATTCAGCGATCAACAAGCTACGTACGCGTGTAAATTGAATTAAAAGATAAGAGCTGAGGCGAAGGGCTTTCGCGGGGAAAATTAATATGGCTGTTTGACCTGGAGCATATTCAGAGCGACGACCCCTCAGATACAGGCTCATAAAGATAACATTACAACGTAAACTAATGTGTTAAACGCAAGTAAAACATTTAAACTTCAATATGGTAATACAACACGAATATCCCCAATAGAAGCTTTCACGTATAATGTTAAAGAATATTAACATAAGTCAGCTATGCAGAGGCAATAGTTTATTAGCCTTATTTTCGTGGTAAAGCTACAACCGATCGTAGCATTACTTGTAGAATGTAACTATGATTTACAGCGCGTCCGTCGACAACACTACATGCCTGCTTCCCGTCTAAATGTGCATTCTTTAATATAACCATAAAAGAAGTATTTAATAAATGAATTCCTCATTAACGTATGCATTAATTAATTGATTACAAGCTGACGATGCTCGATCAACACCTAAGCCGAAAATTAGCTGACAAAACCATTATGAATATGCATAAAAAAATTATCTCGTTTTACTTAAAATGGTACATTACGGATTTTGAAACTACGACTAACCAACAATTAATTATTATGGTAAAAAACAAAACCAACAATAATAGGAAATTATTATTTTTGCTAAGTGCTTTTAAATTGGCTCTGTTGCTCAAAAATTAATTTGACGTAATATAAGTATGTTATTGTTACTCTCTCTTCTAGTTAGGCTAGCTAATTAAGACGAGAAATTAGTAAAAACTAACCCAAGAATAGAGTGATGTGAATTATATATGTCATGACGTATGGTACACATGGAAATAAAACTTATTAGACGGATGTTATCGTGACAGAACGACATACGAGTACTACAATTACTGCAAGCATACTGTGACCGTGAGCTCCATAAAATGCTTAAAACATCAATTAAAAAATTTAATAACATCCGTAAAATATATTTTATAAAACTATAAGAAAAATGTCGGTAACGGCATACCGTAGATAATCAGAAAAACACCTCATCAAACAAATGAGTCTTTAGAAAAATCTTGTTACGTTAGTTTCGCAAATTATAATTACAAATAATTTATCATATAAACGGTTTTATGGTAAAACAAATATTACACAAATACACAAAACCCATTAAAAACTTGATTGGATTTATTGAAGTGAACAAATGAACGCGTGTTTTGTTATCCGAGAAATTAAATCGCATGTTTTATTTATTTTACAAGATTTATCTCTTAATTTGTTCTATGAGCAAAGTCCGGTATCTACCTTTAAATAATAAAGCCACTGGAAAGGTTAATATTCATCGCAGACCATAAAAGTTCAATTTTGTTAAACATATTTACTGCAACATATATAGCAGTCAGAGCTAGAGGTTTATAATGTTATAAATCACGTGAGAATACCTACCTTATATCTTAATTTGCATCGCCTTCAGCCAACCGTGGACACTAACGACTTACAAACCAAAACAACAAAATTGAACTATCAATTTTAGTGTCCCCAAAAGCAGGGCTATTAAAAATTCATATCAAAGCTATTAAATGGCTTCTTATATTTAAACGATTCATAAACTCTCATCTTGTATGAATTAGGCAAAAATGAAGCTCGCATCCAACATGCACGTATATTATTTTATGTCAATTTGATCTCAGAGCAAATGGCCGTAAAATATAATTTTAAAAAAGAAAAAATTGTGGCAGCCTAGGCTTAGCATTCGCAGTATCACCTCACATTCCAAGGTTTAAATCCGATCCTGATCGTATCAATAAGTTCTATTTGTCAATTACTTTTGTACTATAATAACTTACTATCAAACTGCATATCATTAAGTTGCAATATTGCATACAAACACTTGTTAATAATGATAAAAAGTGGCACACACTCGGTTAGGTTTTTACAATGTTTTTCGTATTTTGTATGATATTTTTGTGTATTTTACTTTTTATAGAAATATTGTAAAAACTTAGCCTAAGGTCTAAAAATAAATAAATATTGCATTCCAGACAAATGAATAATTTTGATTACTAATCAAATTTGTAATCACCACAGAACATTCTAATTATTTTTTTTATAATTTCTTTACCAATACAATAAACGTTAAGGTAAGTAAGCGAAAAGGCTGACAGTAATTAATTTTGAACAAGAAAACTCTATATGGACGTACATGAAACAAGATTTTCACGATCATGTATGAAAATTCAATTATTAATATAAAAAAAATACCTCTTTATGTATTAGTATATAGATCTGTTAACAATTCATTAATAATAAAAATCAACAGAACCTTTCTTAGCCCCCAAAAACTGCAGCTTAAATTACGTAAACGTAATCGATGGCTTGTTTATTGAAATCGGAATGCAATTAAATAATCACATAGTGCCGGCACTTAATCACGGTGAGATATCTTATTTAGTAGCGACTAATGAGCGGTGTAGATCACATTCGGTAATGGTGATACGGGGAGATTAATCAAACGCTTTCGATCCACAACTTATGCGCGGCGATTAGGGTATTCGTGTTGACATAATGGCTGGGCAAACAGCGTTAAACGATACGATTTTTCATTGCGCGTTTAATACCTCTCGGGAAAGTACACGGTAAAATTTAATTGCACCCGCGGTCTATGATGAGCCGAGCCTGTTTCTTAATTTTAATTTTATATTAATTTTATAGCTCAATTCGATCTTCTTCTTTGTCGTCTCCTTCATTGCTAAGTGTCGTGTCTAGCACGAAGTGCTGCGCAATACCTAATTTATATCTTATTTATAATATTTTCCTTTACAATCTTATTTTTCATTACCCGATGAATTGAACTCTACAGGATATTCACGGGGGGACTAAGGCATTTGACATCTCTTGTCAAAGTTATTTTATGGTCTCATATTATCCTATTACTCTTTTGCGTCCCAACGGTGTCGAAAGATTTGAGCTAGCAATAATCTAATGGTTTGAGGTGTAGTCTGTGAAACACAAGGTTGACGATTGAATGATTGATGAGAACTATCTCCTAAACAGCAATAATTTTTGTGGAACAATTTATTAGCCATTTCTTAATAAAAAAATTGGTCGGCAGACTCTGGTATCGAAAACCTCACAAACAAACCTACAATTCCTAATGACGTGTCAGTGACGCTTGCCCCGATTGAGTAGATACAAAGAGTTAAGTTTACCAAGGATTTTTAATCAAGAAACTAAAAACAATTACAAAACTAATGAATATAGTAAATATATATAAGTGTTATTCATGCCAGGCAGTGACGAAACGCACCGAGCGAGCTTCATACTGCAATCAACGAAACGATATCAAATTGTGGACGGTACTTAAGCATATTAAATATAGCGACAATATGGACAAGAAAAGATGGTACACTTAATTTACAACCATAAGATGGTAATGAACACCATAAGGAGACAGCGGCACGTGCATTGGACGGCGGTAATAATAGCATTAAAGATGTAGTAACAACTGAACGCATGTCTGAGAGGCCGGTTAACGCACAAAGCGATCGCGACGGTATCGTGCGTAAGAAGCATTACTAAACTGTAGATACGATCGCATCCATGCTTAGCTAGCACGCGAATAAGACCGGGGCACATTGTATGTTAAACGGTGCGCAATTAAAGGGAACGACGCTTAATAAACACATTACAAGCGCAATATTAGGCGCTCGCGTAGAGTTGACGTGATTAAGAGACGGGAACGTGGGAACAGACGAGGAGAGAGAACATAGCAAGCGTGTAGTTAATTTAAACCAGATATAACATTAGTTTAGACACAATTTACACCCTGTTTCAAAATTACACAACAATATATCAAATCATTGAGACCAAAACGTTTACGCATTGTAGCTAAATTGACTACTCTTGACAGCACCATTTAGTATGATCACTCTTCAAATTCTACGGATACTTCTTACCTGCGATGTGTATATATCTCAGGGCGCTTTATTCGAAGAATACTTAAACTGATCCTGATCACGACACCAAACTTTTTTTCCTTTGACGCAAATTCTTTAAGATGTTATTCAAAGTCACTTAGCAAATTCAATAATGATCACATTTCGACGACAATAATCCTACTTTTAAGTTGTTTGTGCCATTCCATACACTGTGTGTGGGTACCATTACAACGTTGTGGATTGCCAAATTGCTGAAAGGATTGAGGAAATTGTGTAATATGTAGCCAAGAATGCATGCGTCCATGCTAACTGGGACCTTTTTAAAGTACCGAGTATGACATAAATTAATAATAAGGAATATTACAAAATGATTTACAGTGCAATAAATTTGACCAAATACGATAGTTAATATGTTTATAAAAATTCAAAACTAATAGAACAATAGAAAAAAAGACATCCAAAAATATCAAAGGGCTTGAGGTGGCTACCGTTTTATGTTAGAAAGAATAAATTGTAACAGGATATTACTACGAGAACACAACAGGCTTACCGGTCGTTATTAACACCAATTTACTTCCAACAATAGACATGACATGTGTAAATAAAAAAGAGAAACAAAATTGTATACAAAATACACAAAGTATTTATGAGATTATATCATCAAATAAACAGAAATTAAAACATCAAATAAATAGCACACAAGCAATAAAACTAGATATTCAACTGCCGTTACGAACAGCGCCACCATAAAATATGAAATACCATAACGCGAAAGCTCTAAAACCAGACAAGCATTGAACGTCGTCGGGGCACAATGGAAACGTGCTTTTATGAAAATATCAATAATAGTATTCAAGGTAGTTTACTACGCTGTTAATGCACGGCGCGCTTGCAGACAAATTCAATTGACAGGAGCCTCCGTCCCAGCCGCAGGGTGTCCCTCGTTTACATCAACCCGCCTATCTATTTACGCCGGTATTGGAAATAAAATTGAGCGGCGAGATTCCATAGGAAGACTCAAAGGGTGAGATCGACTCTTTATGATCGAATTTTATTGTCGTCATCCACACTGTCGTTTAACGAAAGCCGCGGCATTAGCCTACGAGGAAAATTGAGTACTTGAACTCGGCACCTTTCACCTCAAAGACGGTAAAGGTAACGTAGGATACGCATAAGCGCAGTTAAAACGGCCCACACTGTTACAAAGCGACAGTGCGCATTACGACGCTAGTACGCGAGTACCTGAGCCGATCGTCTCAATACGTTTACAAGATGCGTCTAGTGGCGTTATCACAAAATATGATAGATCGTCGGTTGTAGCGCGACGCTCTCCCACGCGGCGCAGCCGTGATTAATTATAATTCGAATTTTATTCAAAGTGAACAGCGGACAAACTACGATACCAATCAATAAACGGTTCCATACCGACGACGGTACCGACACGATACTACAATTTACTGTTGCCGATAGCACGTATGAAGACGTCAATGCTGCGGTGAATAAGTTGCTTAGATTAGCCCCGGAACAATACTAGCGACATTTCCATTGTCATACGAATCCTCTATAACAATAGCCTAAAGTAGAGTGATTCCATCTATCGGTACCTTTACGATTGCGCAATTGTACCAACGGTTACGTCGTAACCGCACTTACAACTTAACTTTACAAGAAATGTAGCAAGTTTAATAATTATGCATCTACAATTTACAAACGTGAGAATGTTTATTGTGATAGTTTCATGAAAGTTTTACGAAAAAAAATGAGAGGAGCAGCAAGTTCGTTGCGAACCTTTTTGAAGAGAGACACCGACAGCAAATTATTCACCAGTCAAACCGTATACCTGTACTTCACACTGGTATTCTGCGAGGTGTCGCTATTTCCCCGATAGTTCCGGTCCTTTCATACATATTAGACGCCACTGTTGCATGTCTGTCATAAACAATATTGACATTATTTTATCCATTCCATAACAAGCTAGAAGATGATTCAATAGTAAAATGTTGGATCTAAGCCTACGATATTACATTTTGCAGTTTCGCGTTACTATAGATGCATTAGCCGTTAGTTACTCGTCTCACATCGCCAAAACTTCGATATTTTATATACTTTATTGACAAATTACTAACCGAATCGCGACCTAAAGGAACAAAGTACTCGATTGATAAATAGTTATCATTGCTTATTCTTTATATATATCAAATTGTATTCGTAAATGTATTAAATTCATGTATATCATAAGTGTTATTGCCCTTTATAAATTAAAGCTAACTACATATACAAATGATTTAAATAAATTATTTACACCGATCGTAATCAACTCCGACGACGAGCTGAGAAGGCGAGAACACTGAAGGCGAAAGGCGTACACGACTGAATACGTAGCGACAGTAATCACGTCCTTATAACGACATAAATCATAAAGACGAGCTCACAAGCGCCACAAAGACACGTATGACACGCATCCCCGTACCGCGGCACAATAAATAACAGCCAGCACTCTTTCGTGAGGGCAATAAGTCGCATGCGGGTCAGAGGTGAAGTGAATAAAAAACGGCCGACAATTAAATGGCGTTCTTGAAGGTTAATGAGCACAATAAATATGTTGTCGGCACCGCAGCTGCAGACAAACAAATGCACGGTGCCTTCACACGTGAGGAGGGTTATGGAGGAGGGACCATTCGAGACTGTACAGCCATTGACGACAAACGTGACTCGCGCCGAGATTCTTTTATACACATTCAAATTATCATTTCTCAATGGGACTTGCGCGATTAGTCTGTTAGAGAAAAAAATACAATTGCACCATCTCTTGTCTTGAACACATAAAGGCTTTTAAACATGATCAGATGATTTTTTTCAAAAACATATGATGGTTGTTATGTGTTTCATAAACATGTGTACTTTTTTTTTATTTGGACCAAATAAAAAAGCGTTTGTTTTTTGTAACCAACAACAAACAGGGTTTTATAGTATTCTCTGAATTTAATCTATTATTTGTCTTTTAAATTAAAAATTAGCAGTAAAAACCAAACGGTTAAGCATTCGAATTAGCGATATTTCGGGCTTTCAAACCCCGACTAATCTGTAATTGACACCATATACTGTTATAACTATCACTAATAAAATATAGTAAGAAAAGAAGATTTTTACAATTAATAACGTTATACGTACTATATAATTTTGAAGGTTGAAAAACACGTACAAAAATTAAAAAAAAAACGAACCAGTACCGATTCTCTTTGACATATTTTACATTATTTATTTACCAAGTGGCAAATTGCAAAATAAACGAAATTATAACATACCTATAGTATGAATTAATTATATCAGAATATCTTCCTATGCATTCATCTTTATTTTCAACAATTCTGGCATTATATAATCCATCATATTTTTTTGGCGCCGCATAAAAATTAATAATAATAATTGATATACAGCCGTAAAACTTTTTTAAACCAGTTTTGAGATGACATGAAACGAGATGTGAATCACAAGCGCCATGTTTCTACAGAATATATCGCAAATGTTACATGCCAAAATAAATTACTTATAATTAAAATGTTTAATAATTAGGAAATGCATTTTGCTAACAATTATTATAGGTACTAATTTATTTATTTAGTATTTAATAGAAATAATACAGCCAATAGCCTAATGGTTTAGGGTACGATATGCAAAATATATGATCGTTCAAACCCACCATTCGACTATCGTAAACGAGAATGTTAGTAATATTTGCAAATATCATTCTTTTAAAAAATGTTCATTTACTGGATAAATCTATTTTTTTGTGGCGAACCTACGCTGATTGGCCAGAGTTGGTTTGAGAAGTGGCAGAGGTTTTAGGTCGCTTAGCCTGAAACCTCTATCGGGGGTCTTAAACAGCATATCGCTATCTCTGTGCGGAACGCGCAAGATGTGTGACAGAGAAAATCACCTCTCGCTCACTCTCATTGTAAATAACTATTAATCAGTGTCCCTTCCGGATTGGTCGACAAACTTAGTTTCTAATTAGTGCCAGTAAGGACGTAGCACATAAATTGTATAAATAGTAAGAAATTAGAAAATACAAGACATTACAAATCTGGACTCCGAGTGTTATTCTTCCCGCAAATATCGACAATAGTGAAGGCCTCCCACAGGGCAACACGGCCCAAGGGCCCCCGAATAATGTAGAAGTAGAGGTTCCACGACTCGAACAGCAGCTTTACCACGGAAAACATCTATTCTAAAGCTAACCAAATTTAAATATTACTTCGGGAAGCGTTGCTCAGAGAAACTATTAATTTATCAATTGCGATCCATACATAAATAAACAAAATAAAACATTTCGTAAAGCGGCGTACTAATTTGATTTTGTTCGAATAACCCGTATTTCCATAATTACGACTCATATTTTCTTATTTGTTGCACCGTGACGACAAACGCCACCGTCGGAACCACCCCAACTGGCTTCCAAACATTCACACGCAAATGCACCAGACAGAGTCGTACCTGCATTTGATTTATAATGAGGAGGGGACAGGCAAACCGCGGGTGTGAACTCATTCGGCAAACTTCAGCATCCTGGGGCATTAATGACCGCTCACAAAAGTCTCCGCCGCTCGGGGTAGAGTCGCCTCTGGTCCCGTTCTAGAGGCGCAGTGAGAGCGGAAGGGTAGACCATCTTACAATGGTCGGATCATGGCATCGCAGCGGGAAGCGTTTATAGCTGGCGCCTCAGGTCGCAATACACAAACCTTCGTGAGTTGCGCCTATTATCAACGGCGACCTTTAGGCACATTTTTTGCTTTGCGCCTATTTTTATAAAAGGAGCGTGACTATGCCGTTTACGGAATACCGCAGACAACTCGAAATAAATTACCGAAACATGATTATTTATCACAAGTCGCGTTATCATAATTCCTTTCTTGAAGAATGGATCGCTTAAATGGAAACGTAAACCAGTTTTTAATAATAATGAGGAAGTCTGCACTGATAATTTGATTAACGTCTGCATTGCGACGACCGTCTTTAAATACACGAAAAAAATGCATTACCGTGGCCATCATTACATCTCTGTTGTGTTTCACAAAGTTCAGCTAAACACGTTGTGTGAATTAGGCTTGGCTTGTAAAGGGCTTAACGACGAGCTGACGGGGAGACTTGTATGCCTTTTGCTTTAGACGACATATTTGCTTGCTTTTCCAGCAAATGAATATTGTTGAAGAGTCAAAATCAACAGGGACGTATTAACACGGGCCGGAAGGTAGACAACCGTGGGTGTTCCCAACCAGTCTTATTTTTGTATGCACTAACAACCGCCAGTATATTCGGTAATTTATTGAAATTTAACAAAAACACACTTCAGCAAGTTTAAGACATTTTATATCTATTTCAAGTGGCACACCCACTTATTAAATTAGTACAAATGTTAAATTAATATTATTCTAGTCAAGATAGTCCTTTGTTGTCATTAAAACACTTTGGCATACAATATCTTTCAATATCAAATAACAATTGTAATACAGCCTTCTATAGGTTTGCTTTAATCTGTTGGAGATAATGCTTATAACATAGCTTGAAATAAGACTTGATAGATGTCATAGAATATCCACCGTATACAATGTTCCTATGTAAATATTCAATATACTTAAAGGCTATTTACGAAGCTCAAATAATTAGAGCGTACGACTCTCATTACAAAAACCAAATAATCATAATCCTTTGCTTAATAGACTGCGCGTATAACTTACGAAATCATGAATAGAGAACCAGAAAAACTGTGTTTCAACTATAATTTAAACACACAGTCACGTACCTCGAAGAAGTGGGTTCCGATGAATAAATTGTCTTTATCTTTATTCTATCACAGTGATACGATAAGAGCTTATTAACTATATCAAAAATAATTATCAAATCATATTTTATTCATCAAAAGCGGTAAAATCTTAAACAGGCAGAAATTTAAATAGTATGTGCATACATAACACTACATTTTTAGACGGTAATTTGATCTCGAAGAAGGAGACAGAAGCGCCTGTACGAAACCGAGGTCAAACATGATCCGAAACGATGGTAAAAAAAACGTCAAGCACACCGGTGCCTAGCCGAAACGCCGCCCTCTGTTTTAGAGACGAAAGCAAACAATACAAAGATAGTGGACAAACAAATGTAAATGACCAAAATGTGAACGTCATGTTTGGCATTCCCATAAAGTAACGTTAACACGTCATTAGAGGTAATGATGCCATGATTACGGGAGGGATCGGGTGCAGTGGAGCTGAGGCGATTGCATTCTTACTGTGTGGTCTTACACCTTTACAAACACGGGACTGGACTCTCGTATTTGGACCACGTGCCTCGGAAACTTTGATAGATGTTTGTACTTTCACTAACCTTGACTTATTATACTTACAGAGATAATTGAACAAAAAACAAATTTATCATTAAACATATGGGAACAGGGTTTCTATGATAACCAAATTATTTTTATCTACGATCAGTTAGTTAATGATTATCAATAGCGTTAATGATGACATTGACATAATCTTGATTATTGAAATTGAAACTTTGCCAATTTATTTTTTGACCAATTGTTAGAACACGAGTCAATCCGATAATGTTGTGAAAGCCTTCGGGATAACAATAGTTATCAACTATTATGAAATCGGTGTAATACGGATAGCGGTAACTGACGTTTCATACCACTATGAAATATGGACAAAATGACATTTATAATTGATAATTATTTCACGCAATCTAGAATAATCTCCAGATCTCGGCTCAATCAAGGTTACTACTTTAACTTTTGAAACACAAAAGTATTTTTTATTTTATATTTTTTATATTACAAAAAACAAACCCTTTCTGACGGTAGTAGATTTAGTTATGACAACTCTCAGTAAATCATACAGCAACAAAAATTCCAGGTCGTCCTTTCCCAAGAGGAGAACTCCGATCGAAATTATTTATCGCCGGATTATCATTCGATCTTCGTAATCGATACGGGTGCTGTGAGATAACTACGCACTGCTGATCAAATTCATAAAAAATAAAGAAATTATTGCGATTAAATTATATTTCGAAATGCATAGTCTGTAATGAAACAACTCATTAAATTATTATATGTAAGAAAATAAAGACGAGATGTTTAATTTTTTTTTGATTCGTATAACAAATGAATAAAAAATACGACGCATGTCAAAGCTTCGCCCAAAACATTACTGTGTCCACTATAATTTAGGTCGTATAAAAGTAATATTCAATCAACAGCCAACAGATCCGTTGGTGGTCCAAAACAATGCAACGGTGACACAACAGCGACTCAGAAAGCGGTGGCTTACTTCAGCGAATACTGGCAATAACACTCGCGGTACAATTCAACGGTGGCGCGTGTCCGTTGATTGAGCGCCGTATCAACCGAGCCACCCACATACGAGCGTCGTTCGCACTGTACGAGCCATCGTTAACACGATTTAGATCCATGATACATTGAGAATAATTGTGGGAAACGTTAGGACACTCTGGTGCTTCATATACTGGTGTTATGCAATATCGCGCAGTTAATCTTTTTTTTCTCAGGTTTAATCTCAGGAACGGTTATGTTTCTGCATTTTTTCCATGTTATTAACGGTTACAATTTTAAATTTGCCGCATACTAAACTTAATTTTCTGAGATATATGTATATATATGTACTAAATATATTTAATAATTTTATATTATTTATTTTATTTATATATTTCAAACAAAAGCTTTTTAAAAGTAATTTAGTTTCGTTCGCACTATTTTTTCTATTATTTACACTAATCATGCGATAAACACTTCCTTAAATATGATAATGATTATCATAATAAAAAAAATCCATATTTGAACATCGACACTTTAGCTCTGCAGTTTGTTACTTACCAACGCTAATGTTAAAGACACATTTGGGAAATATAAAGATACCACATGAATGTGCTTTTTATTTACTTTATATTAAATGCATTACACCACATTGTTTTTGATTACATTGAAAAGTGGCAGAGCTCTTAGGTCGATTAGCCTGAACCTAGATTGGGAGTAATACTGCGTAAAGGCTCCGACAAGGCATACATCACATTGTAACCCAACATCAAATGTTAAAGTTTTATTAAAATTCAATCAGAAGAATAGGTACAATAATGAAAATTATTTAGAATTAGATATATTATAAGAAGAAGCTATATTTTTCTAATTATTAGAGCTTCAAACATATTCCTGGTTGAGAAACGAAAACTGAATAGACTGATATTTTTATACCTAAAATTTATACATAAACAAAAAGACTTACACTACTGTGAAGATATTACTAATATTTTCGCTTACTTAATAATAACTTGCATTGTCGGAAAATCAATAAATATGTTCGACTAATTACTGAGTGATAAATACATAGCAAGAGTATTTGAAAAGACGGAATGCAATAACATGCTAACGCACAACCCATAAACAGCCGCTTGTTCAAGCAAATCTCCTCGGACATAACTAACAAGTGGCTAAGCTTCACCATAAATTTCCTTTGCACATCATGCGTAATTGTAGATTGAAATAAATCAATAAATAAAACCATGTCAATAGTAATGGTGAACATGCGTGGTTCTCGCCGCGTAACTCACTTGTTACGCCCAATAAATTTTAATAAACCTAATTGGATGACGACAGAAAGTTCAAACATTCCCAACGATATTGATTTAAGAACCCACCGTTATAATAATTTGAATCTACCGCGCCATTAAATATTGCACCGTATTTATAAATCAATAGTCCTGAATAACTACGTACATTTAGATAGGCCTCATTTGAGAGACGAATCCTGAGGCGTATCTTTGGCGCTGGATAGACGGTGTAAATCGAGACGCCAAAGAAATTGGCATAGGAACCTGGAGGAGTGCGGCCATGGATAGACCGAGGTGGAGGATGTTGCTTGACCAAGCCAAGGCTCACAAAGGGCTGTAGAGCTTATAGAAGAAGAAGTCCTGAATAACGTCACATGAAATAAGTTACATGTTAATTGCGTATACTGATAGATAGGGCCTTAAGCGAGTGATAAATACATGACTTAAACATATGTCATGTTGAAATGACGTAAAATAGTTGAACGATCGTATCCAACTCCTCTATTCATACCAAGATATAAGCAAAGCAATCGGCTATATATTACTGCGCAAATTGGCCATCGACTATCATTGATTAGCAGGAGTAACGGTCGCACGCAGTTGTCGAAGTCCATATTCGCAAGAGAATTTTCCTGTAGCGCCGCCATCCAATATACCAAAATAGTCGTTGCTTAATCCATGAATATTCATACATTAAATCTCCGTGCAAGCTTTTTTCTTCTGCCAGAATTAACGTTGACGGAAATGAAGCAAAAAAATACCTGATAATGACCTCACCTCATCAGACGTAAAGCAGACGGGGCGTAGCCATCACGATAACCATGTCCTGGTATCGACGGTGACATCAACATAATGATTCCATTGATGAAAAAAAAATACCATAACATGTTCGAAATAACCAAAACGATGACGGCACTACATCAACAGTAAAGTTTGACGCAATTGCGAGTTACCGACTTAGAGACAATGTGCGATTATGTTTAATCAGTACATTAACACGCCTAAAACGGGAAGAAAAAAACAAAGCGTTTCCAAAAGCTATCACGGGCACAGACACATCAGTGAGCAGAAAGCCTGTTTATATTACCTACATGGCGACGCAATCAATAATTTGCTAATCTATTCCTCGCCTAACTCAATTTTAGCACGTCGACACTAATTACCAATTAACACGCGCCGTGATTAAATCATAGGATCCAGCAAAACAACGGAAATCCCGTAACTAGACTTTTTAATACGGACATGAAAATTGCAATTTTGGTACTTACTTTTTTACCGTCGACCAAAATATTTATTCTTATATGTGATCACTCATAACTAGCTGCAGTACTATAAACTGTATCATTTTGAAACCGGTGATGATAGCTAATTCTACAAAATGGTATGCCAACAATCAAGATCATTAAAATAGAATTCGACTTTCAAAAGAAAATTCTCTCTCTGAAGATCAAAATCACAATATTTAAAAATTTGGTTTGTGCGAAAGAACTAGTGATCGATTTTTTGTTTTGCCTTATTAGGCGTATTCGTCTTGAAATATCGACGATGTATGTAAGGATTTAGGATCTTGACCTCATAAATAACCTTACCCGTTTTTTATATTATCCTATGATTAACCTTAAACAACTATTGCCGTCAGGACGCCGTTAAACACACTGTGTATCAATCAATTACGGGAAAGAATAGAAATCGATTGTACGTACATACATTACCGGTTTTCCTGGCCGATCAAAAATCCTACAAGTCAACATGCATCCTTGATAAGGCAAAGTTAATCCTAGTTTTCAGTTCGTATTTTTACGATCGTGTAACATAATAACATTACGTTTCGATACACGATAAGTGCAATGAATTTGTGTCTTTCGTTGTAATCGGTCCAATACACCGAATGGACGATATCGAGCGACGTTACTTACTACTCAGTATTCCCAAGAGTGTCATCGTTTTATGACTTTTTTATTCGGCGCGATGCGACGGCCGGAGAAATGCAATACCATTCCCGATTTCCATACTGATACTAAAGTGAGCATGATATAGACGCTATAAATTAATCATTTGGACCAATCACTGAGCGATAAAAATTGTGTAAGCATTGAAATATTTAAACATGACTACAATTGCAAATGACATACACCCACTATTACTCGAGCTCTAAAATAAAACCATTTATATACCATACGGATAGTGTATAAACAATTTGAGTATAAAGACTATTTAGCACCCATTAGCAGTAACAAATTAAAACATTAATTTATTAGATTTCATCAGCAGCGTTACATTTTATTTCAAATATTTCGTCTTGTAGATAAATATTTTAATATATTAAGAAAATTAGAATAAAACTCCAAAATTCAAAATTTGTTTTTTGATTCCCCTGAAGATTCAATTCACATAACAATACATCGAGAAACACATTAACTAGTGACTCTATTGCCGATTCACACTTCTTTGAATGAAATCAATATTTTCCCATGTCGTCCGGAATATAATGTGTTATACGGGAGGTCTTCTCTATACGGTTTGTATGGCACGAAATATTCATAAATAAAGATATTACGACGAGTGTATACTTGTCACCGTCAGAACTGTTTAAAAAAAACGTATAAAAAAGGAACTCGTTTAAAGTTTATAACTTTATAAGGCGTGTGTGTGCATAATGGAGTGAACAACGATCAAAGTCATTGCACCAATTGTGCGCGTTCACACTAGAGGTGATATCGTATACATTGTGAAAAGAAAATATTGCTATTGTCGCGAGTAAAGAAGTGCTCGGTTGATTGATATGTTGCGTCTGGCGACCGTCGGACAAATCGCTTTCGCCGATGAAAGTCAAAATACGTCGTAAAAATATTTACTACAAGCATGTCATGTCTGAAACATCATGCTTAACATAAAAGCAGTCTCATTCTATTTAATGTTATCTTTCAAGGGCACAGATATATATTGATAATGTGATATTGTACTCACTCACGCCCTTAACTCGGAGATTTCAATTTCCTCTCTCGCATCCACATGCATACATAATCACATACGGTTTATCGATTCTAAATGTTTATAATGTCGCACTTCTTTAGTATCTACTCTATTCTGTTGCTTCATTAAACTAGGAAGTCCACTGTCCCCGTTTCCAGTCGCTAGATCATTGATATTTTAGTATTTCTTTAACCATTTATCCTTCCGACATGTCCACCCTTTCTCTATTCTAGTCAAAATATAATCTTTAAAAACACACGTTTCCCTTGTAACACAATTACCTTATAGTGTAATCTTTACTATCATGCTTACTCTGCTGTTTACTCTACTTACTGTATATTATAGTGAGCAATGAAGAACGAACGGTTTTAATAAAATGACAACCAAACAACCTTACATACGAATAACTTGCTAAATCAACAAATCTAAGTGAAGAAGAAACAAAGTCAATGAGAAAGGCTTAGTACTGAATCAAAATTACAAAAAAATAGATGGCTAGACGATATCAAATTACACCTACCGATTGCCATTACGGTAATATCCCTTTATAACTCAAACTAAACAAAACTATCGAAATTTATGAGTGAGATCCCGATGAATAAAAGAACGGAATCAAAGCGCCACGGAAACCGAATAAAGGAAATATTTCTTAGAGGAAAGAAAAAAAATTCAAAAGATGGAGAGATAAAGACGGCCATTCAATGTGCGCGGTAAGAGGCACCCGCTGCTTTATCAAATACGAGATTAGTCCTTTCTGAGTCGTGGCCGTTCTTTTATAAGGGACAAATATTTTGACACGCTGGTAGGCAAACACACGGCAGATGTGTAACGGGATTAAGGTCAAACCCGTACGTATAATTACACTTAAAAAGGCATATTCTTATCTCTATGGATAAAAGATGTACAAATAAAACGTTTAACGTTATTGTCAGTCTTTTTCTGTGTTATCTATAAGTGACTTAGTGTAATCAAAATCTCAGTTTAGGCTGTAAAAAACGAAAAACTTCAAAAGAGCCACCGCAAATCCTTTCCAACAGGAATTTGAGTCAGTAACATTTGATTTTTTTTTCTGGTATAAAGCTGCTCACATCACTAGAATACAATAATATTTGACAAAATATGTTTAGCATACAATTATGGGACCTTAACCTTATTTTTCCACGATGACAGTTTTAAATACTGTTATTCAGTTGTCTAGCGTCCTTTTTAATGACCGCATCTGCGACATTAATTTCACTCCTATGCTTATTCTGCCACAGCTTTCATATGCTAGATTCATATTAACATGCATCTCATTGACATTTAAATAAGAGTGAACACAACATTGCATTGCCAGGTGATTCTGCTTTGACACATCATGACTCGCCTCTATGGACGTACCTAAGATGATTGGTTAAAGAAGCTGACCGCTACAATTTTACGAGTTAGTATGCGCAAGAGCGCCCTAGGTTTCTAAGCGTACTCTAGTAGTAAGGGCCACTCTAATCGCGGTAACATTCCTATATAGAGGGCCCGAAACGACCGGACCTCGGTTTTTTTTAAATGATCCATAGTAATCTATCCGTCTGTATATTGGGCTACGCGATTTGATACGAGGCACTTTGTTTGGGTTTATTATAAGTTTTGTTTTAAGTTGTCTATTATGTAGTTGATGTGTTCAGTGAAGGTGTTGGTAGTTTGTTCTTTTGTGACGATAAACGTAAGTTCGTACGGCTGTATGTTGTGCGGAAGACAGATTTGCTCGTGTTTGTGTCTTGAGATGTCGAATCTGGGGCATTTTTCTAATAGTGGATAGTTTGGGAGGTTGTGTTGGGCACACGGACAGAGGTCCTTTTCAGTTATCTTGAATCTGTGGAGGTAAGCCTTATGCTAAGCTAATAATCGTAATCAATAAAGTTATATAGAAATCATCAACCAAATTGAAATTATTACGATCAAAGTGTCTGGATAATTGCATAAATCATGCATCGGCTCATCGCTTTATGAGATTGCTGCGGAACCAGAAGCACTCACGCTATCTCGCATCGGGCTTGTGACCGACATAGCGTGCGGGGCCGCGTCCACAATCCGTCCTCAATAGCAATCCATACGCCTATTGTAGACGCCGCTGTATTCGCACTGATTAAATTCTTTGATGAGATATTACTTAGATAAATCTCTAAGTAACCTTATAAAGAATTTATTGCGCTCATAAGCCAATTCATTTGATAATAAATAAAACGCAAAAAACTGACTTGAATAACGAAGACGAAACGTTGACCATAGCACGGAAAAATTGTTGAAAGTTTTGATATTCTAGTTTTTTTTATCTATCATAGTGATTATAATAATAAGTGAAGCAAAAACTTTGTTTCTGTAAGAAGGTGTACAAAGTTTTCGCGTTTTATTTATTATTAATCTATTTTTCAATTCATGATTGAAAATGATTTATCATTTTCAATTCACAGTGGCATATAAGGGTCATTTTTATTCGCTAAAAACGACACTATCACTTTAATTAAGAAAAACTTAGAGGGTCTTAAAAAGTTTTCACACAAAACCTACATTCCATTGTTGACTGACAAAACGTACAAAACAAAGATTGTTAACGTCCAGCAAATAGGCACAGTTAATGTTGCTTGATATTAAACTTTTCGTATAAACAGCAGTTATACTGATTACACGGAAAACTCAATTCGAAACCTGGGAACTAGGATTTTCTTACTTTTTTATTTTTTTATACTTTCTAAGCAAGTGCTTGACTACGATCCCACCTTATGTTAAGTGGAAATGCAGTCCTGGATAGTAAGGCGAGCTAGCTTAGTAAATGCCTATTCACTCTACTCTTGAAAATACCCACATTGTAATCGGGAAGGCTAGACGCGGGCAAACTATTCCAGTCCTTTCCCGTAATAATGAAAGACGAAGTAAAGCGTTTCGTTCAGGTTTGAGGAATGAAATTCACGAATAAATGAACGATGTCAACCTTTCATTATCTCGTTGTCGATAATATCATATATCTCTTTACACTCTTGAAAAGACGAATGCCCAAAATGGCACATGTAAAACACCAGAAAGAATGAAGATGCGTCTTTTGAGAAGAAGCCTTTTTGTTGCAGATAATGAAAAACCGCTGATTCTATTTATGTGGTATAAAATTACACGAAAAACGTAGGATATTGGTACAAAAATACCATAATCTAACAACATTCCTTACACCGATTTTATTTTAGAGTATTGCAAATGGTGAGCAAGAATGCGGAGGTCCTTAATACCGTGAAAAAAAACGCAAGATCATCGTACTTTGGTCATATAGTACGTAATAACGAACTACTCCAACTCTTCATCCAAAGAAAACTCCAGGGTAAACGACCACTTGGAAGAAGACATCGTTCCCATGTCGTACATCATAATACAGTCCAATTCTGACAATGGGATCCATGAAAATATCATATAAGTCTTAAATTTGCATTAAGTATGTGTGGTCACAAAGAGACGAATAACTCAATATTACGCCAACCAATTTCGATGATTCATTTTTATTGGCAAGGATGTACTTAAAGAGTAATTTGATGAAAATTTGATTGAGTTGTGATTAATTCTATTTCGTAATATTCCTACGATAATTTGTAAATACAAGGAGGGCGTCCAAGTGTAATAGCGTTGTAACGTTTTATTCGTTTAGAAATCGCTTTTTCTTTGTGTTTTATTGACAATATCCCTTTTCAGCAAAAAAATATTGTTTTATAAATAACGGAGATATGACGTAACAACATATAGTAACAATATAAAATAATGTAATAATAACCTTTCTTTTTGAAGTCGGTTAAAAAATTGATTCGAACCAAAATCGATATAGACGCAATACAAATACAGTGTTGAACAAATTAACACAAATCGGCAGTGAGAGAGGAGCGAATGTTTGTCGTGTAACTGTGGTATGGTCAAGTGAACGAGCCGCGCGGGCCCGGCGGACAGTTATACAAACAAGCATTGTGCGCACTCGTACGCCAATAGTGCATCTCATTGTCAGCAGCCCGCCGCTAAAGCAGCCACAAGAGCATCTAATTGTATGAGAAAAACTCGCCTTCCCACCGACCAGACTGCGGGCCTATTGACTCCCGAAGAAACACCACAAGGGTGTTGCAATTCACAATTTATATGTATAGAAGACGGAACAATTTTTATACGAACGAACCTAAGTCCTCCAGAGAGGCTGGCCGATATAGTTTCTCCGGAATACGAGACGTAGCATATCTCTTACGGAAAAAACTTCGCGCAAGGACTTCGAACGTCAATAATGTTTCACCATTCCCAGCACAAATTTAAGCTTACGTGGAATGGTTAACAGGAGTATTACTAGTCCCACGGTCCCTTGCGCCGTGTGGCTCCTAATAGAGGTTCAGGCTAAGCGACCTAAGAGCTCTGCTACCTCTACAATCCGGTGAAACTGTTGCGGTTAGCTTCTCAGGCCAGTCAGCGTAGGATTGGCACAAAAAAACTCTGGAAACATTCAGACTATAAGCGATTCGAATCCAGTTATACTACACTTATGCCTGTGTGAATAGCTTTTTGACTTATGAAAGTAAACCGAAGGGACAAACATGATAACTATGAGGAGAACGATTGAACGAATATAATTATCTAATTTGGAAAAATAAAAGGTATTTATGGCAAGCATATATTCATCATTAAGATCTCAATTATCTTGTCTGCCTGCACCCTATAGTTAACTCGTCGTTGTATTGCAGTCTTTACGGTAATAGGAGAGTAAGTAGAGACATCTAGTGTCGAAATACTACAACTAAAACAATTGTTAACATGTTGTACAAGAAACGAAACCCACCGTTAACAATAGATGGCACTGTAACTAATAAATGATGGTACTTTTTATTAAAATACCAAATTATTTTTCAACATGAATGAAAATTAAGGATATGATCGAAACTTCAACTTTTTAATAAAGTAAAGAAGATGCAGGTGTGTGCACAGTTTTTAGTACAAAAAAATAAGTAAAATTTATTTATTTCACACATATTTGGCAAGTTTGATAATTTTTCACTATTTGGATCAGTCATTTAATACAACAGTAAATCTCATGAAGCATGTGTATGTTCGCACGTCATTTTTTACAATCAACTTGATGACAAAATTATTGTATCTTCCATCATATTACTGTTTTATCTAAGGCCTGTAAATTGGCTTGTCTTTATAATATAGCTTATCAATCTCGCCAACCAACTGAATGGTAAGAATTATATTATATGCACCGGCACCAATAATTAAATAAACAAACAAATAACTGCATTTCAGCCAAATATGCCCAACCATTATAACCATATGAAATTTATTACAAATTGAAGACAAATGAGAGGTTTGAATTAACCAAGACGGTAACCTAATGGATGTTTTTTTGCTCATTGGTCTTGTCCTGTGGTATGTGAAGAGACAATCAATTGTACCAATTATTCATGATCACTATTTTCAATGATGATGAGAATAATATGATTGAGATAGCCTCCGCTTGAAGCTCTCATGAAAGAGAAACTTATTTTTCCTTAACAGAAAATATTGGAAAATTAAAATGTCAATAATTCAACATACTGCCGTGAAGTAAGATAAAAAAATGAAATAACAACGTTATTGAACAAATAATAAATATATATAGTAATTACATACCCGCTTCAGAGGAACTTTAAAGCAAATAATTCTTGTACCCTCGATGATTTTACCACATGCCTTATATTGCAACCATCTGAAATAAGAAATAAACGTAACCACATGTGTAAATTAAGAATCATACATACTACGTATTGTAATTTTGTAAAACTACAAATTCTCATACCTATCTGGAATCGCTGCAACCATTTTAAATATTTTATTATCCCTTCTACAGCATACTGTTTGCAAGTATTATTCCACAATGATATATACCGAAACATTAAACAAAAAAATAGAACTATTTCCAAAAAATAACCCCAAAATATTTGTAAATAAGTTTTAGTCTATGCCATTATGAACAGGTCAATATATACAAATGTTAAAATGTAATGTTTAGTCTTTTTATGTCAAAATATCGATTAAATTTGTAAAAATCATAATTACCAAACCTAGCATAAGATAAAATAAAGATATTTTTTGTTAGTATAAAATTAGTTTTCACGTAGTTTGTATTACAGTGGCGATAACCGAGACTTTTACTAAAAAGAGTAAACCGCTTAACAAAGTCTAGGGTATAAGAATGAGAAAGTGTTTATTTTTAAGATTTTTTTTGCCTTAAATATAACACCATAATAGAATCTTTACTAAGTTATTATTCGGTACAGTACTAGTAAATTAAGTACATTAAAAAAAATATTTCGCTCTGAGACTGCTTTCTGTTAAAATATCGATGTTCTATTCACATCGAGAAGCATTTGTCATTGAATAATAACACAGAATACCGCTGTAAAGTAGAGTTTTGTATGCCTCCGCCTTTTATTCGAGACTCTTCTAGGTAACATTGGGCCTCAGATTGGGGATGACTAATTCAATACTAAAATTCTCCCACGGTCGCTTTTCTTTAGTTAGAGAAGGACTCATTTTGTAATTGCATTGGAATACTGGGCGCCGATTATCGAGTGACGTATGGTTTGTTTTCAAGGCAATGCCAAATTGGCTTCCATAATACTCGTCACACTCAGTAAAGCGAAACAGTATGTTATGGTTGCCCACAAACTGTTTACAAGACCGTGCCCTTCGACATCACAAGGAATATTATTCCCATCTCTGGGTTAGGACTCCTCAATACCAACTCTCTATTGGACCGTTTAACCAGAGAGCTGCTTGAATCGTCGACAACTTCTGTCCAATCGACTTGCCCCTCTGGGTCTGCGAAGAGATATATTCTATTATGCATTTACACGTAGACTTTTCTAAGGAACTGTTTTCGGATTTATCCATGCCGATTTCCACCATTTTTTTGGGACTTTCAAAGAGTTTCAAACCTAATACTTTCTTTTTTTTAGAT
Organism: Meandrusa payeni; assembly: GCA_029286785.1. Taxonomy (NCBI): domain Eukaryota; kingdom Metazoa; phylum Arthropoda; class Insecta; order Lepidoptera; family Papilionidae; genus Meandrusa; species Meandrusa payeni. The sequence continues at coordinate 4,413,206 of JAGSMX010000003.1, read as the reverse complement.
CAAGTGAACTCTAAACTCGTTTTCCCTTTTCTTGTAAAAAAAAAGTATTTCTACCATAAATTATTTTTGTATCATCTGTTTTTCTTATATACAGGCAATAGTAGCAATGTATTGGTTGTTGCTATAGAAACAACATGAAAAGGAAAATATGTTTGATCGAAAGTTTAGAAACTGCAGATACGATTAGCGTAGGTTTCGAAAAAAGAATTAGGGATAGTGTGTATATCAGCGAAAATACTGCAATGATTTATAAAAACACAATTTGGTACAAGTCTTTATTGAACGCAGAGAAGTCTTGTATAAAAGATGATAAAATAAAGAAAGTGCATTACAAATTTGAAGATGGTAGGGAAATGGTGGAAGAATATAATGTCGATACACAGGTGTTATTGCGGAGATCTTGGAAGTTGAAAGGAAAACTGGGTGGCGAGGGTAAATGGCATGTAGAGGTTGGTGATCCTATTCCAGAAGTTGCTCCCAACAATGAAGTGCCTGATTTAATGGAATGTAAAGATCAGGTACCTATGTATCTATGTTTCTTTTTGCATCACTTTTTATTCATCTAGGAAATAATAAAATTTATTGTTTTAATCATTTTTAGCCTATACTTACAAGAAGGAACACTAAAGTTAATTTGGAATGGAGAATTAGAAACTTACCTTTTCCTATAGAAACTTATTCAATTAAAGTTGATAATGATAATAAGTGTATCATAGTGAGCACTACTAATAAGAAATATTACAAGAAGTTGGAAGTTCCAGAACTAGACAGATTTAATTTACCATTACAACAGGCTAATGTTCAAGCTTCTCATAATTTTAACACATTAATTATTGCCGTAAGTAACTGTGTCTATTGCATATTTCATAATTTTATAAAATTGCATTGTGAACAAAATATTTTCCAAATACTAATTTATGATGATGAAGGTTACTGTGTTAACTTAATGCTTCATACCATGAAATTATGATTGTAAGTACCATGTTCCTGACCTGTTGTTCCTGATGAGCCTTATATATTGGGTCAGTAAAAGTTTATTTATAAAAGGGGATAAACAAGCATGCGGTTCACCTGATCTTAAGTGATCCTGCTGCACACAAATACCATAGAGATTGCAAGTGTGTTGCCAACTTATAAAGTTTGTTTCCCAACACCTCGCTCAACAGGCTAATTACATTATTATAATTAATTTAAAAACTACTGCCAATTCAACTTTAAGCAAAGCATGATATCTCAACTAGAAGATTAGGTTTTAATTCCAGAAATCTTTATAACTTTTTGTATTATATTGTGTACTTATATTTCAGTGTAAGAAACCGCAGCAACTTCTTGATATGGAAAAGGAATGGTTTGAAGAATTGAAAAAAGTCAAGCCGATCAAGGATATCCCTAGTGACTGTAAAACCCAGTAGAGATAACTCCATAATGCTACAATATGTTAAAAATTTGTTTTGATTTATGAAAAATTTCAAATGTACTAAATTAAAGAATTAACATTGTCTTTATTACCACCATTTATTACATTTATTGCTACCTTCCAGTTTGTTTATTTATTATCCAAATGTATTCACTCTTATGACCAATAATATATTGATACATTAAAAAGAAAGTATGACTTCACAGTAGAAATCATATGTTTTGATAATTTTAATCATCCATAGCTAATGCTTTAGCTTGCTTCTTCAACTCTTCTTCATCAATTTCTTTCTCAAGTAGCCCTCTTTCTCTCAAATATTCACTGTATTGTTTGGGTATTCCCATAAATGTTTTAATTTTAGCTCGCAACTGTTTCCATGTCTCTTGGTAATAATTCTTTTTATCCTTTTCCATTGCCTTGTAGTCATGGCCATATTTATCAAGAAGATAAGTTATAAATTCGACTTGTCCCTTTGGTAACCTGAGGAAGCGAATTGGTATTTATATTATGTTTTTTGATTGTTAAGTAAAACAATATTAGCTTAAACAAAGAACATTTCACTTCATTATCATAATGTTATATCATAAAAACAAACTACCACAAATCACTTGCAATATCATTTCACACACAGGTATTATATTGTTATTAATTAAAAAATCAATAAAGGTAATAAAACATCTTTCTTAGTTGTGGAAGCTTTTAACTGATTGAAGTTTGACTTTATAGCTTAGCAGATGAAACAAATCTCATGTATTTGGCAGATAATAGAGATGGCACTTCTGCTCAATCTTATATGTTTGGGATAGAGTAATGAAGTTACATTCTAATAGAATTTTACAAATTAAATTATTAAGACATTCAATTATACACATACATAAATCTTCTTTCTCTAGGTGCCTTTGCTTCCATTTCTAATTTTTGAGCAACTTCCTTTTTTATAGGTAATTGTGTGACATCCTCTTCCTCAATATTCTCTATTTCTTCTTTGTTAACAATCTGCTTTGCCTGTTTTAATTTTTCTTGTTTAAAATTAGGTATTTTTACTACTTTATTAGGATCATTTGCTAGTCCCATATCTGTTAAATTTTTGAAAGAAGATTTCTTATGGTCCCATGCCTCTTTTATAACTTCACTGAAATAAAAACATGTATATTATGATGTGCTTATTATTTATAAATAATTGCACGCTACTTAGCTTGAAAAGGAGGAATGGGGAAATAGATACAAAAAAAACTGTGGTGCCAAAGTGAACAGCAGTCCAGCACTGCTGTTCACTTTGGCGTACGCCCTAGGCGAAAGAATATGGACTAACTTGATAACTTAAAGAAGCAGCGTTACAAGTACTCGGAACTTCAGTTCAGAGAACTAGCTGGTAGAGAGAAAGTATGTAAAACTAGCGAAAGAAGTAGTAGAAGCCAAGATTAAAGTAAAGAGTGTTTTTTTTTAATTCAAAAAGAAACTATTTCTACCATGGTACTGTGCCTGTATTCTGTTGTTTTCTGTGCATTCTTTTACGATTAAGTTTGTGGAGATATTTCTTCTTGCGATGTTGTTTCTTAACCTTCATCGTGATATATTTTCGGATCTACCTCGCAGCTGGACTTTGTAAACCTGTAAAACTAAACACTAATAACAACAATAGTCAGTACGTTGAAAGTACACACATCTAATTAAACGTCAACGCATGTCACTAAACCCATGTGCTTATATGTAGTGTTACCAACTAACAGTTACAATACATTTTTACTAGGTCTCGTCGATCGTCGCTCCAGCTTGTTTGAGGACATAGTAGACAAGTGTGATAGTCTAAGATTTAAGCTCCCTACGTCATGACGGGTAGGAGGCATAGGCACATGAAACCCCTCGTCTCTATTGCTTTAATTAGACTTTGTGGAATAGGACACCTGACATAATTTCCGAGTAAAAATGAAAAATAACAAAATAATTCTTTAATTTCTTGGTATAACATTTTATTATCATATTTTATTTTACTCAGACTTACAATTACAATTTTTCCATGAACTTTAACTGTTAACACTAACATTAAATAATAGTTTTTATCTATAAGAATATCTTAAAGAATTAATGTCATTGTAATTTGCCATTGTAAATTCGCAACGCAAACCAAAGTATTTTAAATGCAGTGATTCTGGCGGGAAACTTGAAAAGCGCGGTTGACTTTAAACTTTAATTTCAATTTTTTCTATAAATAGTGATTTTTATAGTTAAAGTGAATTTAAATATTGCTATTAGCTGCTGAATAGCAATGGAGGTAAACGAGGGGGCAGGTCTCACCCATACCTCAAACAACCATGGCCTACGGATGAAGGAGGAGGCGTAGGCTCTGGACGATCAGACTGCGGCGATGAGCGAGAAGCGTATTTGCCTTATTACAAACCGAACTATAAAAGACTCTATCCGGAAAACTCAACCAACACAGACTTTAAAGTGTACGTAGAATCCTCAAACGGCGATAGATTGGGCAACAAGAGCCCTACTTACTTAAACCATATTTTCGCAATAGACATAAAAGGTGTGACGGGTATTCAGAGGTTGAATGCCAATAAAATAGCAGTTATTTTCAAACAATATAATACGGCCAATAATTTTATTAATAACACTACTTTCCTCACAAAACATGACATGAAGGCGTTCATACCAGCAGCGCAAATTGAAAAAACCGGCATCATCAGATATGTTCCAGTGAATATATCTAACAAAGAACTTTACACAAGACTATCTTCAATATATGAGATAGTAGCAATAAGAAGGTTTTCAAAGAAAGTAGGACAAGAGCCTTCAATTGCAGACTGTAAGCATCACTTTCCTATCTAATGTACTGCCTAATAATGTGCAATACGATCTATTCTCGTACAGGGTTTTCGAATACATTCCACCATTACTACAGTGCTATAGGTGTTTTAAATTTAATCATTCAGCAAAGATTTGTAATGGAAAACAAAGATGTAGTATTTGTGGAGGTGAGCATTTGTATAAGGAATGTGATAAACCAACAGAAATTAGTTGTATAAATTGTAGTGGACCTCATCTCGCGATTTCTAAAGCATGTCCTATTAAAACAAAGAAGATAATAGAAAAGAAAAACAACATATCTTATGCAAGTGTCGCCTTGACAAAACAAGTTGCCATCAACGGAACAGATTTCCTACACTCCCACCACCAAAACCTGTAAATAGTAATGTTATTGTAAATAAGCCTATAAATATCTCTGCAAATAAGTCTGTACGAGATGTAAATAAAGCTAAAATAGTATATTCTAAAGAAAACCTTAAAACTCAAATAATTTCCAACAATGATGTACTTATGGCCCTAGTGCAGACATTGGTGGAATTAGCTAATAAAGACGACAGTACACCCACTAATATTAATACTATTAAAGATGTATTATTAAAAACTTACCATAATGGATTATGTAGGGCTTAGTCCTACACAATCCAAGCTTATGTATCGCTCAGTATAACATTCAAAGTGCAAATAGTAAAAACCTTTATTAATCCAATTTTAAAACAACAAAATATTGATATTTGCCTTCTTAATGAGACATGGTTCAAAGACAATAATTTTAAAATACCAGGGTATAATATTTACAACAAAAATTCAAACAACACACATAATGGAGTTGCTATACTGATTAAACCATACCTTAAGTATAATATATTAAATACCAGATTTTATGAAGACATTCAAACAGTTGCTGTGTCTGTATCAACTGGACATAGTAGTTTAACAATTCTATGTGTATACTGTCCACCTTCTAGTGGGCGACTACATATTAATAGACTCCGTTGCATTATTAATGATTTGCCAAAGCCCATATTTATGAGTGGAGATTTTAATGCTCATCATATTGCATTTGGTTGTCAGTCAACCAAAGGTAGAGGTCAGGAGTTATTTAATCTAATTGATGACTTAGATTTGTGTATTTTAAATGATGGTAGACCTACAACTATAAATCGTCCTAGACAAATTCCTTCTGCCATTGATGTAAGCTTCATCAGTGGCAGCCTCGCACCGCTGTGTGAATGGTTTGTACATGATGACACAATGGGAAGTTACCATTATCCAACAATAACAAAGATTTCATTACATATAGATAAATATCATCTTAATTCCCCTGTAGATAAGTTCATATATAAAAAGCTGACTGGGCAACATACACAGCTCTTTCAAAACAATATTTAATGATTTGGTACTTCAATCACATAATCCTATTTCAACTTATAATCATTTCTGTTCTCATTTAGATACCCTTAAGCAAAATTCAATTCCAAAGCTCACTAAAACAAACACTTTCATAAGCAGACCACCATCTCCTTGGTGGAATAGCATATGTGAGCAAAGTGTTATTGCTTCATATAATGCACTAAAAATATATAGAAAAGAGCCTACTATTGAGAATTATATTAATTACAAAAGAAAAGATGCCCAAAAAAAGAGAACAATTTCAGAACAGAAAAAAATTGGATGGAATAACTTATGTAACACTTTTAATAGAAATACTCAAATTAGTAAAATATGGAATTTATTAAAAATGTTCAAAGGCATAAGACCTAAGAATAAATCATATACAGATGAATTCATATCTTCACTCTTGGATAAATTATCAGATAATAACAATTTAATTGAAGTAGATCAACTGAACATTCTTTTGAAATTAACAATGATAACCCAAATTCTAAATTTTTACTGGATCCATTTTCATGGTCTGAATTTTTAACAAGTTTACAGTCTAGACAAAATACAACTCCTGGTTTAGATGATTATCCTTACATTATAATTAAAAACTTAGATGTATCTGCCCAAAAGTTGTTTCTTCAAATCCTCAATTTGCTTTGGTAATAAATTGATTCCACAGTCATGGAAAACACAGTGTGTTGTCCACTTGTTAGAGCTAGTACTCAGTTTTGGATTCTTATAGACAATTTCCTTATCATCTTGTCTTGGTAAAATATTTGAAAATATGGTGAAAGTCCGTCTTGATTGGTATGTTGAATCCAAGTGTTTAATTCCACATATACAATATGGCTTCCGTGAGAGAGTAGTAGTGCAGACAGTTTCACCTCTTTAATCTCTGACCTGAAAAATGCGAAACATAGAAAATTAAATACTGTTTGCGTATTCCTAGGCGTTCAAAGTGCTTTTGACAGTGTTGATCCTGGCATACTAGTTCAAATCATGTCTAGGTTAGGTGTGCCCGGCACTTATGTAAATGGATTTATAATTTTGAACAACAGGACAATCTATGTAAGGCATAACAATACTTTATATGGACCCAAATGTGCCTCTAGAGGTACAATGCAGGGTGCCACATTGTCTCCATTACTGTACAATATTTACACAAGTGAGATTTGTAAATATGTAAATAATAAGAATATAAATATTTTACAGTTTGCAGATGATATTGTATTATACAGCAGTAATTACAACTTAGAGATTGCAATAGATAATATGAATAAATCCTTATTTCAACTACTACAATACTATAATGATCACTTACATTTGAAAATTAACCCCTCTAAGAGTAGTGTTATGTTTTTTTGGCAATGAAGCCTCAAATTCAAATATTATTTACAATAATGAAATTATAAATAGAGTCAATTCAAAGAAATTTTTTAGGAATAATACTGGATCAAAATCTAACTTTTGAAGAACATATTAAATATGTATCCAAAAATGCTCACACAGGACTAAATGTTATCAGATCACTTTGTGGTGTAACATGGGGTGCAGACCCTAAAATATTGTCAATATTGTATAAAAGTATTGTTAGAAGTCACCTAGATTATAGCTCACTAGTTTATATGAATAGTTCTCACGTACATAAATTAGATATATTACAGAATAAGGCTTTAAGAATAATATCTGGTGCTATGTGCTCAACTCCCATAAGGGCCATGGAAGTTGAGACAAAAGTGATGTTTTGATTTTGAGACGGATCTTACTTGCTGAAAGATACTGTCTCAGATTAATGGCGTCAAACAACACTCAAGTAATAAACAAAATTGTACCTTATATAGATAGAACCCCAAGAAGACCATTAACAACAGCACAAGGTCTACTATGTGGTAATTCTCCAACACTGTCCGATATATTTCTTGAAATAGACAATAGTTTATCTAAAATTAGAAAACAGTATCCATGGCCATGTTACTCTTTCTCTTATCAGTGCATTTCACACCCAATTAATGTAGTTCAATTGTCAATAAACAATAATTCAGAAATGCTTAAATTTTTGGATGAAAATACAAAATACTATGTTATCTACACTGATGGAGACAAAGCAGAGTAATTGTGTGACATCCTCTTCCTCAATATTCTCTATTTCTTCTTTGTTAACAATCTGCTTTGCCTGTTTTAATTTTTCTTGTTTAAAATTAGGTATTATTACTACTTTATTAGGATCATTTGCTAGTCCCATATCCGTTAAATTTTTGAAAGAAGATTTCTTATGGTCCCATGCCTCTTTTATAACTTCACTGAAATAAAAACATGTCTTGTATATTATGATGTGCTTATTATTTATAAATAATTGCACGCTACATAGCTTGAAAAGGAGGAATGAGGAAATAGATACAAAAAAATCTGTGGTGCCAAAGTGAACAGCAGTCCAGCACTGCTGTTCACTTTGGCGTACGCCCTAGGCGAAAGAATATGGACTAACTTGATAACTTAAAGAAGCAGCGGTTACAAGTACTCGGAACTTCAGTTGAAAGAACTAGCTGGTAGAGACAAAGTATGTAAAACTAGCGAAAGAAGTAGTAGAAGCCAAGATTAAAGTAGAGTGTTTTTTTTTTAATTCAAAAAGAAACTATTTCTACCATGGTACTGTGCCTGTATTCTGTTGTTTTCTGTGCATTCTTTTACGATTAAGTTTGTGAAGATATTTCTTCTTGCGATGTTGTTTCTTAACCTTCATCGTGATATATTTTCGGATCTACCTCGCAGCTGGACTTTGTAAACCTGTAAAACTAAACACTAATAACAACAATAGTCAGTACGTTGAAAGGACTCTGTACACACATCTAATTAAACGTCAACGCATGTCACTAAACCCATGTGCTTATATGTAGTGTTACCAACTAACAGTTACAATACATTTTTACTAGGTCTCGTCGATCGTCGCTCCAGCTTGTTTGAGGACATAGGAGACAAGTGTGATAGTCTAGATTTAAGCTCCCTACGTCATGACGGGTAGGAGGCATAGGCACATGAAACCCCTGGTCTCTATTGCTTTAATTAGACTTTGTGGAATGGACACCTGACATAATTTCCGAGTAAAAATGAAAAATAAGAAAATAATTTTTAATTTCTTGGTATAACATTTTATTATCATATTTTATTTTAGAGTAAAATTATTAAAGTTAGTTACGGAATGAAATCACTCAGACTTACAATTACAACTTTTCCATGAACTTTAACTGTCGACACTAACATTAATTAATAGTTTTTAACTATAAGAATATCTTAAAGAATTAATGTCATTGTAATTTGCCATTGTAAATTCGCAACGCAAACCAAAGTATTTTAAATGCAGTGGCCAACTTCATTGACATTTAGTGGTTAGGGTTTGGTATTGATTTCTACAGTTTTGGGAACATAGTTAAATTCCCGATAAGATATTGTGTTTCTCTGAACAATTAAGCATATAATCTGATAAAATGCCTAAGACAGGCGCAACAAGATATCAAAAGTTTCGTAAGTCTGAAAAAGCGAAAACTAAGCTAAAAGGAAAAAAGGAGCTACCAAAAGGAACTAATGTTACTAAAACAAACTTTAAAGTAAAACAGATTGTCATCAAGGAACAACTTAAGAAACATGGACAGACAGAAACCTTGTCGTCCAGGAAACTTAGCATTAAAGAATTATTATCACGGCTGAGTCATTTTAATACAAATGCTAGACTGGAAGCATTAAGTGGTTTAAAAGAAGTCTTATCTTTACGGCACGAGTCCCTGGAAATCGAGCTAAGTCAAATTATTAATGGAGTTGCTCCTTTGACATTAAACATTGAAAAAAAGGTTAAGTATTTATAACATTTTATTGTTTAAATATAGCATAAAACAACTGATCTGACTGTAGGTTCGAATCCACCATTCGACTATTGTTGTGAACCATCTTCCAGCACAAGCTTAAGCTCACTTGGAATGTTTAATAAGAATGTTACTGATATTTGTAAAAAAAAATATAAGCATTATTTTAAAAAAGATATAGATTAATAAATAATATCATATGACATACAAAAATGTAGGTTTTTAATACAACTTCAATACATAGAAATACATTCATAATGAATTTAATGAGAAAATAAAAGTATTGTGAATTGTCACCAAAAAGATTTTGAATGGTATCCTTCTTTTCTTAATCTTGACCCTGGATATAAAATATATAACAATGGATATACCTTTAATCATAGTGTATATAATATACAGTGTTATTGATTATTTAACATATATTGATTAAGGAGATAATGGGGGCTACTATTTGCGATAATTTAAACCTATATATGCATTATGCAACTATTTTTGAGTTATCATGTTTCATAGCTTTTTTGAAGTAAGTCAGAAATTGCCCCTTCAAATTTTAAAAAAAAGTAACAATTGAAATAAATCTCATTTTTTCTTCTGATTTATAAAAACGATTAAACATTGATTATTTATCAAAATTAAAACAACAATTATCAGTCTAAATTTAAAAATGCAAGATGTAGAATGTTGCTATCTCAATATTTTTTTGAGATTTATCTCCACTAAAATGTATTATAGCTAAAAAAAATATATGAAACTTGGCTGACAGATTATTTTAGAAATAAAACCATTTTCTTAGCTCTTTAACAATGCTTAACAACTAGGATCTTATTTCAAAGAAACTGAAATAAAAGGCCAACAAATGGAGCAGGCAGAAATCTGTAATCAAATTGAACCTTTGTTCATTACAAAGTACATGTTAGGTTCTATAAATTCATTTGGGGACTGTTGTGTATTTTGTTTTTTTATATATAACAGGGACAAGCAAACTAAGGCATTTGAATAAGCATTGGCACTCAGAGAAGTGACAGAAAGAAAAGTGATTTCTATGGTACTCCCACCATTATTCTGTGAGGTCACATGCCACTTATTCATGCAACAGCAAAGACTGCTACGGTTTTACCACTACTATATTTGTAGTTTTGATGCCTGTAGTAATGTAACCATTGTAAGAAGTTACTTAAATACAAACTTTTTTTCAGGTTCGGCGGGAGTCTATCAAAGTACTTCAATTGGCTTTGTCAAATGTAAGTCCTGAAAAGATTGATCCTTTCTTTGCTGTATTATCAACATACCTGAGGAGTGCCATGACCCATATTGATTCCAGAATTCAGGAAGACTCTCTTTTATTTTTTGATGTGTTGTTATTATGCACTCCACAATTGTTAGCACTCGATTTTCACAAGATAATACCTAACTTTTTGGATATGATATCAAAGTTGAAAATGGATGCAAACCAAAGTCGTACTTTAACAGTCAATTTGAGCAGTCAAATCACAAGTGTTAAATGGCGAATTAAGGTATTTCATCGTTTACAACTGTTTTTACACAAATTTGCTGAATACAATAACATTTACAAAGAAAAACAGTTAGCTGACAAAACCACTCACTTCTTTGATATTACAAAGAAAAATAATTTTCCCTTATACAATCCTATGTATACATCGGTATGCACAGTGTCCTGTTTTTCACCTAAAATCTCACACAACACTCTTTTATCTGATGAAGTAATAAAGTTTAAATCATACATAGAAACTTTGATGCCATTACTTTTTGAAATTTGGCTTGAAGCCTGCCCTAAAGTTAAAGGCGAAAAAACCATCGAAACTGTTATTAATGAAGATGCGGCCATATTGTTGAAACACACCCTCGGTGTAATTTCTTTGATTTGGAAGCTTGTGGAACATTTTGATAAAAAGTATCCAAGTTCCATGATACAAGACAGCTTTAGTCAAAAATATAAATTATTTTTTAACCAACACTATGTTTCTATATTTCCGTTTGTAACAAATGTAAAGCCACGTATGTCAAAAAGCATCGAAATTAGTCCCGAAGATGTAGTAACAGACCCTAAATTAATCCATGAAAATTTAGAAATATGCTATTTGTACCTTACCATAAATTTAAACCTAAATATGACTGACAACCAACCGGAGCTAACAACTGTTTTTAATTATATTGGAAACAATTTATACACAAATTCCGATGATGCCATGAGCAAGGTGATACTAAAAATTTTGCATACAGTGTTTTCAGAAAAAGTCACCGCTAAATGGACGAAAACTCTAGTTTTAGCGGAACCATTGTTTGATAAAATAGTCTGGACCTATTTTAATGAGAATATACCAAAATCTTTCAAACTACAACTGTTTCAATTGCTATGTACAATTTCTTTTAATGGCAACTTAATCATCTATCATACTGGCAAATCTTATAAGTCCTGGCTTGAAGTATTACCGGATGTATTGTTAGATGATTCAATAAATATTAATACCCTTGATATTCTTCATAAGTTTGCAGTTGTGAAAAACCTGTATTTTAACTACTCTGTTAAACCTAAATTGGCAGCTATTCTTAAAAATTTACCTAAAATTACAATAAATGGTTGTACAGACAAAACTCATTACTATAAGTTGTATTCCATACTCTACCATGTGAATAAATGGAACTCTGATACTGTTGACATATTAGAAGAACAAATCATGAATAATGAATATGAAAGTGATTATGGTCTATATATCATAGAAATGCTGAAAACTAAAGTTGGTATTAATGACTGATATAAATGCAGATTCAGTTTATGAAATGAAAATAAAAATGAAAGTTTTTTTTTAATTTTATTAATTCAAACACGAAATTCCAACGTGACTTAGTCATATAGCAAAATGTACAGAATTACCACGAATTTTGGTCTATGACATATTTTGGAGGCAATATTTTATTAACCGAAAGCAAAATCGATTAAAAGCTTAATACAGCTGTAGAGCATCTGATGTATTAACAAAGATATTTATAAAATTAAACAAATTAAATGTTTTGGCCAAATTTAGAGCGCTCAGCCTGAACACTATATTATATAATTTAGATGTGTTTATCGACTTCAGAATAGAAATGATCTAAAGCTATTACTCTATCTCTTATAAAGCTAGTGCTAGAGGTCTGTGAGTATGTAGAACCAACAACCTGAGGAGTTGTTTCAATTTATTTGCTGTTCAATAATAATTTTCGAGGTAGTGCTGTACATATTTGGCAACAGACAATATCAATCAACACAAACACAATTTTCGCGCTAAAATAAACAAATGATTCATACTAATATCTATTAAATTATTATATCAATTTCTATAATCATTAAGTCAATTGCAATAAATACTTCAAGGAACTAGCACGAGACAGTAAACAACAAGTACTAGCATTAAATTTATGAAATCAGTGTTGACATGAAATAAGCATAATTGGCATACACTAACAAATCTTCCACGTTTACCTCGTTAATCAATTAATTATTTCTTAATTATTACAATGTACTTCATAAAAAATACTGTCACATGTTTTACATTTATATATAATATTTAGAAATATAAATACTAAAAAAAAGTCACTGTGTTTCTATTTCTTCACGAAAATATTAATTATGATAATTACGATCACACAAATGTTGTATATACTCACTTTTTGGCATGAGATTATATTAAACAGCAAAATTCTATTCGGCCTTTATTTTCCTCTCGAAAAATTATTCCTTGCATTAAGTTACTCGCCTTTAGCCAGAAAAAAAATAAAGTAATTTTATAAGAGTACCGTATTTTGCTGTTACGTTATTAAGCATTTTCGCAGTTCACTTCATATTCATCTTTATTACAAGAATAATAATAAATAAAATTTAAAGACTTTTATTGGAGACATATTCTAGTACTTGTCATGTCAAATTAAAAAAAAACATTTTGAAATAGTGTTTTAAGTGAAATTGTTTGCTGAGGTGTAAACCAATACGAAGCCTTCACCTTGGTAACTCTGGTGTTTTATTTCTTTCAAGAGTATATTGATGAGGCAACATTTCACAGGTGATAACTTTAATCTATGGTAAAGCCTTTTTGACATTTAACAATACCATCTAGATCCACAATTCGTACGACTAATGAACTATTTCTTTAAGTATTGCAATATTTTACAATTTACAAATGTATATTTGGCAAATTTTGGCAAAAATAAAGATTCCCAATTGAATAAGAACGACATGAAAAAAAATATATTGACTATTAATAATAAATGGTTATTTAATATAGAATGCGACTTTTTTTGAGAATTAAGTCCTCATAAATTAATTTACCTAATTATAAACATTACATTGTGCATTCCATGCTATTAAATAAACCGGTAACCTTTCATATTAACCCAATCATAGAATAACTGACAAAATAAATTTGTAGTTTTCATAAAACATATATTTCCGCAGAACATAATATCATAAACTTTCTTCAATAAATTACAAGAGATCATGCCTAGATTACATCAACTCCATACAGCTATTCTTAACAATGACGCTTTATGTGAGTACACCAAATATAAAAATAAGGAGCAAAGAAATTGTTTGAAGCAGAAATATATTTTAATACTGATATAGGAAGGATTTTCAAATTGAAATTAATTTACAACCTATAATACCACAATGGGCAAGAAACCTTATAAAATACTTTGTTCTCAAATTTTTAAAAAAAAATTCAATTGGAATTGTCAAAGCAATGTATCTATTGGGACCTTGGTCTATGTTTAAGTTTCATTTGTTGTGTATTAGCGAAAGAGTGTACAAATTATTTTTGCGAACGTTTGATAAGAACGATTAAATATTGTTTATGGTGAAGCAGCGATAGAACAAAAAGCGGTTGTCTATTTTACTACCTCCATGGATATTTTCAATGTCTTTTTTTTTAATTCGGCTCAGTTAAAAAATAAACATATAGCTTTTTTATTTTATAAATACTTTTAGATACTTGTTAAGACGGCAATGTGTGCTAAAAAGTATTTTTATAGATAAATATTTTTGCTGTCAAAGCATCTAATAAGATTTTTTTATTCTAATGATCTTTGTGAGACCATAAGATAGAGGTTATAGTATGATTTTAATATTAAATGATCATCGGATTTTAAAAGGTACATGTGCAAAATTTCCGATAATATCGTTTGGATAGATAAGAAAAAAAAGGTCATGAGATTCATAGATCATAGACAACAAGAACAACTAAGAGTTTTAATTTTTTCGTTCTCGTATGCTTTGCCATTGGTGGACTATTCATTGCATTAGTTTATGTATGTTATATTCAAATATTAATGTATTTGAAAAGTATCTACTGAGTTTTCCTTTTATTAGATTTTTTCGCGCGCGGTATTGTAGCAGATGCCGACAGCATTGCCTGAAAATAAAACAAACAAATTGAAAAATAATGTCAAAAAGCGGAAGCAATTGGTATGTTTTATGTACCGTATATATACATAGTACAGACACAGTAGACGATATATATATAGAATAAGCAACACCCTGAATAGAAGCTGTAATAATAATACAGATATAGGCAGCAACTAGTAAGGTTAGTAGGACATTGGTCACAAAACAATAATAATTTACATAATATTAAATAAAACCAAAATAATTATAGGAATATATACAAGCAAATTGCACTTATTGCTTATAAAATATTTGTTAAGTAGTGGTTTATTAATTGTTCTATAGTAGATACAAAAATCTTTGCATTTATATACCCAAATGGATCCACCTCAAAATCGATGTAAGATTTTGATAATAATATAATAATAATACTTTTCATAAATAGTCCTTGTAACTTACAATAACTACATATTTTTTTGGAAAACTAAAATGCCTTGTAATGATAATGATACTCATATTTGACAAACTGAATTGGCAACTTTTTTATTTCTTCCTTATATTTAGAAAATAATGTTAATTAATAAAAATTACTATATGTACAATATAATATGTATTATATTTGTAATAAATTAAAAATAATGAAATATTCATACATATTAATGTTAAATAATATATTAACGAACAAAACTAAATAATAATTGTTAATAGGTTTACTATGTCTGATTTCTATTATAATTTCAATTACTGAACAGTACAATATAAACAAAATCATTTTTTTCATTACTATTTATTGAATGATATTATCAATTTCATCAAACTTATACATATGCAATACATTACACACACTTCACAATACAAAGTTATTAAGAAACTCGGAAGGCGATATCATACTACATATTAGATTATTAAGCCACATTGAAACCATTGAATTTAATAAATCCAAGAAAACAATATATATTTAAAAAGTCATGCAAAACAAACAAAATCTCAACACAGAAAACAAAATTTAAATAAACATACTGTTCTGCCCAGCTCAATTTTATCACGGAGATGAAGTGTTCTATGTTAAACGTCTGTACTTTTTGATGAGGTCTGGACTTCGACTTTTAAAGGAACATATTTATACTCTGGGTGAGTTTCTATTTTGGCTTCAATGAGCTTTTGGAGCATGTCACTTTTTTCTATTATATTATGTGATTGTACTTCATTCCCAGATTCTGTTGCATCTTTGAAACTAATTTCATCTTGTGATTTTTTTCTTACTACTTTGTCAACTACATCTTTGGACTCATTAGAAGTTAAATTTGTATCATCCTTATTTTGAAAGGTGTTACTACAATCATCTATTGAAGTGTTTTTACTATTATCACTATAAATATTTGAAGTATTATCAGATATAGATTTATCATCAACCTTATGCCAAAACGCAAATTTACTTGGTAATTGTAATAACTTTCCAAATCCAGAAGTACTTGGCTTTGGTATTCTCATTGGAGATTTTGATTTTTGACGTGGATTATTATTTTTAACTTCATTTAAATGAGCTAGGGAGCCAGGGATACATATTGTCTGCTTGTCTTCTTCACTTAAATTTGGCTTGTCAACCTTTAAACTCTCGTCGCCTTTAGACACTTCTTGGGTCACAATATTTTCTGTATTTATATGAACATCATTAGAGAGTGTATTTATATCGGTTGTTGGTGGTAAAGGAGCTTTATTTTTACCATATTTGCCTTTTTGATACTTTCTATCAGTTTTAGGGGAATCATTGGGTGTTCCGAAAGAAGCCTCGTCATCTGAAGAGTAATTATCAGTTAATAATTCAGCTGAATTTAAAATTTCAAAATGTTCTGTTTCATTTCTGACAGTGTCGTTTTCGTTTTCAAATTGTTTAACGATTAAATTCGTTTCTATAACCTTATCAATGTTATTTATATTTTCTTTGTCCATTGCAGTCACTTCCGGAGTTGTTGGTCTGTCATTATTAAGGACGTTACTAGTGTCTTTGACAACTACAACTTCATCATTGGGATATGTTTTAGAGTCCAAAAATTTTACACTGTCCTCGT
Source organism: Meandrusa payeni (assembly GCA_029286785.1). Classification (NCBI taxonomy): domain Eukaryota; kingdom Metazoa; phylum Arthropoda; class Insecta; order Lepidoptera; family Papilionidae; genus Meandrusa; species Meandrusa payeni. Next base: position 4,396,292 of record JAGSMX010000003.1, on the reverse strand, counting down.
TATCTTTTTGTTCAATCGTCTGAGTATTTACAACAATGTCATTGGAATTAATGTCATCTGAAGATAGATTTAAAGAGAGATAGATTTTATTTTCTTCAATTAAATTTTCCTCAGAAGCAATATCTCTTTGGTCCCTTTGGTTAAATTGATTGCTCATTGAACTTGAATTATCTGTTAAGGGTAACTGACCTAGAATTTTAATAATTTTTACCTGACTACCAACATATTGGTAAATGAACGGAGGGTTTGTATGGGATAAGTAAAGACAGGACGATATATTGACAAGGGAAGGCATATCTGTGTAAGTACTAGAATCGTCGTCTTGTAACTCCTCGATGTGAACTTCATCATCCTTTAAATAAAAAGGGGCTTAAGTCTAAATCAAAATAAATAAATAAACTAATAAATGCAAACACAGACTTATAGAATAGAATCATGTGTAATAAAGTATAAATAAATGCTTGTGACATGCATAGAAACTAATTGTGTAAAGTAGAATAGATTGTAATATATGAAAAGCAGAAGGTAATACTGAACATTTTGGCATTTTGTTAGTCTTTTTCTAAGTTACCTAACAAGACTTGTTATAAGTGAGTCACTTGTTCATTTAGTTATTTACTAATAATAAATTTTGGTTTTATTATAACTTTCTTAAAAGCTATGAGTACTGAATTGTAATCATGAATATGTAAGTAATAATTATTACTCAGTACAAGTATCAATTGTAAAAATGTATCGTTAACTCGTTTATTTTAGTTACGTAGAAACATTTAGAACTATGTAAATCTATATGAAACACAAAGAAAACACTTGTACCTATTTAAAACACCTTGATAGTGTCATATCGTGTAAAAAAACATGTGGTTTGTATTAATATCTATTACAAATATTGAGCCAGCACCAACGCTACCCTGCCATACGTACAGCATCTTACGCTTTTCAATCTTTCCATTTGCATTTCGTTCTTTCATTCATAAATATGTTAAAGCACGAGTCAAAATGAGCCGAAATACCGCGTAGAACGGAAACATGATGTTAAATAACAAAGGAAAAATTAGTACTGAAAGAAGAATTGCTAGTGTGCTATTCCCTACTGTGGTCGTATTTCCCTGATCATTATCCCATTTACCAGCAAATATTTTACAAAAATCTGACATAGTAAAAGTGCGTGTGCTAGGGATTCGTTTGGACCCTAGTCTTTTATAATTTTTATTCATTATCGGGTAGAGAGGGGATCTAAATCCAGTGCATTGGCGGTTGAGTTACCGCTGTAGATTAACTAAGTTCGTCTTGGACTGTAACACTAAGCGCAATAGTATTCGACTCGTTTTGCCCCAAAAGGCCGTACTGCGCGGTATTTGACTTTAACTGTATTTGCTTTACTGGTGTATAAAAATGTAAAATTCTTTATACGCTGGACTTATACAGCAGTACAATTAAAACAGACAATTATTTTGGTATATTAGTAATAAAAGTAAGACTAAATACTTAGTATTTTATGCGAAAGAATATTTGAAACGAAATTACGTTTTAATTTATGTTAGAAATAATATTCCTTAACGCTATTTCATTTGTTCCGATTGATTATTGTGCGTTTTGAAACATAACACATACAACTATTTTTTCGCAGTTTCAATTCCTTACGTTTCGAGTACGTACATTTATGGTCACGGGATGACTCAATTGTTTAACGTTCTAGTGTCTGGTTGGGGTTATAAATGAACCCTTAAACCCAAACCTTCGCTGCAAGAAAGGTATCTGCGTAGATTCGTATCAAAATTAAAACCGAGTGGGTTAACAAATAGGACGTTCAAACAAAGGCCATAAAGTATTCGAAACGTCCAAAATTAAATTATGATATTAACCCTATAAGTACAGAAATTTAGTGTGAAAAAAACGATAAAATAATGACATTTCTTTATCATATAAAAATCAGCCTATAGAGTTGGAAAAGAAATGGAATTAGTGAAATCGATTCGATAATTTACGTTCACTAATTGCCATACAAATCGATATTATTATAAAACTATTGAACAGAACATATATCTCATCTGTTATATATTAGGAATAAAGCTAATTAATTTTATATATAGACATCTAAAGCCTTATTGCGAAAATCCATCATCCTAATTTTCCCACGGATTTCGTTTCATAGTATTCCAAGTCTCGATATTACACAGGTAATAACGAAAAGACCGGTTCATTTTGTCTTTCCGTTCTAAAGTATTCAATAAATATCAAATAGAAATCGATGAGTGTGAAAACTCAAGGACTCTTAACGCTACGAAATGAAACTCTACGACTCTTAACGCTAAAAATGACACGTGTACTTTTCCGTAACTGGCATAAGTTTCAGCAAGCCGTAATAATTTTGTCACCGTTGTGTCCACATTAGTACAAGCGGAAATGAACCGTAATGCCATTATCATAAGAGGTTCAGTATACAATGTAAAGATCGATAATTACAATTAACCAGGGCTCCGAGTCTGCTAAATCAATTGTGTCAAAATTAACGTTCAGTGACATCACAGATGTGCCACTATGGTTTTCCACTGGCACTCCATTATTGTTTCAATTGTTGATATTGTTAATCTCGTATATTATATACGTAACATCATCCAAATATGCTGATACGTCTCATTAATTAATTATAATTGAAAATAACATATCAAAACAAAATTATTAGTATACGGTTTTTTGCACAATGGCAATTGGTTGGTTTCATAGTGAAATAGCAAACTCAGACCTCTGTTCCCTAACAATGACATGACAAACTAGTCACAAGATAATGCTATGTAAACATACATCGATATACAAAATACGCAGTACATATTTCAAGCTTAGGAAATACGTAAGTTTCGTACAGTAATGTCATATTTAGATTATGAACAATACATTACACATTGGGAACAAACAAAGAGACATAATTACAAACATGTTACGAAGATGTATTGTTTAATTTTTTTTTTATTAAAACCATAACTTTATAATAATTTAGAGATAGAGGTCACAGATAAAACATGGATGTTTTTCGAAGTTATCCAATGTGTAGCTATAATTATGTCATTATATAACATGCAATCTATGTAATACATCTGCAACTATGAGAATTTTAGGAAAAATTGACCGTTGTATGTAACAATTGAAAACACCACTGACACGCTACAAAACTTCTGCTTGTGTTAAATATAATATTAAAGTAAACCCCGTTGCGTCTGTATGTATTCGGACAAAGCTTCAAGTACATATTAGAGATCTGATGCGAAACACCACCTTTCAAATAAAAATCATCCAAATCGGTTCACCAAGACGAAAGTTTTGTGGTTAAAAACATAAAAAAAATACAATCCAATTGAGAACTTTCATTTTGAAGTCACAAATCAGGTGATGGTGCACCTGATCTTACTCAACGTATCTCTTCGTTTGCTCTTAGGTCTATTTGCGTACAATTTTGAATATATCTACTAATATCATTTGTAAACTATCCCGAAGGATTTCTTGATGGTATACATATTTGTATATCGAAGTGTGTTGAACGCGACGGTTGTAAAGCATGGGCTGTTAGTTGTGTTACCAGACCTCTGCCGCCTGCGGGCGCTTGATGGTGGTAACGGTGGTGGTACGCGCGGAGCGGGTCGGCTCTCCCAACCGCGCCGGCCGCCCCCACCGACCCCGTGCGCGTCAGCGACGCCGAGTTATCAGCGCTCGAGTACCCGGAGCTTACGTCCTCCGTTGATTTTATATGACTGTAACGGAAGAAATAGACACATAGTAGGCACGGCAGAATTACCCAGCGGACATTAGGGTAAGCTGAGACAACGAAATCCGCCAACGTATGTGTCAGATCGTAAGTAGAATCCTCTACGCCATCTATCTATCAATCTCCCCTCCCGTGCATGGTGAGGGGCTCCGGAACACGAGCCAGCCGATGTCGCCTTCTTCCCGGGTCCACTTTGGCGGACGACAAAGGCCTCGTGGTATTTTAAATGTTATACTGGACTTAAACAAGGGTGTACGTCGTTTTAACTTTAGAATAACGTATTCTTGGTTTATTAGTACAAATTTTGCTTATTCTTAGTTTATTCCTGAGTTTATCTTTCTATTTATTATAGTTTCTATTAATTACAATATTATGTAAATTATTAATATTTATTGTAAACAATATACTTAAATCTAAAAACTGTTTATATCCGTACAATATATTTATTATTAGGCTTGATTTAAATGCCATGTATAGGTAGCACTGCGCGAGCACGACATTGGGCAGACACGGGCACCGCTGAAAATCAGCGCCGTGGCAGTCTTGCGACAGACAGCACATGCGGGGTCCAATGTTGACATCATGTCCTATTTGTCCGTTCTTTCTTTTCAATATTATTTCTTTATTTTTTAATGTGTCAATATGATACCAGTAAATAAAATGTCTATGTCTATATATATTCTCTTACGACATAAATATTATATGCATATAATATCTATCCAGACATTCACCTGAAATCTGGTTCATCGCTTCTACTGGAGCGTGTGCTTCTCACATCCACGTCTACTTCTGGGAAATACATTGGCTGACGACTGTTAGACTCTGATGCGCTACGCCGAGCAGTAAATCCGCTGCAAACGCGAAATAGATACAGTGCATAACTAATACTACTGAAAATGTGACCGAGCGTCAGTCAAAACCTCTTTCTATGATGTTGGGGATAATTTACAGACAAGTAGCAAAACATTATCTAAAAATAAACCATTACTTTCTAGATCTGTACTTTGCACTTGAAATTTTTGTAACTTAAATTCTCTATAAATCTTGAAATAGGTTTGTTTCTTGTTATGACATTACTATACATTAAAAATTATACGCCGGCTAACAGTGATATTTTTGCGGACATCCCTCAAACCCGAATAAAGCGCTTTGCTTCGTCTTTAATTATTTGTAAAGCAAAGGACTGGAATAATTTTTGCGGATTTACTCCGACCTTAGCATCTGGCTATGTTCCTACTAACTTTTCGTGATTATCTCCGTCTTTTATGACAACGTGTCCCAAATATTTTAGAATCCGCTTAAAGTAGATGGTAGAGTATTGTTTTAATATAGAGATAGAGAAATATAGTCGTGTTGATCTGAAATATGGACTGTATGTTAGCTTACCTTTTAATAGCGCGTCGAATAAGCCTCGGCTCGGCGAGTACATCGTCAGCTTCGTCCGCGCCTCTCTCCTCGCGAGGCTCGCACTCGGTCAGGTCAGACAGGCTGTAGCTTTTGCGTAACTGTTGAACTAGACCACCGCCTCCCTGGTGGTTCACCAAATCCAATTTAACCACCAAAAGTAGTTTAGCGTGAAAGCATCAGAAAGGAAAATACCACAGGTAAGTTCCTAGAATTCTTAACAACTTCAAATATTAGGACACCGTGTACTAAACCGTGAAAAAAAACTTATATGAAAGTGTAAATTTAAACGATCAACTTCTTTAGTCCCAAGTCCTTCCATCTATAGTCTTAAAAAGACGATTGAAAACTCTATCACGAGCATGATCCTGTATTGCGAAATCATGAATAGCACTGCAGTTTGGATTGTATTAAACGGTGAGCAATGCAGTTAAAGATCAATTACTATCATATAATATTAAAGATTTTGCATAATCAAGCCTATTGACGTTAGTCCATTTCCCTCATTAAGTTTAATTAACACTATTTTTTTTAGTAAAACCTTTATTTTAGTGCATCTATGTTATTTATACAAAAAAAAACATTAAATGTCAACAAAAAAGGTACTTACATTGTATTAGCCGTGTTACATGTCTTGTGGCGAAGCGCATGCGGACTAAGCTTTTATATTCTCTATATAACTCGTCATTATAATGTCTAACAAATGAAACGTCCGATAAAATCACACTGTTTATTTAGAAATCATACGTATATTAAACTAAGTCAGTCACACGTAACTAAAATCTAAAGAACACAACATACATAGCCGGTCGATTGTCAAGACCGTGAACATGCAAATATATGACTACAAATTCTAGAGTCATGCGACGTATAGAGATCGATGACTGAGATTTAGAACCTATCCTATAGGAAGATAAGCTAATTGTTCAAAAATTTTATTTTTTGGTAAATGATTGGTTTCAATACTCGATTTTATTAAAATAAGGACAAAAGTAGCCAACGGTGTAGTAGATATTAGCTTATCAGAATGATGATTTTCTACAGCATATGACGAATCTAGACGGGTTTTTCGTTTAAAATGAATTTTGTTTAAATGGATTTATCGCGTGTATTAAAACTAAGGACCGTCCTAAAATCATCTAAGAATCACAGTTGAGTTTCTTTTGGAGATAATTCCAATTCAGTCGACCGTCACTCCGTTCTCTTTATCTATGGCAGTTTGGCTTCTAGTTTTGCGGCCTCTGGATTTACTTCGTGACCTCTTTTCCTTTGTTACTTTGCGTTTTCTTACGACATTACCGCGACTCCGTGCAGCTGTTGGCTCGTAATCAGGATCAATCGTATCTCCAGCACCGATTTGAAACTCGTCTTCATTGTTGTCCTGTGCGTCTAGTTCCACTATTTCAACTCGACCAGGACTGTTATCCTCTGGACGCTGATATTGGAGATCGTAAGCATCATCATAGCCATCAGTGACGTCTCTTGCCCTTATAGCTTGTCTACCTTCAACGGTCAGCTCAGCATTCGGCAAATTGAAATTCTAATTGAAGCAGCAATGGAAAGGATTTTGGAAAAGAATAGGGTGGATGGGAGAAATTAAAAAAGCGTGTTAATAAAATTAAAAAAAATACAAAATGGAATTAAATTAAGCGGTGTTGTCTGATTGTTGTGTGGGAAATATAGAACGATTTAGAAATAAATGGGCATGTCTAAAATCGATTTTGCTGAGAAGCATTTAGTGAATCATGATAATTTGCAAAGTCTATGTGGAAGCTGTGCTAAAGCGATCAGCGTATTTGTGTGACTATTGTCCCTTTGTAAAACCGTGATCAAACATGCCACATCTAGCTTCGTTTCTTTGGTCATTACGTGAATTCAACTAAGTAATTGGTGTGAAAACAGAAAAACTGAATAAAACTTGTATTATTTGAAGTTATTTTTTAATGAATGTCATACGAACACACCAAATTTCTCGAGCATGAGTTTGACCCTAATAAGACTGATGAATCAAAAAAAGTAACTGTAATCAGGCTTATTTGGATTAACTAAATTAAATAAAAGCATGCCTAAAACAATACAAGTTTATTTATTTCTAATAAAGAATGGAGAAATAAACTTACTTTTATAGCAGTCTGCATAATAACGGTGGTTGCATAGTTGACCCCTTTGTGCCCAAGTTGAGCACTGTGTGGTAACCTTGGTCTTTGGCTTTAGCAATGTACTCATCTATTTCCTGTTAGATGAAAATAACAAAGGTTTCAATTTTGATAAGAATTAAGTCTTCATATAATATTTTATAATATTCATATACTGTTAACTAGAGGGAGGCCACGCGCGGCCTTCATTCTAAGACTTTCCTCCGTCACTGATTCGGCAGATGTGCGACTGCCATTTCACCTTGCTGACTTTAAGTCTCCACTTGGACCAACTTTACAAGGATAGCAGGATAGGCGAAGCCTACCCTTCTAAATTTAGGTCCCCTTTTAATTTTGTTGACTTAAGGTTCTACCTTCAGTTCCGAAGATATACCAGGGAACACCTAAAAATCGTATGGAAGTATTCCTGTCGAATGAGATATTGCCAACATATATATTATACATATACAAAAATGAATGTTTGAATGTATATACGCGTATAACATCCGAACTGCTGCACCAAATTAGACGATTCTTATTCTCTTGTTCTTTTTTGTGCTTATAATTTTTAGGACAAGGTTGACATATAAATTAAAATAAAAGTTTTTATTAAAATCAAATTTTATAAAACCTTATTAAAAAAAAATGAGTGAATACGACAGAACGCCGTTTAGTTGTTCAGCTAACGAAAGACAACTTCAAACAAGATTTCAAATCGAAACCTCTTTGAAGTTCTACTACTAATTTCTATCAAAAAATAAAGCGGTACGAAGTTTGCCGGATCAGCTAGTTGTAATATTAATATGATACTTTGGAAATAAAAGAAAGAGTCCTTGCGTAGTAGCGTCTAATGATCCGGCATATTTGATTTGATTTAATGTAGCTTTTTGTTTTTACTACTTTCCTCGGTGCTTGACGAGGGGCTCCGGTATCTCCAGTAAAACACACCGGAGCCCCTCTGCACTATGCTCAAGGAGAGCACGTCCCGTGATGGGAGGTTACTCCCTCCCGCCCTGTGCCCTTGCAGTGCAAGGCGACACGGGCTAGCCGAAGTCGCCTTCTTCCCGGGTCCACCTGTACGGACGACAAAGGCGAAGCGAAGGACGAAAGGGTGGGGCCCTAGTCGCCCAGTGAACCCGAGGCCCCTTTTAGTCGCCTTCTACGATAGGCAGGGGATAGCGTAGTCTTATTCTTGAGAGCCCAGAACTACAGGGCTGACTCGTAAATATACTTGTGTTAATATGATTGATCCCATATCATAATCCGTGATGACAGGTGCGATTAGACGTAGTAATAACATTCTAAACACCATTCCCATTGTCTCCTAATGACTCTACCTAAATGCACAAATACTTTGTATAAATATTAAACAAGTCCTTGCGGCCGCGTTAAGATGTAAAACAATCAATACACCGTGTGCATTATACACCTGTTAGGTTTGCAGTTTAATCTATTGTGTAATAAAAAGGTTTCACAACACGTGATTATAAAATTAAAATATTACTTATACATCTTTTATTACGACGTCATTTAAACAAATATTTCTGTGTGTTTTTTTGGACGAACTAACACAGTTGTCCAAAGAGGCTGAGAGGTGGCATAACTCTTAGGTCGCTTAGCCTGAACCTCTAATTATGCGGGATATATGGATAATAATTACTAAAACGTTATTTAAATAAAAACCTTTGTAATCAAAAGTTTGTATCTGAGACTTACTTATTGAATGAATCTACTATCACTCATTTTATCGCGTACAAAGTTTAAATTAAAGAGTTTGTAACCCACTTCGATTTAGGTAAAAGCCTCCAAGGAATTCCACTTTCCTCAAATGGAAATACTTATGTATTCTCTATAACATAATTGACAGTGATATCATTTGATTTCCGGCTTATGTCTGCAGTCCGGTCACCCATAATTTATTACTTCAAACCGTGCAATACGGAATCACTGAATGAAACTCACTAGAGTGTAAGCAACTGCATGTACGTCCTTTTATTAATGACGTAGTGTCTGATTGTAGTGACCAGGCAATTATTATCTAAACTATAGAATTGATTTATATTATAACACTATCTGGAAAAGATCACAGTTAGCGACAGGAACGCCCACTGCGCATGCAATAATGTGGATATGCGACAGTAGAAACCGGAAATGTCGTATTTTGAAAATTGTCCAAAATCACTTATTTCTATAGAATTGAACAGAGCATAAGCCGCGTCGAATGACGTCGTCTGCATAACTGGAAAAAATTAATGATACAGCGTAGAATTTTTTCTACTGTTTATTTAAAAATGTATGAATTTATGAAGTAGTTACGGCTGTGTAATTTTACACAAATTGGATATTTTGTACGATATTTCCGCTTTCTACCGTCGATATTAATATGTTACATTTTTCCCTTCTGTGATGTACGTGGTTAATTGTTGTGCAATAAAGTAGATTTATCCATTGTAAATGTTGTTGGAGGAAGCCTATGTCCCAGTATGGCTGATGACGATTGTAACGTTTATGTATGTATATACCTGTTCCCGTCTGCATAGTGCTGGATGCACAAACTTCCGATAAAGAATGGAAGAGCCTTTGGTGGCGGGCGACAGCAGCCAGAGCACCAGAACTATCTTCACCTCGTAGTAGAAAGGGAACCAGGATAGGAACACGTCCGTGAACGTTTCCGTGCACGTGAACAGTGCAAACACTATCCAGTACATCATCCATTTTACCTGGAATTAAATTGGAAAAATAAGACTTAGTCTTGTGGAGTTGACATCATACGACTTAATTTAACATTTACAACACAGTATTGAAAATTACAGTTAACCAATTTCATTAGTGGACGACACAGGATGTTACCAACCTATATAACGTATTAAGTAAAGACATTTTAGCAGAACTTTCACACTAGAATCGTGTGTCGCGTGATCTTCCCAACGGCACACGTTTGCGTGTTTGCTTTTTCAGTGTTAATCAGTCAAAGCAATAATTGATGGCCAATACGTGGCAGGCTATGGTCTCCTTCTGTGAGGAGATTATGACACAGAAGGAAACCTCGGAACGGACAAGACAGGACGCCTATCAGACCCGCTCCGGCGAAGAACAGCAGGGGTTGGATAAGACTCTCCGCCAGCTTGCACAACCCCACTCGTCTGCGGGGTAGCCCTGTGAGCATGGTTACCCTCCCAGAGGCGTAGAAGGCCCGGTATTTGTCACCGGGCCTATCGCCAAGGCGAGGTGGTGAATGCTAATGCGCCCACATCTCGCCCCACCACGGCGAAGGACTGCTCATCGTGGGAGGTTTTAGTCGAGCCCAACATAATTTGACCACATCCCCGGCGGGCAATTATGACTAACAGTATTACCTCCCATAAAAAAAGACATTTCAGTAGAAGGTATTAATATTATAAAAGTCGTAGGTACAGTTTTTGAACTCCATAATTATTAAGTCTCCATCGTATTCTTCACACCTTCATTGAAACGTTCAGTTATATTTAAATAAAAAAAACTGTCACGGCGTTTAACCGATAATGGAGTGACGGCGGTACAAAAATAATCTACTATGATATTTACGTTGAATTCATATACGTACCTTAAATATATTAATGAAACTACGGCAGATTTTATCAACAGCATTTATATACACGAACTATGAAAAGTCAAGCTTCGTCTTGTCTTTACATTTGCAAATGTAGTTATATTATAAATACATAAAATAATTGTGGCTATATGAAATTAAAACAAAGGGTAGATAAATTAAAATATTTAGAAGCAACAACGTTAAGAATAATTGCACATAAGTATCGGAGAGGAGGTAAAGGACACGAAGCGAACTGAAGCGTTTCGAACAAGTTGTGCGAAGAGCCGTGACAAGGCCGTCCTAGTGGTAATTCTATACTTGGTAACGGTATAGCACCAACAATTCTTTTTTGTTCCATATTGCACACAGCCGAGTGCTTTAAAACGATATTTCAATTTGATCAAACAATTATTTGTACTATTAAAATAATATTTTTTTTTAATAAAAATGACACGCTATGTACAACAATCAACATTAGAAATGATAATTTAAACTACTTTATATACAATAACAATGACTAATTGATAGATCTTAATCTGACTTGGGAGTTTATTTTAAATCAATGAAAAAATGTGTAGGCAGTTTTTCCTTTTGTTTAAATCTTTTTTTATGTCTTTATATTTGAATAAACTTGATATAATATCTAAAATGATTTGGCCATTCTATAAGATAAAATAAATTTGAGATACTTTTTTGTTATTTAAAACAACAAGGAAATTCATACTCACGTATTCTTTTAAATTCTTCGTCCGTACAGCTTTGTATGAAGCATACGCCGGGTAGAGAGTTCCAAATACCAATCTGCAAAACGGATACAGGACAAGATAAGAGATCATCCTAGGCGCAAACACTGCTGTGGCGATGGATAGCACTCCAAAATTAGCGAGGGTGACGCTAGGAACGCATCTGCTGAGAGCCACGCCGAAGTTCACAACGAATTTGCTCCAGACTTGTCCGTTCGGTGTTCCGAAAGGGAAGTCATCATATCCGTAAGTGTTGACGTTCGGCTCGTATTTAACCACTTCTAGTACGCTGCCAGTCGTCACCGCGGCTTGTGTATATTCAGCCTCGAGCCTATCGACTATATGTCGGACACTTGTAAGTCCCAAAGTCAATCTGAGGCGAGGGTTGTCACGGTTACCGCGTGCGCGACCCGCCTCCATGGAGACGACGGACACAAGACATCCAATACCGTTCTACACTGCATTTATTGTTGTGTCAGCCCGAGCGTGTTCAATTACTACCAAATAATAGACGTGCCTAGGCTAAATGTTTTATTAAGACTGGGTGTTCAATGCCTTAGTAGGCGAACGGTTGTCTTGTCTTGCCTTGAAAATGAATAGTTTGAAGGTTGAGACAAATCTTTTGTTGGCGATATGCTTCATCCAAATTTTATTTGCAACATGAATTGTTGAGGAGAGCTACCACAGATAAATAATTATTTCCATAAACTTAAAACAAACCTAATTCTTTACCAATACGAGAGACGAGGCATGAATCGATATAAGGAAGAGAATGTTAAAAGCAATCATTTAATAGTTAGGACCAACAAAAAAAAATATAAATAAATATGAATCAGTACCGCGAACGAGAGGGGTAGGCAAAAATTACGGATCCTAAGTAAATGGACAACATATTTACACATCTTTTTAAAACTAAAGTTGCAAAAGTGAGTGGCAATACCGTTAAAATGTTTTCGACACGAATATACATAGTCTTGTTCTAAATACATTATACATACATATAACAAAAAAACATTTTTTTGATATTGCATTTATTACAATGACTTGCATTATTTAACACCTTACTGATGATTTAAAAATATCTTAATTCCTTAAAATATTTATAATTAATTATTTATAAATCCTTCAAACTTGTAGAATAATAAGACAACGCAGTGAATATTCATGTATTTTTTTCATACTAAGTCTATCGACTAGAAAAACCCGTAATCGACGACGACGTAAATATAAGCCATATATAAAAAATGGAAATTCGCAATTTATAGAGACGGGAGTAAGTGCTTTGTATCAATAACACGGAGAGTAACACTCTTCTGAATGTATAAAATACTACTTGGACAAATCTATTGCTCTTAAAAACTGATACTGTTCAGTATTTTAAATTGTCCATTTTTACATCATCCAGTCTGTCAAATTATCCTGAATGCTTATTGCCCGGAAAGACCATAAGTCCGTGACCATTTAACGAGTTAACGCTAAATTAGAAACATACTCATAATCGACTCTGAAAGTGCACACTACATACATTTATTAGTATGTATACGAAGTGCCCGGTCTGGTTAAGTGTTCTTTTACGTTTATTTTGGTAATTTGGTAAATCGAAAGAGTAAGCTGTAACATTTCTATAACCGATTCAGGTTTTATATAGTTATTGAAATTAAAGAAGTGCCAAATGAATTGCAGTCTGTGGTAGTCCAATCTACTAGGGCTTCTAGGTCTCTCCAGGTTCTCTTCAAGGTTGGATTTGATTAGTTGATCAATCTTTGGTAATTTTTATTTTACCGTGGTTTGCAAAACAAAAGAGTTCAAAATGGAGGAAAATGTTCTTGCTGTTGCTGTATTTCAATTGTCGTCATTTTAATACAGTTTTTAATTGATTTTAATTGATCAAAGAAACTGTTGCGTACTCCACTAGCAAAATTGTAGACAGGACATAGAGTGCCTCAAACGGTCTAAACATTGGCAAGCTCGTGAATGTGTTTTTATTTCTAATTACTTCCATAAAAATGTCTCTATTAGAGCAAAGCTTAAATTAGACACTAATGTATCTTTGAATAAACATTAATTTAGTATTGTTTATAATTGTTTTTTTTTTAATGAGGAGTGGCCTATACCAATAAATTCGGTAGTTATATGCGATAGTATATTGTTAGTTAGCTCACTGATTAAAATGGTGACGGGCGCACCATCTTCGGACGATTAAAAACTGTCTTCCTAACAGGTTATGAAAGAGTTATTCTTAATGATCATGATATCGTGGTTATCATTCCCAAGTATAATATAACTTATTGTTAATAACACAATTTGTCTTATTGCATTAAATGTCAATATGCATACAATATTGTTAAAAAACGGTTGTCACTTGGTGGCCAGTGTTCTGCGAACGATGAATAATATAAGACCGGACAGCACAGCGTTTATACGATTGCCAATTTAAAATGCTCCTCTTCGCCTCAAGTGGGCACTTAACTAATATACGAACTAGTCTCCAGCTGCCCAGATCCAATAACGCTGGACGACTTAAAAATAACACAAGACAATTGCAATACAGTTGCAGCGGGTAGTTGACGGTATGTGTCAACAAAAATTATATCACTTTTTGTTCTATCATAAACAATGCCAAGTTTATATTTGTACGTTCTATCAAAACAGCTGTTGTGAATCTTCAAGCAACCGGTCAGAGATGCATAATTGGTTGTCTATGAAAAGAGACTTGCATTTGCAAGTATAAAGTCAACTTTTTATATGCAGAAATTGTAAGCTCTCGTTCAAATAGCGACCTTCTTCTATATTTACGATAAAAATAAAAACATATTGAAATAACCGCTATAAAAAGCGGTTGTTTGCGTCATGCTGATCAATGTACATTGTAATAATTATTATTTTGGTATATGATATGTAAGTTAGGTGTATGTAACTTGAAAGAAGCATTAGTAATAACTTTTGTATGCCCTAGTTATTAAAATATGTCTGTTGTCATTTCTGTTTCTCTCCAAAAATAAATAAATACCGTATATATACCAAAATTTTTTACAATTTTTGTCTGTCTGTCAGCTAATCTCAGGAACGAGTGGACCGCTTTTGACGGAACTTTCTCAAGCAGATAGCTAATGTAATATAGAGTAACTTAGATACTTTTATTATAGAAAAAAAAATAGTTTTTAATCGCTAAGTTAATATCGCGGGGCGCAGCTTGTATAAAAGCTTAAATGCTCATTCTATAAACAAATAATATTTGACTTTCAGGCCTCTCGGGGAGGGTAGACAGAGAATCGCTACAAATTTTTCATAACGATACAAAAAAACTAAAGTCATAAGAACAAGTGAATGCAGGACTGTTTTCCACTCAGACTCGAGAAAGGAGATAAAGATGTGTCTGGTTTGAAACCAAAGTCAAAAGAAAAATAACCCGACGCCAACTATCCGAGTCGATTATTTGACAACACTAACCATCATGAAGTCTGTAGAATGATGAATATTTTGTAAGAAAAATAATTTCATGCAAAAATAAATGATCTGGCATCATCCAAATTTTAATCAAGCAGCTAACACGCTCGCGTTCTTCCATCCGTTGAATATTTCCTTTTACACGGTCCTAAAATAAATATCCTCCGCCTCTTGCTCTAAATAAATCGGGGATTAGTGAAACTGTTGCCCACATTGTTTGAACCATTTCACAAAATGAAATCTTTAGCTTAGTAACGAAGATACAAAGATCAAAATTATAAGATGAATTTTGGACAGGAATAAATAAATCATATACATTATAAAATGAATTTTGAAAATGGAATGGTTAACAAGAATGTTAGTAATGTTTCCTGAAAAAAAACACCGCTAGCTTTTTTTTTTAAAAAAATACTTTCATAATTATTTCAACAATTACTAATATTTTTTTATAGTGTAAAAAATATCGATACTAAGTAAAAAAATAATTTCACGTTATAGATAAAATATTTATATTTCGATGGAAAACACAAATGAAATGTGAACATGCTTTGTCTATAGTGAAGGCATCATAAGAAACATGGCGAGATGCTGAATGATCTAAATTTAGATTTACTTTATGGGAGATGGAGGCAATATTTTTATATAGCAGTCATAATGACAACAAATAGAGCTCCTCTTCCAAATATCTACAAAATATCTTACAAATTTTATTACCTCTTTGGGTGGCTTGTATAGAATACACGACTAATAGGTTTAAATAGAAATACATACTGTTACACCGAGGCATACAAAGTCACCCTTTATTTATTTTTATTACAATATAACTTATAATGAAAATTTAAGCAACTGGAATCCCATAAGAGTTTGACACGAAGATTTGGATAAGTATAGAATTATTCTCCCGCATCGAATGCATAGCATGTAGGTCAAAAACCTTTGGGCCGCGTGGCATTGCAAGTGAACCATATACTACGAAATGATGCCGCGGTTTATTCCTTTTAGGTCAATATTTTCCAACCGAATTCAGAAATGAGAATATACATAAAAAATTATGTATGTTACTATCGAAACATGTGAGTTTCGATTTACAATTTTTCGTTTACGAGTTTCCGTTCAGTTTGATTACAAATTTACAACGATTGTACATGTCTATTTTTTTGGTATGAGTTATTCGGATCAGCCAGGAGATCTCTACAGTTTCATTGAGTTTTAGATGAGCTCTTAGGACTCTTAGCCCGAACCTATTTTTTTGAGAGTTACCGAATGCAAAGACCCCGATACCCCGACCGTCTGTTTAGGTGGTTGCTCCAATCGTGAAAGTATTCCGATCCGTTCGAGAGGCCTGACAGCTATAAATCGTTTTGTTACACAAATATTTGCGTCATCCGCGGATATTTGTTCTCTCTGTAATATCCGTGACTTCTGTATTTCAGACTACTGCGACATAAGGTTG
Organism: Meandrusa payeni; assembly: GCA_029286785.1. Lineage (NCBI taxonomy): Eukaryota > Metazoa > Arthropoda > Insecta > Lepidoptera > Papilionidae > Meandrusa > Meandrusa payeni. The sequence goes on along the minus strand of JAGSMX010000003.1, from coordinate 4,379,779 downwards.
ATGTTTGTTTGTGGTTATTCTGAAGAAAAGTTATTTAGATTTTTCTTTATAAATGTATTCAATATTAGACGACGAATTATACAAGACAAGGATTACGATGAATACATAGTAATGTAATGGGTTCTTTAAGCGTTGCTATCGCTTCTATAATTTCGAAACGCAATTGCACTTGAATTTGATTCAAATAATTTTATACTTTATGCTATCAATTTAGATGCACATCGAGATCATAATAGCTTGTCCGTGCAGCTGCAGCGTCGTGGCATTAATTACGGCCTATGCTCCTCTTTGTTTCAAAACGAGGTAACGTATTGCAGTGGTTTTGTGAGTCATTTTCGACTTGAGGCCCTTTACAATAAATTTTGTTCTTTGTTGTAAATAATCAAGACATGACGTAGAAATTAAGCTTTACTACTATTAATTAAAAGATGCACTGTTCGAAACGTTACAATTTAAAAGTAAGAATAAAACGCGATAAATATCATAACGTAATCAACGTAAATTTGAGAAGACGGATTGCACCAATTCAATTAATTTTAAACAGTTATATTTTTAGGTGATTTCATTTTGAATATACCTGTTAGTAGCTTTGAACTATTTTATTTATTAAAACATTCCAAAGATATAATTATGTTAATATTACCTGGAAAGAAAATCCTAACTAGGAAAAAGAAGCAATAAGCTTGTTCTTCGGAGCGTAACTTCTAAAATCTGGACCGAACTGACTACATTTCTATTTATAAATTAATTTGGAAGTGTAGAAATGGAGTTTGTTGTTGAGCACAAATACTTCGTTGTAAACGGTACAAGATTATTAACAGCTATAGTACTGAGAATAGGATATTCTTGAGGTACATTGCTTTGAAATAAATTTACTTAAGATTTTTTTGTCGAACTACCCAGATTGGCCAGAAAAGCTGGCCTTGACTGCTTCACCGGATTGAGAGGTGGCATAGCTCTTAGGTCGCTTAGCCTGAACCTCTATCGGTAGTAACTCGACACAAGGGTCCTCCCGGTGAGGGGTTACCTCGGCTTGGACACTTACTATGTTACGCGTAAGGGACCAATTGATTAAGATTCCATCGAAAATATTTCCGAGACTGCCCCGAGCGTTGCAACGCACATTTACAGAAACTTAAGATGAAGGATTTTGTGCTATCTACCGTTCTAAATCTAAAACTCATTAAAATCGCATTAACAATATTAAAACATATTAAATTAATGCTTTACTGTAAGATACAAAACTATCAGGCCTTTGTTTTGAGAGCAAGTATGTATCTTATAATTATCTATTTCAGGCAATAAGCAGAATATCTTTAAACAATCGTTGTAGAAATATCTAAATGCTTTATTTCCTCAACCATTATGCGCTCTACATACGCTAGAAATTAGTGTTATAAAACGATATCGAAGAAGCACGCTTTCCATTCAATGCGTTACTGGAATATCCGGTTGCGTGCCTAGTACGACGAAGTCCTTTCGTAATTGCTAGTATGTCGGCTGTCTATCGAACAGCTCGTCCAATACGGAGTTGGTAGCTTCATTTTATCCTTGGGGAACGTGCAACGGTTCGAGGGACGTGATTTGATGAACAATTATTTATTGATACGTCGCATAGACAAATACACCGCTCCGTTTTCAAACGAAACCAAAAGCTTCCTGTATCATTTACTTTAGAGAAATTTTGTAGGGAAATGTTCTGCAATACTTTTTAAATACTATTGGTAACTAAACACGCGCGGTACCCTCACCACTCAAATATATATTTGTTAGATATATTTTTAGAAATTTTCTAGAAAAAATAATTTAATAGAAAAAAAGACGAAAAGATCAAGAATCTGGCTAAGTTTATCATGAGGTTTTCTTAAAAATAAATAAAATATTTATTGAAATTTATATATTTTTTCTTCTTAATAAGTTAAGTATTTTTGTATGCATTCTTTTAATATTACGTTTTAATTATCAAACGCGAGTGAGAGAAATTCGTGATCCATTTGTAAGAAGGCTACAATTTTTTTATATTGCAATAAAAAAACACATTGAAACTGCTGTGCTGCTGTGTTTTAATTTTATACAGCATATTATAACAGTTGCGATTGCTAATTAAATTATTAAAATGTTGTACTAGGCGAAAATTGCTCCTTTACATTAAATTTTAAGAACAACGTGGGAGCCTTCAAGAGTAGATTGAATAGGCACTTACTAAACTTTCGCATACCATCTATTGACTATATCACCACTTAATACCGGGTGGGATCGTGGACAAGCACTAGTTTATACCCCATTAATAAATTGTAAGTACTGAGCGAATCAGTAATATGTAAAATACTAGATCATAAAATGACTACAAGCGCGTATGTGTTTTTTGTTTGTTGCATAAAAATCATATAATACTTCCGACTATTGGCGTATTAAGAAATTAAACAAGATATGTATGAGTTCAATAACCTCTAATTATCGAAGCTAATATAACGAATGTTACTACATTGAAATACCTCATAGACGAATAAACAAATTTGTATTAAAAAACAACCTATGTGTTCCATTACTCGATTTTCTTCACTCTGACAGGAATATTAGCGTGTAAGTGCGTCACGACAGCCCTTTGTTTTAAATGTTCGAAACATTCCTCGGACGTGTAAGTTTCTTCACGAATACTCACAAGTAAATAGTGAATCACCAATTAAAATTAGAAATAACAATACCTCCTGCACTAGAAATCGAACTCAGGTTGGTCGCTGTGAAACTCAGACGAGTTACTATTGTTTTACTGTAGTCTACAAGAATTATATATGAATAATTTATGATAATAATAAATATGTATTTATCAGTGCATACATTTCCTGTATGATTAAATGTTTATTAATGTGTTAGACATTAACAAGTACATTTGCGAATAATCAACTTCAAACGAATCAAACGAAACGTTATTTCGCGTGGACGTCTTCTTTGTATTTCCGTATTATCGTAGGAATATTACGAACTCAGAACATAACCAAACATTCATCAAATTACCTTTGTAGTACATAATTTTCAATAAAAAATGAATCATCGAAATCGGTTGGCATGATATTGATTTATACTCGCACATACATCATGAAAATTTAAGAGATATGATTTTCTCATAGATACCATTGTACAAAGAATTATCAAAATCGGTTCACCCAGTTGAAAGTTATGAGGTAACAAACAAAAAAACTATCTCCTCTTTTGAAGTCGGTTGAAAAGCAGTAAGCTACTAATCACTATAATCGGTTAGAAGCATCTGACAGTGCTTTAGTCTCGCCCTCTTGGTTACCATCGAAGAACCTCGCACTAAGTTACACTCATAACAGAGGTTAAGCTGAGCCGCAGCCCTGTAGTTCTGGGCTCTCAAGAACAAGACTACGGTATCCCCTGCCTGTCGTACAAGGCGACTGAAAGGGGCCTCGGGTTCACTGGGCAACAAGGGTGGGGGCCTGCGTCGTCCACCAAAGTTTAGGGAAGAAGGCGACATCGGCTGGCCCGTGTCGCCTTGCGCTGCAAGGGCACAGGGGGGGAGGGAGTAACCTCCCCCCGGGACGTGCTCTCCTTGAGCACAGTGCAGAGGGGCTCCGGTGCGTTCCACGTGAGATCCCAGAGCCCCTCGTCATGCACCGAGGAAAGGGCCACCGGGGAGGTTTTAGTGGGTTAGAACCCCACATAACCGCCGCCTTCCCCCCAGAAGGCGGAGTATCTTTGTGAAAATTTCCTCCCCGTCAATATAAAAAGGTTAAGCTCAATTAATAGCTTTGCCACTATTTAATCTGAAAGCCTTTTGGATAAACACGGCAGTCAGACATAAACAATGGCGGCTAATCAATAATTTTACAACAAATTTTCTTTTAACCGACTCCAGAATAAGGAGATTCCTAATTCGTCTGTGCTTTTTTACTTTTCTAGATAGAGCACACACGCTCTCATAGCGTTGTCATTTGTGAATGTTTTAGGAATGGTTTGGTTTCAATTAGATTCTAAATTAATACGAAGGTATACCAAGGATCTCCTACAAATCGTATGGAAGAATTCTTGATAATAGAAATTTTGCACGGACAATCCAAGACTAAGTAAGTGCTCCTGAAAGACAACGAGCTCAAACATGAAAGAAGAATGTAGCCATCAGAACGTCGTAATACAACTATAGAAGTATAAATATTACACTTGGGAAATAAAAGAGAGTTCTCGTGTAGGTGCGTTTAATATTTGAACCGTCACGTTTGATTTGAAGTTGGTTTTTTTAATCGTCAGCTCAGATAATAGTCGGCATTCATCCATTATTATTATTATCCATTATTGTACAGTACTATTTCTACAGTAAAAAGACGGCATAACAATATATATGCAAATAATAATGAGAAAATAAATTACCTAATTGCAAGACATGTGTGTAATTAGGAAGTTGTATGGCCTTATGTAGTTTAATAAAATTGGAGTGAGATGTAAATGACACATAGAATTTCAAATTAACTCCTGTCCTAAATAACTACAAGCAATATTAACATTATTTAGTTACACAGTATAATAATACTTTAAGGTCACTTATCCACTGTGATTAAACATAATGCAACAATAAATTTAAAACAATTACTTACTATACCCCATATCATTAAAATAACAAAATAGATGTCATCATCAAACAGTTTATAAAATAAATTATTTTACCTAATTTATTTTTGTTTTATTTTTTCTAAATTTATTAGTAAGCGTACTTGTAACTTTCAAAGAAAATAATTATAACCAACAGACAAAGTAAACAGTCTGTTTATTACTGTTATAATTGTAAATTGTTCTCATTGTGTTTATCACACATATTACGATTTTTTATTTATTTTATAAAAACAACAGATTATGAATTATAATAGATATTTCGGTCACGTATTCAAGATCTAAGTCTTTATAGATTTACATTATATAAAACATTTTTTTCCAGTGTTAACCAAGGAAGCACTTTATTCATTAAAAACAATTTTTAAAAATAAACAAATTTAATAGAAAATAAAAATTGCATTACGTGAGTTATTGTGTGTACGATGTGTGTATATCCCTGTGTGTCCTGTATCACAAATCTTTAATTAACTCGATTAATGCCATCAGTCACTCTGTATGATAAATTTTGTTTATATATTATTTAATTTAAATTTTGTTGATGGTTTCATAGGCTGATGGATTCTATTATATTGAGGATTTTTACAACTTCAACGAGTTAAACCTATACTACGGAAATGCTAATGCTAAATATTCTATTCTATAGTTAACAATTAAAAATTTAAAAACAACGCTATTTGTTCTACACCGTGTCTGTTAGTTCATGTACTGGATATTTGACAGGAGGTAAATCCACCGTACACAAACAGGCTCGAATTGAAACGAATGATTTTGTGTACATAACAAACCGAAAAATATATAGGTCTTATTTAAACTGGCCCCCCTGGAATCGGAACATCCAGTAGATCGTAAGTTGAATGTTTAGCCACTAGGCTTTCGCTACGTTAGTAAATTGAAAAAAATTTAACCATTCATTATTTTTTCTGCATTGTATAAATTTTTGTGTAAATATCTGGCTCTTATTCTATCAAATAATTGCAACATTTGTCAGTCATGTGTAGCATATTGAAGTAAACAAAATTAATTTAGAATGGTAATGGCAACTAGGGATACGTCAAATGTAAATTCGCAAGCTAACTAAACAGCAGTCTAATAATTAATCAGACATGATGCTACAGAGTTATTTTGGTAACCTAACCTACATAACGGTCAGTGAAACGATACGTTCCTGACTACATTTACTACTTTCACAGAGCAATTATGAAACAATTTTCTATAACAACACTGTCTGAACTTGTATAGCAGGCACACTAAATTTTAAATCTTAAGATAAATAATGAAAGGTTTTGAAAAATAAGGACAACATATCTATGACTCATTCGAATTATATTATACCAAAGCAATATTTATATATAAATAACAACTACATGATCCTCGTAATATATCGTTATTCTTATATCGAGCTTAGTTCGCGAAGACATTTGTAAATGGTAGCAAACTACGTCACACGCAAAACTGGGTAAAGGTACCGCGTTGCTGAGCCGAGGTTGCTCCTAAAAAGGTAAGACAAGCGGTCTAGATATGTACATAATATGCCGAAGTCAAGGTATACGACCTCGAGAAGGCGCGGGCTGATTGAGCACACTCGGAACAGACACTAATAACTCTTCCAGTGAAGATCGATTGAAAGAATGAATCACAATACAGTTAGTGTCAACGCACTTCACGCGCTGCATAGAACGGCAGCCGTTAACACAACCCGCGATTAGAACTTCAACTGCAACGGAAAGGCGAACGGCCAGCGGTAAGCCTGACCGAAAATAGCACCCGGCAGTGCACCGGGATACCCTAATGATGAATTCTGAACCCACGGCAAGCTTGAGCAACTTCTTTGTTCTTTGTTTCCTTTCCTTGACACAAATCCAAGTGGGAAAGATTTGTATTGATATGAAGAACGCAGGAAACTCACAATCAAGCAAATCAGCCTATATCGTTCATTTGACACTTTTAAATTGAATTGTATTAATAAGAACTGTTTTATTACGCAGCTACGCAACGTCTGAAGGTAAAAACGATGGTAAATGATTTAAAAACTTCTCTGTAGTTGCCAAATATAAACTTCAGCTGATTCTAAAATCTATCAAAATTGGCATTATGCCATCAGTAACATCGAACAGCGCCCAAATTATTTTGTTTTAAAGACATGTCTGAGTTAAAATAATAATATGCACCAAAATATTCTATGTTCTTCACAAAATGTAATCTACTCGTATATGTATATGTAAGGCGTCAATATTGTGATAGTTGCGTTCGGCCAAACATAAGGTCGGAGGTTCAAACAAATCTCAAATTATAGACTAATGAATAAATTATTTACGTTTTCCATTGTCACAGTGAAAATCCAGTGACAAAAGTGGACTTGCTAGTAAGTAAAGCAAACATATGCTTGTTTGTCTAAATTATGAAAATCATTATTACATCATTGTTCTGTTGTGGTGCCATGTATATTAGATTTTTTTTACACAGATTGGCCAGAGAACCTGACCTTGACTGCTTTACTGGATTGAGAGGTTGTATAGCTCTTAGGTTTCTTAGCCTGAATCTCTATTGCTAGTCATAGTCACAAGGGTCCGGTAAGAGGTAACGTCGACTTGGAGGGTTACTGTGTTATGCGTACGCATTTCGTTTCGAGGGCGCCCAAGGAGCTAAACCACGACTTGGGTCAGTCATTATTTCACATATAATCTAAGGGACATTTAATAGGTAAACTAACTTTGCGTGCCATTTCCTGAAGGGGTATTGAAGTCCTAACTTGTTAATATTTTTTAGATCATAGTGGCATAGCGTAGCAGTTTTGTTTATGGTACACCTTTATGACAAAAGCTCACTCAATATTTGGGCTAGGATTATTTACAATGTACATTTAAATGCTCCTTTAAATAATTTCATGAAATGTAAATGAAATTAAATAAATGGTAGTAATAGATGAAACAGTTCCCTACATTAAAACATACAGATACATTTCAAGAAAACAATTTTGAGTTTTCAAAAAAATGGCAATATTGCCTAGTTACTGCTTTAGATTTATTATAGCATTAGATAAAATTTAAATATTATTACAATATGTGAATGCCTATAGTAAATTAAGCAACTATTTTAATGATATTTACATTTTCAAAAAATGAAATTCAATGATATTTACATTTTCAAAAAATGAAATTCACAAGTTCTCAGGCAGAAAGGTGATATCAAAGTATTTATCTCTTACTTGACACCTTAATTTACAACTTAAGGCTTCTTAAGAAATAAAAATTGACCATTCTATTGAGTTGTAATAATTTACAATTAAAACTATTTATTGTTTTTTTAAAAACCACATAAACTGACCCAAGTTCAAGTTATTTCACAATAAAAAGTTAGAGATGCAGGATTTCACACATATTGTTCTTATTTACACATGCAACATTTTATATGACTAATATAGAATAGTATAGGCACGTTAGACACAGAGATATTTGCTCAAAATTGCAGCACTGCAATGTTTAATTTTTTGAAATGTTACACCTCAGGTCCATGTCAATATTTTTTTTACTCTGAAGTCTTTAGAGTAAAAAAAACAGTAATAGTTTACTTAAAATAAATTGATTCAATTCAACCCGGGATCTGAAGTAATACCTTAATTTTCAAGAACAAATTAAATTATTTACTAAAATTTGTTCCTGGTGTATTACAATAGAGTCATCTCTGACATGTAAAATGGAACATAAGTTTGGTAAAAATAGATAGCAATTGTTGTCTCCCTCTACCTATCTAGGATGAATAGAATCTCCTCCTATTTAGTAAATTATTATTTCAATAGTCAATGTACTATTCAGTTTTGTCAAAATGGATGACAAAATATACTACAGGGCACCTAAACACTATAAGTGATAGGTGACCATTTTAAAAATATTTTGTTAATTTTATACATTATGAAATTTTAGTCATGTTTTATTACCTATACATTGTTAGGTTTCCAGTTTCTTCCAGACACAAATAAATCATTAAATGCAGGATGAATAAAATGCAATTTTAAATTAGTAATCCTTGAAATTGTGATCAGGCCACAGTAAAACTAGCTTATAAGTGTATGTTAAAACCAATTTAAACAGTCTAAAAATCACCACTAAAATTTTTAAACAGCATAGACTAAGGCGATGTACAAAGGGTTGAAAAGTGACAGAGCTCGTAGCTTATTTGGGTAGTAGTAGTATTAGGGAATACTGTCTTTATAATTACATTTGTATAGTTGCAATTAATATTATATGGTACTATCAAATCTGACAACATACTGTTATGTCGTTCGTTTTACGGATTTTACTTTTAAATGACATCCGTATCAGTACAGCGACAGGTTACCGCAACGAAAAAATTAAACATTATGACAATTTATTTCAGAAATTAAACAAAGAATTATTATGTATTTGCGTAGCAAATAATATTCTCGTATGAGTAGGTACGTGCCTAATTAATTATGTCTTCCTATTTGTGTTATACGTTAGTAATTTTTTTTAAGATACACGCTAGAAAGAACATTTAATATAAGCAATTGAGAAACCTGTGTTTTATAAGAGTTAAACAGTAATATTTTTTACATATGACAAAGAAAAGGCAAGTAAAAAAATAAGTAAACGTCACAATTACACAACATATAAATTTTAGTAATAAAAAATATACATACATGACCAATCGGGAAATTATGGACGATATCATATTAATGATCACATAAGAAAAATCTGCTCGAAAATAACCACAAAAGTAAACATGACAAAACACAGCCGCTCAGAAATAAGACTAGTCCGCCATGTTGGATCGAACTGATGTTTTGATCACGTGATCAGTGATCACAGTAATCAATAATACATTGACGTTCAAAAACCTTAGATTCAAGAACACTGTACCATATTCAAATATTTAAATTCATATTTTTTTGTCGGGTATATATGACATGGATTATAGTAATATTTCATTTCCAACATTACATTTTAAATTTGTATGTAATCTCCTTTTTTTCATGAGCTTACAATAATACAAAATTTAGAGGCTTAACTATTAAAATAATATAAGTAAACTATTTTTCATATTATTAATCATATAAGGTACAAAAATACCTTTATTTAAATATCTAGATTACTAAATAGAAATCCTTTAAAGAAGCGCCATCTTAAACATAACAATATTTTAAATATATTGCCATCTAGTTACTGTGTATGAAACTAACTTGAAATTACTTGAACGAAATAGAAATGATTAACCAAACAAATCGAAAAGACACATAGTTGAGTATCAGGTGGAAGGTTCAAAATGCTGTTTTAATTCTACTGGATTACTATATTTATGGCAATAACACTACCAATTTCAAATGACATTAGGCTCCTGTAACTGCCTCGCGTCGCATAGCCCACACAAAAAGCTGTGTTGTGTGCTCATTGGGTTGAAGTACATTTTGTTTTAATTTTAAACGTAGTTTCCCTTCGCTCTACGAAGAGTGGAACGTGTTATGCGTTTATGCGTTGTGTTTCTTGACGTTTGTGTAGTTTTTATAGTGAATAATGTGATTGTGTAGTTCGTTATGGCATTTAGATACCGCGAAGATTTAGTTGGCAAACGATTTCTGTCTGTGAGTGGTGTGGCAAAAATTAACGTGAATAAAGTTTCTGAATGGGGATGGAAAGCTGGTGTTATCAGAGCAGCTTCGCTCAAAGATAACAAGAACAAGGAGCTCCAGGTAAAGCATGATTTCTTGTATGAAGTATCCTAGACTGTAATAAGTATGGGTTTAATTAATAATTCATTGTAAAATTAGGTATAAGCACTCAAATGCATTTCGTTGTCTAATACGCGCGAGTTTTAAGAAACTGTAGGTAGATATGCTGCTTTACTAGCCAACGTATTGTCATTATTGCCTGCTGTCCACTACCACCCTATGTCTATTTATTTATTTATTTAATAGGAAGACAACGGACTATGTACTTAACTAACTATGTACTACATATTACATTTAAAGGCTAACTTAGCATTCAAAACTATGTAATAATAAAAAATAAATGAACTTAACTATGACAACAACACATTAGGAGGTGCGATTGAATTTATTTTTAAACATTAAAAAAAATATCTATGTCAGTGAATTTTGATGTCTGTTCTGCCGTTTACAAATTGTTATTAAAACCAAATTTATAACACCGCGGGGTAAATAATAACGAAGATTTTCTTAGGATTTCGATAAAAGCTTATGCTCCGTACTTGCTTTTGTTCATTTATCTTACTTATGCCATACTTACTGCAAAGCTTTAGCTTAGTACTAATAACCAAAAGAGAGCCATAGAAAATTTTACACAAAATGTAGCTAAGTATTCTTAAGTAGCTTTGTAAGAGCAGGAAACTTGCAAGTAATGAGAAGCCTTATACGTCCCGTTCAATCTTATATTGCAAAATTAGGAAGAAATGAAGAACCTAACCTAACCAGTTAGGAAAAACCGGCTATAGGGCAGATGGAGCTAATATAATTTCATCGTTTTGTTGTGAACATCCCTCAAACCCGAACGAAGCGCTTTGCTTCGACTTTCATTATTCGTACAGCAAAGGACTGGAATAGTTTGCCCGCGTCTGTCTTTCCCTCCGATTACAATGTGGGTATTTTCAAGAGTAGAGTGAATAGGCATTAGACTAGACTAAGCTAGTGCCCCTTACCATCCAGGAATGCATTTCCACTTAACATCAGGTGGGATCGTAGTCAAGCACTTGCTTAGAACGTATAAAAATAATTAGTAAGGTTATTTTTATATGCAATTGGGTGGATATATAAGACATTAATGAAACATTTTGGCCGCTTCCAATCTTGGATGGGGAACTTAACGGCTTTGAAGATACGAGCCCCGAGTCTACTATCTGCCAGTGACGTCTCATTATGAAACCAATCTAATACAGTCGTATAATTTCATTCCATCATTACCAAATACGAACTAACATACACACGATTTGCGTGCTAGTGGTACGCCATCGGTAAACAATAGCGGCAACAATAAACTACTAAAAGTAGCAAATATCGATCGCTATTATGACAATTTACATTTTGTACACAATTTTAGGTAGGTTTAGCAGATCTTGAGGCCCATACATTGTCACTCACCGTAGATGTGACGACACGCCGTAAAACCATTTATATTGTATATCTAAATATATAAAACTCGAAGGTGACTGACTGATCTAGTGATCTATCAACGCACAGCCCAAACCACTGGACGAATCGGGCTGAAATTTGGCATGCAGGTAGATGTTATGACATAGGTATCCGATAAGAAGGGATTTTGATCAATTCTACGCCCAAAGGGTTAAAATAGGAGATGCAAGTTTGTATGAAACTTTGTCAATTTTAAGCCATTAGGGCATGCAGGTAGATGTTATGATGTAGGCATCTGCTAAGAAAGAATTTTGATCAATTCTACCCCCAAGGGGATAAAATAGGGGATGAAAGTTTGTATGAAACTCTGTCAATATTTAACCGATCGGGCTGAAAATTTGCATGCCGGTAGATGTTATGACGTAGGCATCTGCTAAGAAAGATATTTAATCAATTCTACCCCCAGGGGGATGAAAGTTCGTATGAAATTTATCAATATTAAACCGATCGGGCTGAAATTTGGCATTAAATATTTAATGATGTAAGTTTAGTAGATAGATGTAATCTAGTCCGGCGAAGCGGGCTGGGTACGCTAGTGTGACATATAACATGGTCTCTCCTAATGTCAATGATTTTGTACAGCTGTGTTTGTGTCTATTGCCGAGCCTATCATTGATTTGCGATAGTGCTCCATGGGAGTAATTGTTGTTTAAGGTCAAATCTTGAAACAAGTCGTCTGTACCCTCGTGTAATAACATTGATAACAATTATTGTTTGCTATACCATATTGCATCCGGCAATGTTTACATATCAATTACTGATTGGCTATCACAATATTCGCATAAAAGCTACCGACCGAGTCGGGGTGCGAGCTCCCTCGGATCGGAATGCTAACGCGATTGGAATAACCGTCCAATCCGGGGGCACCAATCCTTTGCTCCGTGGTGCTCCCAAGAGCTCTGCCACCTCTCAAACCCGGTCAGCGTATTGAATGGGACTGACGATTTTATCCGTCTTTTGATTTTTAACCGTCTTCAAAAAAATGTAAAGGTTTTTTTATTCGTCTGCACTTCTCAACTACTTAAAAGTACGTTAACAAATTGTATATTTTCATTTTCGTTTGTTATTATCTCATAGCTGCGTCATTAATTTTTCTATTTATTTATAAAAACTAGCTTTTCTGTCCAACCAGCGTTCGTTCGTAATAAAAAAAATGGCTATCTCTAAAATTGGCTTTCACTTGATTGTATAAAAGTGTAGTCAAAGACGAGAATTTATGCGAATGTGTTTTTGTTTATTATGACGTTAATTACGTATTCTCAATTTGGGTACACTCTTGACATGCGAGTGTTAAGCCTTGTGAGGTAATTAAGGTTAAATAGTATTTTGTTCTATATCCGTGGTGCAACAGAGTTCTAATAGCGTTGTGCAAAGGAGGACCTTATTATTGGTACTGGGCGACGATACCTTTTTAGAAGGCAGCAATGATAAGTCTATTTCACGGTGACATTTCCATAACGTTTGTAATTTAAAAAGCTTTCGCACTGAAAGGACTCCGCTGGTTCACTTCTGTGGTAGGATCTTGGTAACTATCAGTCACTTCCGCATTACAAATTTGTTCATTCGTCCTTCCTTCCAAATCAAAACATTTCTTTCTTGATTCTGTTGACAACATCTCGTTATACACTTTTCCCTAAGCACTCAATTCACAATCATATATTAATTTACTTACACAGTATATTTCAAAAGGAAATAGTTACTACAATTATGTTGTTAATAGTTTCAGTAGTTAGATAGTATATCTATAGCTTGACAATAAATCCACTTAGTAAAGTAACAGCCTGTATATTCTCCACTACTGGGCATATAAATATTTATTCTTAAAATATATATGTGCACTCAACGCACTCTGTATGTGTAATACTCTGTGAAAATACTGTCATGTGTGCATGCGTGAGTACGTTCCATCTAAGATCAAACTCAACTTAAATAAACCCGTCCCCTGAATTACATTGTTCCAATCCAAATCCACCTCGGAGACTCTTAATTACCAATACGCCTACAATACAACATTCATTAACCAAGCGAAATAATCGAACGGCGCTGCCTTCCCGTATTTTATATTAATGGATAGCGTTTGTCACGTTGTACTTCCGCAATTACGATGCCGCAATGACTAACCACCCGATTTGTTTACATCAATAGCCATTTATCTAGTTGTGTGTTACGTATATCGTATATGAAACGGTTCAAAACCGAATGCACATGGCGCTAAGTTCGTCGACCCCGCTCTCACCGCGTTCGATGCACTGCCTGCCGCACGCACCGTCTGAACCGTGCCTCGGAACTCGGACCGAGAGAGAGAAAAAAAAAAAACAAATCATAAACGTCCATTGCGTTCGCGCCAAGAATCTCGTTTTTATTAGATTCTATTTAAAATACGTAATGGGCGCTGGAGCCGTATGATATTATTAACATCGTAGCCATTAATTTGATTTTAATTCAAATGCTTTTTATCGTTGAAACAAAGATTTAAAGACATAGATAGTGCTACAAATGTATTTCGATCATTCATCATTAAAAAATAACGAGACATACCTATAGAACAATATAGATGAATATTTTATGGCTTGGTAACAAGACCTTTAAGCCAAGTCTTTTTTAAAACACACACTCATTTCTTACGTCTAAGACAAAATTATTAGAATAAATAAATAAACACTTGGTTGGATAAAATTACGTTAAAAAAATATAAATTATCTTTAATTCACTTCATAATTTGTGTAAAACAAAACAAGCGGTGGACACGAGTTAGAATGAACTTTCGTAAAACATATTATGCGAGTCTAGGGGCCCAAATTGTCTTTCGGGAGCCCTGTCTCTCAGTTCTTCATAATACAGGATTAGACCAAGCGAGTACTGTTACGCCTCAATCTTTAGAAATTGTAAGAGCTTTAAACGGCGATCAGCCATAACAGTGTAAATTATATTTATAGCAAAATTTTATTACGCCACCACAGTCCTAGAATACCACTTTTAATTCTTTCACATCTATACAGCTATGTGTGCTTGTACTCATATTATTGTCTTCATAAATGTAACCAATGTGGTTCAGCTTACTCAGCACCGCCACTCCTATTTCTAATGTGCTTTTACATCTAACTACCGGAACGTTCTTTTCCCAATTCTGGTTACAACGTCCAGTTAAAAACCATTATATAGGGTGCTTGAGTCATATTGTAGATTTTTATGTGTTATATAATTTTTGTTAATTATAAATAGTATATATAATTGTCTTACAGTTAAAAGTTTACTAAGGGGATATAAAAGGTTTGTTGGGAATCTGAATGGTTTAAAATGAATTAATTTAATCAGAAAACGTTGAGCCCTTTCCACTTATACCGTAAACAATGCAACATTCTTACTTTTATAACGATATGCATTATAAAATGATGTACGTATTCATGTAGTATCATGGCAAAGTATCAAGAATGCCGTTGGCGAGCCAGTAGTGGAGATTAATCCTTAACTGAAGCTGCATTTAGTCGACCATGGAAGCAATGGACTCGATGGATCGATCAGTAAGACAGCTTTTTGGCCTAAAAAAAGTGACACTTCATTATTCTACTGAATACAGTATATAAACATGCTCAGAATGAAAACATAGATATTGAGCCTTGAGCAAAAATAAAGGGTTGGTTAAGAAAGCTTGAATATCTCGGAAGATAAAGACTAACTGAAATAAATTGTGCATGATAGACAATTAAATATCCTTAAAATAGAATAACATATTTTTATTATTTTATTTATATTTCGTTAAAAAACGTAAACTTAAACGAAAATGGATATTTTACGTAAACTTGGATAATACAGTATTTTTCATAAAATTTTATTTTTATTTAAATTTTAGTCCTTAGTGTTGCCTTCATGTGACGATATAATAAAATAAACCCGACCCTTTATTTTTGCTTTTAAAATTTTTATTTGTTAAATTTCAAGTAATTATTAAAAAGAACTAGGGGAATACGAGTGTAAAGGGTTTCGTTTGAAATCGTCTAAGTCGAATATAAGTGAATTAGTTGTTGTACAAAATGGGATACATTGCTAAGATTATTCCGAGAATTATTTACATGAAGGGTGATAAAATGCATTGTTGTGTATTAGAATACTATTCAGGTACTCGATATCGAAGGCAGTTTCGAACCATGAATTAACATATACAAAAAAAATCTAAATTTTTCTGCCTGTGTGTAATGCTACTAATATTATATCTTACTTACGCTTTTTATATCAATGGGGCTATGATATTTAACTATTCACATTTCATCTTATCCCTGACTCTATTTAGATAATACAGTCTTTATTTCAAACTCGTATTAATACTATCGAGTCCCCTCCGGTAACTCCTTTGGGTGTTATAGAAGTGAAAACTTCTTTAGCCGTGTTGAGCATTTTTGGTAGGGGAAAATGTTATAGATTCGCGTCACCGATATGCTTATATTATATTTCGAGTTTTAGAATCTTTATTCAATATAATATAATCTTATAAGAATAACAATTCAATTACATGAGAATGTTACAATACTAAAAAACAATTATACATATTTCGGGCATCTACAAACAACCCAACACTAATATAACCGAGGAGGACAAAAAGTATATTTTATTATAACATAATCTTCATAAGAGTAAATAAAAATAAAAGGAAAAAAAGAGAATAAATAAAAGTAAGTCATTGAAAGTGTTCATGGGATAGTTAAATCCGGATCCGGGAAAGAAGGCGACATCGGCTGGCCCCTGTAGCCTTGCACTGTGAAGGCACAGGGGGGGAGGGAGTAACCTCCCCCCCGGGACGTGTTCTCCATGAGCACAGTGCAGAGGGGCTCCGGTGCGTTCCACTAGAGATCTCGGAGCCCCTGGTCATGCACTAAGGAAAGGGCAACCGGGGAGGTTTTAGTGGGTAAAAACTCCACATAACCGCCGCCTTCCCCCCAGAAGGCGGGGTATCTTTTTGAAGATTTCCTCCCCGTTAACAAAAAAAAAGTTAAATTTGGATGTGACATAAGGTTAGAAGGTGTGCTCAGAGCTTAATAAATATATTTTTAGTAATTTTTAAATATTTATATTTTGCCATGATCTTGTACAGCTCGTAATGTATTTAAATTATAAATAAACTATTTAATATTTGTTGCTCCGAGTTTCAAGATATAAAAACCAGATTGATGTAATTTCAAATTGTATACTAAAATTCTAAGTCACAAGTTTTCACTTCTGTCGGCCCTCGGTACCTATGACAGCCATTTTATTATTTTTTAACATTGTATTTATGACGTCATTAAGTTCAAATGAATTTTTTTTCCTATCACATACCAATTAAGTTAACGCGGCCGAGTCGTTATCAGCCTACTTTAATCACCAAAACGCCTCGCATTACACATAGTATTGTTTGCTTGTAATTACTTGACCTTTCCACTGCCGCGGAAAATTTCGCTGATAATTGCGCCTTGCATGTTTCAGTGATATATTCGCTTGTTATTATTGAGTCTCATTAACGGTGCAAATATAATATCAATTTTAATTTTAGGTAAGGAAAAAGAGAGAGCTGGACGAAATTCCTATATGAAAGCAAATAGCATTCAGTTCGCCTTTGTAAACATATTTTGGTGCAAGAAAGGATTTGTCTACCTATATCGTTGGCATTTTAAATATGGGCAACGTCGAAACCCATGACCGATCACCAAGGTACCTTTTACGCATAAATGTGGATAACCGGGAGGGGTGTGACACAATGAGCAAAATGGAAACACGTAATTTGTATACCTCCGTGGGTCAAGGACTTAAGTGCTTTTGAAGGGGCCAAACAAGCGCCTCAGTTGATGTTAAGTGATCATTACGAACCTAGCCTACCAAGATCATACGTACTTCCCTTAAAGCCCTTGCGTTCGTCTTCTACGGTCGAAAATGATCTTTGTTATTTTTCGTTATTACATTGTCGTACTTGAATCATTTATACATAATATCTCGAAATAATCAAATCATGAAGCTATCGTTTTTTCATTTGGTATTTTTTCAACCGACTTCAAATAAGAGGAATTTTTTAATGTTTGTTACTTCATATCTTTGACTGGGTGAACTTATTTCATGATCATTCTTTGAATTTGTTTTCTTTTTATTATGAAAGCTGTGTGGTCTCATTCCAATTTGGTCCAATTCCGACAATGGCATCCATGCGAAAACCGTCAATATCACTCGATTATTCAGTTTTTTATTGGAAAGGATGTACTTTTAAATGTAGTTTGATGAGAGTTTGTGTTGGTTCTCATTAATTCTATTTCAAAATATTCTTAATCGATTTGAAGTCGGTTTTTGTTTTTACTCGTCAATATACTTGTACGAATTACTAAGACTACTCGTATATGACAGACAAACAACCGCAATGCTTTCATGGATATGACCGTTATATTCTTACATCTTTGTAATGACTTCGGACAATAACTGTTATAAAACTAACGAATTTATGTATATCGACATAGTTATTTGTTCAAATTTCGTGAAACGACTAAATTGCACTAAACATAATGGTGTTTAGCATTTTCTTTCCAACCTTTGGTGCTTAAAAGCAGGCAAAGACTAAAAATAATACCATTTTAACAATGTTATGTACATAAGAACGAAGTTTTGTTCATATATTTCCTGTCCATACGCAACCTGCATATGGACCGACCGTATTGACCGGGAAGAGATCGCTCTTAGCGTTAAGGTACGCAATATGCATACTCAAGGTACATCTTATAAATTAAAAAAAAAGCTATGTAATTTTCTTCTTGCTTGAATTTGATGTACATTAAAGTTATATATATGTATCTAAGAACATAAAAAATTTAAATATTATACGTAAGTAGTATATACCAAAGAATTATTTTTAGACACGTATAATGAAGTGCAATTGTTTATTTGTAACAGCAAAACATTCATTTGGGAGAGACACGACGAGGCAACTCGCCCGACGATGAATCCGCCCGCTCATTTATAAATAGACGACATATCTTTGTAACACTGCACCGCTCTCCCAGCGAGAGTGAGAAACGCCAGACCAAACGTCCAGTTACGCTGTCCACACTACTGACTCGTTGTGGGACAGCTGGGCTCCAAGTCTGTTGTTGTCACCAAACTTTCCGACCCGTTGTCATAGTGAATCCATACTGTTTGTGCCAATGAACGCAATCTACAAATTTTTATAGTAAAACTTCTTTATGTACGCTTAACTTGGGGAGTAGACTGTCGTATACGTTTCAAAAAGTGTCATCAGAAGGGAGGTTGAGAAGGAGATATAAGATAGTGCAGATATAAAGAGTTTTGTTTCGAATATTACTGTATGGACTATATTTTGACACATATTGATTTTTTTTTGCTTGAAGTGATTTTTTTTGTATGTATTCATCCTCCTATCTATTTTTATCCTATTTTTAAGCTTTAAAAAACGTCACTCGATAATCGACACTAATGAGAATCGATTTTTTCACATGGTTGTCTTTCGTAATTATTTTAGAGTCAGAATACTATCGCATTGTCTATCGTCATTTCATCATCGTAATTACAGCGCGAAACATTTTAAAATTTCATCGCCCACAATATGCTTCTTACATTTTTTTGTATTCTTTATATCGAAACGAGCATGACGTAATGACAAATCACCTTGACATATAAGATTACGCCTTATTTTTACACATTTAGTAATTATACATCGTCCTTCAAAACGCAGTAATGCATGTACGGAGTGTACCGAATTAGACCTGAGTACCGCTATCATCCAGGGGACTTCATCAATAGCTTTCTTATTTTAAAGGTGGGAAAAAGTAAAAAGAATTTTATTTTGTATTATATTTATTTTATTTTGAATTATTATATATTTTTTTCTCTATAGCAGTATGGTTATCAGTACTTCCATACATATGACCCATGTGCTCAATTGGTCCCTTTCTAGTTACAAAATCTCACTCCAATTTAACTATATTGAATGGCTTTAAGCTTACCGATACCTTTGGGGTTGTACTAGGTACTAGGTTTAGCCCTATTGTTCTGGTTTCTCAAGAATAAGACTATATAATAATATTTATAACTATAATAATATTTTGTTAACGGGGAGGAAATCTTCAAAAGATAAAGATCACCATGCACCGAGGAAGGACCGCCGGGGAGGTTTTAGTGGGTCCACATAACCGCCGCCTTCCCAGAAGGCGGGGTATCTTGTTGAAGATAGGAAATCAAATAAAAAAAAGTTATAAGAAAAATCTCTTAGCCTCAACGAGTTAGAGGTAGCAATTGATATTTATTTATTTATTTATTACACCAACACAATGAACATTTTTAACAAACAATACATAAAACAGTGAAAAGTTGTGAAGTTAATGCCATCGCAGTTATAGGCGTAGATTGCAAGCAATTAATTATCGAGTGACAATGTAAGATAAAAATAAAATTAACACAAAAGTAAAAATAAAACTAAATTTGAAATTGAAATAAAAAATAGAAAAACTATTTGTAGTTTAGTGAATGTTTATACATACTTATACTAGGAAAAAAGAGGTCCGTTTATATCGTCCGTTTTGAAAAGAGTTGAATTCTGTACTAATTCTATTTAAGGGCGCATTCTTACCTCGTTCGATCTGAATAACTGGTACAATTGGTATCGTGAAGGTCTAGGTAACCGCGACGGTACACTAAAAGCTACGGCGGAGAGAAGCTATTCGCTTTTTACTGAGCTTATTAGATTGCACATTTGACAGGAGATGTGTTGGTATAAGTAATATTTTTACGTAGTAGGTGAGATAGAGAGGTTATATGGACAGTTATACACTTCGGGCACTAAGCCTGTTAGCAGCACGGCCTAAGAACCAAGAGCGAGGATGGTCATCTTTGAGAATATATATGCGGTAATTAAAAATGAAATAAAAGTTTCCAATTTCATACAAGATCCAAGGTATCCTGATTTATTTTAATCAATTTTGGCAACGCTATACCCCGACACGTCTAGGTACGCACAATACAAGTACGCAAGAATAATTTGTTTAGATTACCTACTCGTACTCGAATTGGAGCAGCCTTCTCTTGAGACTATAACTGGTTATCTCTTGTGTTGCATCTGCGTCAGGCGATGGATCATGTAACACGTGAGCAAGTGTTGACATGATATGGAAATATTTTAGTAAAGACGTTACTTTACGAGTAAAAGCAAAAAACACTGACACTTTCTTTTATTTACGAAGTTTTATACTTATATTACGAAATAACCACATCAGGAAGTTACATGATCTAATTCCCCCATCACCGTTCCACCATCGGACTTCAAGACGCACTGCTTTGTCTTTCATTAGTCGTACAGACCTTTTCAGTGGGCTAGTTTCCCATGATATTCTTATTCAAAATAGGAATATCATAGAAGTGAAAGAATTAAGAAAAAAAATCTAAGAAAAAAATATTTTCAAAAATATATTTATAAATATTTTAAGAATTAAGCCAATTGTATATTTTTAAATATTAGTCTATTGAACATTTTTAATTCTGTTCTAACCTTATTATATATTTTTTACATATAATTATGCAACTTTTGAAACAATCTCTTCAAACAAAAAAATCAACATCATCATTCATTAAAACGCTCTTTCAATGCACATACATATAAAAAAATACAGACGTCTAGAGGATCTCCTCCTTTTTAGTTGGTTCAAGAGTGGCAAGGATAGTGTTAATAGTTGCAATGATTAAAATCTAAATAACCTTGGCTGCTTCGCCGGATTGAGAGGTGGCATAACTCTGGTCGCTTAGCCTGAACCTCTATCTCTATTAACTCGACATAAGGGTCCCCCTCGGTGAGGAGTAAGCTCGGCTTGGACGGTTACTATGTTACGCATAAGCATTCCGATCCGAGGGCGCCTGAGAGGGCCGAATAACGGTTGCTATTTCGCTGATAATCTAAGGGACATTCTAAAACTAAATAACGAATAATAATCTGCGTCGCTGTCCAATAAAATAGACTACATTTTTTTTAATTTCTTTTTCTTTATTTTATTTATATGTTGGCATTATTTACACCTTTGGTAGACTGTTGCTATTGATGACCTTATTTTTTTCGCTGTCTAATTAACATCAGCTACTTCCTCATGTGTTACTTTTGTTTTATATTATTGCAAAGAGTTAGAACGGCACTTTGCCACAATTTATTAATTATCGTAGCGGTTACTTTGGTTGAAAATAATTGTTGTTATCAATTGATTATTGATTGAGCTAGGACCGTGTGGTCTTATATGATGCACGTGTTGATTGTTTCTTTCCACATACGTTACTTGATTCACGTAACATGTGACAGATTATATAACTACAAACTATGTACATTATGTTATCGCTGACACAACATGAATAGCTAAATTTTAATGTTAATGTGGAACCTCATTCACAATAAACAATTATAGAAAGTTTGACAAATTGTTTAGCTGATAGGTGTTGTGTACCTTGGGACAATACACTACAATACCAGCGCACGTAAGTGGTGATAACAAGGAAAACAAAAGAACATCGTACTTAGTTTTTACTCGGCCCAGGGTCTTCTAAATCAATTGAGTACAAAATGAACGTTCATTGGCATCACAGTGGTGGATATTTGCTAGGTATAGTCTTTTAGTTCATAGGGCCACTATAGTTTTATACTTATTCGATACGTGCACGCACTATGGCTTACTCGAGAGGCATGCGGTTGCCTGAAGTTGAATAGATCGGTAGCAACCCGAGTCCAATCACGGTGTCGGCACCAGTAAATTTACAGTAGCAATTTAAGTAAATCAGTTACTACGCGCTCGGTGGTGAAGAAAAACATCGCGAAACAACCTACATACGGTTTCCTCGCGATGTTTTTCTTATTTTTTTCTAAGACATGTGAAGTCTGCCAATCCGCACGAAGGCCGCGTGGCATTCTATGCCCTAATACTCTCTTTTAATAGAAGGCTCATGCACAAGTGGGACATTTTTACGACTTAATTTAACGATAAAGGCTGTAACTTTAACTATAGTTTGCGTACCACTAGCACACCAATCATATATTTGTAGTATTTAACGTATTCTGTAATAATGGAATGATAATTGATATAACAATAATAGATCGGATTCATAATTAAAACGTCACTGGCATATAGCAAACTCGGGGCTCTGATCTAACGAGACATACCAACGTCTCGCAGTGCTCGTCAATATCGCTATGCTTTATATAAAATTAGATTAGAAAATGGGATAAAAACATTTATTTATTTATTTATTTATTTAAATCAACAAAAATTATAACACCGTTACAGATAATACCAATATGATGTTATAAAAACTTAGTTAAATATATATTATTAAAATTATAACAAATAAAAAGCTGCTTAATGTAGTGACAATAATATATAAATATAATAAAGTCAAACACCTTCTACGCATTTGTAGGCAGCTTCGATAAACACAGACTCTTTGCAACAAAATATATCAATGTGCAGTGAGATGGTATTAACAAACCCACCCGCGCGCGACAGCTGAGAGTTCCCGGATAAGTTAGTCCTGGAGACAGGTAGTAGGAACAATGGCGGACGACGGCGCATGCACACGTAAATGTCCTACTTCAACAAGAAAGTTTTTGGATTTGAAAATGTCATACGATCTAATATCGAAATCCCAAGGGTAAATTGAATCCATGTCTGTGTCTAAAATAAATGATCGCCCCCGAAGATTTTATTCCCTTTTGTAATCGACAACAAATTACAATGAGAGGAAATTCTTTGTTTTAGGAACAGAATTTACAATACAAGCGATTCCATAAAGGATGGAGAAGTCAAACCGCTGTAACGTAATTGTTAAAAGGAAGCTTTCGAGCAGCGGTCTTATGTAGCGGTCCCTTTAGGGTGTGCCGAAATTTTCGAAAATGGCGAAAATGGCCAAATTAATTGAAACATCGCTATCTCAAACACATTTTCGATATACTTTTTGAAGTATAACATAAAGAAATGAAATTACTTAATTGGATTTTAATGTTATTTCTGAATTGCCGAATTTTTCGAACAAATTACAGTAATTATTCCGCGGACTGAGGCGTTCAACATCCCTTGTCGTAGGACGTAGTTTTTGTTACCGTCTGGTTTTAATTATTTTTGATGTTTTGGTCTGATCTACACAGTATGAGCTCACAGTATCCTGAAGTGTCTCACAGTGGTTAGCTTTAGGATTAATTTTTTTATCACAGGATACCAAGCGGAGCCGCTAGGTTATCTGCCAGTGACGTATTATGAAACCGATCTGTGATAGTAATATCAATTATCGTTCCATCATTACTAAATACGTTAAATACTAACACACGACGTGCCAGTGTTACGCTATTCGAAAACCAAAGTGGCACAAATGAAAGACTAAGGCTTCTTATGAAGCCAATGAATCTTATTTATTTTAGACATAGACATATTCTTCATTGGCACAAAAAGACAAAAAAAATACAGTTAAAGAAAAAACGGACAAATCGGACATCAGATAAATTATGCCAATATTGGACACCGTCTCGGCATATGGCGTCACAAGGATGCTACAGCGCTGATTTTCAGCGGTGTATTTGAATGAGGTATTTTATTCTGAACTAGCCAGTAATCAAAACCGTAAATTGAGTAATAACAGGCGCACCGCGCAATTAAAAAGGATTTATTTAAATGTTTCTAAAATAACAGTAGCCGAAGTTATGAATATAGAAAGTTCCGTCAAAATCAGTCCAGCCGTTCCAGAGATTAGCCAGAAAAAACAGACAGAGAAAAATCTACCAAAATAATAGGTATATCTACCGCATATATGTACATTCACATGCATGTAATAAAAAGCGATTATATTATTATTACAAACAAACACTCCAATTTTATTTAGTTAGTGTAGATTACCATGAATTATTATGAAGTATAATTATTTTCTTCGAAGATTAATAAGTCGTGGTAATACGAGATGTTGGTGTGTAACGAAATTGATAGTAACCGTTCAACTGCGTCGAATTGAGATCAAATAGAATATTTTAATCAACAAAATCATCCAGCTGATATCTGTGTTGTGCAAGAGCGTCGTGCACAAAGATCGCGAGGGCGATGCGGGAACTAGGTCGGAGGGGCGGGGGGAGCCCTTAGGCCACTTATCAAGCGAGCGAACAGCGCGGTAGGCGGCGAAAGCCACTCAACATTTATTTTTTGGTACCCACTACTATTTATTTTGCCATCGTGTATATGTTGAAATAGAGTAATGTTATTCGCTGCCGTACTATTGATACTACAAGTAGTTGCATGCCTTTGTCACATTAAACATTCATGTTGATTTAAACATTGAATTTGAAAGTTGGTTGAGCAATTTTTCAACTGACTTCAAAAAAGGAGGAGGTTTCGGATTCGTCTATGTTTTTTTTATACGTTCGTTACCTCATAACTTTCGACTGGCTGGACCGACTTTGATGATTCTTATTTTATTTGTAAGCTAGTGCTTCCCAAGTGGTCCAATTTAATTTTTGTCTAGTTCGGCATCCATGAAAATATCATGTTTAAAAATTTGCATTAAACATTCTTCATAATAAATAATACTTAATGCGCGACAAATTAACGAATAACACAATATCAGGCCAACATATTTCGATGATTAATTTTTTATTGGGATTCGTACATCCTGCTATTTAAAGAGATGAGATGAGATGGATGTAATTTAATGAGAGTTTGATTAGGTTCTGATTAATTCTATTTCGTAAAATTCGAACTATAATTAGGAAATACACAGAGGGAGTTCGCGCGTAAGAACGTTTAACGTTTCTTTCGATTTGAAATCGGCTTTTGTTTTTATTAGTAAATATACTTGTCTTAACAATAACTTATCTTTCTTAAGCTCCAACCAACCGGTACTTCTAGAACTAGTAGAATTCCAGGTTTCTCTTGCCGCATAATTACTGCCTTTGAATCCTTTGGTTAAAAAAAAGACAATCTTGTTTGATATCAGCGCAAGTAAATTTAATCGTATCATCGTAAGTCGTCACTACAAAAGCTTCTTATATAAGTAATTAAGAGATCGAAAAGCGGAAGTCATTGGTATACACTGGTTGGTGATAGGTTCACCTCACATTTAGGGTCTAATAAGCTAGTCGAAAAGCGAAAATTAATTATTATCTCTGCTTAACACACTAAGCTCAAATTTGTAGATGTTACATAGGTATATACATTAAAAGTTAAAGTTACAGCCTATATATATATATATATATTCCACTGTTGGGCACAAGCTTTATCTGTAATGAGAGTATAAGGGCATAGCCCGTCACGAGGCCCTAGTGCGGATTGACGGACTTCACATGTCTTGTAAAACACACTCAGAAGTCTTACAAATGCAAAGGAGTTTTTACCTTTGGTTCTTCTAGTTGCGATGTAAGGCCAGTGAATAAGTAATGTTACTGTTTCATGACAGAACTTAAAAAATGAATGCATTAAAAATAAGATGTAATGAAATATGTTATTTTAAACCCATGTAATAAAGACAAATGTATCAGACTCCCAATGCTACATTCGGCCAGTAGTTCTATACGGATGCGAGGCATGGACCTTAGTTCCTTTAATTTGTGAAAAAGAATCGAAGCCTTTGAACTGTGAACGTTTCAGAGGATTCTTTGTATTACCTGGACGGATAAGGTATCCAACATGGAGGTTCTTGTTGGAATGCAGAACAGTATCGTATCAATCAGAGTAAGATCTCGTACATAGGCCATATCCAGCTATATGAGAGGTACCGCCTACTGCAATTGGTTATGATGATAGACAAAATAGCAGAAAAAAGAGGGGTGGGAAGAAAGAAGAAGTTATGGCTAAGAAACATATATGGACTGGAATAAAAGTAGTCGAAGCACCTATTCCGCGTAGCATGTATAAGCAGAAGCTTAGAAGACTGATTGCCGACCTTCAGTGATGGGAGGCACATGAAGATGAAGAAGAACAAAGACAAAGTTATATATATCAAATTAGTACAGAGCGTGTCTCCGTAGTTTCATCTTTGTAGGTCATCGGGGGATTTCAGCGACATTTTTCAACTGGGGTTTTCCTTAAGAACGATTATTCTGGTGTTTACAATTTTCTCTGCATCCCTTCTTTTTATATTACCCTATTTGTTTACTGGACAGTCAATTATTTAATTGACGGATATAAATGTGTTACATAACCATTGTTGTGGAATTATTCAATACAAAGCAATACACAATTAATTATTCATACAAACTCGATGTTTATAAGCAAATTCTTACACCATGTGCAAAACAAAAATTCATTAGTTGTACCATGTATCAGATGGAATTTGAACTCCGGCGTCAGATCGTAATTCGTCTATCATCAAAACAGTCACAAATTCTATAAACTACTTGTATTTAATTACTAATATTTAATTACTTTAATTACTATATTTACTATATAAACTATATAAAAAAATAATGATTTCGTATGTTTACTCGAAGGTTTTGTATTGAAATAAAACTATTTTACCGCGCGAGTATTAGGGGTTTATTGCAATTTGCAACTGCAGATTTTTAAAGAGTCGATGTCTCATGCCAGACTATAGGGTATATATATATTGACTTGTGCACACCCGTGATCTTGAGATCGAATTCAAATCAAATCAAACGTTAAATCAAATATTCTTCACGAAGTCACATCCAGTGTCATAGTTATGTTACGTTCTACTATCTATTCTACTTATGTTTACGTTAATTTACTTTTAAGTACTGACGCCTATATCCTTTTTCTTCTTCTTCCACACGATACGATTTTTAGGAGTTCTTTGGTACACCTCCCCACCCCAGGGCCTTATTATGGCCAGTAAAATTAATTTTGAACCTCATTAAAACTCTTTTAAACAAAAAAAATCAAAATTCATAATAAATGCATTATGATTACAGATTAGAAATATAATTATTTGAGAACCTCTTTTTTAATGTCTTTTAAGACATGAATTGATAAAAGTCATCTAAGATTACATGTTTTTATATACTTGTATTAATATTATAGTAATAATAAATTAAAAATTATATATATATATATATATATATATATATATATAGGTTTTCTTTTCTGTAAAACCTGTATTATATAATAACTTTGCTAGGGAAGAGCAAGATCTTCTAACACAAGCATATTTCTTGCTTGCTAGAAGGTCTCAGCCAAAATTTGTAAACAGATCGCATGTATGGAAATATACATTTTTAATTTTTTTTAATGAGTATTTTTTTTTAAGTCGCGGCGAAATCAGTAAGAAAAATTTCATTTCAACTTAAGCAGCGAAGTAAATGTGACTATTAGTTTTCTTTCTTTTGTCAGCTGCGTTGGTGCTATCGATTGGAAATGAGTCAGTAATGACAACGCTGCCATTGTTTGTTAAAGGCTGGCGGTGCGACCTCGCTCAGGCCCTTCGCAACCTGCGCGGCCTCTGTGCCATCGACCAAAATAATGCTCGGAACACGTTCTCGTGACTCCCTTGCGCTTCAATGTCATCTTGTATGTTAAATAAATATTGTAAATTATCCTTATTTACTATGACTACTGTAGCTTTGAAACGTTCACTTGTAAACGATGATTGCTGCAGCACTTTTACGATACTTTTAAATGTCTTCCCGATGTGGTAGTCTTCCCGAAGTGGCATTAAAAGCTAGCTGAGCAATTTATATGTATGTCTTGATAGTTTTGCGATAAAAGGACCAAGTCGTAGTTCGGCCGGGTGTCTTATGAAACTGCTCAATGTCAACTTCTCAGGGCAACCTTGATGAGGTTTCTTTGTACGTAGTTTAGCATCTCCGAAACCTGTGTTACGGTTTGACAGTCCCGGTCTGGATATCACTTATGATTTATCCAGCCTGTAAAAATAAGTTTCCGTGTTTGGGATTTGAAAACAATCCCGCGAAAATTACGTACGTCCTGTTAACGTTCGCGGGACATAATCGTGTATATTTTAAATAAGATATGTACCTTTATTTTCCTGGCGTTTCGACCGTGGTCACAGTTGTACTGGCAATCATAATACACTAAGGATGACGTCAATGTATACTGTCGAATAGAATACTCACAATTATAAATTGAACTACGCTGACCAGCCTCAAAGCTCTAAAGTTTCACCGGAATTTTTGAGTTGTGGCTTTCGGGTCGCAAAGCCTAAACCTCTTAAAGAGAGTAACTCTTTTCGGGCTCTTTTCGAAACCGACCCGTTTTCATAAACGACAGTAAATGTGGAAGAAGATTTGTACTTTATCATATAAATGGTTTGACGGACTAGATTTCGTTTAATAAACGTAACAGTTGGTACGTGTCTTTTATTTCTTTTCTAGCCGGTGAAACATGCTGTCATAAGAGAAAGATTACAACATTGTTATTCGGAGACTTTCATAAGACCGTATTCTCGTTACTTTCATGTCATGCTTATTTAAAACAGGAAGTAATTGGCTATTCTATTTTAAGACCGCTTATTGTTTTAATTTGTAGATATGTTTTCACTATTGCCACGTTCTCATTCTCTTATTTGTACACATTGAGTTGCATTATAACTAGTTTCATTTGATGTATTTGTTTGTTTGCTGTCGTTGTCTGTTAAGTATGATAATGCTGTTCAAAATGAATTCTTGTTTTTATCATCTTATATTGTCTTTTACATAATTTTCATAAGCTTAACTATCTATAGTATATGCAAAGGAATTCCCATTCATACCTCGGCTTAAGATATTCTCAATGCGTATTATAAAGCGTCAAAGTCAATACAATAATGTCAATATCGACATACTGTTGTTGATGCTAGTGAAGTTATTTTGTAGGGACTTTTGCCCTTTTGGACATGTCAGCCCCATCATACCCTAATGTTTGTAACACACACATCGATCGCATGAAGCGAGAAAGATAGTCATCAATCTTACCATAGCCACCAGCTTCCTCGCTCCCTCTGAGGTCGTGTCAGACAGCAACATTAAAAAATGTGTAAAATTATGCAGTCGATAATGTTTATGTAAATTCATTTTCTTTGACATTATTGAATTACAATGTATATTTAAATATTTTAATTATTAATTTTATTTTACTACCTCTAATTTCTAGACTGTTCTCTTATATATTTTTGACTAACCTACTCAGATTAGTAAGAGAAGCTGACTTCGGCTCTTTCACGGGAATGAGAGGGGGCATAGCTCTTAGTTCGCTTAGCCTAAACAAGTCTTTAACTTCATTTTAATTCTTTTAGCGGGGTAGACAAAGGCAATGGTAATTGGGTCCCATGTATACTGGTAGTGAGCTCATAGCTATAAACCGGAATCATAATTTAATATATTAAGATATCCTTCAAACAAATTTCCTTACTTCCGTTTTTTACAGTAATGAAGACCATTGTCCACAAACAAACTTTGCAGTATACCTAACGAAACATTTAATTATTCACTCGTGTTGTAACGACCCAGGAATGGTGCACAAAAGCCCCGTACTTTAGAACTAGACTCACCTAAGTCTATCTATACACTTATGTCCAGCTATAGATGTTAAACAAAGCTTGCAATTGTCTTACATAGAGTTTCTTTGTTGCATTTCATTGCGGTTTTTTCTTAACCTCGATTGTAACTGTAATGTACTTTTACGATAACTAACAAAGGTTAATTTTATTAGTAACTGCACTATGTTTTCTATATAATTTTTAGTTGATCTATTTTCTATATATTATATATATATATGTATATATATATATATATATATATATATATATATATATATATATATATATATATATATATATATATATATATATATATATATATATATATATATATATATATATATATATATATATATATATATATATACACTCGTGAACCAAAATAAAAGGTCAGTTAAGAAAGTTTGAATATCTCGGAAGATAAAGACGCTAGCTAACTGATATAAATTATGCATGATAGACAATTAAATATCCTTAAATTTATCCTTTAATTAAATAAAATATTTTTTTAATTTATTTATGATTTCATTAAAAAACATTAACTTAAACGAAAAAGGATATATTACGTAAACTTGGATAATACAATATTTTTCATTAAATTTTAGTACTTATGGAGGCATGTTGCAATGGTAATATAATATATATACATTATAATATTACATGTACATTTTAAAACTATTTAAACAAAAAAAAATTAGGTGATTTAATATCCCATATCCGATTTACGCTGCATTATGGTCTACTGTCTTTACAACGGCCTGTACTCATAGTTGGACATATAGCAAATCCTATTTGGTAGATTAAAATACGTATACATCGACGGTAGAGAGCGGAAATGTCGTATCTCGAAATATTAAATCTTACACCACCAAAACTGTTTTAAAAGTTTTTTTTTTTAAATAAACGGTAGAAAAAAATACAATTCAATACTGAATGTATTGTTTTTTCGTGATATGCGGACAAGGACTAGACGATTCGACGCGGCTTTTCGCTATAATCAATACAATAGCAATGAGTCATTTACGACAAATTTTCGATATGAATTTTTATATACTTGTATATTAGTGCGTTACTTAATAATTCTATTCGCATTTGGGATAACAAAGTAGATTGTGGTTTAATATGAACCTTTTCTCGTTGTTCGCTTTTAGGTACTCGTAGATAGCCTTTACAGCCCTTAATGAGGTATTCGTGTTTTGAAAACGGCTAATTGAATAAGCATGTTTTGTCGTTTTATCATCTTGCTGTATTTTTATTTTTATAATAGCGCATATTACGTTTGCTAAAATATTTTAATGCTTTTAAATCAAATACTTATATTCAATGCGAACCTAATCTATATTATACATTCGAAACTAGATTTTCATTAATACAAAACGCATTTACACATACTTTGTGTTGTCAGTATGTGTAAACACATGACTGCAACAACGATGAAAATTGTTGCCGGCCTTCAAATAGGCTATTTTTCTTTTTTTTTCTATAGATAATTTTTGTTATTAAGCTTAAGCTTTAAAGGTGGCCTAGCTC
Organism: Meandrusa payeni; assembly: GCA_029286785.1. Classification (NCBI taxonomy): domain Eukaryota; kingdom Metazoa; phylum Arthropoda; class Insecta; order Lepidoptera; family Papilionidae; genus Meandrusa; species Meandrusa payeni. The sequence continues at coordinate 4,348,002 of JAGSMX010000003.1, read as the reverse complement.
CTGTCTGTCTGTACATCTTATGAGTTTTAGGCCAAAAGAATTCTTCTATACAATTTCTAGGAGTTTGCTGACATATCAAGGGAACCCAAAGTCATAAATTATCAATAAGTAAACACTTCATCACATAAAGAGACGAAAAAAGGAGATCTTATTTTGAAGTCGGTTGAAAAGGAGATCAATCGGAACAATGCAGAGTCGTATCATTACTACGACGAATTTCTTAATATATTTCCAGCTTAAACTAATTTTAAATGAAATAACCATTACGAATCCGTGCCTTTATCGTTTTTAAATTGAGGAGACGATTTATTTTTAGCCAGTACTTAAATATTATGTTAAATAACCTCTGTGCACGCCATTTTATGACGTTGAACACCATAATCCTTTTCTATTTGTGGCATAGCAGCGTAAGGATACTTGGGAATGCTCCGAGCATTATTACACGTGTAGCCCGCGGAAGATTGGAAATAGCATTGAAACATACCACCCTAAAGCATTCGACCTAAATTCTCGACGGGAATTTTGTTCCTTACCATATTTACAACTATAGTTATATGTGGTTTTATAAAAATTCAAATATGTGTCTGCACAGATGTTAGCGCACAATCAAGAAACACTCATGCGTCTCAATAACAAGGGGTTGGCAGAGATCACTAAATTTAGCATATATAATTGTCGGTTAAGGTACTCCATTCTTTATTATTACTCTAACGACTCTCACTACCCCCTAGAAATTCTTCATTCACCCTTTCTATATGTTCGAACAACCGATACCTTTCTCGATGTCACGACATTAATCTTCAAAGCTTGCCATTGCAATGGCAGGTTAAAGAATTGCGCGTTAAAGGAAAAGTGTGACATGAAAGAGGTTCTAGAATATAAGTAGAAGAAAACTTAAATAAAAAGTCATTACGATGTTAATTTTTTTGATTGCTTGATTGAAAATAGCATGTTCAATTTTCTTGGTTAGTTTTGATCCCGTGCAAATACGACTATCAGAAAAATATGTTGGTAACCATTAATTCCAATGAATAATATGTATACCTATTTGATAAAAGGTTTAGAGACATCTGAACATTAGTATAATAAACATAATTATGAAATTATCCTCATTTAGGCTTTATTTGAATTTTATTTGAACTTCTTAATAACAGATATGACAAAACCTATTTTTTTCTGTGTTGAGGCTTCCCCAAAATACAGTAGCGAATATGTTCCTCAGAAATAATTATTAATTATAATGGAACGTCCACGATCAGTAATAAAGCAGACCTTCACGGACGCAATAAACGTAGATTGTCGGCAGTGGAAGCGATGCAGGAAACCCGCTGGGCACGCGACGCGGCCTAACGGAGCGCGACACGAGAAATTAACTGTTATTTATACCTACCAGCGACCTAACTTGTTACAACATTGACGAAATACATCGGAATAATGAAAATTGATGATAAAGAAGATATAGTTTTTCCATTAACTATAAACTATTTTCTTTTTTCTATATTTAATTTATTTATTAATTAATATATAGTCATAGGAGAGACACAGATTCCTGACATACAAGTTAACTCCTGGGCCAGGATCCCAGGACTTCATGTATTTATATTTAAAAAAAAAATAATTGAATAAAGTTTTTTTTAAATCATTATATTATATAATTTCCATTGCCATCCATTAGTCCAGTATCTATCAAATTTGTATCTGTGAGTTGAATACTATTTAGTTATTATTTATTTCTTTTTGTTTAAACATGGTTTTACTTTAATTAAATCCCATGTTAATTTTATTGACATAGGACCTTGGATTCCAAGATATAACAGGGACCTTCTTTGGGACAACGAATACGAATAAGAAAGGGAATGCAGAATTTCATGATGTAACTACGACGCTTCTGAAATAAAATAGAGCATTCGTGCATAATAGCGTCTAATCCTTACATTTTTGAACAATGCTATTAATATATTTTTAATTATATTTTAACTAAGCTTAAGCCTGTGCTAGGAGATGTTTCGGGTCTATAGTTTAATGGTTGATTCGAACCTACGACATTACGTCTTGTACACTGTACCATAAGCCATTAGGTTATTAACGTTTGTGTAACATCACTGATAGTAAGACGTTCATTTTTAGGGTTGATTTAATTTGATTTATGTTTGTAGTATAGTATTATATAGTATAGTATTTATGTAAGTAGTATATACTTGTTATTGCAATTGAGTCAAACGAGGAAGTGTGTTACCGTTGAAAAACAAGTAACCCGTTTTTTTGAAGGTCCCTAAGTCGTATTGAAAACTATTCCACAGAACGTTTGTATGTTTGTATGACATTACGTAAAAAAGAAAAGAATTACGTTATTTCATATCCCTACATTGTTAGTCATTGCGAAGTACATGCCAAGTAGGTAATAAAAAAAACGGTTGATAAGTTATTAATTGCAACTACTTAATTCGTTACAAAAAATAAGCTCGATTCGACCCTAGGAGGATAGACAGAGATCGTTATTTACCTTTCACCTAAACTTAAAAGGTCCCAGTGAGTGAAAATCCCCATTTACGGGACAACATTTTAGCATAGTTGGAAATTAAATGATTGAGTCGTAGCAGTTTGGGTTTCGAATTCTCGACCATCGAAGTCGAACGCTTCGCCTTTACTAACCGTTACCAAAGTTTTTCAACAAGTGTTTACTGAAGTCAAATGATGATAGAATTTTCTTTAGTTTCCCCAAATGATTCCGTTTCCGTTAGAAACATTTGTGAATGTGGTGAACTTTATGACTGTAAATTTGTAGCCGCATTCGCTGAAGGTATGGCACAACTATAAAATTAAGAACGGTATCGTTATTATATCTAAAAAAAAACATGTTACGACATAACGCATCTCTATCTCTTGAAATACGTACGATTAAGATACTTATACCTCAGAAAACGTGTACATTAATATACATAACATTAGTGCAATAACATAACAAAATAGTTTACGAATTTTAATTCCACAAAAGCCACCAGTACTTAAGGTTTATTATATGCTATATATCAACTTATGTGTGTGTTCTTCAATGCGGGTGCGTGTGTTTGAGTCTATAAGTGTCAATTCTTATATTATTATTATTATTTATTCTTTGCGTCTTGATTTTGTAGCCGTTAGATTTTTTTTATTTGTGGTTGTAAGCTTCATTCCAGCGGAAGCCGTCTATGTCTACCCTGCTGGGTTTAAAATGAGAGAGCTTCATTATTCAATAAGACATTTTAAGCGAAAAGGTATAGTGCTAGTTTATATTGTCACAATTTAATTAACGACTGAAAAAACAATATATTTATCTGTCGAACATACTTTTTGTGATAGTAAATGTATATATATGTAGCTCAGTGTCCCGGCGGTTGCCGTAATTTGCATAGTAAGCTAGCAACTCGAGTTCGATCCCAGGTGCCGGCACCAATAAATTGAAGCGTCAATAGCCTAATGGTTTAGGGTACGGCCTGCGAATCGTAAGGTCGTGGGTTCGAATCCACCATTGGACTATTGCCGTGAACCATGTCCTAGCACAAGCTTAAGCTTAGTTGGAATGGTTAACAAGATTGTTAGTAATATTTATGAAAAAAAAAATATTGCTCGCTTTCTTTTTAAAAAAAAAAAAATCTGTTGCAATTTTATGTGTTGATATTTACCACGCGCACGGCCTATATATCTTAGAAAAAATTTCTAAGACATGTAAAGTCTGCCAATTCACACTAGGGCCGATATTCCCTGTGAAGGCCTGTGCCCAACCATAGGACTTATTTGTTTTACTTAATAAAAATTTGTATATGGCTGTAACTTTTTTTATATTTATACAAAGCAACAGTTTTATTGCAACTTTCAATGAAGATTTAATAACTACCGTTGAACCTCGACTATTGGTTGGAAGTGTATAAATATGATGTTCAACGGATCATTTTCAATGCAAACTATTATGCTTTAATAAATGGCACCATGACCTGCCTTGACTGTTGGCCTTCCACGGTGAGCGGCGGACAGAACGCGACTGAAGGTGTACTCAGTGAGACGGCAGGTTGCAACATCCTCCGTCTGCGTTTTTTTTTAATTGCTATAATTACGCGATCGCCTATTGAATACAGTTTGCTATTAATTTACTTCGCCCGCCGTTTTTGCAACGACACTTCTTTTTAATCGACTATAAAAAAGGAGAAGGTTCCCGATTCGACTGTATATTTTTTATTTTATTTTTTTTAACATGGAAACTTGCATTCCGAAGAGTGTAAATATGCTAGGGAAGTACTAAAATTCATATGAAATAATGCTTGTTGATTTTGATTGCCAACCGATTTCGAAAAAGAAGGAGGTTCTAAATTCGTCTGTATTTTTTTATGTTTGTCACCGCATTACTTTCGACTGGGTGAACCGATTTTGATGTTTTTTTTTATTTGAAAGCTAGTGTTTCCTGTGTTCTCCATATAAATTTAGTCCAATTCTGACAATAGGATTCAAGAATCTCTACTAAATTTCTTGAAAACCTTTGGAGCCGTCTACGAGATTATGATTATATATATAAGAATTGATTGTTTAAAAATATTAGATAGATATCGACTTTATACAACAATAAAATTTCGATTGGCAGTTTGGTTGGTGGAGTGAGAGTAAGCGAAGTGCTACGCTGTAGCATGTGTGCTTGACGACCGCCATTACCGACCGAGCCGGTGCTAATGAAGGGCCGCACTAATTAAATTTACTCGATAACCCTAGCATGAGCATATAACGCCATCCCTACTATCTATAGACGCTTTTTATCGCCAGACTAATAGGTAATTGACTTTTATTTAATATGTTTTCCACTTACAATCATTTTGTAGTAAATATTATAGATGAATGAATGTACTTTATTGCATAACATTTAACATGTATATCACAGAAACAATAAATAATAATTAGTAACAATAGGGCACCTAATTGAAATTAAATCCTTTAAAACAAAAATAATCAAAATAGTTTCATAGAAGATATGTTATTTAAAAATAAGTGCACAAACGTGTGTAAACAGTTTATTGTCGAAAACTGCACCCATAAATCTATCTTATACAATAAGTACTTTTTTTGATTCGGTGCCCTTCGCAAAGCAACAGAGATGTACTGTGAGCTTCCTTTTTTTTTGTTGACGGGGAGAAAATCTTCAGAAAGATACCCCGCCTTCTGGGGGGAAGGCGGAGGTTATGTGGGGTTCTTACCCACTAAAACCTCCGCGGTGGCCCTTTCCTCGGTGCATGACGAGGGGCTCCGGGATCTCCAGTGGAACGCACCGGAGCCCCTCTGTGCTCAAGGAGAGCACGTCCCGGGAGGTTACTCTCTCCCCCCCTGTGCCCTCGCAGCGCAAGGCGACACGGGCCAGCCGATGTCGCCTTCTTCCCGGGTCCACTTTGGTGGTCGACTCAGGCCCCCACCCTTGTCGCCCAGTGAACCCGGGGCCCCTTTTAGTCGCCTTGTACGACAGGCAGGGGATACCGTAGTCTTATTCTTGAGAGCCCAGAACTACAGGGCTGAAACTGTGAGCTTCCTTGCTCAACATCGCACACAACAGTAAATATTAATAGATTTTTAGCAAAACATCCATTCTTGTCAAATAGAAATAAAATAGAATGACATAATTTAATTTGTACAGTTTAGCAAAAGCAGGAATAAACTTTTAATGGGGTTTCTTGAATTACAGAGCAACACAGAGTTATTTTTATATAGGTAACACGATAGAACTTGGTTGCCGACCTAGTCATCTAAAGTACTTTTATATTAGTCAGTACATTAACTTATTCTAATTCATAAGTATACTTTACAGGTTATAATATTTATTTATGCATTAAAACTAAATGAGCATATAGTAGAAGTAACTATTGCTAACAGTACTCACGTACATGTATGTTCTACGTTAGTTAAATTAGAAGACTTAGCCAGGTGTGATCAATCAGTTTATAGATTTATTATTTTGTTATTGACAAAGGAGATTAGCTTGGTAATCACTTTTTAACGATAAGTTGTGGCAAGGTTGTAAGGAATTACACATTTACACATTATTCAATATGCATAATGACTGACTGGGCTCAATGCAAATATAAACGTAAACAGACGTTTTACGATCATGTGATCATCATGGTTATTTCGAGGTAATCAAAGGTTCAGGCTAAGCGAGCTAGGAGCTATGCCACCTCTGAATTATCAGGCCATTCCGGTGAAGCAGTCAAGGCCAGCGACTCTAGCCGATTTGTGTAGTTCGTCAAAAAAAATCGAGGTAAGCCAATAATACACGTGACGTCGAACATAGATAAGTAGTTACGTCCTGTACATACAACAGGATGATCATATTTTATATTATAAAGATCTAGATCCAGTCAAATACGAGTGAGGTCGCTTTACGTGATGAATGAAGTAAATTGACGGTAGATGAAAAAATATTTTTAACGCTTGAAGAATATTGTAACCTTTAAAATTATCGGGAGACACGATAATTATAAAGGAGTTAGGAGACTTACAGTTATTGTTAACATAGAGTGTAAAACAAGTACTACTTAGTTTTTTTTTTATTTGTTACGGAGGGTTTGATCAAAAGTGATCATATCACCCTTATAGAAAGAAATCTTACAATGAATTTTCACAAACAATACAATATAACATACACATCAGAACAAGAATTATAAATATATAAGGTAATAATAAGGTTTACATATATTTACCCAACTGCGTCCCACAAAGAAACCTAAGTTACTCCTTATTACATTAGCTATCTGCCGATAAAAGTCGCGTGAAAATCGATCGAGCTGTTACCATATGGTATATGGTTCATAGGCATATAGTAAGCGATTTTAATATTACAAACAGACACCCCAACTTTATTTATCTGTTTATATTAATTTCCTTCTTTTTTTTAATAAGGAGGCACTTGATCTTTAGGTATGCAACCGCCCATTACTTACTATAGGGATTGCAGGTGCGTTGCCATCTTATTATAAACAGTTGGGTCACCGACACCTCGCTCACCCGGCGAAACCTATAATGATATACAAGTACCTCCACTTCACGCAGTCACAGGGTTCCCCCGGGGTTTAATTTACAATTACCAACAATGAAATTGTTCATTGTAAATTTATTCGTTGAAATACAGTTAGAAGTACCGAATGTTATAACACGAGATAAATTGAATATGAGCCTTACATGTAGCAGTGTGTTGTTTATGTCTTATTGTTGTCAGCGATAAGAACCACCTACTCGGCTTTATCACGCCACTATAAATAGCGATCACGAGGAGCTGTGCTGCTGCTGTGCTGTATTTGAACACGACTTGTTGCAATGTAACTAATTCTAAGTAAAACATTCAATTATTAAATAAATACTTTTTTTTGTTGACGGGGGGGAAATCTTTAAGAAAATACCCCGCCTTCTGGGGGGAACTCCCGGTGGCCCTTCCTCCTGTGCATGGTGTTGGGCTCCGGGATCAGCAACGCACCGGAGCTCCTCTGCACTGTGCTCTTCGGAGAGCTCGTCCCGATTGACGCAAGGAGTGCATGGCGTCACGACGAGCCGATGTCGCCTTCATCCCGGGTCCACTTTGGCATGCGACAAAGGCCCCCTCCCTTGCCTCCCAGTGAACCCGAGGTCCCTTTAGTCGCCTTCTACGACAGGCCGGGGATAACGTAGTCTTATTCTAGAAGCCCAGAACTACAGGGCTGGTTAAATAAATACTAGCTGTATCCTGACATGCTGCACTGTGGCATATCATGGTTGCATGGGTAAGAAATGAGAAACAAAACAAAACATAGAAGGCAAGCTAAAGGTCAATATAATTGCGTATGTATAAAATCACTATAATATAAATTCACTATCAGATTATATATTAACCTGAATACGATGTCACAATTCCCTTATCGCAGTTTCTAATTCTCTTAAGTAGGTTCGCAGTGCTTGATCATGAAGAAGCAGATGTTAAGCGGAAATCTACTCGTAATTATAGGTTTTAATACACGCTAGTTTATAAAAGCCTTACTTTACTTTAGCCTTAATTTACTCTTCTCGTGAATACCATTCAGAGGAATGGACAGATGTGGACGATTTATTCCAATGTTTTGCTGTACAAGTAATAAACTAAAAACTATACTTGTCAACTAAAATAGCATACATCTTTATAACCGCATCTTTGCGGCATTTTCTGCCATATTCACCTCTCCCTTCCGTACAAAGAAATTATTATTACATTTTATATTATTACATTTTATTCTGTATTCTAGCTCCCGTAGTTTAAATAAAGATATCGTTATATAATGTACCCCATCCCTGCTAAACATACATCCCACGTACTTGCAGTACTTAGTCTTGGATTGTTATAAACCTACCAATATTTCAATCAACAAGATTTCTTTCATAATATTTTTAAAATTACCTCGTTCTATTTAGAATCTAACATCCGGACCAAAATTAATATGCAAACAAAATAAAAATCGGTTCATGAAGGCGCAATTCAATTCAAATGAAGGCGCAATCAGTGGACAAACATGAAAAGAAAATGCAGACGAAGTGAAAACGTCCTCCATTTTGAAGTTATTTGAAATAGTCAATATTTTGGTGACTTCAAATTGAAACTAATTGTATGCTTTGAATATTTACGGAATGAGATTGACGAAAAATATTTCACAAGGTGCCTCGTTTCGACGTGCTTAGTCCAATTTTAGTAGAACAGCTACGGTACTAGCTGGTTGTGCAATAGGAGTAACGGACAGTCGTTTACGACGAGTTCGCCCCGGCAAACCGGTTGCACTGGGGCTGCGCTCTTTCTTCTGTCTTTGTGTTCGTTACTCGCGCATGCTACAAAATGTGTGGTCATTAAGTGTCTAGGTTTTCTACGAAACTATACATAGTTTGACAAAGACCTCGTCGTATTGACTAAGTGGTTCTGCAAGTCTTATGATTGTGATTCTAGGAAGTTCTAGGGAAATATTTCTTTATTGTGTTATACAAGTATATTTATGTGCAAACACGAAAACTGACATCACATCAAATCATTGATGGATTTAACATTAAAGGCTACAACTTGCGGACGATCTTTTTAAAGACATTGTTTTCTCATAGATGTCATTGTCAGAATTGGCCCTAATTAAAATGGTGATCCCACAGGAAGCACCAGCTTTCAAATACAAGAAGCATCAAAATCGGTTTAGCGAGCTGAAAGTTCTGAGATTACAAAGAAAAAACAATACTGTTGAATTGAGAACCTCGTCCTTTTCAGTCAAGTCAGTTAAAAATCACATTTCTCGTCTAATATGTAATTTGTGCGAGATCTTTTTGAATTATTTCGTAGTGGTGATATTTATCGCGAAGCATTACTTCTAATGTATAAAAATATCATTTGAATTATATCAAGTTGCCTCGTCTTATCTTCCTGTCTTGATAACTATACTAAACAACGAACATTATAAACGTGTATGACATAACAACAAGTACCCGGAAGGAATGACACTTGTCGTTTCTTAGACCATTCAAGAACAACTCGGAAATGTATGGAGATTACATTACATTATATATACTCGTATATATACACATACAAGTATGTTATATATATCAATAAATAGCTGATATCTCTACACTTGACTGTGTATACAGTGGTATTTTCTTACAGTTTAATCACAAAATCCATGATACATAAACAGCGACAGCCTAGTGGCTAAATATTTGACTCATCTAATAGTAGATATTTCAAAGTATTCAGTACTCAGCCGGCTTATGTCTTTCAGTTTTCCGTTTTTCGATTTCTTAAGTACAAAAAGACCACATCCACTCCACAGATGCCTTCTGTCCCATATATCTAATAAGTGCGGTGAAAAGAGGAAACCGCTTGGCTTACAAATATGTAATAATTTATTTCATAATATTTAAAAAAAAAATTAAATGGGTAAATTGGTATTTACATCGAAAAGCGTTGTATTTAGTGTTACTATGGGTTAGATAGACGATGGTCGGGAAAACATGTGCAGATAAAAAGAGAGTTTTCTTCAAGGCGACTTTGACACGTTCTTTAAATTTGTTGCGATAACGATTCTCTTAATTATTTTCCCCCGATGTTTTATTCACTTGACCTCGTTTGTACCGATTTCAAGGAGATTGCGTTGATGCTATACGCGCTAGCTTGTCAACAATGAAATCGTATTTTGTTTTATATACGTCTGTTCTTAATCGTCTCTTTACGTAAATACGGTAATGAAAGCAATTAAGATTTATTTCGAGTACTTACTAGAATATAGTGTAAGTTTATTGTATCTTATATTTTTTCTCAAAGACTAGTAAAATATAACCGCTTTCAGATGATTTGGAAAAATTTCCCAGATATATCTATAGATTTAGTTAGAATGTGTTTGCTTCACTGTCCTCGATTAAATAATACTTAAAATTTAAATAAACAAATTTAATTTGTATCGGCGCAGAGGTTTAAAACTCTAACAGGTTAACAGCTTGAAATGAAACGAAACGCAAGCGCAAACGACACTCAAATGCTTGTCGAAGGCATTACGAAGGACATCTAAATTGAAAACAAAAACTTTAGTAAGTTGTACAAATATTTTGCCTCAACTTGGAACGGAATCTAGTACCGCAACGTAGCAACCGGGTGCTCTAATGGGCGTATCGGCCGTCCAAACAACTACAATTAAAAACTAGTTATAACACGAATGGCTTGGATCGAAGGTAATATCAAATCTCATTAGGACTAACGTAATTAACATCTTTAACCTTCTATGTGTAAGACAAGAAGATACTTATTGCAAGACAAAAATATTCCATCAGCAGATTGTTCTTATCATCATCATTTCAGCCGTTGAACATCCACTGCTGCCTCCCCCAACGATTTCAAAAGGACCGGTTGTAGGCTTGAATCCAGCTGCGTCCTGCGATTGTTTTAATAATTTATATAATTTAATAACATGTTAATATTTGGTATTTAATTATTGGAATAGATCCCGCATATTTCTTTTAGATAGAATGTTGGTTTTTTGAAAAGTAGAACCTAAAAATTGGCGCTTTACCTACCTATCTAGGACTGACGTAACATTAGATGGGAATACTACATTACCATACTATTATTATACTATACTTATCTTTACCATTTGTAAAATGATCTTATATTAACTATTAATATATATATACAATGGTCCAAGTAGCTGACAAAATAAGTGTAGGTCGTAGAAGGAAAGCATGGTTGCGTTACATCAGAGAGTATCCGAATGCAATGCAGCCCAACTGACTGCCAACCTTCGCTAGTCGGAGAGGCACTTAAGAAATATGTATATATGTTGTCCATGTATATGTATTTATCTTGATATTTCGTTATGTCTGTTATCTTTACCGTGATGATTACACCTGCCAATATGTTCTCTCTCATCCAGAGTTGATTGGTAGATTGCAACTAAGCTCGAACCATTTTAAGGTACATCTAAGGTACGTTTTAAGGTGTAACAATTAGTGCAAATAAATAAATAAATATTTGTACGTGCATTACCTGTGTCATCACTTTAGGTTCGTGTCGATTCGTTTGCTTGCTCTTATGTCCCGGCTACAACGGTGGCCTCGTGAACTCATTGCGACACCAACATTCGGCACTGGCAGACGTGACTACGGTCATTGACCTATCATTCGAGACCTTGTTTAAGTTACGCTTTCGTTATTATGTTTTTAATGTTCTCCAGAAAAAAAATACATTAACTTCGAAGTGGATTGTACCAGTTTTGAGCAACTCGTTTATTAATATAATTTTTATATCTACATATTAAAACTATAGCTTATATGTTGTGTTGTGTAATGTTGAACTTAATAGTAAAACCTGTCTTTGTCCGGTGTTCCAAAGCTATTTCTGTATAACTTATTTGTATTCTATGGTCTTCACCACCTCGTAGGCACAGTCTGTGATGTATGGTGATCCGTCGCCACTTTCTCGTATCTACAGCCGTGTTGAAAAGGGCTTGTGTGTTGTCATATCTATTACATTACCTTGTTTATAAAACTGGGCAGAGAAGATTAGGTACTTGACATAATCGTCTCATCGGATGCGGTGAGATACGGACGTTGACGAATTTAAATTCTATTACGTAAGAAACTAATTGGGATGTCCGGGTCGATGGACAACCACAAGGGCTTCAGTGTGTACGCATCGCTACTGTATCTGTATTATGTAACATGTACTTACAGTAAATATGTAAGCTCTCTCGTCCTTCAAACTAGTACTATAGATTTTTTTTGTTGTCGAACTACACAGATTGGCCAGAAAAGCTGGCCTTGACTGCTTCACCGGATTGAGAGGTGGCATAGCTCTTAGGTCGCTTAGCCTGAACCTCTATCGCTAGTAGTTACTACGGTCCCCCCGGTGAGGGGTAACCTCGGCTTGGACGGTTACTATGTTACGCGTAAGCATTCCGATCCGAGGGCGCCCGAGGCGGCCGAGCCACGACTCGATCGGTAGCTATTTCACGGATAATCTAAGGGACAATCAAAAGCTAAACTAACTTTGAGTGCCATGTTGGGGAGCGTTGGCGCTGGGAGAAGAAGTGGCCGAAGAAACTTCAGCACCGGTATAGTAGATATTCTAAGATCCTAGAATATTATGGTGACATTGCCAGAAGTAACAGTGACAACTTGAAAAAGCTGGTTGTTACATGCAAAATCGACGGAACAAGACCTAGGTCGCTGGTCAGATCCGCACCACTCTCGGTACCTCGGTTAGCAATAGTCTACACTGCAGATAGTGTAAACTAGAGATGAATCACCAACGGCAGGCTGTTCCCACGAATTGATTACGAACCGACGCGAGGAGTATAGACAGATATAGTGTACTATCACTATTCGCACAGATTCTAGGCAGTGATGTTTTGTACCAAGAAACAAAAAAAAACATCAGTATAAGCGCCGGATGATGATAAATTTTATTTTACACAAATAATAGTTACTAACGACGCCTCTTGCATAGTAGATCATTAAGAAAAAAATATTAAACCATTACCATTTTCCTATACATAGATTTTGCTGTTCTGGTACTCTTAGGCGACAGGATTTGCAGTCTATCCGCACTAACACTAAAACAAAAAGATTTGTCTTTAGCTCAACGTCATGAAATTTCCAATTTGTCTGGAAATTTCCTCCAATTTAAAAAAAAAATTACACTAAAGTGATTAATATATGTAACTCATGAATTTAAAAACTATTCATATCTTCTGCTGATAGTAAAAAACGTTCATGACTTGTCCCTGATGTATTCGTCTAAAGAGCCCTTTTTCCTCCTTCGTAATTGTCATAAGGGGGAAGGCAACACTCAGCGTGCAGTCGGGGGGAACTAATGGTGCATTTGCTCCCGTAGCCCTATACAAGTGCTCTCTTAAACAAGAAGTTCAGTAATTATCTAGCCGTGATGTGAGGCGTGCAATATACCAGACAGGTTTATTAAATATATACGGATATTTTATAACGGCACTTGTTCTTACGTGAGTACTTTTCAACCGACTACAAAAAAGGAGGATGTCCTCGATTCGTCTCATAACGTCTTATAATTCTTAAATTTCCGAACCGATTTAGATATTTTTTTTATTATATAGACTATTTAAATGATATTTAAAAAGACTTCAATTTGTACACGTTCGTTTCAAACAGGACCAAGAGATATAAATTGATACATAATTTGACGAAAACTCGTTTATCCTCAATTATTAGGGACACGGAGGAATAAATAACTGGAGTGAAAGAGACAACCGATTTTCGGGCGAGGATTAAAACAGAATGTTGGGCCCAAGTAAAGTTTACAGGCAGCCCCCAATTTAAACCTGCTACGGCAAATGAGCGGCTTTCAGAATGTAGGTCGAAACACAGAGGGCTGAATTTGGGACGTGCCCTAGGGGAGAGAATGGCTACACTCAGAGTAGATGCTTAGAATTGTAATAAAGTTTTAAATTCCATTCATAGATCTAAAAGCATTAACATCGTAATTACGAATACACCTACATTAAATGTATTTTTTTTAAAAGATCGCTGTATTATACCTACGAGTGAAGTCTGAAAGCCCTGACACTGAATGAGGCCAAGTTCTGACCTAGTTCATTTGAGAGTTGTGTTTGCGTTGCATTTAAAAGTAGATTTTTATGTTAAATTTTATTAATGACATTTTTCCAATTACTCATAGATGATACAATTAGTTAGTTTTACGTTACGTATCGTTAGGTATTCATTTGTATATTTTTATTACCCCAATTAGTATAACAATGTTGGGGCTATTAAAATGATACGAGTAAGTCGTATATACGTTGTAGGTATACATAAGCCATAACAATGTTTTTGAAGTGAAACTTCTTTACCCACGCTTGAATTCCGAAGTACATTAAATAGTGGATTGATACAGGTTGATGATGACAGCGTTTGAATGTTTTAACATGAAATTGTGTACTTTTAACATTTTAATGAAAAACATTGCCTTGTAAATATTGTTATAGCAATGTTACGTACTATGTGTATTTACGTTTTTGGTCATTACGCTGTTACTAGTGCTCGTGTAAAGAAATCGCTCTTTTTCTAATCAACGCGGCCAACATTGCGTGGCGGAACGTTCGCTACGTGCACACTGAAGCATTTCAATCGATTCGTCATGAAAATAAATTCCTGAACCAACGTCGTTGCATGCTGATATTGACACCAATAACGACCTCCCGTGCCCATTGTAAAACAACACGGAATATTTTAAGGAGAATAATGGAAGTTTTAATTAAACGCCTTGCGATTGTTTTAAAGATTAATAAGACAATGAGAGACGTAAATAGATGTTTTTAAAATATAATAACATGTTCATGTTTGAAAAACGATTTAGCCATCTCAGTTTTGATTTAAAAAAATGGCTGCCTGACGCAAGAATTCACAATATTAATTAAGTTAATATACTATTCCATCATCAGTCTTCTAGACGCACTGCGAGATTTAATCCTTTTATTGTGAACATCCCTCAAACCAGATCGAAACGCGTTGCTTCGTCTTTCATTCTTCGTACAGCAAAGGAATAGTTTGCCCACGTCTGTATTTCCTTCCGATTACAATGTGGATATTCATCAGGCGGGATCGTAGTCAAGCACTTGCATAGAAAGTATAAAAAAAAAAACTATAAATTTCGGTCTTCACACGGAGACCATAGAATAATAGATTTGGGCCCATGGAAAAATTGCATAATGATGCCCTCTGGGTGCGTTATGGTCTGTACGTAAGGGTAAAGGGAAGAATTTTGCATACTCGTTGAAGTAGCTACGCCTGATTTGATTATCTTTCCATACATCAATCTAGTCGTGTCTTCCGGATGTCTGTTAGTGGGAGTATCACGTTGTGAATTACTTGTCATTGGCATTTTGTTATCTTAATTATCAACGGTCCGGTTTCCAATCTTGGCGGTTGACGTATCATTAAAGAACGCTTGCAATCGCTTTTCCAGAACTCTTAAATCTTCGCAAACCGCTCTCAAAGTACTTCATTATAACAAGATCGTTTTAAAGTGCTTTTCGTAAGTCGCCCCGAAGTTGCACTAAATTATGAGTATTGCGACATGTTTATTCTAAAATCATATAAATTAAAAACGATAACTGGTATAATATAAACCCTCTTTTAATAAATTATTCAAGACAGTGTAGTAGTGTTGTTTTAGATAAAAATTTATCTCGATTTTTTTTCAATAATCAGTATTCAAAACGTTTCATATTACTCTGTGGTTTTTTTCGACGATACGCAGAGTCAATGTACGTCCACACACGGCTTCAAATTCGAGGGCCGTCTAGTTTGTCGTAAGAATGTGGTTTCATGATAACCAACGAATTACGTTCGTTTCTTTAGTACGTGACTGGTTTTGAATGAGGCATTAAATTTGTTTTTATTTTGTTATACCTACGATAAAGTCCGAATTACTTTTGATAGTATAAGGTCAAACGTTTAACCAAATTTATTGTGAAATATTTTAAAAGTTTCACATTTTAGTATCAATAAAACATAATGTAGTTTTTTTTATTTTTAAACATTTAAAACTGTCTATATAGATAGGAGATTGTATTATGTACAATTTAAGATAATTATACACTTTGTGACTCGATATATTTTGAAATTGTTACTGCAATTTTCTTTTGTGCACTTGTGGTGAAGCAGAATTGAACGAATCAATCGAAAGTGAAAGCGAAATCGAAGACGAAACAGAAAGTGCTTTAATATTGGCGCAAGATTGTTTCAAAGTGAAATTTTGTTTTGCCTAACTGAAATAGTATATAGTTACATACTGGAAAGATATCGGAGACTAGCTATGAATATTATTATTAGGAGCTAATTTGAACTCGCGCTATTTTTTAAATAACCCAAACGTCAGTTGATTTTTATTTGGTGGTGAATGGCATTTTCATAATTTTTATGTACGAACTACACAGTTGGCCAGAGAGGCTGGCTTTTACTGCTTCACCGGATTGAGAGGTGGCATAGCTCTAAGGTCGCTTAGCCTGAACCTCTATTAGCTAGTAACTCGACTCAAGGGTCCCCCCGGTAAGGGAACCTCGGCCGGTTACAATATTACGCATAAGCATTCCGAGCCGAGGGCGCCCGAGATAGCCGAACCACGTCTCGGTCAGTAGCTATTTTATTAATAAAAAACTATTTGGGACAATCTAAACTAAACTAACTTATATGCACTTTGGGAAAGCGTTGGCGCTGGGAGAAGAAGTGGCCGAAGTAACTCCTAATCCTATCAAATGCCATTAATTCCCACCATGAATGTCATGGCGAGCCAGAAGCAAAGCTGACGTGAGTTCCGGCTAAGTTATAGTAAGAGCTTATGTTATAACATTAATAAACCTAGAATATTTTTTCCTATGGCCTGAAGAAACTGTGACAACTTGGAAATGTTGCTTGCCACAGGCAATTTTTTTTTGATGTACTTATAGAGATTAAGCAGCGAAGCTAGCCTGTACTGTTTCACCGAATTTGAACAGGCAAATATATTTATAGGTCGAAGTCCAACACGTTCTATTTATAATGATTTTACATATATATGCCATTGCTAGCTTTTGACACAGTACTTAAATTTTACACATTCGATAAACAATTTAAAAATTTTTGGTATTCGTACTCGGGTTACTAGCAACAGACGACTGTCCGGACACTAAACTACTAGTCTCGGTCTATGTTGCTAGTATAAATATAATAGTCATTGATAGACCCTGTAGCTGGCATACTAGAAGATCCATATTAAGAGTTCCTTGTTTCCACCGATGGCCGTGTAAGCGTTTGAATATCGTGGAATATGCAATAGAATTTTAAACATGCATATACAAGCAAAGTATAAAAAACAACAACAAATGGAATGACAACATTATTGCTTATTGTTTTATACTGTTTGCTGCTTTGTATCTGCAGCGTTGTTAACTACGTCTCATATAAAGATTACGTAGGAAAAGCAATCGATCTTTATTATGTGTGTTGATCCGAGCATGAAACCTTGAAGGTTATTTAAAGTATGGCTCAGTGCTCAAAGTACTTCGCTTGTTAGTCGCGGTTCGCCTATTGTCTTAGTGTAAAAGGAATCTTCAAATTTGGTAGACATCGCGCCCTAGTCCATCATCATAAATTTCATAAAAGTTTGGTGTTTGAGAAGGTTGGTGAATGCGTTGCAATATAATGGGGCGAGGCGAGGAAGTTGAAAGGCAGATAAGTAAGTGAAGATAAAAAGAGAGAGAGGGAGTTATGTTTCGCATATCTAAGACAGTTCAGGCCTATTATGTACATCTATCAAGGATAAGTTATTCAATGTTAAGGTAAAACTATCGATACAAAAATGACAAAAAAAGCTTTGTCACTTAATGACAGTGAAGATAAGTAAATAGAGTAAATAATTTTTTAATTGCTATAAAATTATTTAACCACTTTCATGTCGATCATTATCGACTGAACCTTGCAATTTGATCAAAGACGAAGATTGTGATAGCACTCAAGCTTCGTTGTGCATATCCATCAATCAGTTTCAGAATAAGTAAATAACAAATATATCTATTGATACAAGTATATTTCCCTTTAAATAAGTATATGACCATCTTCGATGTATGGCGAGGGACTCCGGGATCTCCAGTGGAATGCACCGGAGCCCCTTTGCATTGTTACTGCCTCCCCCAGTACCCTCGCAGTGTCGCCTTTGCCCGGGTCTACTGTAGAGGACTACAAAGGCCTAATCTTGAGGTGGTCCCTTTAAATCGCCTTTTACGACAGGCAGGGGATACCATAGCCTTATTTTATAAGCCCACGATTACGGGGTAGTTTAAACAATAAATAAATAATATTCAACAACGAGGTCTCAGAACAACTTTTCAAGAACAAGTCTATACATCTATGCTTACATCGATTACGTGCCCTTAATATTTCCCTTCATTAGTGGGTCGCCAGTTTGTTCAACACACTCGTAAATTTCCCTAAGGGGTCTCCAATCGATATTGACACTCACTTTCATTAAAATTTTGTTCCAACAAGAATAAAACAGATGTAATTACTAGGAGCTTTCCATTGGGTTTATTAAGATCCTGATGTGACAGACACTCCTACATACACAATATTTTTTGCTAGTGCTAGTCCAACATTAATTCGTATCTATTACCCTCCACCTCCTTGTATGTGTATTCATCGTTGCTAAGGGTCGTAACCTCCGCGAATTATGTAGTGGACGATGGCTTTTTACCTGTTGAGGTCTTCGTATGTAATGCCACACGGACGGTTGAGTTTGTATTGTCTCGGATCTGGACTGTCCACAGCATAGGGCTCCGCCTTCTTGTACCTATAATAAAAAGTATTAATATAAGTATATTTACTAGCAAAAACAAAAACCGACTTCAAATCGAATCAAACGTTAGATGCTTCTACGCGCAGAAGACCTCTTTGTATTTCAGAATTATCCTAGTAATATTACGAAATGTAATTAATCAGAACCTGACCAAACTCTCATCAAACTACTCTTGAAGTACATGTTTTCTGTTTAAAAATGAATCATCGAAATCTGTTATTCGTCTATTAGTCGCGCCCATACTTAATGCAAATTTAACAGTGACATGGTAATCTCATGGATGCCTTTGTCAAAATTGAACCAAATTCAATTGAAATGGAACCACACGGACCACGCTAGCTTTTAAATAAAAAAAGAATCATCAAAATTGGGTCACCCTGTCCAAAGTTATGAGGTAACAAACATAAAAAAAACATAGACGATTTTTAACCTTCCTTTTTTGAAGTCGGTTGAAAATGGTCACATTGTAAAAATTAAAGTATAACAACAAGATACATCGGACCATAACAAGAGGTCGATGCTAAGTTATTAATATAAAACGGAAAGCAAATCTGTAACAAGTGTTACGCGGTTGTGGCGCGCCAACTGAATAATTCAACGCGAAATGTTCGGAATGTGAAGTAGCTGGAATATGCATCTTTCCTTGAACGTAAACTATCTTACATAGATGAGATATTGAGTTGCTGGTGAAATCTGAGGCGAGGATTCCTATAGCTTTAAAAATAATAGCGTAAGAAGTTATTATTTTTACGTATTTCTAGGTAACGTGAGCCCTTCGATCGGAATGCTAACGAGATTAAAGTCATCGCCCAAAAGAGATGACGGAGGCGCTTGCGCCCCGAGTCTGCTAAACCAATTGTGTACAAAATTAACGTTCATTAGTATCATAGTCCACTGTCCACCATATGTCTAAGCAGGATACCGGAATACTTTGGTCACATTGCTAGTAAAAACAGTGACAACTTGGAAAGGATGCTTCTAACAGGAAAAATTGACGGGACAAGACCGCGAGGTCGAACCCCGAAACGCTGGACTGACCAGATCCGAACCACTATCGGCACGTCATTTAGCGATGCTCTGCGCACGGCTGCAGACAGGGGAAAGTGGTGACGGATCACCAGAGACAGATTGTTCCCACGAGATGGTCACGACCCACAGCAATGAGAAAACCGACGCGATGAGGAGAAGGTATCGTAGTGATCGTTATATTGGTGCTACTGTAGTTTATCGCTGGCATATCACTGGCATGCCTATCGTGTAAGTGTTAGTATTTTAAGTATTTAGTAATGATAGAATGATAATAATAGATTTGACCGTAATAAATTTGTTTCCTAATGATAGGTCAGTGACAAATACGTCATGCACTGACAGACTCGAGGTCCAGGCTATGCTGCTTGTATCGAACCCAGGGTGGGTTCGATACAAAGAAAAAAGAATTACACGTATGAATATGAATATATGAATAATGATATATAATAATGAAAGCATATATATATATATATATATGCTTTCATTAAATAGCCGTGAGCAAAAATAAAGGGTCGGTTTAGAAAGTTTGAATAAACTACCTGGAATAAATTGTGCATGACAGACAATTAAACATCCTTAAAATTTAAATATTTTTATTAATTTATTTATATTTCAATAAAAAACATAAACATAAATGAAAAAACATATTTTACGTAAACTTGGATAATACATTATTTTTCAAAAAATTTTATTTATATTTAAATTTTAGCTTCGCCACATGGAGGAAGTGGAAAATAATTTTTATTTTAGACATTTAATTGTCTATCAAGCACAATTTATTTCAGTTAGCTGGCGACTTTATCTTCCGAGATATTCAAACATTCCTAACCGACCCTATATTTTTGCTCACGAGTGTTTATTTATCTAAAAAAAGTAGTCGAATATATTATCTTTTGATTGTTGACCGTTGCATTGATGCTACACTATGACCTTTATAATATTGGTGTTAACTTTATTTACAACAAAATGCACTTCGATACATGTTTGTTAATTTACTAAAAGATACTTAAAATGTAAATATAATTCAATTTCAGAAACAAAAATCTTTGTCTTGTTTTTGTTATTTGCAACCAGTTCGAAACCAGTTTTTTTAAATGTCCGTTACTTTAAAAGGCTTTCGAATGTTTCCTATCTCGACGGTGTTAAATTGTTTGTCATTTAAAGATATATACGAGTACCTTATAAGGAAATGTAGTTGAATATTATTTTAAAAACATAAATACTTACGCCCGCTATCCCGAGGGGTAGGCAGAGATCGCGGACTTCCACTTATCAAATCAAATAATTAAATCAAATAATACTTTATTATTTTTTTTTACAAATATACGAACTCCCTGACTCCTGAACTAGGAGTTAAACCTGTATCTCAGGAATCAGTGCCCTCTCCCACTGCCATACATCAATTTCATTTACAAATTTAATTTAACATAGATGAAAAAGAATATATTTAATTTAACAAATATTAGAAGATAGTTTAGTTAAAAAAAATCATATATAAATAAATGTGGATGTGTTGCAGTTTGATTGTGCGTATGTGTGTGTGTGTGTGGGTGATGAGTGTGGTATTTATATTATAAGTGGAAGCATTTCTTCTGTCTGCTTATAATCGAGCGACAACAGCCAGTTTTTAATTTTGGCTTTCATTTTATATGTGTTCAGTGGATGAAAGATTAAGATCTTGTTTATTTTATTATAAAGATAGATAGCAAGGTAGCCATGTTGTCTTTTAGCGAAAGATGTTCGGATAAGGCATGGAGCTGTGACTATCGTAGGACTGACACTCTTGTGCTCCATGCTTCTACTTCCAAGTCTAAACGATTGTTCATCCATATTTTACCGGATTTCATAAAAGGCGGACATTATCAATTTCGTCTATATTTTTAAAAGAGCTTGGTTCCAATTTCCATAGTGCAATGTTGTTAGCATATGACCATGACTTGTGAATATATACCAGGGAAGTCTAAAAATTGTATGGAAGAATGCCTGTTGTTTGAGATATTGGCTGGTTTATAGCCATTCCAGACTAGGTTACTTCTTAACAAAAAACAGCACGAACGTGGAAGAACAAAATATAGGCATCGAATAAAATAATATAATTTATGTAAAAAAAAACATCCGCGCGTAGAAGCATCTAATATTTACATCGTAATGTAGTATAGGCTCTAAGATACAAGCGTCTGCTTAGCTATTGGGAGCCATTGCTTACAAATATTGTGTGCTGGAACAGTAACTTAATTAATGAAATACAATGTAACCAATGACTTAATACACATTTTTCTACTCTATTTCTGTAGAGTATATAAAAATTGAAAGTTCCTCCCCTTTCTATTTACAAGTGGTCGGACAACTGTATAGAATAGAACCGAGGCGCGTGCGTTGACCGCAAAGAATGCATCGACACGCGCGACACAGCTGTTGCCTTCGTTGCCTTGACGCGCCGCGAGATGACGCTAGCGTCTTTATCATACAAGCAACACAATGTTGACAACATTGTTTTCTTTCTACTCCACTACTGTATCCTTTGTTCTCGAAATAGTTGTAATTTCATATTATTTATATACAATATACATGCATACATAAATGACAATGAATTTTCGTTTGTGTGTATGTTATATAAGATAAGCTTCAATTTATATATGACTTTATTCCACTCACTGTCAACCTGTGGTATCAAATGTCATCAGTGGCGTTTCCGAACCTATACCATTTGGGAACCTTCAAGAAACGAGCCTACTCCTTTGTCAAAGCCCGCTATATGCAGCTCTTGCATTGTAGATGTTCATGGGCGTCGGTGATCACATAAGATCAGGTGAGACTACTTAAACTCGTTTGCCCTATTTCCTATAAAAAATGTAGATACAAACCACTATAGACTATGTATATGGAAAAATAGGGAAAAAGACTTTGTACGTTATTGCGTGAATTTATCATCATTTATGATCTCCCTCGCTGATGATATTTGCGCTTAATAATAGATAGCCTGAGGAAATAAATATTTCAATGGATGATAAAAGAGCTAGGTAAGGAGTATTCATAGCCAAGGAACATGAATGGGTAAATGATTTAAAGTAGCGAAAAAGTATTAAAATCAAGCTAAATTAATGTCTATAGATTCAATCCTTCACATCTACGGGCCCGTAAGTTGTATAATGTTAAAATTACATCCCAACGGAATTTGTTTCCTTGAATTATATCAGCTATATTTTATTCACTACGGGACATAGGCCTCCCCTAAGTTTCTAAAAGAACCAGCTGCGTCAGACGTCTTTAGAACACCTTGTGGGAGGACGTCCTATACTGTGCTTGTCTCATCGTGGTCTCCTACATTTTCATCCCCAGCGGCCATCTATTTACGCGCTATATGCTTTGCCCATTGCCAGTTCAACTTGCTTTCACGGTGAGCTATGTCACTTGTTCAACTTTCATTTTTTCACACTTCAATATAAAATATTCGTTCATCTCCAGACCTGATATGATCTCGTAGAGATACCCTGAGCATAGCCTTCTTCATAGCTCGTAGTACAACTTTGAGCTTCAAAACTCCCATAGTGAGAGACCACGTTTCTAAGCCATATGTTTCCTTATAATATAGTACATATAAATTCCGTATAAACAGTAATTCCTTCAACGAGTACAATCGCAATTTGTTTCCTCTTTTTTCTATGACAATGTAGGTTCAAGTTTGATTATATTATCACACCAGAAACATTTCCATTGATAACGTTGATATCTGTCGCTAAGGATTGTCACGTGTAATGTGTCATAACCGTGTTTAGTATTCACCGCAGTACATGAAATACATTATGAGTTACTCTAGATGGCACAGTTTGACAAGTACTAAAACTTACTTACTTTTTTATGTAATATAAAAAGTCCATCTAATGGTAAAATTTAAGCACTACGTAATGAAGCGATCTTTTATCATCATTTTACCAGCTTGTTTGAAGCCAGAAGATGACCGCAACCGTTTCATTAGATTTGGGGCTGATAGAGCTCCTAGAAGTCGTTAGCTTGAATACCTAATAGAGATTCAGGCTTGTCACTGCTTGACGTTAGAAGTAAGGTGCTGATGTGGCTAGACAATACCTGTCGTAAACACCAAACATTAGGAACTAAACCTTTTGCACAATACAGACAATACTCCTATTATCGCAGCTCGTCTTCTTTCGGGGGTTACTTGCAACTTGAACCTTGTCAACTACTGCGTTTAGGATACTTCTAAACCTTAGTACTGACTTCTAAATTCTTCTTCCTTTATCTATGTCCTAAAATACATATACTGACTGACACTCTCAGTTTCTTTTGACATTAGTACAATTCAAGTCAAAAACACCACTTGATACATCAAGTAGAGAAGTTTTTTGAAAAGATATAGCATATAAACTTACACCTGGTGATGTTAATTATGTGAGAGTCTCTGCTGTTCAAGGAAGGTTGATTAGCAATTAAAAAATCATAAAAAACATATAAAGATTTCGGTTAAAAAAAAACATTAGCTCGCCATTCCACTCAATATTCTTTATATAGAACGCTATCTGCATTAACCGAATCAATCAAGCTTCATCACCCCTTTTTATTTGTGTTGTAAAAAAAATGTGTTTTATTCAATAGTTCCAAGATAAATCACGTACTTTGATTACCGTATATGTAATACGGCAGCTGTCGTTCTTCCTGTACAGAACAAATAAGGCAATCGACTTATCTAGTTAATATATCACAACATATATATTGACGAGTAAAAACAAAAACCGACATTAAATGGAATCAAACTTGTTTGATTGAACGTTAAACGTTACTATATATATTTACGTACTTCCAAATCCCTAGTAAAACCTACCAATATCCCAATCAACAAGCATTCGACACATTATTTTTAGAAGTTTCCTGGTATATCTTCGGAATGGATGGTCCTGTACCAACTAAATTAATTTGGGACCTAATTGAAATCAAGCCCTTTAAAAAATACAGACGAAATCGGTAAACAAGACAAATTTGATTGTCATTTTATCAACAGTGTTCTTCATTATTATCCGTATTAACGTTTATTTTCGTGTTCTATAGTTTATTGTCGTCAACTCAATTTAGTCATAATACTTCTAAGCTACTAAATTCCTAACATTTCAGAGTACGCACGGGAGCGTGAAAGTGTCCGAGTTTTTTGCCCGGACTTCTGTTTCCGAGTGAACGGTCATGTCATTCACTAAGCCATTTATAATCGGGAAATTATTGCCTGCCAACGTTCGCAGTTGCCTACGAATAACCTTAATATTTTTATTAACAGCATTAGGGGCAAGCGACTTATTTAATGATAGTTCTAAGCAAGTGCTTGACTACGATCCCACCTGATATTAAGTGGAACTGCAGTCCTGGATGGCTAGGCGCACTAGCTTATTAAATGCATATTTACTCTACTCTTGAAAATACCCACATTGTAATCCGAGGAAAAGACAGATGCGGGCAAACTATTCCAGTCCTTAGACGTACGAAATATATATAACGAAAGACGAAGCAAAGCGCTGCGTTCGGGTTTGAGGGATGTTCACAACAAAAGGATGAAAGCCTTCAGTGCGTCTTGAAGTCCGATGGTGGAACAGAGATGGGGGAATTAAATCAACAGTTTGACATACTAACAAAAAACAAAAATTCAAATTTGACATTAGCATAACTGCTTGCAAAAAAATCAAGTTAATTAGTGCCTTCCGCGCGAAATTGTGGCTTCTCTCTAATCTTTTAGTTTATTTGACATGTCCTTCGCCATACACCGGGCGCTAATTTGTTCTGGCACCAGTGCTCCATGTATTTAAGAATATGTTTTTCTTATCACGACAGTTAGAACTTAAGCCTGTCATCGTTTCCCCCTTGTGTATTTATAATCTGACGATAGTAATATTTAAAGAAATTATGTCAGTATAGTGAGATTTGGAATATCCAATGGCTTCTGGGTAACGGCCAAAACACACTGTAATCTAAATGCAGGCGACCTTGTACAGCTTGGACTCTGGAGACCCAGTTTTGTGTATATGCGCTTGAACACGTGATTTGTATAAAAATGTATGTATAAATAAATATATTTTAATTACATATACCAATGAGTTTCTCTTTAATATACAAGTAAACAATGAACTACAAAATTTAAAGACGATTTAATTAAATTCCACCTTACATTGCCGACACCGAATTTTATATAATTGTTTTATTTTACATGAAATACAATTATGGCAATGGCAAAAAATGTCTATAATCAATGATATAATTAAAAAAAAAACTTTTCATGGTAAATTTTTACATCTAGACTACTATTCAGATTGTAAGTTATGACTTTCAGCCCTGTAGTTCTGGGCTCTCAAGAATAAGACTACGTTATCCCCTGCCTGTCGTAGAAGGCGACTCGGGTTCACTGGGCGACAAGGGTGGGGGCCTTTGTCGTCCGCCAAGGTGGACCCGGGAAGAAGGCGACATCGGCTGGGCCGTGTCGCCTTGCATTGCGAAGACTCAAGGGGAGGGAGTAACCTCCACCATCCGGGAAGTGCTCTCTTCGAGCACAGTGCAGAGGGGCTTCTGTGCGTTCCACTGGAGATCCCGGAACCCCTCACCATGCATCGAGGAAGGGCCACCGGGGAGGTTTTAGTGGGTAAAAACCCCACATAACCGCCGCCTTCTCCCCAGAAGGCGGGGTATCTTTTTGAAGATTACCTCCTCGTTAACAAAAAAAAAAGTTATGATTCTTTACATTTAATCTAATTCTTAAGCGTATAGTTTAGCATACATGTAATCTTAAACCACTAGAGTGGTCCATTATTGCTTTAGCTAGTGTGAACTAGCTAAGGCAATAATGGGCTCTATCAATAACGTCCTTTGCTGTTTTAGGAATCAAGATTTTAGGAAGTTTTGTAAGATACTTTAAACATCAGCACAGCCTGAAATCAAAAATTTGTTTAAATATCACAAGTTGAAGCAACAACTAGACAATCTTGGCTATAAAATGTATAAACATTGCAAAATCTTTAACGTGTATACAATCATCTCCCTGGAGCTCCCGGGCACGTATTCCCTTAGAAGACGAAGTGCGGCACCACTAGTAAAGTCAGATCCCATTTATAGTACCGCGTTGCTTTAGATGTTGCTCATAAAACGTCCCGGCCATGATAAGGCTTTCAGTCCTGAGGGACAGGGGGACAGGGAGAAAGGAGGTTACAAACGGAAGCTAACGTTCTGTGATACTTTTAAATACGAACGAATAACTGGCTGTTTTTAGATTGAAAAATATAATTAGATTTAAAGAAAGATTTAAGGATGAAAACGTCTGGAACGAAGCAACTCAAACGTTGTTATGCATAAAGCTGGTAGACAAAGATAGTATTTGTTATCCGTTTTTCAACGATCTTGTTATTCCATACGACAGCGGGAGAGCTCATCGCAATTCATCTGTCATTTTTATATCTAAATGCTGGAAACTTTATGGTTCGAGCCTCGTGGGATTCAATAATTCGACTAAGATTTTCTGTCGAACTTTTAGAACTAATATATATACTTTGTGTAAACCAGTATATTTACAAGTGAAAACAAACCGACTTAAATCCAACTTTCTTATTTATTTTTCCGAATTATCGTGAGCATATTACGAAATGGTAATCAAACCAAACGTACATCCTTTTTAATAGAAAATGAATCATCGAAATCGTTTGGCGTGAAATTGAGTAATTCATCCATTTGTCGCGCACATACTTATTGCAAATTTAAGACTTAGTTTTCTTATGGATGCCATAGTCAGAATTGGACCAAATTGGGACCACATGGGAAGAACGAGCTTTGAAATGAAAGAAAATAATCAAAATTGGTTCACCTTCCCAAAGTTATGAGATACAGACGAATTAAGAACCTCTCCAGAATATCGGCTTGGACGGTTAAACTTGAATCGAGAAACCAATTGTGTACATTGTTGGAATACTTTGTTTCATACTTGTAATTCCTACTCGACAGCGTTATCTTGCGACGCGGTTTCAGTTCCAAGGCCTCCTCAGAGCTGAGACAAAGTGCTGTAATTTTTTATTCGCGCTGAGACAATTGGAACAACTTGTATATTTAACTGCTATAACGTAACCCTGAATATTGTTTTAATATCAATTTCAAAAGGCGTTTTTGAAAATGTTTATGCAATCATAGGGCCGTCATTTGTATTTGCTTTGATAAGGTATAAATATCACATAGGAATTTTATTGGCATAGTACCTTAGATTGGATTTGAATGTACCAGAGAATTCCTGAGAAGCGTATGAAGGAATGCTTGTTGATTGTTATTTATGAAAACTAGGTAACGTTTATGAAAGTACTTACGTGTACGTAGAAAGAGAATATAGGAGGTTATGCTACTTAAGTAACACCACAAAAATATATTCTTCGAATGTAATAAAAAAATATTTCTTTAGCAATCTCTAGTGATGTAAGTAAATGTGAAATAAGAAGAATGAGTCCTCAGACTGGCCTCCGTAACGCTCCCTTTGAATGTTAAGATCATATTACGTTAGAGACGTCGTTTCTCCAAATTGTTTTCGTCCTTTGTGTAGTTGTCGTCAAAGAGAGCCTTCAGACGTAACTTATTTTAATTCGTATTTGGGAAAACGATGGAAATGAACGACGAATATTTTGAACGTTGTAATTAGATTTGTCGGCGCTATTAAAGCACGATTTTAAAACAATTTGTAAATTCTCAATCATTTTATATTGAAATAATCTCTTGTCAAAATTCATGTCCGGTATATGGCGATAGACCAACCGCATGGGTAATGTACATGTAATGGGTTGTTTTATAAGACTATATCTTATTTAATTATTAGCGTATTAGGTAGATGACATTTTGAAAGATGTTTTAATTTTTTTTCAAAGGGATTTTTTATGTATATATAAGATGATTGAGACGCCCCCTTATCATGGCTTCTGGTTTATTCAGTAGTTTCAAGGGATGTCGACTGTGAGGGAGAGACGATTATAGGGCTGAATTATTCCGTGAAGTTCATTTAGAATAGCTTAGTATGATAACGACTGCAACTCCATTTAATATCAGGCGGTTATAGCCAAGACGTACACGAGAAGTGCTTTGTGAAAAAACTCCTTTAAAAAGCTTTTCGGTAGATTAAAAAATTGTCACCGAAAAAATCAGCCCATTTTTTCAATCAAGCAATCAAACGTTTCCTCAGATGTCTTATCAAATATATACAGTCGTGTATCTGTCGGTAATTCTATCGATAATGATAAAATGACACTTTATTACGTAAAATTACAATGTTCAAAGTGGTCAGGACTTCCTGCTTATTTCAGGTTTAAAACCCCATCCTAGAGGAAAAGACAATAGACGAGCGCGTCCGGCATGCATATAGCCTTAATATCCGGATTTGTCAAGTTTCTTGTTACGCGCCCTCGCAGTGGCAGCCCTGCATAACGTATCCACCCTATTCGTGAATACGTAATGCTGCCCTATTTCGAACAGGAAGCTTGAGGTGCAAAATGGCCGTGCCGCGGCATTTCCTTTTCCCTTTATTTTTTATCCGTCTTACGTTTTTTGAATCTGTGATACTAACCACTCGGCGAAATACTAAAATATTTCTCGAATAATGAGAAAGATGAGGAATGTAAAAGAACAGCATTTTAAAACAATTCAAAACTGGAAGTCATGCCAACTGTGTTTGTTTCGTATTGGTCCCCTATGTATAATGGGTTATAGGGCATGAAAACAAATAATAGTACCTTTAGTATACTCATTGCAATTTTATTTAATAGATCCTATCGCCATACGGCAATCACAAATTCATAGAGAATATTTTTTATCCATAAGAATCTGTAAGAATGGAACCTTCTTGGTACAATATACTTAACATAAAAAAAAAAATATTTGAAAATCGAATGTTTAAAGTTTAAGATAATTTTATCAACGAATAAAGGGGAGCATGTATTTGTTTCCAATAACCTTATACCAACCCGAGTCGAAACTTGAAAAACCTGTAAGTAGAAACCAGATTGTCGTGTAGTCCGATCCTAAAATGTTAATTAAAAATAAAAATAAAATATATTTAATATTCAAACAAGTCTACACACAGCTCACATTTAAAGATCGAAAAGACGTTACAAATTCATTTATTAAGAATACCACGGTATCTTTCTGAAGTTCTTTCTGGTACTGTTTTAGGTTTCATAAACTCAGAACATGAGTACCTACATCCGAAAACAATCACTTGTGAGTGCCATAAGTATTTTACAATTACAGGGAATCGAATCGAGGGTCTCCGAGTATGGTAGTCTAATCTGCGTGTTGTCAGTGCTATTGTGTGGTAGCTATAGTAAAATAGGAACAAAACAAATATAATTCATTACATTAGGTGTCATGACTTGATCATTTCTCTACGTAAATACCTTCTTCTCCCTTCACTCAAACCACCAACACCAACACAGCGATAGTTTTAGATATAATTTCACCTAAATTTAAAAAAAAAGTCACACAAAAAATTGTCAGACTATCTACCCACTTGAGGATTGCCGTTTTTGTTATTTTAAGCATAGAACATCCACTTCTGAATATAGACCTCTCCCAGCTAGTACAAATCAGTTATGTTAGACATAAAATATTTTAATAGATTACATCTTTTACACCCCAACATGGTAGATAGACATACAAATTACTCGAACTATAAATAGAATTCCAATCACCGATCAGTCAGGAATTCGTACATGCTCAGTCAGTAGGCTAATAAACTGCTGTTAAAGATTGCATTTGATTAATTTAAATATTAAGAAGAATTTTTATTATAGTGTATGTGTTTTTATATATGTGCCGATTAATTCGCTTAATTATGCAGATATTTGCTACCTGATACCCAGCTTCAATAAATTATCTAACGTTTATTTATGCTTAATTTTATATCACTTGAACTTATCAATTTAGTATTTAAGTGCATGTTATTAATAGACTATTTTTATGATTTATTTCTGCAAATTTTCATAATGAATACATATAATTAATACATATAATTAATACATATAATTATTCATATTAATACATATTACATTTGATAATTTCTTATGATACATAGAGCAATTATCAAATAATTATTTATTTAATAATAATCAATGGCGGTACACAGATAATGACAATTCGTTTCTAAAATACATAGAAAATTTAATTTAGAATGAAGAAAATATTCTTTATGTATATAAAGTACATTGCATATTTAATAATTTCTTACTATTATTACTTATTATTATTATTTATCTATTCACGTTAAAAATTAAATATAGAAAATCAACATTTAACGTCCAATTCAGCGAAGTTGTTAAAACGCAATTAATTAGTTAATTATTAGTACGTTCTTACTTTAGCAATTTAATATACTTAGTTGAAAGCGCCAACCCTTCGAGATTTGAATTCAAAATGTGACAAAAGGCGGCATTATTAACGCGGGCGCAAGGTTGTCGGCGGCCATGTTGTGCAACCGATCGCGCGACAGGTCCGCCCGTTGCGTTCATTGACCCACTGAACCCAGCTGTAAATGCGCCGAGCCGAGGCGGAGGCGCTGCTGTCTTTCCTGACATATTACTGGCGCAACTCGTTTTAGGCGGGAAAAGCGATGCGCTTTTTATAATTGTATACAACGCTATAATGCTATCTGTATAGCTTGATTTTCTTGTCTACAAGGATTCTTAATTTGTTTTTGTGTTTGGAACAAACTTATAACTTTCGAATGGTGAACCGATTTTGATGATTATTTTTTTGAAAGGATGTACTTCAAAAGTAGTTTTATTAGTTTGGTTAGGTTCTGATTACGAAACGAAATACAAAGAGGGCGCCCGCACAAAACATTTAACGTTTGATTTGATTGGAAGTCGGTTTTTGTTTTACTCGAAAATATACTTGTCTTTTTTACAATAGACGAGCTCTGACGGCATTGTCTATTTACTGTCTGTCAATTAATACATCTAGACAGTGTTCATAAGTAAAATACGGGCACGTGCACGAGTTTGCCAATTTTATTTATGTCAAACTTATTTAATGAAGAGCCAAACATTTGGTGTATTACTAAAGTCAGCCGAAATTAATAGTAATAAATTTATTCATAAAAACTTAATGCTTTTTAGCATGATTTTACCAAAATATATGTACAAAGGTTACACTCATGCTCTTTAGCATTTTCTAGCATACGTAGTTGTTATTCAAAAGTTACTCCGAATTTGTAACAAGGTATTGATTATTCATTTATTCTGTTTGTTTACACTTTCATTTTCTGAACTAGTTTCGAGTTGGTATTTACAGGATGAAGGTTTGATTTCGTTGATGCATACATGAAATTTTAAACTTTCAATTTTATTAAAAGTTTTTTACATGGTAGACATATAAACAATACGTGTAAGTGTAGTACAAATTGCCCTCGGCTTCTTTGGACGCATTATGCAGTCTTCAAAACACTGTTTAGAAGCAGATCATTTTAGGTAGAATGGACGACAAACGTGCAGAGGGAATGGCACCTACAAAATGGTCTTATACAATCACGAAGACGGTGGGAGGCCGTGCGGTCCACCCTGCGTATAATTCGGAGGCAAACGTAACTTTTTAACTACTATTACGTGCTTTTTCGGTCATACCCATTATTGTAGTTTGCTTTTACTTATGAATGATTAAGCTAAGCGTACAGTTTTTTAAATTATTTTAAAGTTATTTGTATTTTTGGAAATAAAATAAATTAATAATGGTAAATTAATAAGCCAAAGAAAACTATCTAAAAATATGACAAAGGACAGTGTTCGTGTTATAAACAACTGTAATAGCTTAGAAATAGTCCAATAACTAATACACTAACTTTTATTCAGACAGCGTTTCTTGTACAAGGAATTATTTAACGAATACCGTCACAACGGCGCGTCCTTACAATCATTAAACAAAGTTAATAAGAAGGCAGATTACGACTTAATAAAATTAAATTATTGTTTTCAACGCCAATATAATATGATGATAAGCTAAATTATTTATTATAAATTAAAGGCAGAATAAGGTTTAGGTAAATCACTAAGATATAAAAAGTAGTTATTATACATCACAACCGCTGGGTTACATGTACTAACTAATACTACTAACTTTACTAGTGATTGCCCTAAAGTCGCTGTCGATTTTAACCTAGAAATTAGAGCATTGAAATCACACATAATTCATAACTTATTCGGTTATTCTATCAGTCTTTATTTATCATGGTTACTGAACCGTTGCCAAGCAACCCCATAATATCATGGTGTATGTGTTTTTATTGATTTAATGTATTTTGTATGCATATGTTTTTTAAATAGAATTCTGTACACTTTCTCTATATAAATCATAAGTGTAGGAAATATTCCTACGTCTGCACAATTTTCGTATGGGAAATTTTTTTGCCTCTTGCATTAATATGATGAGTTGGTAATCGTTGTGTTAGAGAATTGACAGAAGAAACCCGTGCATCACGTCTGTCATTAAATTAATTTACTTATGTTAACTGATGACTTTTGATTGTACATAAAAAGAGTCGATTTTATGTACTTGTTAGGGTTATGTGTTCACGATCCAGTCGTTAATCAGGCCGCCGCGGAATCTCACAACCCTTCGCTTTACACAGTCAAGCTTCCGCCGTACATAGGTATAAATTATGTTTTATAGGTATATCGGGGCGCCCGCTTTACGGTCGTCCCTTTTTTCCTCGCGGCCGAGATTTGCCCCTCTCAGCAGGGTTTATTGTGCGAACGCAGCCGACAAAATTTCGATATAGCTTGACCTAAGCTTAGAAAAGAATACTGAATATTATGTTGGTTATAACAGCGTTCATCACTTAAATCTGGCTGGTATAATTTTTTATAGCAAATACAAAAATAGATCTTTGATGTTCAGTGTTCCTATTGTGACTTCCTATATTCAGTACCTCGTGAGAACGTAATATACCACAAAACGTTTAAACTCCCTTTATTTAAATCAGTTCTCGGACATCACTCGAATATGTATTGCATGTGTTCAGCATCTAATGTTGATTTAACTCAGGTGTGTGTGTTCTGTGGCCTTCACAAGGACCGCTACACAATACTCTATGTCCACGTTCACGTCTTGGGCCACTTCTTCTCCGAGCGCCGATGCTTCCCGATGGGGCATTTAAAGGTGGTTGTAGCTAATGAATATCAAATAATTTACCTATATAAGCTTACGATCAAGTCGTGGTTCGACACACCCGGGCGCCCTGAGATTGAATGCTATCGCGAATAGAGTCTGGTCGATATCCTTTCTTCTTCAATGCCCTTTGCCGACCGTGCCACTCACTGATGCAACATAAATTTTCATCGTCATTCACGTCTCTACATGCATGAACTACCAAATCATGTCTTTTTCAACCCTGGCCTCAAGTCTTTCAATTTGGTATAATCTTTTTAAACATTTTAAGTTGTTATTTTTCTGTTCTGGACTTACATAAGAAATGTCAAAGCCATCAACCATGACAAGCTCATTATCATTTTGATATAAAGAGGCCACATTTTATTGATCAGCAAAAACAGATGCCGTTGCAGTCTTCTAGTTCCGGGTTATTGTTAACAAAGAAGATATTATTAGTATCGATAATACAATTACA
This sequence comes from Meandrusa payeni, assembly GCA_029286785.1. Classification (NCBI taxonomy): domain Eukaryota; kingdom Metazoa; phylum Arthropoda; class Insecta; order Lepidoptera; family Papilionidae; genus Meandrusa; species Meandrusa payeni. The sequence goes on along the minus strand of JAGSMX010000003.1, from coordinate 4,313,518 downwards.
ATTTTAGACGAATTTCAATACTACTTATATGGACAAATAATACATTTTATTATATCGTTGCTTGTAATAAATGTTGTAAAATCACGCACCGTTATAAAATCAATGATAGCATAGTGGCTAGATTTCTCACATCGGATCCGCTTTTTACATTGGTTCAGTTTCAGTTATATTAAGTCAATAGTCTAATAGTTACGGTCTGCAAATTGTAGTAAGGTCGTGGGGTCGAATCCACCATTCGACTATTAATGCCTTACACAAGCCTAAGCTTATTTGGAATGATTAAAACAAATGTTAGCAATATTTTTGAAAAAAAAATATTGTTAGCATTCTTTTAGAAAAAAAGTATATTTTTTACACCCATATTTGAGTTCAGCCTTCAGTGAAAAGAAGACAGCAATGCTCTATCTACCAAAGTTGGATAAAACGGATGTGAGTAAATCATTATGTAATATTTTTTTCTGGTCATCGACTACAGAGCTACATTCTTCGTATTTATATCTGTCATTGTTCAATGTCGTGAAATATATTGTATAATACATTTTTTCCTATCTAAAGAAAAGACATGTATTGGTAATGATCGCTAATTTTTCTTAATAACTTAATAAATATTAAAAACATACAGTAACCTTAAATTGCGTGGTCCACTAACATACGCAGGTTATAAGATATATCTATTAAACTTATGTTACGAAGGTCGTGGTTATAGACAAGTCACATGGTTGCGTGATTGACATAATTTTACCGATATTAACTGTGCTTCTGCACTGTTTCCCATGTAAACACTGTGACTGTACTGTGATATTTTCGCAACCATCAGCGAAATGTTATGATTTCCGCTTGCCTTGTGGTCATAGTACTCAAGCGATTCATTCGGTCAGTTTCAATTGGTTTACTGGTGGAAACTATCGTTCCTACACATTTCAGCTTTTGTTTCGACTGAGCTATCTCATAACCATCAAGGTAACATTAGTAATTCGTTAATTTTTAGGTTACGATTGGATTTGGTTAGTTTGTCGCGTCTTGCCTGAAGTAGTATCGGAGTGGTTGAGCCACGGATGTGTTCGGGAGCGTTCCCGTTGCCTGGTATGGTGAAACATCTTAGGTTTTTAAACGGTGAAAGCCCGACATAACCCGCCCTGACCCCGCAAGGCGCGTACGCATTAGGCATTACTCCAAATAAAAAAAAGTTGTTTTTTTATTTTCATTCTTTGATAAATGATGATACAAAATACAAATATAAAATGGGAACAATTTTACAAGTTAATACGGGAAAAATAAAAAGCCTATAATATATTAAAGTTGACATAGGTTGACACAGGAGAAAATGAATTATTTTCATCCAGACAATCCAATCTAAAAAGACCTTGTCTGTAATGGAACATAGGCAAGGCAATAGTTAACTTGTAACTAACATTTAACGGTTGCGGTTATAGTCACAGATACCAACACAATTACTGTAACCGAGAGTAACTATAACAGTTACGCAAGGCTGTTGTAGTCGCCCTTAGTTACGAAACGCTTTTAACATTTGGTCTTATTAAGTTTCGTCCATTCGGACCTTCGTAGGCGTACTATCGTTACGTCCCGCTTTCACTTTGGCGCTTTCTCTATTTAATTAAAGATTAATATGGTCAAGTTGTTGCAATCACTATCGAGATGGGTTGCGTAATACATTAAATTTATATATAAAATCTATTTTTTCTTATAGGAGAAGAGGGTAAACAACCATGCGACTCACTTCATGTTCAGTAATCACAGTCACAGAAAAATGGGTTCTTTTCTTGCTCTATCCCTAACATGCAACTTTCACCGAACGGTTGTGCGTATTAAGAAGTTACGCTAAATAATAATGCTAATAAATCTTTTATTTCATCAAAAACTTATCCTGAATGTACAGATCTCTCAAATATACGCATATATACCTCTTATATCTTATATCTATAAACAATATTTGCAGGTATTTTTATTAATGTTTTCCTAGTTTTGCAATATCAGATAACTAACTACTACTACTACTACTAGTACGGAGGCTAGTTACATGAACTGTATGACGGCAGTGTAGTGACGGCCAGTTTGTTGTTAACGTTTAAATAAATCGCAGTACCGGCAAAATCAGCTCAGTAATATCCTTATTATTTATTTTTGTTATAGAGGAAATAATTATAGATAATCTCAAACTTAACTATAAAGTAAAACAAAATTTTAATAAAATCAATAAAATATATGCAATAAAACAAACAAACATCTGAAACAAAGAATTGTAATAATTAACAAACAACAGTTTAAAAAGACAATATATACAAATAAAATAATAATAATTCCTCACCTAACAAATAATCACTGACATAAAATACTTTTACTAATGACAGACTAAAACAAACGTGTCAAATAGCCGTAGCCAAAATACTTCTCCGTTGTTTATTACGGGAAAATAAATTAAATAAATAAACAAACAATATTTACCGACAAATTAAGGTGATGTAAGTTGAAATTATAGTTGTGTCGCAGTAAACGAAAATGAAGTACAGTGTACTGCCTACTTATTACAAACAATTCAAAACAAATTTTTGTTCAAAATTCCAAACGGCCAAATGGAAGTAGCTGTAGAAGTATCTGGGCTTCATTGGAGGTGATCCAAGACTAATTTATTCATAATATATATAGATTTTATATATCTCGATTCCACAAACGCGGAGTGGGACGGCCTCAGAGTTGGTGGAGCGACGATCTTCGCAGGACGGCTGGCAGAAGCTGGATGAGAGTAGCCGACGATCGTGCTCAGTGGCATGCTTTTGGAACGCCTTAATAGCTTGGTCACCCATCAAACTGATGAAGTTCTTCTCAATATTTTCCCCATTGCTGAGGATCATGACTCATCTTGGGCGATCGATTATCCACCCCGAGGCATTCCGATTCATGGCCCGGTGGAGAGTGTCGCGTCGCGTGTGTCGTCGTTGCGTTGTTTCTAGAGTCCAAATTTACCATGATGGCGTATTACGAACATAACACAATCTATACATAATCATAGTGCAAAACTGAAATAGGTATCTTCGTATAAATTACAAGAAAACACTAATGTTAACTCTTTAGCTCTCCAATTTTGTTTCGTTTACGTTAATTTGAAGAAGAATTTTAGGTACATGACGTCACCATGACTAAGACCTATCTATAGCAGATTGCTTCATATTCAAGTAGAAATTATAGTAAATAGATGATTTTTTGTATAATAATTTTATACCTTAGGCATCCCGAATCATTAAATACACGTAACCACGAACAGTAAACACTCATTAAAAAATGTATATCTTTTCTGTAAGTCTATTTATTTTTGTCATGATTGAATTAAATTATTTATGTAGTTAATCTTTTAATTATACCGAGTTTAGTATAGTCATAAACCGGAGACAAGCTAGCAAGCGTGTTTTTTTTGTACTTGAGGAACCGTAAAATGGAATGTTATTGGTATACCCGGCGATTCGAATTTTGAAATAATATTGACATGATGTAAATTTAATGATTCACTCGTTCTCTTTTTTTATATCTTTCTGGCTCTTGGTCCTATAAAGAGGTAGGTTGGCTTTCCGGTTTTCATCTTCTACTTTACTCTGTCCGGTACATGGTCAACGGAATGCTTCATTTGTTACCGCTGATAAGTTTAAGAGTAAGAAAAATATTATATGTAATAAATATATTAAAAACTAAGCTCTCACTCTTCCACAGCGGGGTGGACAGAGAAAGTTTTAGCTGTTTTCACTAAGCTTATTAGGTGGGGTGCTCGTCGCCCAAAGTTTTAGCTAATGATTTTTTTGTATTTAAAACAATCGAAAAAACGACAATGCATTGATATTAGCTACAAATAATACAAATCGATCGAAAATAGAACAGTTTATTTACTAGGCTATGACTGCCGGGTATGCATAATATGTTATCCACATTGACGTCTAATATTTTAGTGATATGTCAATTTACAATGTGGTCAATAGTTTACGTAATAACTGCATTCCGTTTGATAATTACTTAATAGCTCAACTTGGAATCAAGTGATTACGCTTTTAAAACTTTCTTAATACTGTCAATTTGCTTGAGAAAGTTACAATTCTATGTCAGACCGGATTAGTTGAGGTGATGGCGAGAGAGCGGTATTGTGCTTAGATATATTGCATTATAGTTATTTATCACATATCATCTACAGCATTAAGTACACAGGATGTGTTATAGTTCCGTAGGTTGGTTATAAGGTAAGATAAAGATATGCAAAATATCGTGTACAGGATGGTTTATACAATATGCTTTTAAAGAATGCTACCAATTTTTTTTTTCTTCAACATGGAAATTGTTAACACAGGAATGATTAAGAAGAATGTTACAACATTCTATCACAACTATGCTGATGCTTGTTCTAGGAGATGGTATACGTTAGTAGCCGAATTTTGGATTCGAATCTACGACCTTAAATTTGGAATGAATTTACTATAAATATATAATAAGGCGTCTAAATTTTTTACAATGTATTAGTAACAAATTAATAACTTTTTGTCGCTCTAAATTTTAATAAATTATAACATATGTCTAAACTTTTAAGGCTGTGTATATAACACTACTAGCAATATATTATTATGATTATTTACGAAGCAAGTGCAGTGAATTTGGTTTCCGTTGCACACATGTACGGATCTTAGCTACCAATGACTTGTCAGTGCTTGCCAGTTCGTTTATTTTTTTCGTCTAAAGAACTTTAAATACATAACGGTTATGCTTTGAAAATTATCTGCCGGTCAAGTTACATACATCTTTTTGGTTGTAAGACATTTTAGTTCAGATAAATCTTTAAAATAATATTGAAATAGAATCGTTTTTAAATTTGCATTCGCATTTTTAAATTTTCACCGATTATTGTTGTTTTAATATTGATAAATAACCAGTGTTTATTATTTTTATAAAGCAGACGAAAAAATGAGATTTAAATTAATAATATTTAAGTAAAATTTTGAAGCTGCATTTCTGACTTATTTCTAAAAAAGGTAAGAAACTTTGTGATAACTCAAAAATGGTTCACTTTTGCATAATGAATATCCGGGTTAAAATTATTTATCGCTAATAGTTACCCCTATCACCTAACGAACGTCGAATTACTAATACTCTTTATATCTACGTTAGAAAATGTCTTTAAATATTAAGCGAAATTATGATGAAATAATAAATCATATTAGACAATTGTTTGGCAGCCGTTGGCATTTACGACACATTGTCGGAAGTGTCGATCGTGTAGACAGTAGAAAGTGTTTCGGCTTAATAAATGACGTCTAGCCGAGTTGCAGTTATAATGTTTCACGTTCGGCCCAGTTACACAACCTTGACTAAGTACCCACTGTTTCTATTATTAAAGCGAGATTCCCGCGCTCCGGCAAGTGCGCTGGATGTAGCTAATAAACACACCCACATCATGGCAGACTTTTTCTAAATATACCTTTTTGCTTTACGTTTATAAACTGTTATAACTTGTAGGTGTTGTGGAATGAAATAGTCCAATAACTAATACACTCGCTTTATTCCGACGGCGTGACGTTGTACAAGGAATTATTTTAAGGAATACCGTCCAACGGCGCGTCTTCACAATCTTTATACAAAATTAATTAGAAGTCAGATTACAAACGAATAAAGTTAAATTATTGTTTGCAATGCCAAGTATATATGATGATCAACAAATTATTAATTAGGAATTAAATATAATAAGGTTCAGGTAAATCACTAAGATATCATTGGATGTAGATATCATACATAACAATCGCTGGGTGCCATGTGTTGCTAGCTTACAAAATGAAAAAGTGTTTCAATTGAAAATACTATTTTATGCGAACACTTTTTTTTTTACAATAATTTTATTCCATATTTATACGTGCTTTTATTTTTTTTTATTTAAGTATACGAAATCTTAAGAACAACTACAATTTACTGGTAATAAAAAAAATTTTTTAACTTTACTGCTGAAAACCAGGTGCTAAATTGTGCAGTTGCTCAGATGAGATAATCATTAAAAAGGCGTCTTTTCCTTTTAAAAGTACACTACCTATCGAACGAATCCAATCGAACCAGCGATTCACTTGATGTTAAGTGATCACCTACGTCAAACACCCACAATAACATCTCAGGCTATTATTACATATACCGAGCACAATCGTATCGTTTACCGTAAGATTTTTTTTTACTAAAGAATTAGAAAAACCGAAACAGTTTAAAATTTGAATACTTTAGCTCTCGTAGTCTCGGGGACGGTGTAGAGCGTGCTTATGTCATGACTGCATCCATGGATATCTCACTCGCTGGATTAAATGCAGAAGACTTAATACACCAATCAAGCCGGTATTCTGTGAGGTTATAGTGCTTCCCAGATAGAGCCAATCTAGATGTGTTGTGAATACCCTAAAGGTCCGTGTATCGGAAACCGCGTGTCATTTTTTTTATGGACGAACCACACAGCTGGCCAGAGAGGCTAGCCTTTATTGCTCCACCGGATTGAGATAGCATAGCTTTTTTAGCCTGAACCGCTAAACCACGTGAAGAACGTAAAGATCGTGCCAACTATAGTTTCACAGCTCTTAGGCTGAACTTCTATTGGCAGCAACACAAATCCCCGAAAGGGGATCTCGCTATTCTAATCGCGTTAGCATTGTGAACCTAGGGCATCCGAGAGTCTCGAACCACTACTCGGTCGATAGATTTATTATATAGATTTATATATTAATACATTTAAAAATAACTAACTGCCTTTATCTCTGTATAGTAATTAGCTTTATACGGAAAATATATACATAATACAAAACAATAGTGTATGATGTAACACATTTATCAATGGGATCAACATTTCCTCTATCATACAAACAAGACTGTGCGTAAACAGCGCGTGTGGCGGTGCCGTTAAGCTGTATGTAATTATGCCCGCAGATAGTGTGACAAGGTCGCAGTGGCGGTAGGGCTTCGAGTGAAACTAGGCCACGAAAACTGCTACTTACCACTCGTGAACGTTTTACGAGAGAACACGATGTTCGGTTCATTTGTTTTTGACGTCATTGCATCACGCATAGTTTGATAGTACTCCAGTGAATTTTTGCAACGGATATGCTGTTTCAAATATTTATAGGTTGATTAGCGTACCCAGACCGCTTCGCCGGACTAGATTTTGTTTTATTTTATTTAAACAAAAAACTTACATCATAAATTATAACTCTCACAATATATTAAATTATTAATTTTATGTTATTCATTTCGGAGTGAGCGGGTGAAGATCATTACCTACACCCATGTACATATAAGTAAATATAATATCATTGTTATCATTTACACAAAAACATATCGGCCTCAAGTTAATGTCAGAAATAAAAGTACGACGTATGGCTTGTTTGACAGTTAAAAATGAGGAGTGCTCCGATCACCAAACTTTATAAGATTACTTGCCAGGTCAATCTAGATATTCCCTGAAAGTTTCATTGATATCGGTCCAACCGTTTTGGAGCCTATATGGAACATACCCACACAATTTCTCTTTTATATATATAGATTTTATAGATAATTTTAAATATGTACAGAAACTGAAAACAAAGAAACAAAGATTAGTTCAAGATTTTAAATTGAAATCAATCGATATACATCAGTTGCTTTGTTTGAATATTCTGAGGCGTCCATTTTCCTTTTGGAAAATCTGATTGATTCTTCATACTTTCCGGTCTTCCTCTCTAAGTAATTAAATCTATCCAGTATTGATAAATTAATTTTTTTCATCTAATTTATATTAGATGTAATTCTGTAATTGATTTTTTTTTAATTATATAAATCTCTTATAACGACACTGTGTTAATTGGAGTGTAAACAAAACTGCTATAATTTTACAATTTTAATACCATTTTACAATTTTTCAAAAATTCCAAACGAGATATACAAACCAATTTCGCGATCATTGGTAACGGTTTCATTAACTGTTTCTTTTTGGTCTTCCCATCCGCAGGAAGGTATTTTGCTATAGATTAATGGTAATCTAAAGAAAAAACAAATCTTTTCTCAATTTTACAAATTCAAAGGCAGAGCTGAAATCGCCTGAACCCAGAAACACAGAAGATATCGCATTCGTCCTAATTGTCCTCTCCATTGTACCTACTTACGAAACTTCGTGTATTTTTTTAAATATACAAGAAAAATCTAGAAGCATTTCATCAAAACAATAGCTTCAAATTATGTATAAAGAAAAGCGACGAGGGTCGCAGAGCGCAGTTTCACGTGTTGTCTAAAGAGCTCACAGCGCTTGACCTACTACGGTGAAATATCTTTCTCTCCCTATATGACTATAGTACAGGAATATTTACTAGTAAAAACTAAGACCGACGTAAAATCAACAATCAACAAACAGACATTTCCACTCTAAACAGTTTACATGCCAGAAGCGAAATCTGACTCACCAAATTGTGAAATTCGTGGAGTCGTGGACGCTGTAATTTCGGTACAATATGTTAAATATAAAATTTTTAATTTAACCTTTTTTTTTACTTAAAAAAATCATAACTATTTTTTTTTTAGTTTATCTTTCTTTTTAGAAATTAGTTAAGTAGTGTTGTTTTTGTTGTATGTACTCGTATTTGTGAATGCTGTTCCTATAATTAGCAAGGCAAATTACAAGGTGTTAGTGGGTATATTCAATTAATGTAGTATGATTGTACTTACTGTTGGAAAACCCTAATAATAATATATTTCCCTAATAATAATACCTTTTATTTCCATACATTAAATAAAATTAACATTTAAAAATAATTAAGTAGATTACAAGAAATAGTAAGAAATTAAATTAGATAAAACAAATAAAATTAAGATTAAAAAGAATTGATTAAAAAATAACATTAAAAATCCTTAAGAATTGCATGTATTGGATGCCCATAATTAGACATAGGCCTTCTCCATCTTACACCATTTGCCCTGTCTCCAGCCAGTCTCGTCCATTTGGTGCCCGCCAGCGGCACGAGATCGTCTCTCCACGCCGCCGCGGCTGGCCCCTGGCGAGGCGCGCGTCGCGTACCTATGTAACGTCTTCTCGCTCCAGCGTCCATCTGTTGTTCTCGCTAGGTGACCAGCCCATCTCCATTTAAGACGGCATGCTAGTTGTGCAGCATCGACTATCTTCGTCATTGTACGAATTTTTGAGTTTCTAAGTGTATTTCTCAATGTAATGCCTAGCATACTTCTTTCGGCTCTCCTTTGAAACACTTGTATTTTGTGAACAATCTCTTTCGTCATGGGCCAAGTTTGACAAGCGTAGAGTAAGGTTGGTGTTACCACTGTATCCATTGCTACCTTTTTTAATTTTTTATCTATTTTAGATTTAAATAACCAAACCTTTCAAACGTCATTGATAGATAATCTTAAATTAAGTGAAGAACATGTGGGTATCATATTTATGTTGCTCGACCTCAGAGGGAGAGAAGAATCTGACTTTCTCGCTTTATGTGATCATATTAGTCTTTGCTTATGTAATAAGCTTAGGTTATAATACGAAGAAATAAGTGATATCATACCAATGATAAAACATTAACCGCTACTTTGCTCGGACGCTCCCATTTTCTGCAATGTCATAATTATAGTACCAAGTTCTGGTCCGTCTCTCTTCATACTACATTCAACAAGCTATATCGGAATAGCTCACAAGGGTTACTTATAGGGAACTTCAAGTTGGTCCATTACTCTATGTTCGATTGCATTAGGACCCGAGAAGGGATCCACGGCTCGGTCAGTTGCTTCTGATGGATTATATATTTCCATAGTGCTAATCGTAAATCTACCTCAGGTCGCTCATTTACTTAAGGCGAGAACTATGTAGGCTCTTTGTTCGCACATCGGTTGTTTGTCAAACTATATACAACAGAACATTAAAATATTTCGGAAAATACTGTTGAATTTCAATCTATATCAGCCAGTATTAATTAGAAAAATAATCAAAATAAAACAGGTACAATTATTGCGGTCAAACACAATGTCAAATGACGTCCACTAGATACATACTTGAATAGTTACGTTATAAATACCTCTATATCTGCTATCCGCCGACCGCTAGTATCGCGTATGTCTTAACTTCGTTTAAACGAGATAACACTTAGGTCATTAGGCCTAAGGCTCGTTAGCATTTTAAACATTCAGAGAACACTAATGTATATTACTGTATTGCAAAAAAACTCTTGCGTCCATTCTACCAAATCTAGGTTGTCAGAGAGCTCTAATTTGATTTTTTGGCACTTAAGAATCTAAAACAGCAAGTAACTGCTAAATGTTGGCTGGGATTCAAACACCTGCCAGTCAGATTGAACGCTTATTCACTTTATAATACCTAGTTAGCTAGTATATTTGTAGAAATGGGCGAAGGCAGGCTGAATCGAAAGTATTACAAATACAAGGGGTATCTATATTTGAACAACAGATGCTATAGCTTATTTCTTGTACGTAAAAATTTATTAGTTTTTTTAGTACAAAAATAACTACAATTTTATTAAAAAAAATCAGTATAAAAAAAATAACACGAAAAAACACGTTCTCTGTAAATTTAATGACGAAATATTGTTGTTATTGTATACAAATATGCAAATTGATTAAGATATCGACAAAAACATTAATCCGATGGAAATGGTAGGTACGCAATCCTTGCCCGCCTACCATTTCCATACTAAAAAGCAGATTTGTTATTATTGTCGTCTCTTTTTAAAATCTTGCATCTCTTTTGAACATTTTAGGTGCGAGAATTCAGCAAATATTATTATGGGAGGGGCTTTGCAGCAAACCTAATGCTGGTATGATACCTGTGCTGCTACCTAGTAGTCAGAAGTGAAAACTGGTGAAATACTGATACATGTAATATGTAACAGTTAGAACTTTAGCCGATAGATGGCGTTAAATATATTTATAATTAACCCTTGATAATTCTTTGTTTTCAGGTGTTAGTGGAATATGATGGCGTAGACTGGCAACGTCGAGAATGGGTAGCAGTCCATTCGCGTAGGACTTTTCGGGTATTTCTAGTAGAAAGAACATTAGTGTGGGCTCCAAAAAAATACGAAAACGAAGAAGTCAAGTGGCCCGCTCTGGTGAGTACAATTTATTATTCTCGGATAATATTCAATTTTTATTTTCATTTATAGCGGTAGATGGCGCTAAATAATATCAATATGATACCAACTAACAAGTCGCTATATAGTGTCTTGAATTGAATTGGTGAACTCTGTGTAGGTCGTCATTAAAAAATTGGTGACGAAGACATTAAGATTAAAAAAAATCATTAAGATAACTCGTCATTGATTGTAATTTTCCGTGTAATAGGCTTGCAAACTTCCAAACCCCTATGTAGGGTACATTCTTAGTGTTACTGATATAGTCTTAAAATCTCAAAATATCTAATTTTAGTACTGTTAAAAGTAATAAGGCTAGATATAGATATATACGTATAATATTAAGTAAAACCGTTTTTTAGAATACTCTAAATTAAATTCAGTGCCATCTAGTCGGTACAAGGAGGACTATGTGAAAAGTACGGAAAACGCAAGTCTGGCGGTAGATGGCAGTATAATTCAATGTTGCAACGTTGCGCCGGTACTGATATCTACGTATAAGTTGAGGATCGCTCTCGAGAGCTCATGCAGTTTGCAGTGTGGTCATTTAGTTGTACATAATAGAGGGCCACTAAGTCGCTTAATCCAATAAAGTTATAAAAGATTTATGTCATTTTGTTATTGTACAATATTCTAGATTCTTGGTTTTTAAATAAAGAGATGCTATTCTCTACACTGTTTGTTTAATACACTTTTATTTGACAGACATGATTATGGTGGACTCTTTCTAGTTAATGTTTTTGTTATTTGAGAATCAATCAATAAACAGTAATCTAGATAGTCATAGCATTGATGTAACAAGGGAAAGTGATGTGAGGATTGTGCAAAATTATGGATCAGTTTAATATTTTTGACAAATTATATCTAAATTTCAACAATATTAAGAAGCATTAGCAATAACTGTTGATTAAAAGGATTAAGAAACCAATTGGGTAATTGATTATTGCACGTATCAGGTGTATTCAATGTGTCTAAATACAAAAAAACCAAAACGGTTTCTTTGTTTTTTTCTTACTCATGGAGAAAGTCGAATGAATGAATGAGGTGGACTAGTGGTCAACACTGTGTACGCTCGGTTCGAACAGCTATCTAGTAGAATTATTAAATCTTTTTAAAGTGATTTTAGAGCTTGTTTGAAAGATTAATAGTGCGTACATGGAGTGGATTGATTTGTGAAAAGGTGCTAATCAAGGATGCGAAGCCGTGATTGTTTAATTTTTTAACACCGATAGTTATCTTTATACTCTCAAAGAAGTGGTACTATCCCTTTAAACTTTAAAGGGATAGCAGACTTCGGAAGTATTTAGAACAGTTAATAGAAAGCGCCTGTGTATTTATATATCGATTATATTGTCGAAGTAAATGTTTGCATGTGATTTTAAACTCCCTCTCTGCTCACTTTGCTAGGGATTGGCGGGATTGTTTATTCTGGTTTAAAAACCGTTATAAAGAGAAGTTTCCTAGCAGTGATAATCTCTACCCACACACAGATAAGCGAAAGTGCCTTGTAGTCTAATATTACTACTGTAGATTTTGGTACGTGTTGTGTAATATGTGTTTAGAACTTCTAACATCAGAGAAATCATAATAAAGAGAATAATAATGTGTTATAATTAAAACGGCGACAAATAAACGTAAGACAAAACCAAAGGCACCCTGACATCGTTTCAAGCCCGCATGCTTATAGGAGCGGCGGAACAACTGCTGTTTTGACTTTGAAATGTATGAACAACGCGTGTAAAACGTGGAGATTTTCCACTCGCGTCACTTTAATGGAGATAGAAATAAAGTAACAAAAAGTTATTTTAATCTTATTATTCCTTAAAGATTAATAGATTACAGCTTAACATTTAAGTATAGTTAAATACTCCAACGCTTCCTGAAGTGGCACTCAAAGTTACTTTAGCTTTTGCATGTCCTTCTGCGGCAGTGTAAACAAGAGGGTGTGTGAGTGAAAAAAAAAAAAAAAAGGTTAAGGGACGGAACAATAAAAGTTTTATTTAAATTTCAGTAAATTTCAATAAAGTTTCACTTCAAAATCGTGTTTTTGTTAATTGATTTAATTACGAGAGATATCATTAAAGCAATTCTGTACTTATTAATTTACACTCCAGGAGCATTTGACCCGCTTTGACCGGAAAAATCGATTTAACTACACTGCTGTGTTCGTCTTTAGATCATTGAACTGAAATTTTTATCGTCCCTTTTTTATTTCATTGTGCCAGCTCCAGTAGCGAAAACATTTATAACTCGATGGATATAAAGGGATAAGTGGTGTATATGATTAAGATTTCAGATGCATTTAGAGCATCACGTATGTTAGTGATGAAATAATTTATCTCGTTCACGTGTAGCGGCGACCTCTGTCGGATGCGAATTTATGCGTTTCGAATACGAGTCACGTTTCGCTTTGTTTACCGTGCACACTATTGATTTTCGCTCGTGTTCGTCGTGGGTTATTTAAAGCAGCCATTTTGTTTGTAGATAAACCATGAAATAAGAGATAGGTGGAGATGGGAGGAAATGCATTTACTCACACATGCTCGTCGGATAAGCGGGCGATTTTTTTGACGAACTACACAGATTGGTCAGTGAAGCTGGTCTTGACTGCTTCACCGGATTGAGAGGTGGCATAGCTCTTAGGTCACTTAGCCTGAACCTCTGTCGCTAGTAACTCGACACAACAGTGCCCCGGTGAGGGGTAATATTTTTTAATTTCTTTCTATATTACTATGTTACGCGTAAGCATTCTGATCCGAGGGCACCCGAGGTGGCCGCATTTGCCGCACACATACCTAATACAAATTTAATACTTATATGGTTTTGTCATGGATGCCATTATTAGAACTGGACCAAATTAAAATGGAGCATATGGTCAAATAAAAAAACACCAGCCCAGCCAACCAATCAGCCACCAAATAATAAAAAAATCATCAAAATCGGTCCAGTCTGTCGTAAGTTATAAGATAACAAACATAAACCAGACGAATTGTTACCTTCCTCCTTTTTGGAAGTCGGTTGAAAAGGAGCAACCTAGGCCTACATTTATTGTGGTAAAATTTAAATAAATCGTTTTTAATCACGATAACGCCGTCAAGTGATCGATATACTCGTATTGTAGACAGTGACAGAATTACATAATCCTTTATTATAATCAATCTTGTGATTCATTTATGTTTACATATTCTTGACTTGTACTTGGAATTACCATTGCGATAGCTTGTGTGTGTGATAGTCTTGTCCCGGTGAGGTGACTCTTTAGGTGTTATTCAACCTGCGCACCGCTGCGCATAATGATTATGCGATGATGGACAACAGATTTGGACGTATGCTCGATACACTCCGGGCAATTGGTGTTTTTCAATGTTTCACTTAATCGACCACTAAACGTGTCGGCAGTATTTTTTTAAGGTATCGGTACAACGACCAAACGGTTCATTTGATGTTACGTGATCACCGCAGCTAAATCGTGGAACAAAAAATACACTTCTGCTATTGCACGGGTCGGCTCCAATGGGGAAGTACCACGACCTCGCAGACCGTATAGTATAGAAGTCTCCACTACTACTATATAATATACCTCTGTATATTGCACATCTGCGTATCCCACCAGTAGTAAAAGTTAATAGCTAACGGCGGCAATCTAGCCTAAGAAATAAAATAGAACAAGCGAATTAAAATAAATCGTTTTTAGCTCCATAGCCCAATAGTTTAGGTACGCACGTAGATAGTCCTAGGTTTGAAACACCAGTGGAATATCGACTTGGACCATCTCCTAGCACTAGCTTATTAAAGTAATATTTCTGAAAAAAAACTGCAAGCTCTGTTTTTAATAAAAAAAAAAGTATATAAGTGGAGTAATAATACATAAATGGGTCTAAGCTATGTCATCTTAATTAGTTGGTGATCTCTTATCCAAAATATCCTATAAAGTTAATACGATATTCAATGTATTAGTCATACAAAATCATGTAACAAAATTAAGAAGACAAGACGAGGGCTGTAAAAGATGTTATGATAATACATAAACAACAACGAGAATAACAATAAAGCATTTTCATTCGCAACAAACAATTAGAATTCATTGATTATATAACGATACAAAAACAACAAAAACTTACAGTTAGTTAATTATTAATTTATTCGTTTTAATAACCTTCGCAAAAATTAACACCAGTTCTCTCTGAGTTGTATTTTCTGGGAAAAAGATAATTTCATCAGAATACCGAGAAAATTCATATTATTCAAGAAAATTTATTATAATAATGTTCAGTGAAGAGGAGATTTATAATTAGGTGTCGAGTTCTCACGGACGGCGGTACAAGTGTTGCTCCATCATAAATATAGAGAGAAGTATTTGCAGCCACTATCCCTATCACAAGAGTAGGAGCTAAATTGTAATCTTGTACACATTGGACGTGTGTACTCCTAGTATTAGTGCGCGTGTACGTTCCTCTTTTTCCCAAATGAATCACTAGCTAACATGCTATTACCATTGTGTCATAATTAACGTTCGGTGACTTCATAGTTACCGATTGCTGGTCTTGGCAATCTTCCAGTTCAGTTTTGCCACTGGTTTTCAGATGATATACCATATAATCGATTGTTGTTAAAATTGTTAGTATTTCTTATTCTCATACATAATGAGATCTTCCAAATATCAGTTTGTAATCCTATTAGCAAACTTACTTTTTAATTTTATGGACCGATTTTGATGATTGTCATTTTATTTGAACTAGAACGTCAGGTTGGCTCAAAGAAGCCTAGCCTAATGGTTTAGGGTACGGTCTGCGCTAATAATATTAAATGAAAACTAGATAAATAGATTTCGGTTTTTGGCACAATATCTGAATTGTATTTGGTTGTCACAGTGAAAGTTCAGTGAGATAGAGGTGAGAGGTGGGGCCGTGATGTAATAAGACCCTAAAAGCTTGAAGCAAAACTGATACCAGTTGCTATCTGCATCTACCCCGATTGGGTTAAAATAAAAATGGTAAAAAAAATTAACTAAAACTTTCTTTACATTTGCAGTCAAACCAATGACGTTCATTGTTAATGAGTGACTTCAAAGTTATACCGTCCAAGATTCATAACGTTAAGTAACTTGTCATTCGTTTATACCCATTCAGCCTTACAAATAAACGTGGTATAAAGATAAACTTAGGAAGAAATTAAGAATAAGCAAAATTTGTACTAATAAACCAAGAATACGTTATACCTGCTATAACGTTGACGTTTTTGTTCATACAATCGTTATTCCGAAGTTATAACGACGTACACCCTTGTTTAAGTCAGTACAACATTTAAAATACCACGATTTGTGTTTGTGTTCGCTCATTTAAATTAACTTATTATGGAATTAAGGGCAATGTAGGAAGTAGAAACAGTAAATGACTTAATAAATATCATTCAGACACCCTTAATAAAGTAAAAATATTTAAAAGATGGTAAAACCCTTTGATTTATATGTCGATGATTAGTTTCGATTAAAATATCGGTTTTCTAAAAGTGGTATAATATTTCTTGATCATTTATTTGAAAGGTCTCTTACTATGGACAAGCGTGGAAGTGGATTATCTTCTATCTATATATAGAATATTTTTATAACCGCCACACATTGACAGATACATTACTACACTACTACATAGACTGCAATTATTTTTTTAGTATGGTTTCTCTTTGATTGCGCTGTTGCCAACTCGTGCATTTTGACGTAAAGGAAGAATAGATAAACCATAGTTATTCCGGATTTATTTGTGGTAAACGATTCTCAGCTTATTCTTAATTTATTCTTGGTTTAACTAAACTTAGTTTAAGGGTGGAATAAATCTGTTATAATTCATTTTTATTTGTAAGACTGATTAACTTTAAGAACAATTTAGATTCGAGTCTTAATAAAACATTTCAGTTACCAAGTAAGGACCTAAAATGGGGACAAAGACCTGCATCAAAATTCGTGAATTTAAACGTGGTTGACAAAAATTCATGAACTTTGGTCAGCTTTGAATAATTCCTCTCTTTTGGTTTCATTTAAATTCGAGATTACTTTTGATTTTAGTTTATATGTACTTTGAACGGACTGAAAACTTTTGATGATCTGATAGATATCCACGGGGATTGTACTGTAATAAGAAAAGATTTTTACTTTGTTGTTTTTACTAAAGTATTAGTATATAAGGATCTAAATATAAGTCTTAAATCCCTTCGACTATTGAATTTTCCCATAAAAAAGGTGAGCCACATGCCCGTGTACCGATGTTTTTTTATGGGGAAAGAGGTCAACATTTCCATTACAGTAATTTATATCACTATGTTTCCTCCGACAGATATGAGAGTAATTTATTTTGAAGTTTACCCAACAGTTCACTAAATAAAAAGAAGGTCAAGGGGGAATAATCAGTCTTACGACGAGAAAGGATGGAGAGGTCGCGAAATCCATTACATGTGTCACGATTGTTGGAGGCTCCATCTCAGGCAGTATACACACGGTGATTACCGTCATTTTTCTTTGAAGATGCCAAAATATTAAGTGTATAACTTTTTTGATGAGAATAATATTTTTTTGGTTATATCTGTAGAGGTTACAAAGTACAGTGATGATTTTTTAAAGAACAAAATGCGCCCCCGTTTTTATGTTAATTCGTGAACATTCTAAGTCATAAAGGACTAATGACGAAACCGAATTCATAGAACGGCTGTGAGAGATAAGAAAATAGTCAAAAGAGAAAAGTAATCGAGTGCCAATGATCAAAACAGTGAAGTTTACATTTCTGTCTGCTGTGACCATAAAACTTGGTAGTTGGAATATTTCCAAACAATATCCCGTGATATATGCAATAAAAGACGCAAGATCCTTCTACAAGGCCGGAAGATGCGGAATCTTCCCTTGGATTTCTGCCGTTTCTCTGTAGTCCTGACCTCATAGAAGTAGGTTAAGGTAAAAGCGACTACAAGAGGTCTTTGCTTTTATGTGGTAAACGTAAATTCTGGGCTTGAAACAAATTAAATGATTAAGAGTTAATAAATGTGTGGCTAGTAATTTATGCGGTTGTCAACATCAGAAGTATAGATTTTTTTAAAGAACGAAGACGAACTACACAGAGAGCCACAGAGAATCATTGAGAGGTAGCATATCTCTTGGGTCGTTTAGCCTGAACCTCTATCGCTAGGAACTCGACACAAGGTCCCCGGTGAGGGGTAACCTCGGCTTGGACGGTTACTATGTTACACGTAAGCATTCCGATCCGAGGGCGCCCAAGCGGGCCGAACCACGGCTCGGTCTGATGCTATTTCACGGATAATGAAAAGTATAGTCTTTCATTTTTGAAGCCGTTACACTTAGCGGTTACCACCCATTCTGCCATATTCAGACACAAATGTCTCAAAGATTGCAAGACAGACATCGCTGTTAGGTGTATGAATAATAATTATTACATTTTGTTTTCCACAGACGTTCACCCCTCTGTCTGCCGATGTCACGCTCCAGGCTGACTGTCAGCCCGTTGAGTTTCTGCACGACAGAACGCTCCAGTTCCTTGACTATGCCAACCTTCAGCCATATCAGGCAAGTATTAACAATTGTTATACAATTTATTACAAACAACTGAATGATAAAACGAATGGTTCTTATAAAACTTCACTGTTTTATTTGAGGGTTTTAACTAAGTACGGTATTGATGAGTGTTGTGGTAACATAGTGTTCGAGCGGTCGCTTGAAGTTGTGTAGTAAGTAGGCTCGCAACTTGAGTCTGATCGCTGGTGCCGGTACCGATGAATTTGTTAAAATTTAGTGCTAATTTGCCTTAGGAAAACATGTATTAGAAAAAACACAGTGCAGTGCTCGTTTTAATAATGCCCTAAATTTCTCTTTACAGAGGCCTATGCCTAATAGGGCTTCTCAAGCGAGAAAACTATTAAAATTGAATTAACATTATATAATATAAACATAACAAAATTTTAATACAAATAAAAACATATTACCTTACATTATTCTTGCTACTCAACAACAGAGGGCGCTACTAAATACAATGTGAAAGTTACTTTTGAGCGTCTTCACAGTAAAAACGGTAAACATGGTATGTGCAATCTATATTTTTTATTATTTACTCTGTTTACATTGTAACAACCAAATTATTTGTTGATTTAGAGTACTTTCAATATATGTATAACAATTAATTTAAACACTAAAAAAATATGGCTTTTTATTTACCAACGATTGTTAAATAAAAACTTTATTATTTGGATCTAGCCAGTTATGAAATGATGCGCAAAACTAATTTAACTACAGTAAAGTAATGCCAACTATCCAAATGGTGTGGATCTAAAGTGAATTACAGCAGATGAAAATATTCCAAAACAATTTCTCTGCAGACTTGCAATTTCTTGGATATTGCATCACGTACTACGGTCAGGTAGAATCGTTACTATGGTGAAAATGCTAAATTATCATGCATGCTGATGTACTTTTGATCGATTTCGATTAAGTTGGGAAGATTGTTGTTATCACATCACATCTATATATTTCATAGTACCAAAATCTTCGCCTTTTAGAGGTTCAGGCTAAGCGACCTAAGAGCTATGCCACCTCTCAATCCGGTGAAGCAGTAAAGGCCAGCTTCTCTGGCAAACTGTGTTAGTTCGTCCAAAAAAAAAAAAAAAACTTCGTCTTCCTTAATTCTACGTGGCATAACAAATATTTTAAATATTTCTAGGATGCATAACTATTTGATTGTATTTGAAATCGTAGGCGTGACATATAGCGGTCAGGTTTTCGGTATTGGGTTTATAGTCTAAGGCGCTTTTGCTACCTACTTCCATGCTACAACGCTTGATTCTGTTTTAAGATTGAGTGGCGTGTGACCAGGTGCAGAATCTATAATGTCTTTTAATATACTGATTTCTCTAAAGTTAACGCTATCACACAGCTATCAACATCACACCGAGGGAAAGACCCTTTTAGAGCCTGTTAAAAAAGTGAAAACATTTTATTAAAATATACTATCCGGCCGGTGCCAGGTTATTGTCACCTACGAGGACAGCCTGTGTATAACCGCCACAGAACTCCACCCAGTGGTAAGAAGAAGAAGATTTGATAATCTTTGCTACATATCGATGAGCTAGATTGTAGGTTTGTTCGCGCAACAGTATAGACATATAGACATGGACATATTCTTTATTGGCACATATGAAACACATCAGAAAGACAGAAAAAAAATACAGTTAAAGTAATAACCAAAAAACGGACAAATAGATCATAGACAGAATAGTATCATTCTGTCCTACAATCATTTTCTTTATTTATCATTACCGTATTTATTCCATTTATTTGTATGTTAAAATTATTAAATATCGTGACGATGTGATATAAAAATCTATCTGACTATAACTTTTAAGTATCTATCTATAGACAATCTTTCCTACGTAATATGTTACGATGTTACCGATAGATCGCATTGATTAGTCATAGTTCGTCTTGCTTATTGATTCCCATGAATGAACGAGAAGTAATAAAACGTTGTCATTACAATTCCACGCACCTACACACATGCACACCCACACAATCGTACGCATATTTTATTAGATCCGAGCATGGCCATGGTAACGTAACGTTTTATGCGCGCAAGGATTTATGTCGCGAGATTAAACTCGGATCGTAAAATTGTTTACAAACAGAAATCGGCCATTGTGAATCTGTTTTAGATAAAATTTGTACATTTATGTAAATAAGCATACAGGATTTCTGTATACACTTAAGTATGGTAGTGAAATTACCACATTAAAAACACAAACATGACTACTGCGTAGCTGTTCGAATCATACGAGATCTCAACGTTTCCCGTAAAACTAACTAATAATTTTAAATTTGTTTTGATCATAAGTTATTCAAATAGAAATTTATTAGTCTATTCTAAGACTTAGGTATAAATTTATTGTTTTTATTGTCTCACAAAAAAGAAGCAATAGACACATAATGAAATATTTGAGAATTATTTCAGAATTCATCTATTCTTTGACGGGCTGCCGTCAAGCAATAATTTATTGATTTTCGAAGCCTTTTACAGACTTCAAATTCCCCGCTACGAGCAAGATTGTATTTGTTTTTTATTGAGGTATATATGAGATGGGGTCATTTAGGTCCTTAGAGTGGCTCTTTTACCACAGAATTTGGTAACGGTTAACTTTCCATGAAATTTGGGTCTTGGTAAAAAAAAATTGCCGTATTTTTTATGGACGTGGGGAAATCGGCAACAAGATACATGTACCCGGCCTTATGGGAGGAAGGCACACGATTCTCGTGCCAGTGGTACGCCATCGATAAACTAATAAACTAAAAGACTAATACAACAAGCAGATATCGACCACTATGCTGCCAATGATCGTTCTTATGAAAAATGTAATTTGAACAATGTTCAATGTTTGAACATACATAATTTTAAGTCCTAATATAATTTTGTGGCTTAGGTTCCCCTAAGCCACAAAATTATATTTACGTTTTACAAAAAAAAAACGTTAATTCAAAGCTAATGTTCGAGTTAAGCCCTAAAACAACACGTTAGCGTCGCTGCTATGTTAAGTTGCCGCTACTCGGGCCGAAGTGTTCGAACAATATTTGCGCAGGTGTTTACGATTGCGGAGCGTAATAACAAAGCAACAAAACGCACTAGCGACCCAATTCACAGGGCGACGGACGATACAGTGTTTATCTGAAGTTGCGCGCCCGGGCGAAGTGGGTAGATCAAGGACGATGTCTGCCAAACAAGGGGGAGGGTTTCCCCGGGAGACGGGCGCGCCCGGGGCGAGCGTGGTTTGAGGCCGATCGAGGCGAGGGGCCGCTATGTTTTGATTCCCGCCGCCCGCTATATTGATTTTCTGCGCCCACACCTCCCCGCGCCTCCATTTTATTATGTACATACATATTGGGAGGCAGGTGACGGCGGTAGTGCTATTTTCGGTTATCCTGGCCATAGCCAGCCCTCACTGAGACCATGATTAATTGCGATTTGACTTCTCTACTCTCTTTTTTGTGTTTTTGTTGTGATTCACTTTGTAACTTAATATTTTTGGAGTAGCTGCGCCGCGGTGTTACCCGCGATTATTTTTTACATTATTTTTCTAAAATAAAAGTTACTCCTTATTACATCAGCTATATACAAGTGAAAACGAAGTCAAAATCGATCCAACCGTTTCAAAACCTATTTCAAATCAAATCAAACGTAGAACCCGCGGACGACCTCTTTGTATTTGCGAATTATCGTAGGAATATTACGAAATAGAATGAATCGGAACCTAACTTAACTTTTGACAATTATCACAACAACCTAAATCGGTTGGTGTGATAATTGTCGGATTGTCGCATACATACTTAATACAAATTTAAGACTTACATGTTTTTCTCATAGATGCCGTTCTAAGAATTGAACCAAATATTAATCAAACATCAGCTTTCAAATAAAAAAAGAATCAATCATCAAAATTGGTTCACCCAGTCGCATGTACAGACGAATTGAGAACCTCTTTTTCGAAGTCGGCTGAAAAGTAGCGGAAATATTTCGGCTTGTCTTGTTTTTCTCTAAATCTCTTAACCTCAGAGAAAATCTCAGATAAAACGTAATAATAAATAAGAATATATTTATTTTAATATTATTTTTAACCTACAACAAAGTATTAAAGTTTTAGTATTAAGAAGGCAATACGAACTTAACTGGAATTGAAACCAGTTAAGTTCGTTCGTATTAATAATAGCTGGTGAAAGGGGATTCAGACCACTTAATATTGCCTCTACATATATATATATACATATACCCGTTGCTGGAACATGTTCGTGATAAAAACAATTATTCTTTAGAGTTAATTCAGTGTCCAAAATAAAAGATAATAATTACAGTCTTGCAAATAAATCGAATGCTTTATTTTTAATTATATGAAGCTTTCTTTATTGTACGTAAGCAGTGAAATTCTATTGACTAAGAATTCGATTTACGATAGAGGTTTTTATTTTGTATTACCGTAGCCAGCCCGCTTTTAACTCTCACAATATATTAAATTACTCATTTCTCTCCGTATTTATTCTCTTCTAGTCTCTTCTAGAGCGGGCGAAGATTATTAAATACAACCATGTACATAACAGTAAATACAATATCATTCTTATCAATAAGGGATTTATTATAATTCATTATATTTCAGTATGCTCCATTATATTATATATATTGTTGGTTCATACTGACATAAATATACATAACGCATGTGTCAATACATATTTGGGTTATAAAACAATAGAATATCATCATAGTAAATAAAAGCTGGGGGTGGAGGGTGCTGTGGGGCTGGGTTCATCACCCAGAATTGCTGGCCGCGCTACAGTTGCGGACGCCTGACAGTTACGTGTGCATGCGCCGTCGTCACCATTGTTCCTACTGCCTGTCTCCAGGACTAACTTGTCCAGGAACTCTCCGCTGTAGCGCGCGATTGGGTTTGTTAATTCCATCTCACTGCACATTGACATATTTTGTTGCACTGAGTCTGTGTTTATCGAAGCTGCCTACAAATGCACAGAAGGTGTTTGACTCTATTATATTTATATATTATTGTCAATATATCAAGCAGCTTTTTATTTGTTTTAATTTTAATAATATATATTTAACTAAGTTTTTATAACATCATATTGGTATTATCCTTAACGGTGTCATAATTTTTGTTGAATTAAATAAATAAATAAATAAAAATGACAGTTTAAAAAGAGGAGTGCTCCGATCGTCACCAAACTTTACAGGATTACTCGCCAAGTGAATCTGAAGGTTCCCTGATTCATTGAAATCGGTCGAGGTGTTTCTGAGCCTGTATGGAACATACTCACACACTTTCTCTTTTACATATATAGATTTTTCGTAATAAATCCACTGATCTTAATGTCAGAGACTTTTAATATCGAACTGGAGTGTTTTGGGTTTTAGTCATATGTCACGGAAACTTGCCGAATACTTCGTATTACGATCGAGAATGATCGTTGTCAATTTTAGCAATATACGTATCATTACCATGTATTAAGCAACATTCTATAACTTCGGAAGTTTTGAAGCAATCGTCTTCGAACAGATTAAACCGGTAAGCAGCATGTTTTGCATTTTTCCACCGACTCCAAAAAGGAGAATGTTTTCAATTCGTCTATATGTTTATAACTTCATAACATGCGACTAGGTGAACCAATTTTGATGATTCTTTTGTTTTCAATGATGACAATGGCTTCCATGAGAAAATCATATAAGTGTTTAAGTTGGATCAAGTGTTTGAGTCACAAATGGACGAATACCTCAATATAACGCCAACCGATTTCGATGATTCATTTTTTATAGGAGAATTGGAAGAATTTACTTTAAGAGTAGTTTGATTAAAGTTTGGTTAGGTTCTGTTTCTTGATATTCCTACGATATTTCGGAAATACAAAGATGGCGACCGCACGTTTAATGCGGTTGACTCGATTTGAAGTCGGCTTTTGTTTTTGCCGTCGAATATACTTGCTAGGGATACTGCTATACGTTATATATACTATAATAAAGAGATATCTGATATCTTACTCAAACTATTTATACCTAATGACCAATTAAGTCTGATGTATTTAAAATAAACCTGTCATCATTTATGGAGATAATTAAATCTTGAACAAAACATATAATATAACAACATTGTTATCTTAGAAAGTTCTCATAGCTTCATAAATAAAATTGTGTAACTTTTGTTAAATGCATATCGTTAAAAAACTTAATTAGTCGGGAGGCAATGAAAGTTTGGAGCGAGTTTCCAAACTTCGCCGTCATCGCACGCAACTCGACTGTTCTGTTCCCGCAAAATTTAAACGAGTAAAGTTTGTTTCAGTCGGCTTGCTCCAGTGTCCGTTTCACCCTAACCCCCAGGTTGGGTGGAAAGGGGAGGGGGACGTGACATTGATAAAGGATCGGGTTAGACACGAGAGCTGGGACTACGATGAATCGAGCCAGTTTTATTATGTAAGGCAATAACTTGACTTTGTTTGCCTATCGAGTACACGTGTTACTTTGTCCTTATATTCTTAAATGTAAATATTATGACGAAAGTTAAAGTCAATATTGGTTCAATCATAAAATCAAATGATAACTTATAGGCGGTGATAGCAAAGCACGAGAGATTAATGGACAGGTTCTAGTCCTATATGCTATTGCTACATTAATTGTGTGCAAAACTAAGATTCATTGGCGTCATAGTGTAATTTTCCAGTTTTATTAGTCTTTTGGTGCTACTATGGTTTACCAATAGCGTACCACTGGCACGCCAGTTCATTAGTATTTGACGAGTTTTGTAATGATCGAATGATAATTGATATGATTGTAATAGATCGGTTTTCATAATGAAACGTCACTAGCAAATGCAAATCCTAGTTAGTTTTTAATAATTTTATGTAATGCACTAGATGGCGGTATTAGTAAAAGATTGTCTGTATATGTATAAACGAAGTCAATGTTTTAGATAAAAATATTTAAATGTTGAAAGCAATTTAGTATTTTAAACAGTTTCCTGTGATAGTATAATTCTAATCTGCATCCATTCATTCCAAAATGCAGTTACAATATATTGAGTCAATAAAATTTTATGTATGTTAATTAAGTCTCGATTTTATGTAGTCATCTTATAAGCCATGCATTAAACATTAGAATTAACGAAAAGCATTATGCCAATGATAATATTCAATTAAACGTTTAATATATTTAACATTTACTTTATAAGTAGTGAAATGAATAAATATCATTGAATCAAAGCATTATCCAAACGTGCCTCTTGACAGACACACACAAAATATAAACGTCTGTTAATAAATAACGATCAGTGGTATTACATATATACTGTATGTTATTTAGCATTTAACGTAACGTGTTATGTGCATACGTGCAAATATTTAAAAAAATTACGTAACGGATTATATGAAATTAATTTTCACACACTTTCAGACGGCGTTTGTTTAAAAGTTTGTACATGTATTAGTTACTGATAACAGTGCAATCATTTTATTACTATAACCTAATAACCTGATCAGAATTTTCTGGAAATGTTTGGCATCAATTTTTTACAACAATGCCTTTTAGTTCATAGTGCAGATAGTTGAGTTCGTAGAGTGTTGTTTACAAAACATTTACTCTGTCACTCTGAAACACTTTTGTTAACCAAGAAAAAATACTTACCGTATGTAAATACAAATAGTACCGGATCCCCGACAGCTATGCACTGGGGCACAACCTTCCAATTTATAGAACATTTTTATTATAATTATAAGAAGTTTTTGATGTATTGAAATTACAATTTTTGGAATAGTCCCTTCGTCCTTCAAAAACCGCTAAGTCAGCTGATTCTAATGCAATTATAGTATGATCGTGGTTCTAAGACATTGCTCGTGCACCATATCTGCCCATCCTAATAGGCTTGAAATGGGAGTTAGTAATACATACGTAATAGTGCCGGATCCCCGACAGCTATCCACTGGGGCACAAACTTCTAATTTATGTTCTCAGTTTATATTCTGTTTTGCTCGTTTGTTAGCAGACGTGAGCGCTCCCAGCATACGTCTCATCTCGAGTGATGGATGCTGTGAGTGCATTGTCTAGACTCGAGACTAGCGCTTTATAGCGAATGCCTATTATACAGATGATTTACTGCTAAATTATAGCAAGACTAACTATCAACTATTAACAGCTGAAACCAATCTGCTCAGTCTTGAGCATAGGCGTAAGGTAGCCTTTCGGTTTTCTACAGACATTTTGGAGAGTGTGCTCAGGAACTACATGATCTAATTCCCACATACCCGTTCCACCATCGGACTGCTAGACGCACTGCGGGATTTCAACCTTTTATTGTGAACATCCCTCAAACCCGAACGATACGCTTTGCTTCGTCTTTCATTCTTCATACAGCAAAGGACTGGAATAGTTGGCCCGCGTCCGTCTTTCCTTCCGATTACAATGTGGGTATTTTCAATAGTAGAGCGAATAGGCATTTATTAAGCTAGTGCGCCTTACCAGCCAGGACTGCATTTCGATTTAACATCAGGTGGAATCGTAGTCAAGCACTTGCTTAGAAAGTATAAAAAAATCTACGATTTAAACAAAGCCTATTAAAAATCAAATTAGTTAGTTATAGCCTTTATATAAATATGTCCTACTGTAGTAGGGCATCGGCCTTCCCTGTTAAGAGGATATAAGGGCATGGCACAGTTTACATGTCTTAGAAAAAATTCTAAGACATGTAGGTTTCCTCACGATGTTGTCCTTCTCCGCGGAGCGCGTGGTAAATTCGGACATTCATTTTGAATCTTGTCTTTAGGCGCGTTATGAAAAAATTAAAAGACTGAAATTTTAAGATGCTAATTTTAACACAAAAGTCACAGGTTGAAGCTTCAGTGGAACAAATTGTGCTTAAATACTTTTAGAAGAGCTCCAATATAATTGAGATAAACAATCCGTATGTATTATTTGTTGATATAAATTAAAATATTATGAATTTATATAATAAATTTATTTATAAAATTTTCCAAATTTAAAATGAACTTTATTGACTGTGTTGACTATAATTTTCCAGCCCTTTTATTATTTTATTGTAATTAATTATTTGCATGCCATTAAATACTATTTTTTAATGATGGCAACTTACAATGATAACTTCACGCGCGTACATAAGTACACATATCCATTTTTTTTGTTTTTGATATTGTTCTACTTAGAACACGGATATGTGTAAGTTCAACCCGGCTGTACTGAGCGAATTGTATACGATGTCTGTGCTAGACACTTCGTCCCCACAGTCTGTGAACGTTCTAAATGAGATATTAAACTGGTTATAAAAGTATTTTTATTGCAAAACTTGCTCAATGTTTGTTAATGGTTGCTTTTACAGCGTGTACTTAAGGAAAGTTGGTTCAGCTGAAACTTGATCCGTCGCACGGATGTGCTGGAGTGGATATATAACAAATAGCATTTGTTGGCTCATTTCTGTGTCGACACATTAACATTCGTGTATTATTCGCACGTACCACGCTGGAATTGTACACGATGCTAATATTGTAAACAATTTTATATAAATTATTTTAAGGTATCGTTATTTTTTGAAAGCCACAATAGACGCACAGAAGACAGCCGTGAAATTTGATATCCGATATGGTCTAGTAGCTAGGATACCTGGCTCTCACCCAGGAGGGTCGGGTTTGATTCCCGGTATCGGAACAACTTTTAGCAATAGAGGTGCAGGCTAAGCGACCTAAGAGCTGTGCCACCTCTCAATCCGGTGAAGCAGTCAAGGCCTGCCTCTCTGGCCAATCTGTGTAGTTCGACATAAAAAAGCCGTGAAATAACAGTGAAGATGATCGCAAATTGTTGTCGCGAACCACCATACTAGCGTAGTGGTTCGCGTTAAGGTTACACGCAATAGAGGTTTAGGCTGAGCGTTCTAAGAGCCATTTTGGTAAAAGATATATGTAAATATAATTAGTAATAATAATATATGAACCAGTATATATTTGTATATAGCAACTGGCCTATAAAAATACAGACAAAGTAAAATATATAGTTAATAGAAATAAAAACATAAAAATAAAATTATATTAGCCGACTATTAGACCTCTTTTACTACATAGAATTGTGTCTGAGGATAAAATGATAGTCTCCCACCTGTGGTTATACATAAAATTTATGTAATCAGGTTGATTACATAATCACAAGGCAAATGAGGTATTTCGGTATTAAATTTGACACGAGCACGTCAGAAGGCCTCTAAGAGTCTCGAGTTATTGATACCGGAAATTCCTTTTTACCTCGATAAATATCGGAATAAAAAAATCAAAGAATTTAATCACATTTATCTAAGTATACAAGGAATGAGAATACTTTTAGCAATAGAAAATTATTAATATAATAATACACCTAAACATATTTGCGTGAAAAGTTTGTACTAAGTTTGACATTTAGTCGTGAAATTGTATATTGTGTTATATGCGGTTGCGACCTGAGCATAGCCTACAATATGGCCACCGTGTCTTGGAATATTCATATGGCGAATAGCTTACTTTTACTTTATATTGAGATATATTATATAACGTGACCGGCTTTTGATTATAATACTTTGATGAATTTAATTATTGACGTTTATAGACTGTACGTTTCTCACATAACTTTCTTCCACGCACTGTCAACCTATGAATCAACTGGCACAAGCGGTGTTTCCGAACGTTAACGATTTGAGGACCTCCAAGACCGTAAGCACGTTTGCCACTTTTCAATTGTTCATTTAAAAAAATAGAATCTTTTTATATGAAATGGTCTCATTCCATTATTTTAGAATAAATTGAAATAGTAAAACTTGTCTCATACTATTCAATTTTATAAACGCCAAACAGTTATGTATAAGGGCATTGACTTTTATCCTATTCCGCCGTAGTATGTCGTGGTAGCGAGCTACGAGGAAGCTATTAGAACTGGCACACATTCGTCCCCGGTCCTTCATTCAATTTCCTGGAGCACCCGTCGGTGAAGCGCACATTGGAGGAATTATTGATAACGAACAACCTATGATTATAACGGTCATTGATCACACATATAGAATGCAGGAACACATAAGACCATCCAAAGAAATGTTTATTTAAATGTGACTATTTTTTATATAATAATAATAATCCTTAAACAATGCTAACAATATTCTTTTTTTTACATATATTATTAACATTCTTGTTAACCATGCCAAATAAGCGTCAATAGTCGAATGGAGGATTCGAACTCACAACCTTACGATTGGCAGACTGTACCCTAAATCATTAGGCTATTGACGCGTCTCCTTTTTTTTTGTTCACGCCGGGGAATCTTTTTATAGACCATCCTCCGGTACCCTGGGTGGGCAAGTGGGCAATTTTTATAATTGCTCGTATAGTCAGTAGGGGTCTCTATCTAAAAGTATATCAACCATTGGTTTAGTATAATCTAGACATAATATCCAAGTGAACTTAAAAATCTATTAAGTATCTTTAACAAGATATCGCCGTCTAACAAAATTGATCGATCGTCGTGTTTAATACAAAGTAACATCGTTGTAGGCGTCCCAACTACTGCAAAACAAAACTAAGCTTAAGGACATCATAATCCCAGGTGACATGCTTTTGAATTAATTTTTGATATACAGACATCCACACGATGATTCTCTTCACCGCTGACTAGGCAAATCAGCACATTAAATTGAAATCACGTCATTACTTCCGGGAATTTTGAATGCTTAAGTAATAGAAATAGAAAAAACATTTATTCGAACACAGAAACAACAGGTAAAACAAGACAAAAAACAACATAAACAAAAGTAAACAGAAACAACATAAAAAAAAAAAGAACAAAATAGAAATTGTGCCGAAAAGCGGTTGGCTCAGCATGTGCTGTGCTCACACGTGTAGCACAGCGCTGGTTTTCAGCCAAAAAACCTGCGTTGACTAAGGCGGGCACAACTTGGTTGTATATTAATATGGTGTACATTACATAAACATTCATATATATTATACATAAATGTATATATTAAAAAAGCAGCTATATATATTTACATATATATTTATATAAATTTATAGTTATACTTTCTTTACATATATATAAATATAGTGTTATATAAACGATTTGTCGTAGTTGATGTTGGCGTGGTTACGTTGAGACTCAGTTAAGAAGCATTTCAATTTATTTTGAAATATAGGTAATGTTTATACAATATGATATTAAATGATATGTGTAATTGTATAACTCGTTAGTTATCTGTATGCGTGGGCATTAAATATCTGACTACACAGTAATACGAAGCGGTTTATTGCAAATTGCGTAAACTATGTGGTTTTGAATTTACTACCTAGTGTCTTTATGGCTCAAAGAACATTAAAGTAATGTTCGTAAATAAAAAGGTAATGGTAGTAATATAGAAAGACTGAAACTTTTATCTTTATATATTAATTTTTGGGATGGCATGTAGTATTGCTACAAAATTAAAAAAGAAGTAGAAGAAAGAAAATTATCTTTGTTTACTAAATTGTAATTAAAGTTTGAATATATGGTATTTCAAGATCATATCGTAATCTACTTTATAGCTCGTGACCTCAGGACCAAATTTAAGTCTGGTCGCGGTCTTAGGACGCTCTTGCGACAGGCTTGGATCGATCCTGTAAGTGTGGTAGCTAACTCAGGGTTTTTGAGGAGTTATTAGTTTAGTATTCTAGTATTTAAGGCCTCGAAGTTAGTGTTCCGGTTCGCATACAAAAAATCAATGCAAAAGATGTGGGTCGCTGCATATTCACCCCAACGAAGAGAGAACATAAACCGTATTCACCCCCGCGAGGCGGATACGCATATTCATATCCCCACGTATAAAAAGGGGGTAGAGGAAAACAATGGCTGAATCCGACGCTTTAATCGAATTACTACACATCCTAGAGATATTGTAGCCGCTTCGAGAATCCATGGTGCCTGAAGATGTTATAAAAACAAGAAAAAAATTGCGAATAGGTTTGGTGATTCATACAAGCATCAAATGCTTATGGTACGGTCTACGAAATTTACAGTCGCAGATTTGAATCCACGACTCAATTAAAGACGTGAAATATCACCTAGCACAAGCTTAAGTTAGTTAGAATGATGAACAAGAAACTTAATATAATTAGTGAAAAAAAATCGTTAGCATTCATTTTTTAAAATAATAATCAAAAGTCAAATGTTACATCGTCGAGCATGAATATGGTAATATCGGTGAACTGTTTTCGCAACAATGATCTCATAAAAAGTAAACTTTCACTCCCTAAACTAAAACAGGTGAAGCTGACGAAATGCGGACACGCATTAATCAAAAGTTGTAATCCTGCCGAATGGAGTGAGCGGGCAGAATGAACGGATGGAGCCCCCCGGGCGTTGCGTAATCTCGCTGACTCACCGGGCGTCGGAGCGTGGCCGCACGAATACAAACGATTACGTGCGCCGTAACCGTCGGATTGCTGCGTGGAAACGACTTGACCGTGAAAAACTAAGGGCACAAGCGCGCCCGACGCTCGAGACAACTTTAATTATTTAATTACGCTGCCTACACCACTAATAGTACTACTAGTTACTCGTTCGTGTTGAGTAGCGGTTTATATATGTAGTTGTTTGTGTCGCTACTCGGACAGTAATGTCATTGATTCATTTTATATTGCTTTTTTATTTACATTTATTTGAACACCGTAATGGCATTCTCTGCCAGTCAACCCTGAGGGAGAAAAACATATGGCCAGGTGTAAACATCAAGGAAAAGTTAAGATACAGAATATTAAGATAAATATATATACACATACACAACATATATTGATAATAAAATAGTATTAAATATATTTTAATTGATAGATAAGTATATATCTACGTATATGAAGATATGTATAGAGAAACCTGTGTATATTAATACATGTAGACATTATATATAATAGTTGTACTTCAATGTTTTTTAGATGACTTCGATTTTTTTTCAGAATCTTACAAGTATGTTTGTATCGACTTATTTAATGGGGGTTCTCTGCTCCAACCGACACTACTGACTCTTGCTTCATAATTTCTTTTCGTCATAACAATATAATTCGTAATTCTTAATTTCTTTTATAATTTTTGTTGTAATTAAGCACGTCCAAGAAGTGAGACATATGTGCCGGGCTCGTGAAACATAGTAATCCATAATCTCTGCCTACTCCAGTGCCTCGGTTATTATTTATTTTATATTGATTAATTGCAACTATTTATTAAAAATGTAACACAAGATAAAGGTGTAACGGAAAAATCAGTTAAATAATATGTTCGGTTCCTTCTTCAACTTAACTTCGAAATTGTATTGTAGCTTCAACTTTCGTATCGTACTCAAGTTGTTGATAAATGAAAAATAGATATATTCTTTATTGCAGCAAAACTTCAAAATACATGTACAAAGGCGAACTTAATGCTATTCATTTTCTTTCAACCAACAGCTAATAATAGCGTTTTAAGACTTTTATATAGATAAATAAACATACAACGTATACACAGACATCGTCTATAGAAATATATATAATATCAATTTGTTATTTTCACTGATTAAGTAGAAAGTATTCAGATACACGGGATCTAAAGATATTCGTTGAAGAAACCTTCTTAAACACTTTAATAGCGTTTAGTTATAGACTAACCGGTAAAGTCTGCTCCCTCGCGTATATTTGTTGTGTGGAGGAGGGTGAGCGGGTGAGAGGGAGAGGGAGTTGAGTTCAACGCACCGGATACGTCTGTCGCCGGGCACAGTCGCGTATGCATCGACACAGGTGTGCGTTTCCCATACACGTATGCGCTGTAACATTGACATAAATACGCCCCGCGCTCACAGCTCAGACGGCGTAAGGCACACGATAAAGAACCTACATGTGAGGGATTACTATGTAATACTAAGTAATGATAAACGGGCGTAAGTGTTTTATAGTAGCGGCGAGCTATGTTGTGCAAGTGTCCGATAATGTGGGTCAAAGTGTTTACAAGTCAACCGAGGTTGCGGCTGGCATACTATTATTTTAAATGCGCTATTTATGGCAGTAGCGCTCTCG
The DNA here is from genome assembly GCA_029286785.1 of Meandrusa payeni. Taxonomy (NCBI): domain Eukaryota; kingdom Metazoa; phylum Arthropoda; class Insecta; order Lepidoptera; family Papilionidae; genus Meandrusa; species Meandrusa payeni. The sequence goes on along the minus strand of JAGSMX010000003.1, from coordinate 4,279,777 downwards.
ATTATTATTCTGGAATTACACACACGTTACATTAGTAATGGCGATATGCAATTGGAATCGTTTATCGAGGCCGTAATTGGCTTCGTAAGTGCGCTGCGCTGTATAATGTTTCATTTATTACTTTTATATTTGTTACAAGTGACTCGATTTACATAGTTGTTCCTCACGATAGCTAGCATATCATAGAATATTTATATAACAAGTCTTTTTGCACTCATAAAACGTGACTATGTAACATGGAATAATGCAAAATTACAGTTTTTCTTTGAATATCAGAACAGATAACTTTTATTTAATTATTAAAAAAGGGTGGGTAAAGAGGGTACTAATAAACGATTATGTATGTGCAGGCGTATGGTTGTGAATGAAGCGGAAAGAGGTGGCCTTGTCATGTTATTTTATATGAAATTACGAAAACATTATGTGTGTCACAGCATGACATAACCATTGAAAGTCCTGCGCGTCTCCTCATCTCATAAAACCAACATTTATATTTATAATTATAGCTTATTTATCTTGGGACACATTCATATTGTTAAAAATAAAAATAATATACTAAAGATACCCCCTTGTCTCGCTTATTTCACCTAAAAATAATAACGAAATAGATTTGATTATTAACGGCAAGGAGAAAGGTATTCGTAATAGAAAATTATTACGATTTAACATAAAAATATAGGCTATGGATGAGTAATCTATAATACATTATTTAGTAAAACCTTCTCCGAAACACGATGTATGTACTTAAGTATCATGTGTAGACGTTTTCACGTCATTATCAGACCGTACCAATTCACCGCTGGAAATGGGCCTTCCCCAATGCCAATACACGATTATCCGCTTTCACCACTTATTACTATAGATGATTAAATTCTCCGAGGCAATAATTGTATACTTATATTGTAAATGTACAATATTCACTCGAAAATATCACAATATTACAGACTATAACATATTTCATTTTATGATTACGTGAATATTACGCACTGGAAATGGTACTCAAAACGTACGAGAATTTAAATATACATTAAAATTTATATTAAGCGGCAACAAAAGCCTTATAAGTTTTATTCAAGTTATTGTTTTATCTTGAAGTATTCTTTTAACACAATAATTTGATATTACAGTGTTAAATTAAGCGTTAAATGTAGACAAATTGGTTCATTGTACAATTATTGCTTATGACATTGACACAGCTGTCTTTTCAGCTTTGTAATTAAATTACAATAAAAAGTTATTGTAATTTATTTACAAACAATGCAAATTTTTGTAAATAAATTACAAAAATACAAGTAATTCACCTTATCTCCATTATTAAATGAAACAATTAAAATTAAAAATGGCGATATGGTTTAATTTTCTTTAACTTGATGACATTTCAATATTTACGTAACGCTTATCACTATAAATTGTGAACGATGTGCGACGGGCCTTTTTTGTTTACGGAGAGGAAATCTTCAAAAAGATATCCCGCCTTCTGAGGCGACACGGGCCAGCCAATGTCGCCTTCTTCCCGGGTCCACCATATCGGACGACAAAGGCTCCCACCCTTGTCGCCCAGTAAACCCGAGGTCCTTTTTAGTCGCCTACAACGACACCGATGGGGTATACGACCGGGGATACCGTAGTTATTCTTGAGAGCCCAGAACTACAGGGCTGATGTGCGACGGGCCTATTCCAACTATGGTCATTTTTATAATATACCTTTCTACAACAAAAAATATTATGTGATATAATCTATTTAAATAAATAAAATTGTCTGTTTCTAATATTAAAATAAACGCTTTTTACGACATGCATATGTATGCAGAATATACGGTACATATCCCAATACAACAATTTTTGTGTGTGTGTATTTCTGTTTGATCTCTGAAACGGCTGTACCGATTTTAACGAGACTTCCACTGGCAAATAGCTCAGATCAGGCAGATGTAAGAAGAAGTCACTTGGGCAACTTTTATTTTAGAAAAAATTTAATAAATAGAATTTAATCGCGGGGTACAGACAGTTTTCTATAATGTTTTATACATTTTCTATGCAGGAATGGGACGCACGCTTGGCGGGCTGCGAGACAGGTGTCAGCCCGGACATCTTATCATTACTGTCTACGGAAGCCGCGGAATGGAGGACCATGCAGGACGGTCAGCGGATCTTGACCAGCACGCCATCGGTGCTGGGCGGATGTCGCGCTCAAGTGTACCGTGCGGCCGGTGCTACCCAGTGGTACACCGCAGTCATCGTCGGCGTTAATGAGCATACTGGGGTAAGTTTCACTAGCTTAAACTTGCATTTGGTCCTAAGTCTTTGCATAGCCTAGTCATTGTGTAGGCTACTGAATTAGGCTAAGGTATTCCAGTCTGTCATAAAAGACGCCATAGACATGAGATCATCGGGAAAAAGCGATAAGGGTAGGCAAAATTTAGTAGTTCGTGTTACCCTAATACCGTGAGGATGCTAGTAAGGAATTCGTCCCCCGAAATGTGTTTCAGTACGGAGGGTACCTTTGGATATCTCGGGCCCCCTCCCAATGCACCGAGCATGGTTATCAAAGGGTTTAAGTGAGTGGAAGTCTCATATAACCGCCGCCTTCTCCGGCGGAGATATCTCTTAAATGAATATTTACCCTTCAATATATTTTATGTCGGCTAATTGGTCAGAGCAGCTGATCGCAAGATTTTCACCGGATTTGAGAGGTGAGGTTAACTTGGACTGTTATTCTAATCGCGTAAGCATTTCGAACCCAGATTAAAACACCGTGAACTGATTGGCTCAAGTAACAGTATATTTACGAATAAAAACAAAAACTAACTTCAAATTGAATTAAACGCTATTACGCGTGGAAGCCCTGTTTGTATTTCTTAGTAAATTCAGGAATATTACGAAATATAATTAATCAGAACCTAACCAAACTCTCATCAAACTATTCTTGAAATATATCCTTTGCGATAAAAATGAATCATCGATATCGGTTGGCGAGACATTGTTATTCGTACATTTGTCGGGCACATACTTAATGTAAATTTAAGACTTAGATGGTTTTATCGTGGTTGTCACTGTCAGATTTTTTTTATTGACGGGGAGGAAATCTTCAGAAAGATACCCCGCCTTCTGGGGGGAAGGCGGCGTATCTTTCTCCCACTAAAACCTCCCCGTGGCCCTCGTCATGCACCGAGGGGCTCCGGAATCTCCAGTGGAACGCACCGGAGCCCCTCTGCACTGTGCTCAAGAAGAGCAAGTCCGGGGGGGAAGGTTACTCCTTCCCCCCTGTGCCCTCGCAGCGCAAGGCGACACGGGCCAGCCGATGTCGCCTTCTTCCCGGGTCCACTTTGGTGGACGACTCAGGCCCCCACTGCAGAGCCTGGTCACTGTCAGAACTGGACCAAGTTGATAACAACACACGAGAAGCGCCAGCTTTCAAATAAAAAAAAAGAATCATTAAAATCGGTTTACCCAGTTGAAACTTACGAGGTAACATAAAAAGAAACATACATACAGACGAATTGAGAACCTCCTTCTTTGAAGTCGGTTGAAAAAGCTATAATCACCCACATCTGACAATCGCTGGAGACAATAGTCTTTTATATACAGCGTTCAGCAATGTGACAAAATACGTGCACGAATGAAAGTTATTTTCCTTTATTGTACGCGGCGAAGTAATATTAGTAAAGCCGGCCTCCAGACGTGCGTAGCTCAGACGCAGTGAACGGGCTTTATACTCCACAAACAATGGGAAACGTTTCGCCGTAATATTCCCCCCTGTGTTTGCATTAACCAGACCCGCCTGTTGTAAATCTAAACTTGTGATTTTCAAAGCATCGAGCTACTCGCATGTTTAACCTATTTCCCCGGGTTTATCATAGTTGTGTTATCATCTGTGTGTAAATTCATTACAATTATCATATTTCCATTAGAACGCAATAGGAAACGTATGAATATAATTAAATACGCATAAATAATATTGGAGTGTCTGTTTTAAATGTTAAAATAACCAATAAATATACGGTACAATGTTATGCTACATGTACCAAAATAACATTTTCTAGAATATCTGTCTGTCTGATTGTTCCGGCTAATCTCTGAAACTGTTGGGCCGATTTTAACGCGACTTTCACTGGCAGATAGCTGATGTAATACGGAGTAACTTCGGCTACTTTTATTGTCTTATATCCAGCGAATCGGGTGGAATCAGGTATTTTCTAAACTAAATATACTATCTTATGTTGTGGATAATCCTATGTCCTTGGATTGGATAGGATTATTCATAATATGTTAATACATTACTATATTCATTTACTTTTCAAAACATAACCAATTTAAATTTTGTTGTTTTTTAATTAAAAGCACGAAAGTATACATAGAAATGCAGTCAATGGAAAATTTTCGATATCGTATAAAACATTGCAGTAAATTGACAACAGATGTCGCTAGTTGATACATTTACATTGCTTTGGCAACAAGTCACGATTTATTTCGTAATACCGCAATCATCAAATTGGTTTAGTAGTGTTATTAGGTTAATGTTTAATATTCACTAATCGATAATTGGATGTATTAAATCAAATTACTACGATCGCTTATCTAAATCAACGATACTGACATGGTTAGTACATAATTATTCTTACGTTTGGTACTTGCACTTACCATCGTCCTTCATACGTTTTTTGTATAATATCGAATTTTAAACTTGATGACACACTAAAAAGCTGTTATATTCTAATGGCTATTCGGTATGTAGTAGCAAATTTGTACCTGGTTTATGGCGATGCTATTTCTTTGTTTTATGAGGACTTGAGAGTTGACAGTTTAATTTTCAACCGATTTTAAAACAGGACGTTCCTAGTTCGTCGGTATTTAATGTTACGAGTAATTCACCTGTAGCACCGTCATGTGTAAACCAATTTGGATTTTCTTTTTTTGCAACGATTTGGTTTGGAAATGTGAATTTGTTGGCATATGACGTTTGCTTCCGAAGAAAATAAATTAGAATTAATGTTCGATCCGTCATGTTTCTTTTCAATTGAAGTCGATTTTTATTTTTACTAGTGAATATGCTTGTTTATTGTATAATGGAGTCCATCCTTTCAGATATCGTGTATAGACATAGTGCAGTTAACTGTAACGCAATCCACCACACACTTGCGTACAGGGTGGCTGTGTGTAGAACTCGTTTAGTCCATTGGTCCCGACGGTATCAGTTGATGTATAAGGGCATGCGTTGACTCCGCTCGTAGCGATCTCTCCGCGGAGTGAATGTGGAAGTGTCTGGCTGCTAGAGTGGACGGGTTCGGAATGGCCTTTACTGTGCAATAGATTGACTCATTATTTCCTTACATGTAACGAAAGTTTATTATCATCTTTCCAATTTGTTGTCGTAAAATGTACAATTAGTTTTCAGACTTTAAAAGTGGAGATTCGAAATTAGTCTGTATTTCTTTCCCCGCTGTTTTTTATGTAGGGTTTTTTTTTTAGTTTGAAAGGATTTGATACAAAGGATTTAATTGTTAGGTCACATATGAATTTTGTCGCGTAGGACCTTGATGTCCAAGGATATACCAGGGACCAACCAACATTAAAAACATTAAAACGTTTCATAACCGCTTTGTTTTAGTTCACAATTTCCTTGAAACTACACTATTAGGTTTATTTTTATAACGTTAAAATAAAATAACTAGAGTTCCAAAGATAAACTTTAAATTATTTTAGGACATGTTAACTGGCAACACATGGCACCCGGCGATTGTTATGCATAATAACTACTTCCAATGATATCTTAGTGACTTACCTAAACCTTATTGCATCTTTAATTCATAATTAATAATTTAGTTGAACATCACTTAAACTTGGAATTGTAAACAATAATTTAACTTTATTAGTTTGTAATCTGACTTCTAATTAATTTTGTATAAAGATTGTGAGGACGCGCAGTTGTGAAGTTATTCGTTCAAATAATTCTTTACTTTGGACTAGTTCATTCCACAAAACCTTCAATTATAACATATAACTATGATACTTAGGAAATACAAGAGGGCGTCCATGTGTAACATAGCGTTTATTTGATCCGTCTCGTTTGAATAGATTTGAAATCGGAATTTTATTTTTACTTGAAATATACTTGTGGTAGAAAGAGTTTGACGTTATACCCTAAATAATACATAAGTTACGGTAATATGTAGTAGTGGTTAAGATATGTTTACACATAGCTATAAGGTCTGATACAATATTATCGACGAATCCATTTTATTTCCCTGAATAATTAAAACTAATTGGACGACCTTTTAATAAAAACTAAGTAGACAGGTATAAAGATTAGATTTATACCGAGCCTATTACGTCCTTAACCTATAAGGTATAAAAGTCGTAAAGTTCAGCTTTCCGATTTTACTAATTTATTCCCCGAATATGAACGGGTCTTATTATTCCACTCGGTAAAACCAGTTCGTCATAATGAATGAGGATCTTCGGACCACTTTTTTTTAATACTCATTAGTTATTCTTTGTGTAACTTGTTTGACTGGATGTTTTAAAACTGCGAAACACTTTTCTGTAATATACTCAAACGTAATCTTATTGGTTTTCTATTTTTGAACGATTATCTCTTTAATATTTATGTATTTTGGCTGTTTGATATTGTTTGACCTTAACTATAAGTTATTTAAACTGTGAGAATAGCTTATAATTATAATTATGTTTTGTTATGATGGTATTCTTGGACATAATCTCCTTGCGATGCGGTCGTTAAGCTCACCTCCGTGCGTTTGTTCAACCAACGTTTTCAATTAGTCTGTGTTTTTTTAAATGTTTCTCACCTCATCATTTTCGACTACGTGATTTGATGATTATTTTTTTATTTGAAAGCTTCCTTATGTTCCAATTTGGTTCCTGATAAACCAACAAACAAACAAAAAAACCATTTAAGTCTCAATTTTGCATAAAGTATGTGCGCGACAATTTTTTTTGTAAATGTATGAATAACTCAATTACACACCAACCGATTTCGATGAGTCATTTTTTATTGGAATGGATGTACTTCACAGGTAGTTTGACGTGAGTTTGGTTAGATTCTAATTAATTCTATTTGCTAATATTCCTACAATAGCAAGGAAATACAAAGAGGTCGTCGCTTGATTCTATTTGGAGTTCGGTTTTTGTTTTTTTCGTACATCTACATGTTTTTGCTAATAAAAGACTGATAGCAAATTGTATTTTTTTTTTTAAAAAAAAGAAAGCTAGCAATATTTCTTTTATTTTTTTTTCAGAAATATTACTAACAATCTTGTTAACCATTCCAAGTAAGCTTAAGCTTGTGCTGTGAATGGTGGATTCTAACCCACGACCTTACGATTCGCAGGCCGTACCCTAAACCATTAGGCTATTGACGCTTCTGAATTATAAATTATTAAAATTATTAATGAGTATGTTACTATTATACTCATTAATAATTCCAAATATGCTTAATTATGTTAGGAGATGGTTAATGTCAACAGTCGGCCAGTAGGTATTCCAGATGTTTGTTTAAATTAATTTGTAGTAAAAATAATATTTAAGCGTCAATTGCCTAATGGTTTAGGGTGCGGTCTGCGAATCGTAAGGTCGTAGGTTCGAACCCACCATTCGACTATTGACGTTATCCATCTCCTAGCTACAAGCTTAAGCTTAGTTGGAATGGTTAACAAAAGGTTAGTAATATTTCTAAAAAAAAATTGCTAGCTTTCTTTTTTTAATAAAATATACTATTTATTTCTTACAGTGTAGATAAAACCAACAAATTTATTGTTAACAGAATCACACTCTTCTATTCAGCAACAATCTTGTTAAAGCGTTTACAACGTTACTTTCAACACAACAATAAATTAGTATTAAACGACATTGTATCTATAAACGGCATTCCGTGCCTGCGGGCAGGTGCCTCCCTGACATCGCCCGCCCACCAAACCCTCACCCTTTGGTATAACTCCAATGACTACTTTGTTGTTTTACGTTATTGAAACACTTTGTTATTCTTTCATCTCGTTTGTGGGGATGGGCGAATTCGTTGGAACTCCGGAATAGTTTCAGTGTGAATTGTTTTGGTTTTACCAACGGCGCAGTTCCGTTGCGGAAGTTTGGCTGTGATTGTTGTTCGCTCTGGCGGACGAATCGTTTTTAGTATTTGTATTAAAAAACGATCAATCGTCCACCGCGTTTGAAGACACATGAAAACATTGAATTCGTTATATTCGTAAAATATATTTTTTAAACTCGAAAACTGTCTTTCTCAAGAGTGCTACCTATTAAGCGAAAATGTTCGAACGCAATAAACTTAATCACACACACACGCAATGTATTTGACCATATAATTTTAATCCAATCAATCTGTATTACGTATGTTTTAGCTTAAGTAAATATGGAACTTTGTCTATAATCTTCTGAAGATCGGCGTCATCAGCTGCAACAAAGTTTGTACTGCTGCGGCTATTATCCAACTAATTTGTACCTGTATGCTTTTTCTGTTCCAAATAAAAATGTTATTATAATGATTCACGTTAAAGTTCCATTGACGTGAGTGATTCTAACAATATTTAATTTCTTAAAATGTAAACATGAACGGAATAATGAACAGATGATGACAGATCTTTTGTTTTTTAATAATTCTAATATGATAATGGTGGGGCGACGAGTCTAGACTAAGAGTCATAGATTACAGTTGACTTTATCTTTTCTAATGTCCTAGTCACGAGTTGGAATGATGTTTATAATTTGTTATATGAGCAAACAATAAAGTCATATGTTGATTAATTATAATTAACACAGATAAAGACTGGAAAAACAATACAGATATGATAAAAACGGGCAAAAACTGTTAGATTTTACGATAACGCTAACTAATCAATAGATAAAAACATTAGAATAACATTTCTATACGTTATGATAACTGTGTATTATAATATACGCTATCACAGATAAATTTTAATGAAACACTAAATGATAAGTCAAAACAAGATAACATTTTGTTAGTTGTACACGCTATGTTGAGATAAAACAAATATCATATCAATAGGAAACTTTACGAGATCAAGATCAAAGTTGTGAAGTACTTCAATCTATCTTAGAGTTCGCTAAGTAATCACAGTTAAAAAGTTATGACGTTAAACAAATTTAAACTGCGAATTAGCGAGCGAGTTGGAAGGTCCGTCGCAGACGTCAAAGTTTTGAGTAACCCACCCAGTTTGGACCCCTTCCTAGTTTCACGAGTAACTTTCTTAAAGTTCCCTCATTGTTTCTGTAGAGTTTTGCCAACTTTGCCTGTTCGCCTGTCGACGTGTTTATTGGCAGTCTGGAGATAGGCGAAGTTGATTTTTGCCTTTTTATCTTCCGTGTGGTTCAAGATCACAAACACAAGTCACAAACGTCGAAACTCGACAATTGCCACACACGAACGCTATAAATATATGATTTAGTTAAAAATTACATTTAATTACTTCGTAACACTCTCGTTGCAAAATTCTATTAAAATACGACGTAAATTCTTATATATTTCCTTTGTTTTACTTATGAATTTAGTTACTAAGAATAGACGTTTAGGCTAAGCGATTTAATAGATATGGCCACCTCTCAATCCGGCGACGCAATAAAAATCAGCTTCTCTGGCTAATCTGTGTCGTTCGTCACCAAAAAAAAGTAAAGACTTTCTATGAGTAAATAACACACGCGTTTGTTATATTCATAACCTAAAGAAACAAAAAACAGTATGTATTAATAACATATTACAGTGGCATAGGCGTTTTTCTTATCCTCTAAGCTGTGATTAAATTAAAGGGATATATTAATTTTTATCACAGAGCCTCTCCCACGTAGAAATGTGTCATCGCGGTGATACAGTAAATTGCATTTACGACATGTGGGTCGCGGGTCTCACAAGTGGGGCGGGGCGTACCGGAAACTCATTCCACTCGTTAGCTTAATAAGCACTTATAAAACCACCGCCGCAATAGTTTACATGTCTTATCTTTAGACAAGATGACGCTTTTGAACTTTTCTCGGTCGCCGACTGCGTATATAATTCATATCATTCATTCACCATCCTATCGTTCTGCTGATCCGTTTCGTATTCTTGTTGAGAATGGAACAAAGGAATTGACACCTGTTTTTGTGGCTATTTCATGTTTCATATTTCGAGGACTGTGTTTACAATTTTTTCTTGTTGTGACTGGGTATCGGATATTAGATGACTTACATACAAATAATAATGGTTTTCGTATTTCTTTTTATTCGTAAACAAAATGAAATTAATTTTTTTTTTTACGTACAAAGATTTTTTAACCGGCGTATGGCTATGGGTCCTCGTAAAGAGTTACAGCTATTGCTATCCTTGTCTATAGGAGTTCAGGCTTAGCGACCTCTAAATCTGCTGAAGCTGTAAAAGTCACCATCTTTCAGAGATTGATCTATAGTTCGTCACAAAAAAAATCGTTGTCTACCCAGGGCAATAAAAGCGCGTGCCAGCTTTTCTTCATAAGTTTTTTCGGACTTGAAAAATTCTTACATTTAAAATTGATAATTTTCAAAACTGCTAGTTTTATTTAATCTTTAAATTATATATAGAAATTAGTTTCTAAAATGAAATGTCCAAGATATAATGTGGCATGTGTGTTTAATGCCACTCTGTAATAACTTGTTAATATTACGCGTATGTGCGCTAATATACTCGTAAATTTGGTCTGTCACCTCACAAACTTCGATGACACTGTTGCGGTGAGCTTCTCTTCGTTACAAAACAAAAGGAAATTTGAAATCAAAAATCGGTTTACAGAATCAGTTCAGAAAATAACATTGCTAACAACATCGGTTAGTTAATCAATCACCGGTGGTCAGGTTTCCTCGTTTTTCAAACGGACTTTATAAATATTTAAAGAACTTTGGACGATGAAAGCAATATAAAGCAGACGCGGCATATTTACGTTTACGCGAAGCCGTGAGAAAGTTTTAATAGCGATCCGCTGGCTCTCGTTTATTCTGATACGGAGGAACTTCCTCAGACTGTGAGAGTGTCTTGTTTATTGTTTACCTTTAAATGGAATTAATGTTGCCGGAGAATTTCGTGACCTTAATTTTTTGTATGAAAAAGTGAAGAAAATAGTGGGTAGAGGGCAAAGGCCATGACCAACTAATTCATCGGCTGCTGTGCAGATAAATATTACTTCACACCACTAAACTATTCAAGTAAATGATAATTTACAATATGTTCCCGATTTTCGAAAGTCTCTCTTCAACTGCTATTTCATCTTCTTTCCTTTTTAAAGGTTGACAAGTGTGACCAGATCTGTGCAAAATGATATTCTGTAATTTTTCTCTTTATCATCTATTTGAGTAATGGGAATGACTGTTTATGTTATATGGAGTAATTTTAACCAATGACTCTAGTCCCGAATAATGTATTAATGGACGTTTTTCCCCGCAGGAGCTTACAGTCACAGACGATACAGTGTTAGAAGAGCATAGTGAAGACCCAGCTCTGGTTCACATGAGACTTCTTGGCGATGGAGGTAATGTACCTTTTTTATTAATTATCATCTGTTATTGTAGAATTTGTGGAATGAAATAGTCCAATAACTACCATATACTACTCTCATATTTGAGACAACTTAATACAAAGAATTATTTTAACGAATGCCGTGACAACTGCGCGTCCTCACAATCTTTATACAAAATTAATTAGAAGTCAGATTACAAACGAATAAAGTTAAATCATTGTTTACAATGCCAAATTTATGTCATGTTCAACTAGATTATTAATTATGAATTTAAGATACATTTAAGGGATAAATAGCTAAGATATCTTTGGAAGTAGTTATTATGCATAACAATCGCTGTGTTGCTAGCTAACATATCATAAAACTAATTTGAATTTTATCTTTGGAACTCTAGTTACTTCATTTAACGTTACAAAAATAAACCTAATAATGTAGTTTCAAGGAAATTGTGAACTAAAACGATGCGGTTATAAAATCTTTATAATAACATCATCATAGCGTTTAAAGGTTTTAATTCAATCGCTAACTTACTAACAGTAGATTCATTTAGACGAAAAATTATAAATGTTAAGCTTTTATTTTAATTTTTTATGATTTGGCATTTAAAAATACATACATCCCAAAATTTTCAACTTTCTACCACCAACCCCATTTTTTAAATAATACATTCGCTAAGATATTGATATTGGTTTTTTAATGTGTTAAGTAGTGCTAGATATAATAATATACCTGTTTGTTAATAAAGAACAATTATTAAAACAGTGGATTTTTGGGGTTTTGTCATTTCATGTCATTATAGGCTGACATCGCTCCAGCCCTGTAGTTCTGGGCTCTCAAGAATAAGACTATGGTATCCCCTGCCAGTCGTAGAAGGCGACTAAAAGGGGCCTCGGGTTCACTGGGCGACAAGGGTAGGGGTCTTTGTCGTCCGCTAAGGTGAACCCGGGAAGAAGGCGACATCGGCTAGGGAGTAACCTCCCCCCCGGGACGTGCTCTCCTTGAGCACAGTGCAGAGGGGTTCCGGTGCGTTCCACTGGAGATCCCGGAGCCCCTCGTCATGCACCGAGGAAAGGGCCAACGGGGAGGTTTTAGTGGGTAAAACCCACATAACCGCCGCCTTCCCCCCAGAAAGCGGGGTTATGTGGGGTCTTTTTGAAAAATTCCTCCCCGTAACAAAAAAAATAAAAGGCCGACATCGCTCACAGCGCTCTATTCATCTTTTAATCCTAGACACATACTTAAAATTACTTTTTATATATATTTTCACTGGCAAACAACGTTTGAGCTTATATACTCGTACTTGTAATATTCCGCGTTCCACTGCTTCGCTCTATTTTTTAAAAAAAAATACCAAAATAAAGTATTTTTTGATTAAGTATTAAACGTAATTAACCTTATTAACATTTCAATAAATAAATACAAGTTTAATTTATACAAATAAATAAAATTGGAATGTCTGTTTGTAATATTTAAATAACCGATTTTTACTGCCTGCATATTTGGTATATAGACCAAAATAACATTTTTTATAATATTTGTCCGTTTGTTTCGGTTAATCTCTGGAACAACTTTTTGACAGGACTTTCAATAGAAGATAGCTGATATATAATTTAGCATACTTTTATTTTAAATTTTTTTTAATAAACAGTTTTTAGTTTTTAGCATAAATATATCATCATTTAGAAGTCTATAAGAGTGTCTTATGCTTCTCTATGCGGTTTATAAATTGTAAGAACGGTGTCTGGTTACGCTAACTTTGTTAGTGATTCAGCGCATTGCGTAACCACTGACTGCTGGCTGCGTCCATTACGCCCATCTGCAGAACAATAACGTCCGGGTTCACTGAGCACACCGCATTTTGTAAATAGAATCCAAATGTAAAAACTTCACATAGACTATACATAAAAACAAAAACCTACTTCAAATCTAATCTACACTTAAAGTAATATCAGTGACGGATTACACATAAATTCTTTCTATATCTGAAGTATGATGGTTACATATATCACTATTCCTGCTCGTTAAAGAGTAATGCCCTAGTCCTCGATTGTCATTCAACCTACCAATAGCTTAAGCAACAAACATTCTTCTATACGAATTTTAGGAGAGTTATTAGTGCGTTCTTTAGTTTCAAATCTCTAGGGATCTCCAGCAACACCGATGCCCCTCTGCAATAAACCGACGTAGGTTCCAGGGTAAGAGTTGCCACCCTCGCTGTGTTTAGGCTACACCAGACAACCTAAGGCGATATATGCCTTGCTCCAGGGTCCACTTTTAAGGCGGCAAAAGCCCCTAAGGTTTTTTAGTTGACAAAAATTAAGATGGGATCTAATTGGTAGTAAATCCATTCAATTAAGCGCTTATTACTGATTGAATGGGTTTATTTTCTCAATTAAAAAATTGAGAACCGTCTCCTTATTTGAAGTCAGTTAAAAATAATGACATCGGACGTAGATAAAGAACGAATCAGAAAAAGATTGCTAGATATTAAAATTGTGCAGCAATACCCTTAACTAATGATTATGTATGAGCAGATGATGGTATGCTATATGATGACAGTATGGCATACTATAGTATAGTACGATACTATGTGATAGTCTGTGATCTCTACATTCCCTCTGGGTAGAGGAATTTGCCTTCAAAGATTGCATCTCCACTTATTTAGATCACATGGAATTGCGGCTTTAAGTAACACATTGTTTATGAAAAATATTACGCTTGGAAAGTATAATATGTAATATGTTATTTTACGAGACTCGGCAGTTAGTTCGGACAAGTTTGACGTTACCGTTCGCCTGAAAGTTGATCGAGTTTCAAAGTCAGGCGACTGTATAAGAGAACGGTTTTATATGGTTATGCAATAAGCAATATTTTCCGTTTTACGAATACTGATCTGAATTAATACTATTGAAGTGTATGTGCCGGTCATTAAAGTCTCATTAACAGAATCGAATATTTATTATTTTCTTTTATATCCAGAAGCAAGTGTTGGATTTCCAATCTCAATCATGTTAACGTGGTAATAAAGAAAATTAGATTAAAAGTACTTTCAAATGTACAGTTTTTTCAGAAATCTTAAATAATTCAACAACACATAAACACTCCAAGCTTAGCCCAAAAAACAACAAAATAAATAACTACCAAATACCTTAAACTCAAAACACTTGCTCTTATATTTGATCCCTGTATCCCGATAGCAAGGATCAATATAAAATGGCATATACAAACCACTTTGCCTTAAAAAAAAATGTACAGTTTGTACATGGACAATATCAGTTAGAATTATTTGCCTCTGTGTAGAATGCTCACATCTGCCGACGAGAGGGGTAAGCAGGGATTACTGCTGTTGAAAAAAACTGAACATTTTCATAAATTGTATACTGTGGTTATGTAAGCTCATTGTCAGTCGATGTAGTATTTAATGAGTAATAACGTCTTTAAACCCAAAAGCGTGAAAATGCGCGGTTTAGAATTGATCCTTTTAGAAATTTGCGGCTTCACTCCGGGTTCCACACACTATATTTAGGCTTACCACATGGCTAAGTAGTCTGAAGTGGTAATTTACTTCTAGAAGTAAACGCATATATTTTTTGTACATAAATACACTGAATAATGTACTTCTCGAATCTCATTCAAATTCAGAAAATAATACTTTCAGTACATTGACATCGAGTGTACGTCTACACGACGTAGACGCAGGTACCTTTAAAATCATTCTTACGCAATCATTTTAATTTATGTAAAACACTAACCTTACCGTTACTTGCGTTAATGAAATTCATGTTAAAATTTTCAAGGTTTTGTTTAAATGGATCGAGTGTAACTGTGCCAATATTATATTTTAGTATTTTTCCATTTTAATGTCAATTTAATATCAAGGAAAATGGCCGTATACAAAATAACTGCCTGTTTGTCTTCTTCTTAATCGTTTCCTTCATTGCTGAAGGTCGTGTCTAGCACAAAGTGTTGATCGCTCGCTTCACGATCAACTTCCACGCGTCCCTGTCCTCGGCGGTCTTCATGGCTTTGGTTATTGACAGGCCTGTGAGCGTCTTAACTGCGTCTGCCCACCGTGTGGGTGAGCGACCGCGTGCTCTTTTCCGTCCACCTGGCCAACAACCATTAGCTTCTCGAGGTTATGCGGATTTGTATGATGCCTGTTTGTATGTTGTACGATTTTCGTCCCTTTATATTGTTCGATTCTCAGGAGGGACTAATATTTGTATATATGTTCGGGTTTTAGAATCTTTATTTTCTCACAAGAATAACAATTTACTTACACGAGAAAGTTCCAATTAATACGAATAAACAATTATATATATTTCGAACATTTACAAACAACATGACATTAACATAACCGACGAGAACAAAAAGTATTTCTTATTATAACAAAATTTTAAGAAGAAATAACAATAAATGTAAAAAAGCAAGTCTTTGAAAGCGCGGGTATATTTCTAAATTGTTCAATGAATAGTTAATTTTGGATGTGGCATAGCGTTAAAAGGAGCTTATTAAATATTTTTTTTAGTAATTTTTTTAATAATGGTATTAATTTAGTATATATATTTCGGTAATTTGTTATAAATTTGAGATCCTTCATACATAATTTTTTTTCCGTAGTTGGTGCGTGGTGTGTGTAGTTGGAGTTCGTGACTTCGCCTAAGTTTTATTTTGTGTGTTTGGGGTTCTCTTCGTATAAGTTATTTGTGTACGGATATCGTTATTCAATATTTTTCTTATTAAGATTCAATTAAAATATTTTATTAAATAACTATTATTTATTTATCTTCAGTAATTTAGTTTCCTTGTAGATTTTTTGTTGACGGTAGTAATGTAAATACGGTCTATTGCGTTTTTATTACTACCCTCACATCCTGCGGCCTTTACAGCTTCCCTGAATTGTAACATCTCCGTTACTTTGACGCCATAGCATCCTACTCGTTTGTCAGTGATAAAACCCGGATCTATTGGCTTTATTGTCTTGGATTGGGAGATGACTTTTCTATGTCCTTGTATAAATTAGTATAGTAACGAGTAAAAACAAAAGCCGAGTTTAAATAGAATAGGAATATTATGAAATAGATTTAATCAGAACTTAATCTAAATCTAACCGAACTACCTTTGAATCATGCAAACCGTTAAGCGTGATATAGTGATTTATTCGTCCATTTTTTGCGCACATACTTAATGCTAATTTAAGACTTATTTGACTTTGTTATGGATGCCATTCTCAGAATCACACCAATTGGGACCACGAGAAGTACCAGCTTTCAAATAAGAAAAGAATCATCGAGATCGATTCACCCAGTCGAAAGTTATAAAATAATAAACACATAAAAAGCATACAGATGAATTGAGAACCCCCTCTTTTTTGAAGTCGGTTGAAAAGTCAGCTACGTCATTGTGAATAAGAAAACGGAATATATGTTGCTTTTTAGAGCTACAGGCTAAGCGACCTAACAGCTATGCCACCTCTCAATCCGGTGAAGCAGTAAAGGCCAGCTTCTCTGGCCTGCAGTTTTAGTTCGTCCAAAAAAAAAGTTGCCTCTAAGTACACGATAAAAGACAATCAAATAATTCTAATTAAACAAGAGAGTACATAAGTAAACAACAACCTCTTTTAATTGTAATGTGGATAAATATGATGGACTTCGTAAATTGCCCAATCTCTTCTAGGCTTTAACAAACATATTATATGTTGTTAATTTCGCAACAAATAATATACACCTTTATTTTAATGTATAACCTTTAACAATATTTACAGAGGAAGTTCTTATTATGTCTGCACTTTTACGGTATAATTTAAACGATAACATTAAATTTGTCGAGCAGTTTTAGGGCGTTGATCGAACTAAGGATGATCAAAGAATAAGAAAACAAATTTTGTAGGCCTTCAAGTTCTAGTAGATCCTATGCATCTAGGAAACACACGTCATAACTACGAACAACAACATAATTCAGTTGAGAAAGGAATAGTAATTGAGCTAATGTTATTTTAATATTGAGAGGAATCAACTGTCTATGATTTATGTTACACATGTGAGCAATTATGGAAAGGAAAATTAACTGTTAAGGTATACGTACTACGAGCGTGGGTTGTGAATACTTCTATTGTTAATGCTTGCAATGTTCGATTGGCTAGTAATAGAAAACTATTGCATTGCGTAACTGTTACCGACCTGCAATGCTGTAACGGGAGACGGGACACCGTTGCTATTAGTGTGTGCATAATTGGATGCGAGAAGCCATACGAAACACCTGCAGTTTATCCCTGCTTTACGTGACATAGTGGATCAAAACTACGCTCGTCTTCCCACGACTTATTATATATACTTAACGATTTTTAGACTCAGATAACGTCTTTACGAAAAATTGTCTCACACTGCGTACTTGTCATATCTATCTACCTTGCTACGGTTACAACAGCTTTATTACACAAAGCGCCTGTGTTACCTGCTTTACTCCCGAAGTGGCACTCACAGTTAGTTTAGCTTTTGAATGTCTCTTAGATTATCCGTGAAATAGCAACCGACCGAGTCTTGGTTCCGCCCTTTCAGGCGCCCTCGGATCGGAATGCTTACGCGTAACATAGTAACCGTCCAGGCCGAGGTAACCCCTCACCGGGGGGATCCTTGTGTCGAGTTACTAGCGATAGAGGTTCAGGCTAAGCGACCTAAGAGCTATGCCACCTCTCATTCCGGTGAAGTAATCAAGGCCAGCCTCTCTGGCCAATCTGTGTAGTTCGTCATTAAAAAAACCTGCTTTCCTCAAACAAACACAAAAGTCAAAATAATAATGCGTGTTTCTGTGAATAATAAATATTCTTAACAATTATCAAAGGCTATTTTTATGAATCTAAAATGTATTCAAAAATAAACAGTCAGTCGATTGTTCAGCATAATTACTCACAAGTGCCTGTTATGTAAATTAATTGAAAACAAAAACAATTGTACTTTATATTATAAAATCATTATTATATTTTCACGGTGTATATACAATGGCCTTGTATTTTCATAAGAAAATTATTACTTTATCTGTTTGTGACTTGTTTAAAATTCGTCTTTAAGTTATTAAAAATCGCTCATTATTTCATTCTTATATTTTCTCATAACTCTGCCGCTATGTAAACTCGTTTTTATTTTTAAAAAATATTTCAATGATGTTTACAAAAAAATTGACGGTTTAATGAAAAATTGTGAAAGTTGGTAAAGGGATTGCGTTTGCGTTGAAAACCTTTTTTTTTTTCGTTGACGGGGGGAAATTTTCAACAGCATAAGGTTATGCGAGGCTCTTACTCACTAAAACCCCCCCGTTGACCCTCTGCACTGTGCTCCGATACACGTCCCTGGAGAGGTCGCTCCCTCTCCTAGCACACTCGCAGCTAAGGCGACACGGGACCACCAGTATCGCCTTCTTCCCGGGTCCAGTATATATGTATACCATAGCTTATAGAATAAGCCCAGGACTACTGAAAACCTTTTTTGACGGGGGGAAATATTCAACAAGATACCCCGCCTTCTAGGGAGAATGGTTATGTGGGGTTTTTACCCACTAAAAGTAAAAACCCCACATAACCCTTCGGTACCCATTCCTCGGTGCATGGTGAGGGGCCCCAGGATCTCCAGTAAAACGCACCGGAGCCCGTCTGCACTACGCTTCTGATCCCCCCTTTTTGTGCCGTCGCAGTGCAAGGCGACACGGGCCAGCCGATGTCGCCTTTTTCCCGGGTCTACTTTGGCTGAAGACACGCAGGGGATACGATAGTCTTATTCTACGAGCCCAGAACTACAGGGCTGGCTACGGACAATCTATAATAAGGGTCCGTTTTTTAGTAAAGTCTGTGCCTTCCTACTAGTACTACAAGGGTGTGGTACGCTCGATAGTTTACTTTGAAGTCATTAATTTTTAATGCTATTATTACGTTGTTATTAATGTTACCTTGCTATTTATGTCGATATTTAATAATTGCTTTAACACGAACTAATTTTAATATATTGTAAAACCACATGATTTAATTTCTTTGTTTCTTCTCTTCTTATTCTTCTTATCTTTGTTTAAATCTAGTTAAAATATATTTTGTCCGTCTTCCCTTTGTTTATTATATCATAGAACTATTAACCACTTGAGTTTTATTGCCAAAAGTCATAATATCCTCTAGGTTATGTTTTCACTACTACGTGGAAAAACATCATTGTTCGTAGTTGGTTTTAAATGTTTAGTTTACCTCGAGTTTATCGGAAGGTAAATGGTATTAATAGAATTGCTTTTGTTCCAGTAATCGAGTCAATAATGAGGGGCGAAGTGGTGGGAGTAATGCCTAGAAGGTCGCGCTCCAATCTACAAGTAAGTTTATATATCTAGAAATAAAGTAATTTTGAAACATCTGAACTAGCTTTTTTAGTCTTTGGTTGGTCGCTATCGAGTATCAGATGCTTAAGTGTCTTCTCGGAAGTGCTTCCCTTGAATTACTTATTATAAATGTTTACGGTGAACGCTCTGAGGGTTCGTCTCCTCTCAACCTTCTTAAGTATAAGCCTTTGGGTCAACAACGGCTATTAAATATAATAGCTTATAAACACTTATATAAACGATTTAACTTTGAATAAATTTAATATAATAATAAGGTATCCTTTTATGTGGATATCGAAACCAAACGATTACTAGATGGCAGCTAGAGGGTTATTTTTATACAATACTGTGGAGTGGCAGCCTAATGATTTCGATTTGTTATCCCCATAATTTTTTTAGCGGAGAGCTCGATAATTGTATACAGTTTATCATATCTATTAAAGATGATATTTTGCAACCGATCTGCATCAATGAAGTTTCGTTTTCGGATACTTACATAAAAAAAATCACTTACTAGAACCACAAATTGAAAAAAAAAGAAATTAAGGTCATCCTCAAATACGCAATATGACAAGAGAATGTTCTGATCCTTCCGTAAAAACCTTATATCTTCTGTGAGCCATTGAAACTAAAGTTAAGGATCTTATCATGATATTAGTGATATATTATTCACTAGCTACGTCCTGCGGTAACTTTCACGGTATTTTTCATAAACTAATGTATCCTAAAGTACTACTTATTACATTAGCTGTCGATTCGCCACTGAAAGTCCCGTCAAAATCGGTTCAGCCGTTCCAGATATTAGCTTGAACAAATAGTATGTCTAATTAATACATTTTGTAAATTAAAAAAAAGTTATTGTTTTGTAAATTTAACAAAAATTGTACAAAACGTTATTTTGGTTACATATAACAAAATAATCATTCTACGTAGTAACTTCTAGTAGTATATACCGTATATAAATTCTTAATATGCATGTAGTCAAAAACGGTTATTTTAATATTACAAGCAATCACTCCAATTTTATTTATTTGCACAATCAAAGATTAAATAGAATCACTAAAAGCAAGTACAAAAAAGCCACAAAGCATTTAATAAACAAATACTTAATCATTCCTTTAACATTTTCAACGAGCACAAATTCGTTCTTGTGAAAGCCTTGTGTGTTGTCTTGTTTGTATGTGACCTTTTTAAGGTTTGCGAACGCACCCGTTTTGACATTTATCTTATTAAGGCGCCAAGGTGACTAAGTCGCCTGAATGACATAATTTAATTGGTCTGTTTTTTTCTCGGTTAGCCGACTGCTTGACACTTCAACCTTGCCGCTTGTGTTCGTTTTTTTTGGGACGGTCACGTTGAATTACTTGCGATGCACCTTTTGTATTTTATTGCGTAACTTATATGTTTTGTTTTTTTCCTTGGGTATTTGATTTAATGTAAATTATAGACGGTCACGTCTCGAATTTATTACTCGGGTTATTGGTGATTTAGTATGATTTATTAGCCTCCTACGTTGACACTATGTTTTATTGCGAATTTTTGTTTTATATTTTTAAATACATAATGACGTAATGTATTGCTTCTGTTATTTTGTTTCGGTATAAGATTTGATTTACTGTATTTAAAATTTAAAAAAAAAAATTCTGAAACATAACAAAGTTATCTAAAACTCCAGCAAGCTTATTTAATGGAATACTATTGAAGTGAAAGCAGAAGGTAGTGACCATCTCCATCCAAGAGCTTAGATCTTACGATGGAAGCCATCACGTCCTGTTTCTGGCTACTCAGTAGGCTGTAGACTGACTGGTCAAACTAAAGCGTCGGGTTGCAGCCTCACGCTTTGACATCAGCCAGTAACGAATAGCTTCTCAACGTTTCTGCAAAGTTTCCGAAATCGTTCGAAATCCATCCAATGTGTAACGGTTATAGAATCTACTTAAATGTTTAAATGTTAAATGTGTTCACTTAACGATCCCTCGCGCAAGTCGCGACAGGTCCCCGCCTGACGCATGCGCCAAATTTAACCTGAACTCCGCGGGGTTTGGATCCGCTATATCTGTTACAAATGGGTTTTATGTTTATTTTACCTCCTCCCCAATGCTGGTGACGAACGTCGTATAAATAGCTCAAGTGTTTACCGTACGGCTGCTAAATTAAATTCTAACGGCACACACATGCGCAGACCACTTTATTATTTAATATGTACATAAATGAGTCAAACAAAAGTCCATTTATTATTGTTCTATCTATATATTTAACAGATTGCACATAGATGAACATTTGTTGATTACCACACTCTTTTCGTTCGACAAGATTTATAAAGCTATAAAAATTTCATGTGACAAGAAATAAAACTATTAATTTTTTTTATCCCAATTGTCAACACGACTGCGTTAGTGAAAATAATGGTATAAAACAATTATAAACGTATATTTAAAACCAATTAAAATAATTTTACTTAACTAAAATAAATATTTTATATAATGTTAATTTCGTTTTAACAAAAAAGTAAAAAATAAACTCGGGGTTTATTATTTATATTATATATATATTTGCGGTAATTATTAATTAACATAACAGGAAGTAAGTGCATGCATGCAGAGAGCATTCGTCTCTCTGCGTGCACGACTGCACTCATTTAAATAATAGACTAGAAACAGTGTACAACTTCCCTCTAACATTGTTTCAAACTCATGCTATCCTGGTATAAGATGGACGCTTTCTATTCTCTTCGCAATTAAAGTTTTAGTGCGTCTAATTAAACAGTTTGATACAGACGTGTAAATTAACTTTGGAATATATATTTAGTTCAATGGTTTTTCATGTTGAAGTAAAAAATCTTTGCATCAAGTGAAAAAATCGCAAGCTAGGTGCGTCTTATGATCGCTTGAAGTCGCTTCTAATTTCGACCAAGTTGAACCCTCAAACAATGATGTATAGGTCTGAATGAAGCTTAAGAAGTGTGCCAGAGTCGTAATTTTTCTTATATTTTCTAAGCGTGTGCTTGACGTCGATGCCACCTGATGTTAAGTGAAAATGCAGTCTTCTACGATAAGGTGCACTAGGTTTGTAAACACCTGCTATTTATCTTATCCTATATTTGTGCTCTATGGATGGTGGTAGGCTCGTCTTTTTCACGATTAGAACTAATAAATTAGGAGTTATTGCCACCATGGGAATTAAAAAAAAAGATGCAAGAGATTTTTTGTACGCAATAACGTAAAACATCGGTCGGTGGCCGTAAACAATAGGATCACAGTCCCGCATATAGATCCCTGTTTAATTTTATACTTTACGTCAGACTCAAGGTCTTATAGGACGCTGAAGGACGCTTGGAATCCCCATTAAGGTCAGCTGCTATGTGAAATTGACCTTCAACGATTTACAACAATTTACTTGGCTTTAAAAATACTCGCTGTCTTTTAACTGAACACAACTTACCCTAAAATGCATTCATGTAGTTTTAACCCTAGCGAGGTAGACAGAGATAACAATGCGCCGTATTTGTGAGAAGTGACCTCAAATTA
Source organism: Meandrusa payeni (assembly GCA_029286785.1). NCBI lineage: Eukaryota > Metazoa > Arthropoda > Insecta > Lepidoptera > Papilionidae > Meandrusa > Meandrusa payeni. The sequence goes on along the minus strand of JAGSMX010000003.1, from coordinate 4,256,391 downwards.
TAGCAAGCGATTTTTAGTACAATCCGGCTGAGTTAAAACTTGGTAGCATAAGATCGTAAAGTCAATCAAAAAGAACGCTAAGATATCAGTCACTAGGATATAATTTTTTTAACTGACTTTAAAAAAGGCCGAGGTTCTCACTTCGTACAAACATTAAAAAAATAGGCTTTATTTTTTTTAATGTTTGTGCACTTATAGCGCCGTAATTTTTGACTCATTATGAATTTTTATTTTGTTTAAATAGGTTTTTTTTAAATTATTTCAATTAGATCATGATCATGTCCTCACCAATTTCAATTTCAACGAAAAAAAAATTGGTCGTCCCACTGGAGCGACTTCTTTTATTGCTCGCATCATTGACCAGCACTGGCAGAATACTGATGTGAATGTATATGTACATTAAACTTCTGCGTTTCGTCCAGCAAGTGAGTTGTCGACTGACTTAATTCACGAGAGGCCTTTATGGCATTTTGTGTACATACAGCTAAAAGTAATTAAACGAAATTAATAGATCTATTAGCATAATTAAAAAGTATATTAAAATTATAGAACACATTGATTATTCATTTATACATATGCATACATTATATACTTAAAAAAAGAAAAATGAGTCATTATTATATATACATATATCTAAATTGTGTAAATATAATAAGGTGTAGAAAAGTTGATAGAAAATGAATGAACAGATTTAAAAGAAATATGACCCAAAAAGTCTCATCTCCATTAAAGGGTAAAAAAGGATCCCAAACTAATAAAAAAATCTTCATAAAAGGCCGGCACCTTATCTGGTGATACGAGCAATCACTCTTCTTTCCATAGAAGGAGCCTATAAATAAACTTACAATATTTAAAAATAGCACTTTAATTTACTACCATAAAGAAAACATCTGCTGGTTACATCAAAAGTACCAACAACCTGTACGTCAAATTTTCACGTCATAGAAATTGTTTGCAAAGGTTTACGATTTTGACAAAACAAAAGACGCAAAATTTACATGAACACAAAGAGAATCGACTGTTGTCGAGCAGCGACCCATAACAGCTCGGAGGCGATACGCAGTAACTTCGTTAGTCTCACAACAAAAGACCTCAAGCATGTCCATAATATCCTTTACTTATACAATTTCGTTTCAACTCGCGTTCGTATTAACAGATCAAGATAAACAGACGACCTCAAATACGTTGTTTCACTTGAATCTTGTCAATATAAATTGAACGTCCTCTTTATTTCCCTTCAGATATTTATGTCATACTTTTATGTCTGTAATCTTGTGAATGTCTATGTAAATATTAGTAGATTTACTACGTGTTTAATCTTATTTGAAAACGTTACAATGAAATATTAAGCAACTTATTGCAATTAATATAAATGACACGTAACGGTTGAAATATGATGATTGTTTTCTTTGTTTATTTTTAAAAAAGATTTTCTTTCTTTTTTAACTAAAATTTTATGAAGCTATGACTGCCACAAAATTTGGCGATTACGAGGTCAAATTCCACCAATCGAGAACAATGATTGTTGCATAAAATAATTATGAATTATTTTATGCTGCACAAACAAAAGCCGATGCTTGAGAGCCCATATTTAGAAAGGTCATTACAAGTATATCGTTACGACGTAGTTTTAATAAGCATAACAAGAGCCCCTCTTATGTTATCTGTTATTATGGGTAGTAGTACCCAGATTAAGATTCCTATACATTCTCCGTTCTATTTGTTTTATAATACAAAATCAATTCTTCCGATTGTTGGTGGTTCTTGATGGTTGGTGTTCCATGACTGTACGTTTCTCGCGTAACTTTCTTCAATTCACTGTTAATCTGTGGAATCAACTGTCACCACCGATGTTTCCTAACCTATGCGATTTTGAACATTCAAGAAACGAGCGTATTACTCCTTTCTCAAAGGCCGTAACTGCGGCTCCTCCGGTGTTGTAGATGCTGAAAATGTAGAAGCTAGTTTGGCCCTTTTCCTATAAAAAGATCAACTAATTTATTATTATCTTAATTTTAAAACTGTTTATGAATCAACTTAACCAGCTAATCGAGCATTCACAACAAATAATTTTCATAACCCCTAGAAATTTTGTTTGGCAAGCTAAAGTAAATTGAGCGCATTAAGGTACCATTCAACAATTTTAATACAGCACTACGCAAATCCTGCAAAATAATACGATTAAGCGCAACGTTGGGTTCCAAATCGGCAAAAGGGGTTCAAATTACCGCACGAGTAATTTGTCTGGTTCACCGACCCCTTTTCGGATACTCGTATAGTCTCCCCACTCAGATCCTATAAACAATTCAGCTCCAAATGTACGATGCGACAATAGACAGCATTATGAATGCTGGAGATTTATTAGTACCTACTTTAGAAATAATTGTTAATGTATAACTTAACAAACATCCTACCCAATCTAGAATATATCTGGTCTAATTTCTTGTTTTTTTATCAATACTGCCTTGTATTGGATAATTTTTATATAGATTGGATAATACTCGTTTGTTAATAAAATACATACATTTCATGTCAAATAGAAATTATTAAATGCTAATAATTTTTTTTCACTCGTATTATTAACATTCTTGCAAGTCAATAGTCGAATTGTGGATTCGAACCCACGACCTTATATTTCGCAGACTGTATCCTTCATTATTTCATCTTCTCTTCTTTCTATACTTCATTTGTTGACGCTTCAATAAATTTTAAGTTACTTGGTTTGTCTCTGTCACCATTCGTATATTTATATGTTTGGTGACTTATGTTATTAATAGCGCTAATGAATCAACATTGATATACGTGAATACTTGCCTATATAATAATTCTGGTTAACAAAGATATAACAGGATATGACAATGAACGATTTTAATATATCAGTGGCGCTTCTAAAACGAAATTACTTACACGTTACTCGTAATATCGCCTAACATTCACTGTTATGTTTCAGCGAAGTAGTTTCATTTGGAGCAACGCCAAACATAATTATCCTTTCTAATAAATTATCTCATATATTATAATTTTCGTCATGCATAGCTTTGTACGCGAAATAACTATCTTTGTATCTAAATATGAAGGAAGTCTTTAAAAAGTTAATGCACAATTAGTTACATCGTGTTGAAAAACTTACATCATTGAAATTTACGCTGTAAAAAATGTGTTTTTCCTACATAATAAGCTACGTAGCTGTTAGCTATTTGTTACCTGTAGTAATTTGTCAATTTCTTAATGCACGTGTTCACAACGGCCGAGTGTTCCATTCACCTCTGGGAATCGATTGAATCTTTTCTTATTATCACCAATTTTTTTTCTAATGGGCTTTGAAGTTTGTCTCAACCGCTTTAATCACGGCTATTTGACTTCAAATTAAATACTTTTTAAACGTTCCAAGTAATTTGAATTGTTCGGCTTTCTATGTATGAAACAACCATGTGATGAAGTTTACGCACAGTAATTGGACCTCGTTCAAGTATGGGATCTAATAAACTCGATTGTAAAACGAGTGTGATTGCTATCGCTGACTACCCCACTAGGTTTAAATGGTTGTTGGAGTTTATTTATATTCATTATATATATTTTGTAAATCTTACAAAGATTTTATATAAAGACTATATTTATTACATTATCAATTTCATGTATGAGGCTACGTACATTATTCAAATCAATGCATTGTTTTTGTAAAAGTCACACCCAGCAATTTCATTTGAACATCTCTGCGAGTAGAATAGATAATTTCAAGCTTAATTTAATTTGAGTTTTTATGCATTCAACTGATAAAATCTCGTGTATTTTGTCCCTAACAATATTTTATATTCGTTGTGCACAGTCTGCATTTTACAACACAATTTACAAACCCACATAGAGTATCCACAGATTTGTACATATTCAATATTATTTTACCAAATAACTTTCTTTTAATTGACTTGTTAAGTAGTTGAAATATAGCAATGGATGAGAGCACTGATTTAGATACAGGTGTAATTCCTAGTTCAGGAGTCTTGGACTTGGAAATTTGAATAAAGTTATTGTTCTTCTTTACTTTTCCCGGTCTTCGGCAACCTCCTTTGTGAGACTCTCAATAATCCGCCTTCACAACGTCCAGCCAGCAATTCTTGGGTCTACCGTTGGATCTTGGACTTTGTACATTTAGGACTAACCGACTGATTCCGACGTAGTTAGGAGTCATGCAGTCTAAGTGGTCAAAAAATTGCAAACTACTTTCCTACAGTTTGTCTGCTACGTCGCGGTCTCGAAGGCGATCTAATCACGTATTCATCAGTGCATCTTCATCTCATTATTGAGTTATTATTATTTACTAACATATTCCTATTGATTTATCAACAACCTGATTGCAATGTCACTGTTAGATATATACATATATTACTGTGGCAGATCAAGGCTGATTATGTATTGACAATGAACAAACAACATTTACATTTCGTTCCGTGATAAGCATTTGATATAAAATGATTTTAATTTGAGATCTTTTTGAAATTTATAATATATAATATGAACTCCACACATTGTGTTTATTGCAAAAAATTAAAAGATCTTATAGTAAGTAGCTCTTGTGAAATTTAAAGTTAAGAAACATCGTGTAAAACATGATACAAAACTTTATTATGATTCCATTTTGCTATGCTTTGTATGTCAATAAATTTTTAGTAATATATCTAAAGTAATTTCAAAATAATTCGCGAGACCAAATAATAATAAAATGCTTTGTTAACGTACAAATCACCAACACCGATCGATCAAAAGACAGTTACAATTGAAGCGGCGATAGTCTCGAGCTGTAATCGGTAAAGTTTGCAACAACAGCGGCCGACTTTCCACCTCTATCAGGCGAGTTAGTTAATGCGACTTCCCGTGTAGATACGGATATCGATCGCGACAAGTGCGGGATGCCGGGGCTCGTCTGGCGCGCCCGTACAACCCGGCCCATCCCCCTTCCACGTGGAGAGGGCTCGTTCCATTCCGCCAGTCACTATTTACTTTGTTCCTGTTTTGTTTTGAAGGTTAATTTTTGCTTCGATACGTTGTTTTGTGTTTGGTAATTTTGTTCAATGTTCAGCATTTATTGCTCCGATGTATTTAACCGATTTCAAATAAGTACGAGGTTTCATCATTTCTTCTTGTATGTTTGTGCGTTCATAACGTTTATGAAACAGTGATTTATGAAGCGAATTTGGAAACTTTCCTTTTGTTTAAAGGGTTTTGTTAGTTGGGTTCTGACTACCTTCTACCAGGGAACGCGTGAAGTCGTGTCAAAATGTATATTGCTGGTAGGTTTCTGATAATGTGTGAAGCGTTAATATCCTAATCAGGATACGGTCTGCGACTCGTAAGGTCGTGGGTTCGAATACACCATTTGATTATTGACGTGGCGTGGTGGCGGTGACTATTCTTCTATCACAAGCCTAAGCTTATTTGGAATGGTTGACAAGAATGTTAGTAATATTTGTGAAAATATGATTATGATACTTCGTAAATATAAGAACGTTTGGATGAAGAGGCACGGTCCTTGTGCTTATGTTGAACTATCTGCGAAGATTTTAGTCATGAAATCGGGTTTCTTTCAGGTGGCCGCATACCCTGGATTTGTTATTACGTTTTATATGTATATAGCTTGCGTTTTGTTAAAATATTAAGGACCTCCAACCTTATTGCTCACCATTTGCAAAATACTATTTGGTTTGCTGTTCTATCCGTGTGTATAAAGAATGATTTAAAAATATTAGAGTGACTTATAAATCCCTCGCGTCGTCTTCAAAATCCCAATGCAGACGATGACCTTGCGTGTACGGAAATTGCAATAGATGGTATATGGGTGCGAGTGTGAAGTTTAATTAATTATGCAGGTTGTCTGGTTGTGGCGGCTGTGCTGGAAGCGAGGCGGGAGGTTGGGGGAGGGGGTAACGCGGAAAGAGGGGCCCCTCCCTCGCCCTGGGCCCAGTGTGCGCCATTCTCCCGCGCCGACACCACTACGCTCTGTTATTCGTTACTTCGAACGGCTTACGGAACGCATCTTGCCTTTCACCGCAACAACGTCACATGTTTTTTTTTCAAATTTCGAATGTACCGCGTGACGTCGTGAAGTGATTTTGGTGATTTGTGGCCATTGTGGACCGTGGGGAGGCGGACGCCATTCGCAGCGGTACCTCATTTACATGATTCATTGCTGTTGAATACCGGTTAGCGTTGGTCATTGACATTTATGATGTAGTGTACACGTTGGCATAACAGTTCCACTTAAGGAAATTAGTTAAAGCTCCTTACATGTTATTTGAATTATTCATTTCAAGTAATGAATTATTCAAATAATAAACATAGTTTCTAATAAAACATATTGACAGCTGAACTACTATATAACTATACGACAGGAATTTACCTTTAATTTTTTATTAGTTCCACTGAGTTATCCACTTGTATATTACCTAATTGGAGGTTGCATACCGTTTACCTGTTTAACATAATGCTTTAACCTAATCCGCAAGAGTGAGCACGCTTCCGAAAGCTAATTAGCATATAATAGCATAAGGACGGACGTCTAATACCCACAAGCCTATATAAACATGCACACATGCACTAGCGTGCAACTATGTAGCCGCTTGCAGCGCATACAAAGTAGCCACAGATAGCCACACCCCGATAAGAGCACCATCTCTTTCCCTCTTACGTATACATAACATATACTCTCTCGCGGTTTGACTAGACTGCTGATCCGCCGATTTATGTTACTTTCAAATGATAACGTTCACATGTCCGTGAGAAGCCGGAATTGGATCAACCGCACGCATCATTCCGATGCACGCGTAATGTCCGCCATGTTGTTATAACTATCACATCGCCTTGGAAGGAAATGGCTCGTTGGACTTTCGGTACGTTGTTTGCTTTTCTTTTCTAACTTCTTTGTTCGTCATGGTGCCTTTGTTCAATTATGAAGCGACCGCCGAGGAGACGGTATTTACAAACATTTATTCGTGATTGGAATCTTTGTGTTGCTTTATTTTCTTAAAAGCGATTTCGCTACTCAAGTTTTTATTGAACGCGACACTCCTTTCCGTTGTTGTTTTACCTGTAGGTGTTGCTGTTTCGATGTTTTAGTTCGAGTGACGTATAGAAATATTTCCGTGAAAGGCAATAGCGCTCTAAATGTGGAGCTAAATGCCTTTGTAGACGTAACAGCGTAAAGGCGGGCGTGCTTAAAACGCATTCACAACCCACGAACGCCCACCCGCCGTATGTTGGTGTTACTCGTATAAATCTCACCTGACAACTTCGGACTCGAAAGTGCACGGATCAATTCGTCTCAATCAAGGGGATTTTAAAGGAAACGTGTGTTTTTGCAGTTCACAGACACTATTTTATGTTCTTTGACATTTGGCAAACGTAATAAACCCTGCATAAAGATTGCTAATCTACAAATTTTATCGAGCGTGAGAGCTGAAGAAAAAGTTTCGAGAACCGGTCGAGGCGTCGTTGTCCTGATATATGATAATCGTCGGTTGCATTCGAGATGTGCTATTATGTTAATCATTTCTTTTACATAGCTGACGTCATTGATGATCGGGGTTTGTGAAACTTGCTTTCATAACGATAATCGTAACCATTTCCTTTATTACTTTTAACCTTGCTTCTAAGCTAATTATTTGTGTTGGTGTTGATATAAAATTTCATTCTCAAACATTAAAATGCGACGCGGCTAATGTAATTTACGTCGCAAGTAGCAGTTCAACTCTTCTTTATTATTTTGACCCACATTCTGTCTCCGCGCTCACGTACATTAATTACCTATTTCTTTGAGATACGGTGACTGTACTAGAGGCTCATTTAGTGTATTTGGAATGGATCCAACTTTCAGATTGTATCATTTTGAATCAATAGCTTTTACTTTAACATCCGAAATCAAAAATATTTGCATAACGTAGTATCCATGTTGCTTATAATAAGTTAATATGTCATATTAGAATCAAGGGTTAAAAAGAAAAGCAATGATAGCAGAGTCGATAAGCGGTTCGATTTACAATCAGAAGGTCGCGAATTCAAATCCCAATCGACTTTACCTAATGAATTACCATTTTTTAGTTTTTATATACAAATAATCAGTTTCTATTTGTACATAACTCACCTTCTGTTACTTATGGGACCTAATAATATGGTAAAAAGCGGATAGATAAAAGCTGTTTCTGTCTACCCTGCTAGGGTTTAAAGTGTTGCTCGCCATAGGAGTATAGCCTATAATGTACCACAAAAGATACGCTAATATTTATGTGGCAGTGTTTTCAACACGAGAAATAGATAATCAATGAATGTGAGACCTTATATTAGTTTTTGATTACAATCTGTAAAGGTAATAATATATAAATATTATATGTAATAACTGGACACGTTGTCTAGTCTTTTACTAAATCATCTTTCCTCGGACATAAGCCTCCGCTAAATATTTCCATTCAGATCTGTTTTGAGCTTTAGTGATCCATAAGGGCCCTGCAATCTTTTTGATGTCATCGTACAATCTTTTTAGTTGCCTCCCTTGTTTTCTTTTGTCTTGGCGCGGGTACCATTCTGTGATCAATGTAGTCCATTTGTCGTTTTTGTCTCTCATCACATGTACCGACCAACGCCATTTTAGTCGTTATAACATCATTAAAATTAGTCTTTCTCTATGTTTAAATTTCGCTACTAAACTAATTGGGTATATATTAATTTACTTCGCAGGAACTATTGCATAGAGCACTAAATAACTACATAAGCCATTTATGGTTAATCAGTAGCTATATTTAAGCTTTAATCTTGTTAGAACCGAGCTGAGGCTTAGGGTGTGGACTAGGAATACCGGTTTGTGTGCTGAGGGCAGGGAGGGGCGCCGGTCCGACGAGTCGTGTTGCACTCTTTGCCCTCCGGCACTCCGGCCCTAGATTGAGATAAATGTACGGGGAACATGTCGGCCGTACGAACAGGCCATGTTACTACCTGAGGCGGTTAGTCTTGTACCTTTGCCGGGGCTTGAGAAAGTTTTCGAGAAATTGCAAACATGACCATGTTTGATACTTATCGAAATGGTTTTGAATGATGAACGGAATAAATATAATATATGTATGTATATTAATAAGTATGCAAGAGAAATGAGAAATAAAATCATAATCCTTTATGTTTAAATATTTTTAGAAAAATAAACAAGATTCGAAGTATTTTTTTTATCGTTATAGTCTGTAAAAAGAAATAGACAAACCACATTATTATAATAATATTTATTACTCATATTAATATTTCTTTAAAACATATCATATTTTCGAGCTAACTGCCGTTAATAGCTTCACTGTTTTCTGTTAATAAGCTTTTCATGTCAATATATAATCTATCTCACAATCACACGAGAAATCTTTACCTTTTGTATATTATGTGAAAGTTGCCAAGAATGTAGGTTGTATGTTAAACGGCGATTGTATTTGTAATATGTACTATATAAGAGTAAACGGGTAACAAGCAGGCAAAGGTCAGCCGAGACGTGGAGCCGCTTGCGTAATGACTTGCAAGATATACCGTTTGCATTATGTAATTTGTAAATGCCCATGATGTACTTACCCAAGTCCGCTAAACGGTTATTAATGCGAGTCTTTTTTCTTGTCTTTAAATTTGTATATAGCAAATATATTTTATTGATTACCATGTTCATTGTGTCAATTTTGAAAATTATTTACTCAGACGTAGATATTTTATTTGCGATAACAGAAAATATATAACGCTTTATGTTAGTACAAAGTTCACAAATTGAATTCTCTGAAGTACGCTTATGTTTGGAATGAAGGGAATATTACAAAGGCTCTTACAATAGAAACGTTGGCAGGTAGAATATTCCACACTACATTAAAAGGCGCGGCGGACGTCAACCCTGAAGGTAAACGAAAATAAATCACCCTGTGTACTCAATGGGCCGTTCACCCGACATCAAGCATCCTGTATACCTATAATATGGAGTTCGTGACGAATTTATGCGTCGGGGTGAGGGCATTTGCGAGTTTAACTCGCGTCGGGGGATACGTTTATTTTGATTATTGGGTTATTGTCATTTTTAATAAATGATTGTAGCTAAGTTTACTGGGTCAATTGACTGTTGTATATTTCATAGTTTGAAAGGTTAGCTCTTTTGCACCTTTTGTATGCGTATTTTATATAAATTCTGATTATTAATGATGTTAATAATTTTTGCATCATGAATTTCTGTCGTCTATTTTTCTGCTTATACCTGCATTCTTGTCACAAAATCTTTTGGGTTAATCTTTTAATATATCACACTTCATCTTGTTATTCAACGTGATACTTAGGTGCTGAAGACCTTACTTCATAGGATCATTTCTTTAGTAAGTTCTTCACGAGATACTTACGTACTGATTTAAAGTACATCTAAAAGAATCTCTAGAAACGAAGGAAGAAAAAATGGAATTATTTTAAATAACACATTTTAACAAAATAAATCTACATTAACTAATTGCAAATATACAAAAAAGTAGTTCGGAAATAACAAATTAGGCAAGTCTTCAAATGTCGATGTAATTGTGTGCCGCACGTGTTCCACGTGGCCGACCGAAATTAACGCAAGATCTCCTTCGTAGAGGCGCTTAGAAGGCTTTATCCGGTCATCGGTATATCTAATGATGATGAACTTTTTATGACTTATATTAAAAAAAACTTTTTGTGTAAAGTAGATCTTTAGAAAAAATTGAATATTTTAATAATGACTTAAGAAATATAAAAAAAACTCTCACGTTTTGAGCTCTAGTGGGGTGTAGAGAAAAATGTTTTAATATCCGCACACCACTTTTTTTCACACACCACAATTCACCAACCTTATTTAGTCCCATTTGTGACAGTCATACATTCATCGGGCACAATTTTAAGCAAGTGTTTTTTTTTGTACTTAAAAATGAACGAAAAAATGGAAGTTCATACAATAATCCCATTGGTATAAATTAACAAATAACATAAAATAAAACAATTATTTCGAACGCTTATTAATTACATGTGTCTTTTTTTTCGATAATATAGCGCCAGTGATCAGAGAGATGAACTACATAGTTAATAGCGACGCTATCGACCGCCGTGTATATGTCGCACTTCCGTTATATATTTTCGTTACGGTTTTAGTCTCACATTTATTTTAGTTCGATCGCGCAGCACAACCCCCATACCGTCCGTTGTAATTTCGATTCCACTAACAGCAACGTCCACCAACACGACCTATGAACGGCCGATGGAAATATAAGACTACCAGAGTTTGAGCCTCCTCACACAGCGAGCCAACTCATTGTGCATATCAAAGGCCCCGATACTGCACGATGGTGTTTACACTGGTCAGCCTGCTTTGACGTTGTTCGTTGCTTTGTAATAACTTTGTGGTTAATGCATATGTCTGCATTGCAGTTACTCCGCTACATTAACTATAAATAGATTTGTTGCCTAACCGTAAGGTATAAATTAAAAAAACTTCTATAAATAATATTTATAAAAATAACTCTCGTAGACAGGAACAGGTTTCCTTCGCCTGAACCTTAGAGAGACAGCAATCGCTGTTCTCTTTGTATAAACGTGAATGATATTATTTACGACAATATATTTTATAACATTTGTATTAACTTTTGGTATGTAGTTATTTATGACATTTTGTTCAAACTTTCAACGTAACATATTATATAAAAACTATTTTTTTTTATATGAAAAGTGGCAAACGAGCATACGGCTCACCTGATCTTAAGTGATCACCGTCGCCCATGAACATCCACAGCACCAGAGGAGCTGTAGGTGCGTTGCCGACCTTTGAGATAGGAATAGGCTCGTTTCTTGAAGGTCCCTAAATCGTAAACGTTCGGAAACACCGCTGGCGACAGTTGATTCCACAAGTTGACAGTGCGTGGGAGAAAGTTACGCGAAAAACGGTGCTTCTGTCGGTATATCGCACGTAGTTGATTTATTACGTTAGGTAAATAGACGATAAAGGTAGGGGACTCAAATCACCTCCTTGAGTGACACAAAGGTTTACCTTGATGTCTTTGAAAGAGAAAATTTGAAGCAATAATTTGTTTTTAATTTCCTTTATTTGGAACATTATTTTATTTGAAATATTATTAACAGCAATGAATAATATTTGTATCTATTGATGTTAGTTTACTTACACACTACAAATGCACACACGTGTTATCTAGTGGGTTAGCACAGACCGCGGACTAAGGTAATACATTTCATAAAATAAAAAATGGTTATTTATTGAACCAATTTCAATACATAATTTTTTTTAAGGTTAGCTGTAAGAAAATGCTAAATAGCATTGATTTGGCCGTTGCACATGTTAAGTTAAAGTTTTTCTATCCTACCTAGATATTTCTGTTAATGTACTACCAACACGAAATTGTTTTGCTTCTTGATCGCCTATTCTTCTTTTTAAACCTTTCCGAATTTATTAGGTTAATTTTGAAGTAATCTAGATTTAGACACCTCACACAGATATGGCAGATATCTCGCTCACCTAGTTTCAGAGCAAGTATTTCTGTCACGTGCTGTCACTATACTGCGGGTTACTTGACATTTAGGTCAATGTAAGTCTATAGCTAATACAGATTTCCTTTAATTTATTGCCTCTGTACCCTTATGTGAGTGTGAAGTCATAATTATGCGTGCTGTATTTGTAAATTTAATTATATTCTTCTTTTATAACGTTCAAAGTTATAACTTCAATTGTTTTCCTATCTTAATACATAAATAAACACTCGAGCTAACTTTACTAAACGGTTGCTATTTTTCAGTGAGTTTATGAATTTTCCTTAAACGATGATTATGATTAGAACTTGATTTGTAGCGATGGTTATGGTTTTGTGCAAGCATAACCGTGGCCTACTTTGTTGTAACATTGCGTAGGTCAGTCAAGAGTGGCGTGTGGACGCACTTTCTCCATAATACCACATTTCACTTTCACTAAACGACCGGATTCCAATATATTTTATAACCATTTGCTTTGACATTTGAATTGTTACATATTCGTCAATTCATCGTTATCTTACTACTAACTTTAATTATTATTTTAATACTTATAAAAAATAAGCTCCCACGTCCTTTTAAAACTAGCGGCGTAGACAGAGACAGCTTTCGCTGTCCACCAACTTTATTAAGTCCCATACGTGACAGGTATCCCATCACCATACTCCGAGCACAAACTCTTAGCAAGTGATTTTTTGTACTTGTTAATAATTTATAACTGTATGTAAATAGTATTTAAAGCAGTATCATTTCTATATTATATACTGTTAATAAAGAAACATGTGTGAAAGATATAGCAATAAACGATATTTTGTTTTTCATTCACTTTTACGTTATATAGGTAACAATGACAAAATTGGTTCTAATGCTTTGAAAATTCAAATCAAAAATTAATTGTGTTTGAATTTTCATATTTAGTTACGTAATTGTGCTTTCTAGAATTATATTATGTGAAAAGTGGAATAAAGAAAGAATGTAACACAATAAATTGACCCTTCAGTGACCAAACTTTTATTATCGAAGTTTTGTTACGAAGTTCAGGTGCCTATATTCTCTCTCTTCCTCCACATTCATGCTCGTTGTCTTTAAAAGTACTTATTCCATAATTAATAGGAATTAATATCTCAAATAACATACATTCTTCTTTATTACTTCTAGAAGTTCACTTGTTGATTCGGATCCCAAGGTCTAATACCAATAAAATTAACATAGGATCTTATTAAAGGCAAAAATCATTACATTTTCATTGAGACAATTACAAAATTGGTTCTCAAGGTGATTTTTTTTTGTGTCGAACTACACAAATTAGCTAGAGACTTTTACTGCTTCACCGGATTGAAAGGCGCTTAGCATTGTCGCACCTATCTCTAGTTAAATGATTTGCGGTATGAGTACAGACGAATTAAAACCTCGTCCTTTTTTGAAGTTAAAAATGACTGGTTCCTTTCGTTATTGAACGTAACTTATGTGTTAACTTCATGCGCCATAACAAACGATCCTTTGTCCAAGATTTACAATCTCGTATCTATTATATAACAGACTGTCTTTCTATGTTTATGTTATTTAATGGAAAAACTCGACGTACGTGAATGCAATTACATTAAATCTTAACTATACAGTGATTCATTCTAACTAAACAAACAGCTGCTAGTGAGGCAAGTAAACAAACATAGCAAGTAACTCACTTACGTTTGCCTTTGTGCTATTCAAATTAATTAATGTTTCAAAAGTTATCATTAATGTTTTAAAACTTTCTGTTCGTACTAAATTATCCTGTTTTTGTTTAATGTTTCGATTACTATAATATGTCTTATCCCATTTTCACGTTATTTGTAACCGCGATATGCCAGAGCATGAATTTCGTTTTATTTACACATAATAGGGTCGGGTCAAAGAATTCAGACACTACACAATCGATTTTTGCGACGAAATACGGAGCACCGTGGTTACCGGAGTGTCGTTACGTCTTCCGGCGCCCGAGACACATGCAAGAAGACCAGGACGATAAGACGATCAAGCTAGATCTAAAAACAGCATTCCATCGCGCTCATCAACTTATTGGCGTTATCGCTTTACAGGCAATTCTCCCGTAGTCAATGTTAGGAGCGCTGGAGTTACTTCGGCCACTTCTTTTTCCAACGCTTCCCGAAGTAGTATTTAGAGATAGCGATTTGAATGTCTTGATAGTTCTTGATGAAAAGTACACGCCGTGTCGTAGGGCTGCCACGGATAACAAATACAATGTGCACTTTAATAATCTCTGAAATAAATTCTCTGGTCCACGTAATCCGGGTGTTTGTCAATTTCCTGATGACGCAGCGCGATGTCACAGCATAATGTGTCTGCACATAAACAGTTCGGTCCCGACGATACCCATTCCACAAACTCGCAAACGGGAGAAGCCCACCCTCTTACTCCCGGAATTGCCCCATTTTTCACGTGCGCTTAGCGTGTCGTACGTCCGTCACCCTCTTCAATAACCCACGCCAGTTTCTTTCATGTTTTTCATTAAAAATTTCGTTTATCGTAATTTTGGGTCAGCTGTCAAATTATTATGAATAAGCAATTAGGTTTTAGATAATTGTTTGTTGTGTTTTTATTATATCGTTCTTTTATTTACCTTAATTCAGTTTAGTAAATGTACTTGTATTTTATGCAGACTGTTTTAATTGTTTTTAAATGCTCTCTATTATCTTGCCTGTCATGTATATATGTAGCAACTTTGTATATAGTGAAATCTTTTCCGAGTTTTTTACAACAATATCACAGTCTTGACTTACAATTCGGATCGATCGATTTGTGTATCGCGTTTCTTATTTCTTTGCCTTTATCTTCATAGGATTATCTTAAGAATCTCTTGTTATCTTATATTAAATTCCAATCTCTTCATGGCATTTGCTTTCATTCTTATCTTATATTGATGAGAAAATTGTATTAGGGATTATATAACCGGGTTTCTGTTATCTTTATAATTTAATTTGAGTAACAAAAATATATAAATATACTTGAACTGAACTATCAGATTGATGCAAAGCAATTGTCACTTAAAATTCAAATTGTTTTTTGTCCTCTTTGATCTTTGTGAGTTTTTTGTAACGCCTTTCTTTTTTGGTCCTTTCGTTTATATTAAAATTCAATTTTTGTCTTTATATTTGCACTAATTCTTATCTTAAATCGACAAGAAAGTTATTTTTATAAAAATAAATAAAAAAAGCGATGTTATACAATTACTTAATCATTATCAGTTATCAATTAGTATTACTGCGGTACCGAGTGTGGCATGCTATTCTGTCAAGTCAGCTCAATAAGCGCTTTCGGCCTGCGCTGCTGAGTCCGCGATAAGAATGCTCTCGGCAACACAACGGTGACTCAGCAATAATCGCTTTGAATCATGACTCAACTTAATTCGGACACAGGAACGTCCACAGTCAGCCGAAATAAGTGGATTACGTCTTCACAGCCGAATGATTCCATTTTAAAGAGCGGTCTGTCATGACTAGGAACGCTTACGGTACTATTAAATTTGTTCGCTTGTGAAATTCATTGTTATAGAGGAGCAATTGATTGTTCGAGACTGTTTTCGAAATTTTAAGATCTTTTTGGTTGCTATTTTTTTTATTTGATGCAGCAGTATATTAATAAAATTGTTGTATATATTAAAATTATCTTAACCAATGATAACAAAATTTAACATAAAACATGATTATTAAAAAAAAGTTTTCGCTTAAAAATTTCGGTTGAATTGCCGTTTTTCGTTTTTTTACCTATAAAAATTTGTGCTCGGCATGCTTATAGGCTCACCACCTGTCACATATGACTAGGTAGATCGTTAATAAGCTTTGTGGAAAGCGGCCAGCTGTCTCTTCTACCCCGCTAGGTCCATGTAATATATTTATCACGTCCTAAGGACGTGATAGATATATTACATTGCAAATTTACTTTTTTACACAGTTACAAAGTTACTTTCCATATAAAGTGTAAATTAATGTAAACTTTCGTTACAGAGAGTCGAGAGAGAGAGCAATAAGAGTCCAGCCACAACTGGAGGAAGAAAAAAGACAGCAGCAATAAGAAGTAACGGTCAAATCGCGTCTGTTGAACCGCCACAACCACCGCAAACAGGTAAATTAGTGCTTAACGATATAAGGAATATATAACTCTTTATTAAAAATAAATATTACTAAGCAAATACAGACGATGATACTAGAATAACATGCATATATTGCTCTAAAATATGTTCTTAATCTGCTTGTTCCATTTCGTAACATAGAAAACACGTATACAGAACCGTCACAAAAGCTCCCCTGGGATACATCCTGACTGATGCCGATGAAGCTGCAGTTCAAGGCATTCACATATATTCAGCGTTCCGTTAGTTGCCTTTGCATTGGTATGTTGCTCACACGTTTAATATTTTGTGATATGAAAAGGCAGAGATGTATTGTTGTTTTGAAATGCGCTAGTTGGTCTACAGACACTAATTTCTTTTTATTAATGTTCTGTTGTCGAATAATATTTTCTTGGCAGTTTCAATCCTAGATTCAATCCTAGGTTCAATCTGAGATTGCATGATGTCTGATTTGTCACCAAGCCAGGCATAAAGGTGATAGGTAATTTAACAAGTCATTATTTTTATACGGAAGATTCCGAAAACCGGACACATATTGGTAAAAGCCAGCTAAAATTTGACCCGCTGACCGTAAATATGTAAAAAAAGCTGTGTAGGATTTTTTTGCTTTCATGATTTTTTTATGTTTAATCTATTTTTATCTTTATGCTCTTTTTCTAATATCATAGTTGGCAATATCGTGACATTTGTGTGCAAGATAAAGATAGATACGGAATTAGAACATTAAATGTTGTTTTTCTAAAATTTATAAACGCAGCTTAGTCTTTTATTTCATTCTTCAAAATAAAGAAAGACCTTATTATAAATATAATATAATAATAGACGGCGTACGATTTAACCAATTTATTTTTATAATTTATTAAGCGATGCATAATATGTCTAACGTTACAACTATTACAATCTTAAAGTACAAGTAAAAAAATACAATCTTAAAGAATTCTTTGTTCCGTTGATGTCTTATAGCATTAGAGCTATTTTCTATCCTGTCAGTGCCAATCTGAATGCTATAATTGCTTTTATTTGGATTTTATTCGAACGTACAAGTCTCATTCGTCTTAAGCGTAAATATATCTATTTTATAGTTCCATAGCTATCCCAAACTGGCACCGGTCCAACACTGCATCCGTTTACACAGACCACTCGGTAAAATTCTTTCTGCAAACTTATCTATTAAAACAATGTTTATTTTCCCGTGTTCTATGTCTTTATATTACGCAAAATTAATTTGCGTTCTTTTTATAAATTAATAGACAATTGAAATAAATTAGGTCTTTCCTTGTTTTTACAAAAAACAAAAATCACCACCATTAGTATGTCTGTTCGACATTGCTGCAATAAATTAGAGCTTATGCGTTTCCTCGTATTTCTCTAATGGATGGTCCCACTTCAACTTCCCTGCAACCAAGATGGCTGTTATACATTGGCTATCGACTTATCCATATCTGATAATTATTTCCTCCAGGTCGTTAACAAGGTTAAACAACTAATTTACTAAATATTGTTGACTTTCTTTATCTAACTAAAGATTGAGGTCTAAATCTTCTATTTTCACATTATAAGCATTTAATTCGGTTTAAAAATGGGCAAGCCTTAAGTTCTGTAAAGTTAGGCTTAAAGCCTTAGTTTCGTCCGAAATATTTCAATTAAGCAAAGCTACCAACCTTGAGGGTAAAGTTGCGAGTATTAACTAAATGAACTTTGCGGCCGAGTTCAGGGATTTAAAATATATTGTTATAATACCTTTGATAAATTGAATAGTTACAAATTATTTCTTGCACACATACAATAAACGTTTTTCCTGTTGATGTTTACAGATATTAACGTTAAAAATCTATCAAAAGTAAACACTACACTATTCTAACAATGATCACAGAAAGTCAAGCGGAAATTTAACTGTTCTCGTATGTCAAGGCAAAGTTACCCGCTGAATGAAATATTGTGTCCACGATAAAAGCCGATAAAACGTGTTTTCATTTCGTGCGACGGCTGCATGTGACAGCATTGTGACACTAGAGGTTGGCTAAGCGCCCTACTGTGGACGGATTTGATACCCGGAGATAATACCCACGTATATTTCAAAAACCACAGTAGTTTGTGCTGCAAGCTGGTGGAACAAAATACATATGACCTTCAAAGTCGCTCATATTTTTGATTCTAACTTCAAATATTTCTCGAGGTTAAATACACCACAAAATAACGTAAAAATTTATTGTCTGTTGTTAATTGCGATGCATCTATTGTATTCTTTGAAAATGAATGATAATATTTTGTTTTCTACTTGTAAAATTATTTAAATTTATGTATTTCATTTCGTAAGCTTGTGACTGGAATATTTACATAATAAAAAAGTGTGTATTAGCATAATTTCTCAAAACGGGTCTTCGCCGTCTGTCTGTCCGGGGCTCTTTTTTGCTTTCTAGTCACTTTGTGCAGACTTTCGTGTCTTCATTAGATAAGTGACCTCTTTAATATGAATGAGTAGCATACAACTTATTTATATTTGAAAAAATTTATATTACCTATCATTATCATTGCAACATATATAGTTCCATTAACTATAAATTGGTTTAATATTTACTGAGCCTGTTGAGAACAAATATTGCGGAAATCGGTTGAATTTAGTCGATATTGTTGTTCATTGTTGAAAGTTTGGTCACTTTCGTTGTGCGCTCGGCGACCTGTCTTGCTAACGTTAGACCAACTTTGGACTATGAGAATAGCCGAGTTTCCAAGGTCAGCTAACAATCACTTCGCATTATCGTAGTCTATCCGTAGAGTAGTTTTATGAAACTGCGTTTACTAAAACTTCTGATGCAAGATTCTACTATGATAAGTGTTCTGAAATTCTAAATTGTTAACCGTTATTCAATGTTCTCAATCTTTGTTACCCTCGTTTTTACGTTAGCAAAATAATTATATAAGTTATCTTGACAAGGTGTACTAGAGCTCACTTCAGCATTATAACGCTGTGTGCTCTCACAAAGCGACATGGAGGCGACAGTCCTTTGTGTCAGTTGAACGGAATTCGGATATTGGATAAGCTTCCGCGGCGTCGAGGCGTGCCTGTGTGCAGAACAATTTGCTTTTAATTGGTTTCAGCGTTCACCCGCCCTATTTCCCCTCCGTTCGTAATTAACGTCCGCCTAAGTATCGTCCTTCGATTATTTCCCACTACCGTACAACTGGTTGTCACCTTGCGTGGATCGACTTTAGACAGTCACTAATTTGGTTAACATACTAAACTTGTTCATGTACGTTTGTTTGATAACTATTTCCTTAAGGTTAATATAACCATTATAATGTGAAAAGTACACACTCCGTTTAGCAGTATTTCCTTATTTTTATCCTATAACATCATATTTTGCAAGTGATTAACCACGATCCTATCTGATGTTAAGTGGAAATAGACTGGATGGTTAGGCTCAATAACTTAGTAAATACTTATTCACTCACCTCTTCAACACTTTCGTATGGAGAATGAATAAAATAAACTTTATTCATAATTTTTTAGTGCTTGGAAACTCGAAAAAAATTAATTACAGGTTCATACGCCTATTGAGCCATGGTCCGTCCCTTTCGAACATCCTTGAGCCATAATCTTAGTTGTTGTACATTCTTTTAGTTTTAAATTAAGCTTAAGCGTCAATAGCCTAATGGTTTAGGGTACGGCCTACGAATCGTAAGGTCGTGGGTTCGAATCCACCATTCGACTATTGCCGTGAACCATATCCTAGCACAAGTTTAAGCTTACTTGGAATCGTTAACAAGATTGTTAGTAATATTTCTAAAAAAAAAAGAAATATTGCTAGCTTTCTTTTTTAAAAATTAAATTGTAATTGAATGAAATTGTATGATCTTTTTGCTAATTTCTTCCACAACAGATAAAGTAAGGGGACTGTGAGTTGAACTTCATTGTCTGTTAAAACTCAACGTAGTTTACTCTCTATACGGTAAAGAAAAAAAAGTTACTTAACATTATTATCAAGGCGAAAAATTTCACAGATGTTATCGTTAGCTAACGAAGCAATCTGCATTCTGGAAGCGGGCGCACGACAAATTTTGCGTACATGCGCGCCTCGTCATGTAGTTTGCATAACTTTACATATTCACCGTTAAATGCACCGGCTCTGAGATTGCCGTGTCTAGTATTTTATACCTATGCATTTATTTTAATGTATTCAGCGCCCGGTATGCGACTGCCGGCGTCATTTAGAATGAAAATAATAGTTCTTTTGTTAATTAAAGCGGCAATTAATTTTGCTTGAATTCTATTTCTGTTTGAATAGAATTGTATAATACGTATACAGTGTGAGAATACTTGATCACGTTGCAAAATGTTTCTATCGATCATTGTTTTAGTTTAATATATAGGTTTCGTGTTGTATTTTATTCTTATTTCTGTTTTTCATTCCGTGTAGTTTTACAATTTGATTTTTTTTGTGATTTGTATTATTATGTGAAAAGAAATATTAATCTAATCCGACTTTCGTCCGACAAACAAACATTTTTATTTTCCCACAATAATTTCAATAACAACTTACTTAAATTACAATTATGGGCGGGGGACTGGCGTCCAAGCTAGGAACGAACCTGTGTGATGGATCACCAGGCCTAAACCCCACGGATTTTAACAAAACTTTTAAAAATATTGGAGAGAGAAGGAGAATTATTATATATATATATATATATATATATATATATATATATATATATATATATATATATATATATATATATATATATATATATATATATATATATATATACATAAAAAAGGAATATAGATATATATATATAATTGTTGTTACGTGTCGTGTGTGTGTGTGAATTTGTTTGTTATTTTTTACTTACAAAATATGCCGAAACTGACTAATATTTAGGTATTAACTTGTATTATATTTTCCGTTTCTTTATAGTTTAAAAATGAATGAAACATATTTGTGGGTGTTATAACACAATAGTTAAAAACTGAAGATATTTGAATTAATTTATACATACAAAAAGTCGCATGTTTCACTTTAATTACGGTAAATATAAATCTCTGTAATGTTCACTTAATATGCACATTACGTTCCTTTATCAGACTCAAATCCTCCCACTGCCCTTGTAAAGTTGGAATAAAGTAACAATATTAAATTTGCATGCCGGCGGCATCGAGTGGCAACGTTTCACCCCACGGGGTGTAGAGCGGTGAGACGCAGGGGTGTTTAGAATAGGGGTGTATACGATCTACAGAAGCTCACGTTTTGTGGGGTGGAAACGTGCAAGAATGTACTGTCACCCGTCGCCCCCAATCTTAGCTTTATAGTCCACCTGACTCCATAATGAGGTCGACTTGAAATAACGCCGACAGCCCAATGAATTATGCCTGCACCTGTCAAATTAAAGTGTTACGTTATGATTAGATCCTTACATAAATTATATTTGGATACTTTATTCTCCAATACATAGATTATTTTATATAGTAAGACGTGTGCTTTAGATAGTTAATAGAATCATTGAAAATAATTAAACGTAGACAGTAAATATTGTCCGCTTTCACCACGTTTTTGAGTCCCATATATAGATTGACATAATGCAAACATTTTGTCCAGTGATTAATACCTAGACATTGTTTTATTGAACACGAAAATCAAACAAAAAGCAAATTGCAGAACTTAGGTACATTCTAATATTTGTATCTATACAATTAAATATGCAGGAAATGAAAGGTTTCTTTAGAAGTTTATTCTCCCACACTATTGCGACATTTCTTCGGACTGAAAAGATCTTATATAAGCACAAATTTATCACATAGACAAAAAGTTCAAGGATTCTTTTGAACTGCTCAGACGTTTAACGATAATATATGTAAATTTATGATTAGCCTTTGTAACTTTGAATAAAATTCAAATAGTTAAGCTCCAGGTAAAATTAACTATGTTTTATTTGATTGTTAAGTGTTCTCCATGCAAATTAACTGTTAATATATGCAAAATTTTTCTTTTTGCTTCAAATGTCTATGTTTCCTTAGTACAGTGTGGTATATTTATTTTTATACAGAGTAGAATTGAATTGTTAATTTTTAAAGAAGGTATTTAACGAGAGAGGGATACGTCAAATTCTCGACCGCCATATTTCAATTAAACTCAGCTTTGTTTTTGTTAAGGAGCGTGAACGGAACTGTACATGATGAAGTGTACAGATCTTGATGTGGTCGTATCCGGTCGTTTGAAGGTCAATGACATTGACGACTGAATCATCACGTCTAATTAGGTACTAAAGCGAGCATTACTCTTTATTTAATATTTAAACTCAGATTGTTAATAACGGTACATAAATTAACGAATTCTATTTATTTGTTTTTAAATCAATTGCTTCAATTTCCATAAATTTGCTTAATGTCTTTTACTGTTTCACTGTAACACGAGATTTATTTCGTTTTTTATTTTTTTTTTAATGCAAAGGAAATAACGCCCACACAAGATAAAGATTTTATAGCTATGTATTGCATTGTTAATTATACTTGTTTGTGTAATGCTTTAGAATCTTATCTTATCACTGAGCAATTCCTTGTATATTACGTGTATCTCAGTTCTAAAGATTATATCAGATTGAGTATTTGGGTAACGATTTCTTTTTTTAGTTTATTTCATATGGGTATGTTTCTGAACAAATATATTAACAAGTAAAACAAAACCGAATCAAACGTTAAAATTTTGCGCGCGGACGCTCTCTTTGTATTTCCAAATTATCGTAGTATCGTATCGTTATATTACGAAATAGAATTAATAAGAACCTAAACCAAATTCCCATCATTCACTTGAAGTACATCTTTTCCAATAAAAATGAATCATTGAATTCGATTGACGTGATATTGAGCTATTCGCCCATTTGTCATGCACATACATAATGCATATTTAAGACTTATAGTGTTTTCTCATGGATGCCATTACCAGAATTCATCCAGCTTTCAAACAAAGAAAGAATCATCCAAATCGGTTCACCCCTTGGAAAGTTATGAGGTAACAAAAATAAAAAAAAATACTGACGAATACCTCCTCCTTTTTTGAAGTCAGTTGAAAAAAAACCAAATTAACAAAATGAGCAATTTTTTTTATTTTTTTTTTAAGAAAGCTAGCAATTTTTTCAGGAATATTACTAATAATCTTGTTAACCATTCCAACTAAGCTTAAGCTTGTGCTAGGACATAGTTCACGGCAATAGTCGAATGGTGGATTCGAACCCACGACCTTACGATACGCAGGCCGTACCCTAAACCATTAGGCTATTGACGCTTTGAATTATATGATTATAACTCTATCGTGTATTGCATTAAAATAACAATAATATAATGTAATAAATCTTGCGAAAAATGGATTAATGGATGGCTTGAAGTTGTAATTATATCGCTGAAGTAAAATACTACAATCACAATTTAATTATTTTTAGTTATTTAATAGTAACGATTTTATATTAATTAAATTTCTTTAATAAATCATTTGCAAACATTAAAAGTACTAAGGATGATTTGTGCACGCATAGATCAGTCGGTCAGATTACAACAACAATGGAGCGCAGGGAAATCGACACCGCGAAATGCGAGCTAGGCACCTGCGTAAGCATAATAAATCGTGTCGATCACGTCACGTAGTCGTTACGTAAAGAACAATGGCCGGCTGGGAACGCGGCCGTGAACGCGACGCGAATCCGATGCACGCTATTCTATTTATTTATTCATAACGTTGTCTCTGTTTTATACAATATGTAGAAATGCTAATGTTCTCCAGTACCGTTTCCGTCCTCAGCCCGCTGCATAAACAACAATTTGCATATTTTTGACGATAAACGTTCACGCTGCTCGTGTGCTAGCGTGAAATGAATCATTCCGTATAACCTGGCTGATGGATGCTGTTTTGGAACCTGTCACAGCTTTAAACGAAACTTTTTAGTGTATTACTTGTTGAATATTTTTTATAATGGACTGATTTCACGTCCGTCAGTGATAAATTATATTTTCATTTTGTTCTCTCACTGACTAGTAACCGTGGAATTTGATGTAACGGTGAAAGTGTGATATTTTACATTATTTAATGTAATATTTGAAAATTGCTAGAGGATAATTTTGACGGATAGATTCTTCGTCTATTAGAAGTTTTTGTCTGCACTGGGTGTCCTCTAAATGTCGCCTTGCCTGTCAGATTAAGTTCCCCAAATGTCAATTACTCGACGTTTAGATTCTACAATTTAATATCACGTAATGGACGTAATTATTTTTATCAATTATATGTTTATTTAAAGGATAAGTTACATTTATGTTCCAATTTTGAATGTTGATACACGATACGACGAATTTTGAAGCATTGAATGTTTAGTTGAGGCTAGTAGGTACTTTCACCCCACCTTACCGTTACTCCGAACACTTATCTTCTGTCTCTGTCACACATCGCGTATCCAATCTCCATTACTTCAGTCCGTAACAGGCTCTTTGTATCTGTCTTATCATGCCCTCGTTAGAAATTTATTGAACAGCCACTGACAGCTCGATTTATAAGATTATTGGGGAAGAGTTCCTGCTTGTATTTAAAATGAGTTCTGCATTCACATAATAATAAATACATCTTTATTTATTTATCTTTTGTTATCATGTTATCTGTAATATTTGATTTACTTATATCTTAGACTACGGTCTAATCTATAATCAATCTTTGCTAATAGTTTTATATCAAAATCGACAGTTCACACGAGAGTTTTGCGAACTTTTCACAGTGAGGCGTAAATTCATTTCTCACAAAATCATGGCACTAGTGGCAGAATCCGCTAAAATACAACTTCATTTGCTTTTTTTTAGTCCAACAGCAACAACAACCTTGCACATAACAGCAATCATTCCATGATCAAGTATGAGAAGTTTTCTGTAATTGCCATCATCAATTTCAACCTAAAACTCGACACGAATTCTTTTATAGAAATGTAAATTCGTGTAATATATGAAATATTTAAATGGTTCTGGGTTGCCTTGACAACAATTTCAATTGCAATTGCTCCGGCTTTTGATACTTATCATATATGGAAAGACTTTAGAATCGATTACTATCATATACGGCCTTGAATCACACAAGATTGGGTTCCAAGATGGCGCTGAGTGTTACGTAATTGTACGGTGCGCGGGCGCAATAAATTGATCGCCGCTTATTGACTCTCATGGCCTTTTGTGCAATAAGACATATTTTTCTGCTCTAAGAAATAAGTTTCTGCTCATCATTATAAAGAAATTTGTTTGCATCGTTTTATTAATTTGAAATGTCCGTTGCTGTACAAAAGAATTCTCTTTATTAATTTAGTTTTAATGTAACTTTTTATTCCTCTTTCAAATGTGTGATTCCACAATCGCGACTGTAAGCGGCATCAAGTGGGTGGCATCAAATGTAGATTAATATTTGTATTTAATGTCAATTTCTATTTGTTAACTATCAGTTATTCATTAAAAAAATCGATTTCCTAAACATGAAGTATAAAAAAACTGTATACATTTAATATACATATATTAATGAGTTGCTTGCTCCTATGGAATAAGAATGATAAAGTTACTGGGTTTCTTTTCGGTATTCTTTTTTGTGTCATAAGATTAACATGATTTGGTAATCAAATCTTTTCCGTATCATATTTCTGGTGCGTGACATAGTCGCAATTTTCGTCATGAAAATCGGCTAATACGTTATAATAATTTAAATGTGGCTGCTAAAGGTAATTGTGACGTACATTTGAAAAAATATTTTTAAAAACATTAGGCATTATTATGTTAAATATTTAAAAGGCGTAACAATAATTACACATTATTTCGTTAAGGTTTTGATTTTTGCAGTTGATACTTGTGGATCCCTAAAATCACTATCAATTATATAGATAGGAAGATTCCACCAAAACGCATTCTTCTATTTTAATAAAATAAGGTATTTTTGAATCTCAGTAACATACAATTTTATTACTATAAAAGCGAATACTATAATTGCGTAGATTGTTGATCTACGTGAATCATTTAAAAAATAAAAGATAACGTATCCACAACCTGTTTGCATTATTCATTCGTCGAATCAAAAGGAATAACGAGGTTGTAAAAATAAAATAGTTATTAGAACGGCGGCGGGACGACTGCACTATTCAAAATGGCGGGCACACGACTCGCAACATGGCTGCCGGCCTTGAGCCGTCGCAATCAACTTATTATTCAATCTCTTGTCGCGAATTGGTCCGAGGTCCGTCGGCCGTTGAACTTACCAAGTCACTATAGCAACTACTACTGCCCGCAGGCTAGATTAGGATGTTTAATCGCATGTGCTCGAAACTGAGTAATCGCTTGCCCCAATTTTTGTTGTTTATTTATCAGCGAATCAGAAATATATGACGGATAATTCAGTCGATATATACTTTTCATATATGGAATGTGTATTTTCTTAAACAATTGTGCATAATTGTAAGTATAACTCATTTCCATTTGCTTCTTGCTAGTTTTTTATTACCCGACTTCAATAAAGGTGAAAGTCTTTAATTCAGTTAAATTAGAATCATAAATATTTACATTTTTTTGATGAACTACACAGATTAGCCTTGACTGCTTCACCGGATTGAGAGGTGGCATAGCTCTTAGGTCGCTTAGCCTGAACCTCTATGCTAAACATTTACAATAGAGAAGTAAGTACTACTACGTGATAAATTTAGAAAAAATAAGGTCATCACTTTAACAACAAAATAATAATGGTAGCTAATTGTATATCAAGTATTATTATGCATGTTATGTTAATACATTAATAAAATTATAAATTTAATAATTAATACATCTATAAAAGTCTGATAAAATAAATTACACTCAATAAGTTAATACATTATGTATATGTAATATATTTATCGTTACTAATACTCTGTATAATGGACCGGAGTTATATGTAGCAGTAAGAATGGGCACAAGACCATAATTTCAACCGTAATAACTAAGGATACGCTCGTAAATTATCTTATTTAAATTAAGGAAATGCGTCGCTTAAAATTCCAGAGGTCGTCGCACGATTTGGACAGAAACGTTGACGTAGTAAATCCGACACGGTCCGTTATGTCCTCTCGCAGAACAATAGCTTCGGTTCGCGCTACTCGTCTAATGAGAAATGTTTGTTTTCCAGCTTCGCACAATAGCCACTGCTTATTGCCGCCTTTATTATTACCTTCTAGTGTTCCCGGCTAAGGAAGTTTTAATATTCCACATCTTTCTTTTTCTCTAAAGGATTCCTTTACTTCCAGCTTTCGCTCATTCCGCATTCATTAATGAACAGATGCGAAGAATCTAAATGTCTACAAAAAAGATATAACCAAGATAATACTTGTTATATCGGAGTGGACCTTGATGGAATTAAACCGTCTAAGCCGAGATTACCCCTCACCGCTATCGCTAGTAACTCGCCACAAGGGTCCCCCCCTTAGAGGACCCTTGAGTGGAATTTACTCCCAAATAGAGATCCAGGCTAAGCCACCTAAGAGCTACGCTACCTCGCAATCCGATCCAAGCCAGCTTTTCTGGCCAATCTGTGTAGTTCGTCAAAAAAAAACCGTGATGGAATCCTTATTAGTTCTAGTGTATATAAACACTCACGAGACTAGTCGCGATCGTGAGTCTGTACGATTTATGCCTTCACTGATACAAAGCGTTGTTTTTTTACCAAGACCGGTTTGCCCGCTGTTTTTGTTGCGCTACCTGGACGCCGTAGAAAAAAAGGCGTAGTGTCAGTGCTTTTTCAACGTAATAATAATAGTTAGCATTCCTTTTGGCGCATGCGGACGAGCGACGTGATGTGCCGCCGCTGTGGCTTCATTATATTAATGTTTCAAACCGGATGAATACAAAGATGGGGCCTTAACTTTATTGCACGTGATACGTGCTGTCTCATGGAATTGGATTTACGAATTACTATTCACGACGTAGGGTCCTGACCTTTAAGTATATTTACTTTCCCTACATTTTTTACTATTGCTAGCAATGGTTTTAGTTTGCCTCCTGTTGTATAGTACCCTAGCTACCCTGTACTGGTAGTTCCTTGTTATAGATTTAGTTAAGAGGTTGTTGAAATTTAAAGTGCTGATTACAGAGTGTTTTTTGTAACCTGCCTGGACCGTTTCCCCAGATTTAAGAGGTGACAAAGCTCTTCTTAGGTCGCTAAGCCTGGATCTTTATTTGGGAGTAACTCCACTCAAGGGTCCCCTACGTAATGGATAACCTCGGTCTGGGCATTTACTTACACGCGTAAGCTTTCCGATCCGAGGGGGCCCTATCACGACTTGGTCGTTTGCTTCTCCACGGAATATTCGAAATCTAGCTTTAGTTGCTACTTCGGGAAGAGGTACTATGCCCAATATATACAGGTATAGTAAGCTGTTGCTTTACTATCGCTATATACAGGGCAACTTGCACTTAAACAGGCTTCCTTAGTTTCATAATATCTGAATAATGAAATGTTGCTTCTGACCTTTACGACTCTATTATTAATAACATTATAGTATTATTAGTAGTATTAATCTTTATAATAACGTATTATAACATGAAAAACAATATGTATTTCATGAAACTAACGTAACATGATAAAACATAAGACGAAAGTATAACGAACAGTTTACATTAACTCGTACTTCAATTAACATTTAATTGTTTCTGAAGTGGATTATTTAACCTTTAGTTAATCAGTTTGATAAGTAAATTCAACCGGACTGTTAAAGGTCGGAACTGAGGTAGGCCGTACAAAAACAACTGATGAAAATAATAATTTAACTTCTTCATTCTTCTTGTACATTGATCATAATTTATTCACATTGCGAAACTAAGGCTATCGCTATATTTCAACGACCTTTATTTGACATTGGTGGCCACGCAAGGGTCTTACGACATTATTGATTTTTTTTTAAAAGAATTTATCAGCCGTAAGCTTACATGCCACCTGCCACGGTCGTTCGCCGTACAAAAAAAAACTTCCCCTCGCCCAACAAAAGAGATCCCCAAAGTTATTCCTTATAATTACGACTCACAAAGCGTTTCGGGCATAAAGAGCCGGTTTTTGCCATGAAACAAAAAACGCCCTTAATTCTTTAGAAACGAGCATTCTTCGTCATAAATACGGGTCGTGTAGGTACCTGCTTTTTTGTCGGGATAAGCCAAAAAAATGTAAACATTAAGTTTTCTCTCTAGGGATGGGAACTTCGACATGTCGGCTGATCGATGTTTATGTTTAAAGTTTAGCGAAATTTAAAAAAAATGTGTTGAAGCATAAATTTAGAAAGAGAGTAACAAAGAATGAGTTTTTTTCATCACGATAATTTACGGTAAGGTCAGCGGGCCGTGGGACACACGGTCGCCTGAATACGATTGAAGTTACACACGTACGATAAAGTGCCAGTTCATTGCAGTACATACCTTTCGCCCGTACTTATTTAATTTTTTTTGTGCAGGTATATATTAATATTAATAATTTGTGTTATGGCTGCGGTGTATTGAATTGATATATATAAAAAATATATTATTAAGAAAAGCAGTGACGCTACGCTTAGTTCATCTCCCGATTTATTTATTGTCGTGGTTTCGAATTCGCTATGAATAAATTTTTCGTTTTTCAATATCTGAAGTACTAATAAATCATTTGTTAAAATCGAATTACAAAGAAAAACCTGATAAGCTAAAATGAGGATAGGGATTGCTATTCCTGTCTAGCTCGTCGGAGTTTAAATGACGTCAGAGCTTACATTTTTTCGGTTCGATTTATTGTTAAATAGTGCTATTATTGACACTTTCCTATGTCATGATATTTAATGAATATTATTTATTAATCTAATCACATTCCGGCAAAGTGTTTAAACACGTTCTTAGTACATGCCACTATCTGAGTTGAGTGTAAAACCACAGTCATAAGTTCAAATACACGTAATTCAAATAACTAGATGATACATAAAACTTTGTTTAACTTGACACGCGGTCGTGTCTGCGTCATTATATTATGTTGTGAGTAATCTCGATGTTGCCTTTTACATTCTACTTATTACAAATATTTACGAGGTCAATACTATGATTAAGATTTTGTGTACATGTACATACGCATTTATAAGTAACCGTATGCTTTTATTCCCATCGGAATATCTCCCTCTTTGCCTCATGAATACGAAAGTATTCCGCTTACTCAATAATCTTTCGGAAAACGATACCAGTTAAAGATATCAAAAATGTAATCCCGAACATTTCACATCTACCGAATCTTATACATCTTAATGGCACCCAGTATGATAGATACGTCTAATATCACATCTGGATCTTGTGCCAGCTCTATTGCTGCAGACTGAATAGTTGTATTAGAACATAGGTTAACTAGGTAACCTCCACGTGAACGAACGCTGCCGTTTCGGGGTTCGCATTGCAAATGATATCTATTTATTAATATGCATTTCCTAATATCATTTGCAAATAAAAATAGAAAATATTTCTACTTAACGAAGTTTAACGTCCAGTCCGTTAGCGTCCAGGCACAGAGTAAGCTATGAGAAAATTGTTAAACAACAAAATTGGATAAGTTCAATGTAATACAAGCGTTCATAATGCAAATGATTCATATTCCGCGCGTGACCAGCCATTATAATAGCATTGCGCCAATTTCCTGCCATTGTAAAAATAACTATGAAGGATCGAAGCGTTTCCTGTTATGGAAGCAGAGTTTAGTTAATTGCCATTGAAAATTCTTTCAAAGCGTGTACAGTTTATATTGTTCCGTTGTCCTTGAGATAAGTTTTATCGTTGTTAGAAGTATTACTCGACGCTATTTATAGGTTATATTTTGTTCGTATCTGTTGTTTAGATTATAATAGTGTATTAAAATATATTATGGTTATTTTAATATTGTGGTCTTTAACAGGTATCAACAATACTACACGAACGTCGAATAGTTTCGTCGGCTTTGTACCAGATAGTAATTGTTTATTGTTTGCATTTTATGTAGGTTACGGTAACAAATACTTGCTCGATCTATCGACAACTTCACTATATCTGATGAATCTAGCGAAGACAGTCAACTTATTATATATTTCATTAAAGAAAGCAGTAGGAAGAAAAGAAATACTAAAGATTGTATTCTAATCTAAATTCAGATCAAGTATGTATATTATATCACTCATTAGAAACAAACTTCAATTATTAATCTTATCTCACATAATATATTATCATTCCCCCCTTTATAAGATTGGTGGCGATTATGCTGACGAATTTATTCATAAACCTTATTTGCAAAACAAATCTGAATGTCTCTTTTGTTATTATCGTTTGATTCATCTTCATAGAGAGCCATCAAAGTTTAGAATGTTAGACTTTCGTCTATCGTTTTAGACATGTCGTGTCATATGTAATGTTTCATGTTTTTCGTAATTATCATAATCTAATTGATATTTATCAAACTTTCATTATACTTATACTTTATACTTTATTCAAAAAAAAATTTTTCTTACAAATAGACGAACTCCCTGATTCCTGAACTAGGAGTTAAACCTGTATCTCAGGAATCAGTGCCCTCTCCCACTGCGTTACATCAATTTCATTTTAAATTACATTTAACAAACAAAGAAAAGTATTTTAATTTAACAGCGATATAAAAGATTTAAAAGAAAAATTAAATAAATATTCGTATATAAATAAATGTGGAGTGTATGTGTGGTATTTATATTTTAAGCATGATTTCTTCCGTCTGCTTATAATCGAGCGACAACAGCCAGTTTTTAATTTTGGCTTTCATTTTTTATGTGTTTTGTGGATGAAAGTTTAAAATCTTGTTAATTTTATTATAAAGATGGTTAGCAAGATAGCCATGTTGTCTTTTAGCGAAAGATGTTCGGACAAGGCATGGGGCTAAGACGTTCGTAGGACGTCTTCTTTCTATGTTGTCTATGTTGAGCGGAGATATGAGGTGTTGTTTACATAAGACGTGTAATATATACAACTGCCGAACGGTAAGAACCTCACAGTTATTGTAAAGAGTTCGTGTTGGAAATCTGTACGGCTTAAAGGTCATTGTTTATATTTCATTCAATCTGTACTTGTATCCTTTACGAATAGCTTTACTGATTGAACGGTTTTGTAATATAATTATTATTATGAATACCTTACATCTTTGATTTATATCTAAGTACGTGAGTATGATAACATATCGCTATTGTATTATGGGCGATAATCTTAAACAATTCTACCGTAATAATAATACTATACAACTATTTAATTGACGTACTCTAGTTTATTTTTAGATATCAATTCTATCCAGGTGTGCCGACTGCTTTGTTATTATAGTCCGATCTACCAAGACCCATTCAGATACAATCGCTTCGCATTAATACGATTTTATCGTTACAAGTGAACCGGAATTTAGGCGTGATTTGATACAAATTCCTCAGCAACACACCTGGCGATAGTAGCTGGAGTATCCGGTTGATACTGATCAATGCACGTTGAATAAATAAATTATCCTGTGCATAACTTAATGTCTGGGTGTCTGTAGTATTGATAATCGATAGTGGTTTTAGAATCGATGATCCCATCTTCATTTATATTTTACAAACTAGCGACTTCAGTGGAAAATTACTAACATACTGCCTTCTCATATTTACGGGAATATTGAACTGCAACTATAACAAGGGAATGACATCTTACTTCAGTGAAAATGGCTGCTATAAATTTGAAACGTGGGTAATTCAAAAATAAGATTCATCATAATCAACAGCCTTCGAGTCTTCTACTGGACATAGGCCTCTCTAAAAGCATGCCACTGAGTACGATCCTCGGCCTCTAAACATTGAGAACCTAGCCATAGAGCATCCCACTCCGCGATTGCCTCTTCACTTTTTTATATCGTTATAAGTTACAATAAGATTTTAAAGCGATAAAGTCCGTGAAAGTTGTTTTATTACATTAGATAATGTTAAGCTTGCATAATTTTCATTCCGCAACAGCGTCAACATTCGAGCAACAAGGTCTTTAGCGAAATAATCGTCTGCAAGTGGAAATGGCATGTAGTAGGTGTAGCAGTATTCGACTATCTGAAGGTTCAAGATCCAAATCAAATCAATCTTGAGTCGGCTTGTATCATTCAATTCCAATTTTGTAGTTGTTTAGTTATCTCAATATTTACTGTATCGATGTATTTTATCAAAAAATTATTCAACATTCTTTCATTTAAATTAAGACTGCTGGATAAGGGATAGGTAAGGCTTGGTTAAATAATATTGTGGCTAGAAATGAGAAATGTATGATTTCATGGTTTGCATGTCGAGAGTATGTATGTGAACAAAACAAGTAATAATTTATGTTACAGTTTGTATTAATCGTAGTTCCAAAGATGTAAAAATCTACCAGATAAATACAATTAATCAAATATTGCTCGTAAATAAGACGTCGAAAAAACCGTTAAGAAAGTTAACCAAGTGAAATATTACAGACAGCCGTCAGAGAGGCTGTAATCGGATATAAATCTCGGTGTTCGCAGAGTTACGTAACAAACTTCTCGAAAGAAATGCCAAACTTTTAATGCTTCTTCCTCCGTCGATTCTAATAATAGGATGGAGGAAACTTCGCCTTCCTCTCTTTAATATACTTTGCGTAAAATATTATCAAGACAAGTAAAATCTAGTTGTATTACTTCGTCCTTGTGCGCGTATAAAAGTTTATAACAACAGTTCTTTGCATCTCTGTAAAGTTTTAATAACTTTCAGTTTTTACCTAATGCATATTTATTTAACGGATATATTGCTTTAATTTGCGGCAAAGTGCGGTCTTTTGTGTTGTATAGCATGCAAGTCTGACTAGCGAAGTAATAAATTTCTCTTAAGCACCGTCGCCCATGACAATCCACAACCACCATAAAGGTTATGTGTACAACAGCAACTAAAGGCATGCGATGATATATATACGATAATCATGTTTACTTATCCTCACTATATAAACAAATCAATTTCGGTTACTCGACGTTTAGAAATGTTTATCGTATTAAAATGATAAACGAAAATAAATAGTGGGCGAAGTGGACCGAGCTGTACCATCAGTACGATAATATGATTGTTGTTTCACGGTCTTAACTTAGTGTCAGATCACATGACCGAGTTCCAGCTAACGATCTCCGTTGTAAGATAACCCTTGTTATGTTTTGACTCGACGCATGGCCTTTCCTTTATAACGAAATTCGAGATACGACACACGTTCAGCTGTTCGAGTGGTGTTTATTTATCGAACGTTCAATTTCGTTACGAACAATGTAGCTTGCATCCGTAATCTATGAAGGTCTCGCTGGTATTTAAATGCTTAAGGCCATTCGGACACGTTCAAGTACGAAAATAGTCTGTTTTTATTCGACACGTTAATCGTTGTGAGCTTTTATTATTCCCGATATGTCAGTCGACAACCTCGGATCGAATTGAAACGTAAATATTCCAAAACATGTTTGTAGATTGAAAAGCGAACTATAAAAAGCTCGTATTTTATCGCCGTCCAACCAGTTTAATTAACTATGATATAACAAAAAAAAAGAACCCGTTTCGGAATTGCGATTCTCATTTTAAACAATCGTAACGTGTAAGAGATATATACGGGTTTCTATCTGTATTAACATTTACTTGTTCGAATGTAGAACAGGGACACAATGGAGCGGTGCATAAACTTTCGCTAATTTAAATTTTTAATGGCGACGTATATCGAATCGAATGTTGACGTTAGTCTAATGAGGCGACCGCTCACCGCGCGCGCAGTGGTTCGACCGCAACGCCGTAATTAACCGAACCAGTTATTTCTTCCTTTACAGGCGACACGCTTAACGCATGCTCTTATTTGGTGTCGTTGATTTGTGATCGTCACATTTACAATCGATGTAGGCGAGTTTTTTTTACTCTTTTTGTTTTAAGTAAACAAAAACTAGTTAGTTGTCTTTAAGTGTTGCAATTAAGTTTTTATTGTGACAATCTCTCGTGCCATAAATAATTTATTGTTTTCATCGTATTTAGTAAAACTAGTACAGGTGTGTTTTTAATTATTGTTTTTCCTACACACAAAATTACATATTGTACATATGTTTTGGTTTTCATAACAATTATTAATCTATTCCGTGTAACTTAAAGGTCCAATCCGGGGTTCTCTCAACAGAAAACCCGGAAATAGTGCGCTGGAAGATCACTCCCCATTTGATAGATCAGGTTATTAAAGCTAAAAAAGCTTACAATGGTAATCGCCCCCAAAAAAGGTCTATTCCGTTATTTTTTTCATTAGCTTTATTTTTGGCCAAACTAACACAGTTGGCCAGAGAGGCTGGCCTTTACTGCGTCACCGGATTGAGAGGTGGCATAGCTCTTAGTCGCTTAGCTTGAACCTCTATTATCAATAGCAATAACAAATGTCTATTTAAATAGAAAGGATGTGCAATCTATATGAATTGCAGTTGTTGTTAAAGTTATTCATTACACCATTAGAGGGCCATACTTCCTGTGATCGCCATCAGAGTAAAAATAAGCCAAATAATGATCAGCGGAACACTGCGGTGAACATATTGCGGTGTCAACGCCACGACTTCTCGTGTCTCGTGTTCTAACCGGTCCGCCCGCCTTCATTATAGGTTCTTTACAAAATATTAAAGATAAATTCATTTCTAAAGGTAACTCTGAGTATAGTCGAGTTTCGACTTGATAATAAAATAATTGAGACCAGACAGTAAGTTAATTACAAGGAGTGTCAAAGTACCTTCACGTCTAAATGACCGCTATATAGTGTTGGAAACGTCTGGAATCTATATATAAAAGAAAAAGTGTGTGGGTATCTTCCATATAGGCTTCGAAACGGCGGGACCGATTTCAATGAAACTTTCAGGGAATCTTCAGATTGACCAGACGAGTAATCCTGTAAAGTTTGGTGACGATCGGAGCACTCTTCTTTTCAAGTGTCACATACAGATTTTATTTACTATGATGATATTCTATTGTTTTGTAACCCAAATTTGTATTGACACATGCGTTGTGTGTATTCACGTCATTATGAACCATATTGAAGTAATAAAGTATATTGAAATATATTAAAGATAATAATTAAGGATTTTGAAGTAGTAAGAAGAATGATATTGTATTTACTCATTTGTACATGGGTGTAAGTAATGATATTTACCCGCTCGGGACGAGAATAGAAAAGAATGAATACGGAGAAATGAATAATTTAATATATTGTGAGAGTTAAATTAAATATATAATGATGTACATTTATTGTTTAAATAAAATATAGAAAAATCTAGCCCGGCGAAGCGCGATGGGTACGCTCTAAATAAGATTAAAACGTCCATAAAAATAATTTTATTCATTGAGTAACATTCATAAATAAACATGTTTAATAGAGCTGAGAACACAACTGATATTAAAACGATCAAGAATTCACAGTTTCTCGCCGATCGACGTAGAAAGTGAACGTGGGGGAGCGTTGCTTTCTATATTATTAGATCATCAATCTGACCACGCAACGGCTACAATGGTGCCATCCATCATATTCAATCGTGGCCGAGGGGGCCGTCGACAGACGTGCTTCCACGTGGCCGTCTAATAAGGATGAATTTATTTGCCGCGACCTCGATACAAATACGAGCTAAAAGGGTGTTTGGTTTGTTCCGTTGCCAAGTTATCTCTTAGTTTATACCTGATAGACTATTTTTCATATGCTCTAATTGGCCATTTCCCTTACCAATAGCAAGTCCTTGCACTTTATGCATGCATTTAGTATAACAGGTTTTTCTGACAAACCTACATGTATTGTTCATCGACTTACATTTACATACAAGAACATTCATAGAAATAGTTTAATAAAATCCTTTTCCGAGTATCTAGGGCAGAGTTTCCCAACCTCGTAACGTAATCGTGAACGATTCATATGTGCTCACCACTATTCGATACAGACTGATTTTTTTCTTAAACATTAATTAAGAATTTGAATGGTTACTACGTTTTGTATATACCTTTGTCTAATTTGAATAATAATTTTATTATTTTGAAACATTTTTGTTTATTATTTATTAATAAATTATGAATATAAGAAAATAAATGGTGGGAATTGAGAAGTTATTGAAGGAGTTGGTCGATTAAAAAAAGGTGGTGCCCGCCACTCGACCGATATTTTAGAATGTGCTCTAAAGTTCAAAAAGGAAGGGACCTCTAGATATAGGGCCGCAAATTAAATGTTTATCGCAGTACATACAGTCATAAACATCTGCAGAGAAAACACAAATACAGTTGGAGATAAATAACAAAATTATATAAAAGAAACTACATCATCAGGCCGCAGTGAACTTAATCTTGTTCCTGAACCACAACTCATTGTAACATGCTATGTGGCCAAGCGTTCGACTACCGATCCGACTATCGGAATTCGAAAGTCTTATACTAAAAAGTGTTCCATTTATCGGTTTCCTAAATACCAAACGCTACAAGAATATTTACGAGTAAAACAAAAACCGACTTCAAATAGAATTTGAATATTATGTCATATTAATAATTAGAACCTAACCAAATTCTCATCAACTATAGAAGTACATCCTTTCCAATAAAAATGAATCATCGAAATCGGTTGGCGTGATATTGAGTTATTCGTCCATCTGTGGCGCACATAGTTATTGCAAATTTAAGACTTATATGGTTTTCTTATGAAAGACAACTGAGATCTGGGACAAATTGGTCCCACAAAAATGTCCACACTGAAAGCTTAAAGCATCAGCTTTCAAATAAAAAAGGAATCATCAAAATCGGATCACACAGCCGAAAATTATGAGGTAACACACATTATTAACAACATACAAGCGAATTTAAAACTCCTTTTTTGAAGTCGGTTGAAAAGAATTAATTATAATGACACATGCCTCGTTTGTTATGAACGTAAATACATGTTAAGGCTAAAGCGCTCGGACACCTTTCAATTTGAAGTAGCATTAAGAGACCCCGCTGTTAACAGCCATTAGCCAAAAAACAATCGTATATAAATTGATAAACGAGGCGTATAATTTAAACATTGTTATACGAGTGAGATATTTCAACGTTTCTCTCCATTAAATCATATTGGCACAAACATGTCGCTATAATAAGATAAAAAGACAATTATCGTGTACAAAAATAGTTGCTCCCAATAAATTGCCGTTATTTTGAATGCGCAGTTCCGCATACCTACGCATCGCCTACATAACATTCCTGCCAATTCTAAATAAAACCGCGCACGGCGCTTGACGGTCCGTGACCGCTACATTTCTGTCTTTTGTCTTTCTTGATTAGCAACTAGAAGACAGACTAAATGCATTTCTTATCATAAATACAATGAGCTTAATCTCAATAAGCTAAAGACCTTGTAAACCCTATTTTTATAGGAAAAGGGGTAAACGATCTGATCCTAAGTAATAGCCGTCAAACATCTACAATACTAGAAGATCTGCAGACACATTGCCGGTCTTTGAGAATAACCTCGTTTCTCGCTGGTCTGTAGGTCATAAGAACTGAATCGACAAGCGGGATAGACAGTGATCACTATCCGTTTTTTGTCAAACATACTTTTGCTAGACGACAATCATATTACATGTCACCATTCTTGTACAGTGTGCTACAGTGTGCAGTAATAACAAGTGATATTTTGTACTTAAGAAATTGAAAAACCAGCTCATTGGTATTGCCCCCGATAGTCAGGTTATAGTTAAAATCCTTAAACCGCTAGGCTATTACTGCCTTATTTATTTTTGCTTAACTAAACTTTAAATATAGGTATTCTCAATAACTCTAGACTAGGTGACAGATAAAGAGCTGTGTTGTTATGTATATATGATTATAATAATATATATATATACGAGTGATAATAAGTAATAAATTTGTCGTAGCGACAAGATAAAGCAGTATAATCAATTTATTAATTTCACCCACATTCTCCTGTCTCAATTTCTTATCGTTGAGCCCACACGCAGTAAGTTTTCGCCTACGCCAACAAAATTTCAAAGATGTCTAAGAATTTGAGATTTGTGATTTTTTTTTAAATATATAGAGTTCTTACCAATTAAGTCTTTCTATATCCATTTTTTCTATCCCTCTACACTTAGCTAAGTTATTACTAAAAAAAATAATGATAAATATTTTATAAATAATTAAAAACATAACTACTAAGAGAGATGAAGATTCTGTACGAGTCTTTACTGATCCTTATCTATGTATATAGATAGATATAACTTTATTGTACACCAAAATCATACAAAAAGCATTACATAACTAAGGTTTAATATTTTACAATTCGTTGTACAATGGGCGACCGTATCGCTAAGAGCGATCTCTTCCAGGCAACCTGTGTATGGACAGGAAGAATATGAACAAAACGGGACGATGGCGCTCATATACAAATATTATAATAAATTTATACATATAATCAATAACCTACACTAAATATACTTACATAAATATCTTATCATTAAGTATACTAATACATAAAATATACATATTTCATAGTTCCGACGAAATTGATTGATAATGCTGCGCTAGCAAATTCTTAAAAGCAGGTAGGGACTTAACAAGTCGAATGGAATTAGGAATCTGAAGTCCCATATGAATCTGTAGGCTCAATCTTTAGATGATTTTTTTTTCTAATTTAATAACATTTGTATTTTTGATCTGAGAGAATTAATTATATGTTTTCCATGAAAACCAAAATATCATTCGCTGTGTGAGATTTCTAAAATTATGCACCTGATTGGAAGTTTAATAAAATCCACCGTATATCAGTACGAGTCTCGTCAAATATCTCATCTCTACAAGATGTCAACAAAGTACAAACATGAAGCTATAGTAAAAGTTGACAGACTCTCCCGCCTCCCTAGACCGCCAGTGGGGCGTCACAACAACCCCCCCACACATAGTAAACAATCACCCACTTCGACATTTCTCTCGTGCCATTGAATAATTTTACATATTCATAAACTGAGTAACGGTTTTTTCAACTGAGTCAATATTTATTTCACTGATTTTATTTTCCTAAATATTACAATAATGTTGTCAACTGACTGACCCTATTGTCGCCTGGTCTCCGTTTAATACATATTTTTGATGAAATTAAACGACTATTATTGCTATTAAAAAGTTGAGAAAGTCACAAAAGCGTGTAGGAAATTAATACTTTTACTGTCAGTAACTTAGCAAGTAAAAGAATAAAAAATTACCCACTTAATACTTTTTCTTTGTAGTGTACAGTAACAATATTTTAATTTAAATCTTAGTATATTTTACCAAAACCATGTACCAAATAGTTCTCCTCAACACATACAATTAACATAGAACTGAATTATCATGTTTATTCAAAAATATAATGCGTAATAGGGGATTGATTTGCAGTTCAAAACCCTTAATCTAAATATGAGGGTAATAAAATTGTCCCTGTCTCTTACGTCTCTTTACGTCAAATTTCCGAGTTGTCGTAACTACATAAAAAACAACGTATAAACATTCGGAAGTCCATGTAAATTTTTAAATTATTAAAAATATTGTTACGTATTCTTTATGTTTCATGTAAGGTAAATTTTTAAACTCCCAAGGAAGCTGTATATTATTTCCTTTATCACATTCCATATAGGTACATTGTTCTTAAGACATATTGCATATCTTCTCTCCACTTACAGATAATCATATCTTTGTAATATATCTAGCTGAGAGATTACAGTGCACGTTTTATACCTTTCGAGTGGAAGGTACCTTGTTTTCTTTTTTGTTCAGATTGGTTTGTTATCTTAAGATAAACAGCTCATTCTTATTGATATTAGCATTTTAATATCTCCACGTGTTTGGGAAATACACTTTTGTATTTAAAAGGGGGCACATGCAAGTCATCCAACGAATATTTATACTTGAACAACCGTAAAGGAACGATTTTATGTTACTATAAAGAAACTAGATTTCATGTTTTCGATATACTTTTGTCGAAGGAGTAAGAAGGAATAAAACAACATCTTTCACCATTTGTAAATTTAGCACGTAAAGAATCTGAGCATTGACTACGTAAACGGATGAAGACGAGTGAACTTACATCACAAGGTTATAACATTACGGAGTTGCAGAGAGGAAACTAAACGAAGGCCCAAATCTTTGTATGAATGTATTCGCTCCGTTGAACTACCGAAATTCGAAAGAACACAAGTTTATTTAAACACAGTAAACTAGTAAAAACAAAAAAATTAATTCAATCAAACGTTAAACGTCATTATGCGCGGACACCCTTTGTATTTCCGAATTATCATAGGAATATTACGAAATTAAACTTAATCAGAACCTAACCAACTTTCATCAAACTACTCTTACATCCTTTTCAATAAAAATAGAATCATCAAAATCGGTTCACCCAATCGAAAGCCAGAGACAGCGCCCCTTTTTTTTGTTTACGCGGGGGAATCTGTTTATAGACCATCCTCCGGTACCCTGTGTGGGCCCGGAGGGATGTGTGGGACTCGGCCTGGGCAGCCTGTACCCACTAAACCTACCGCGAATGCCACAGGACACAGAGACAGCGCCCCTATAATATTTTGATCTAACATTTGACGAATTGTGACACAAAGCAAACTTAGTAAATCCTGCGGCCTAAAGACACTTAACCGTAACGTAATACAGACAGGATGTCATCTCCGAGAACAGACATCGAATACTTTCTTTGCAGATATCGATTCTTCGGTTACCTAAAATTATTAAAAATTCCATACCCGATAACCTTCAACCCGCGATTACGTGGCCCGATAAACTGTTTCCAATGAGTACAAAACGCTTCCGGCTTTATAATTTATGATATGAATATAGTTACTTAATTTTTAACATCTTTGAAAACATCGTGAGGAAACCCACATGCCTTAGAATTTTTTTCTACGACATGTGAAGTCTGCCAATCGGCCCTAGACCCACGTACCGGACTATGCCCTTATACTCTCTTTACAGAGAAGGCCTGTGCCTAGCAGTGGGACATAATAAAGGCTGTAACTTTAAATTGTTTCCATATTTGTTTTAATCTACGAATTACAGCTGTCAAGTCTCATTAACAACAAACTTTACGTGTAATATAACATTGTTTTTATTATGAAACCTACTTACTAATTGCCATCATAATAGTAAACGTAAATAGCTTCGAAACATACGAGGAAAATAACAAAGCATTTATGAT
This sequence comes from Meandrusa payeni, assembly GCA_029286785.1. NCBI lineage: Eukaryota > Metazoa > Arthropoda > Insecta > Lepidoptera > Papilionidae > Meandrusa > Meandrusa payeni. Next base: position 4,213,522 of record JAGSMX010000003.1, on the reverse strand, counting down.
TTACCGCGTGTGGCTAAAGTTTCTTCTCTCGAACAAGGACGATACCATGTACATTATTATAATGTCAGCAGTCCATAATCACGATAATCGTTTTAAATTTCATATCATATTTATACTTACTCCTGTTATGATAATACAAGTTAAACGCAATGACCTCTTGGAATACATTAAGGCAACCAGTCTGCTAAACCAATTGACTACAAAATGAACCTTCAATGGCATTGTAATAGTCGATATTTAGTTAGTTTTACTAGTCTTTTAGTTAATTGGTGCCAGTATAGGTTACCGATGGCGTACGACTGACACGCCAGTTGTGTAAATGTAAGTATTAGATGTATTTGGTATGATTGATTCACTGTAATACCGGAGCCCCTCTGCACTGTGCTCAAGGAGAGCACGTCCCGGGGAGGTTACTCCTCCCCTGTGCCCTCGCAGTGCAAGGCTACACGGGCCAGCCGATGTCGCCTTCTTCCCGGGTGCACTTTGGTGGACGACTCAGGCCCCCACCCTTGTCGCCCAGTGAACCCGAGGCCCCTTTTAGTCGCCTTGTACGACAGGCAGAGGATACCGTAGTCTTATTCTTGAGAGCCCAGAACTACAGGGCTGGATGTTCCTGCTATACCAAGACCAAGGCTTCAACAGAGCCGGTTCCAACTTTATGTTTGTTACTCACCACTCCTTCCATTATAAACCGATTTATTTTTATGTTGAAATGGGTTACTTTGTCATGTCCTCGGAGCGTATTTTCTTTATAATATTGCATTACACCAATGTGACCTACAAACACCTGCCATAAGGGTCGTTACCATGTGACCATTTACAATTGTTACGTACTAGCTTTAGTCAGCTGTCAATACTAAACATTTTAATACACGCCTGTACATTTCACTTGCAATAACAATGTATGTAAATTGAACTGCCACATAAATATATTTTATGTGGACGTTTTAGAGCGAGGCAACGTTTAAGGCGATAACTTGGGTCTAGATGTTGGATAATGTTCAGCAATTTATATTTTAAGCGCACGAAACTTCGCAGTAGCGTGCCCAAATTATAATAACTATTGCAGACGCCTTATTGCTATTTATTTGTAATGAAGAATTCGTAGCAAACAGATAAATTCGACTTCAACTACCTAATGGGAATGATATAAATTGTTGTGACGTTTTTATTTAGATCGTCAAAGTAGTAACTGCATATCTAAACGTAATTTAACATATTAATAATTATAAATAACGTTGACGTATTCTATGAGAGCATTAAACTAGCTCTGACGCCCTTTTAACCGTTTTTAACGGTGTAGACAGAGACAGCTTGTGCTATCGGCTTTTCTCTAAGCTTATTACGTACCATATGTGACAGATCATAAGCATTGTCGACTACAAAGTTTAGCCAGAGATTTACAAATCGAACATCATTGGTAAAGCCGAACGCTTAGACTCCCGTTAAATATTCGACTTAAATTGTATTTTGAATGTAAATCTTTACGGTACAGTAAAACATTTTTTACGTCGTAAGAAACTAAAAGCAAAATAGGTACTTACCGCATACGGATCACAGGTATATTTGACGTAATATAACTGGACAAATAAGCAGATTAAAGTTGTGCAAAAAAGAAGAATCAAACAGCAAGTTTAGTTACATAACGACTTCGAGTAATATCGTCAGAGAACAGTGAGCACCACTGAATAATTGCTTAACACTTGGCGCAACCTGTCTCCGGGACTCTGTTGATTCATAGCCGACATTCATAAACCCTAGCCTTCCCCTAACCCTAGGGCGAAGTCATGCACATAGATACGACTCGCTCGCGAAGAATTAATTTCCCACGAGGCACTGGTCGTACATAGTACGACTCAGCACCCTGATTCCCGCTTAGATCGTAACTCTGTGATCTGTGCCAACTAATGTCTCACCAATATGCATATTGCTCTAGAAACTATTATACGTACATTTTTATGTGTATAGCTTTATTAAACCTTTTTTTTTGTTAACGGGGAGGAAATCTTCAAAAAGATACCCCGCCTTCTGGGGGGAAGGCGGCGGTTATGTGGGGTTTTTACCCACTAAAACCTCCGCGGTGGCCCTTTCCTCGGTGCATGACGAGGGGCTCCAGGATCTCCAGTGGAACGCACCGGAGCCCCTCTGCACTGTGCTCAAGGAGAGCACGTCCCGGGGGGGGGAGGGGAGGTTACTCCCTCCCCCCCTGTGCCCTCATAGTGCAAGGCTACACGGGCCAGCCGATGTCGCCTTCTTCCCGGGTCCACCTTAGCGGACGACAAAGCCCCCACCCTTGTCGCCCAGTGAACCCGAGGCCCCTTTTAGTCGCCTTATACGACAGGCAGGGGATACCGTAGTCTTATTCTTGAGAGCCCAGAACTACAGGGCTGAGCTTTATTAAACCTGAGTCATAGTGACTATTATATGCGTATATAAAACATTATCTATTAAGGAGACATTAACTTTTACTTGTTATAATATATAACATATGCAAATATTAAATTGTAATAAAAGTTAATATTTGCATATGTTAATAATTTTCTAATGGCTGTATCATTAGCGAATAATATCGGAAGTAGTAGCACTCACGTTCCTAGGCAAGCTTTAGAATGGATCCCACCAGGAACAAAGAAACGTGGCCGTTCTAAGAAAACATAGCAGCCGTCAGAAGCGGCGGACATGAACGATAAGATTGCGTTAACATCGATCAAGGCATTAATAAGGAAAAGTATGGGGCTTGCAATTAGCACTGAGCTTTTTAGGTCTCATATGCGACAGCGGGTAAGTCCATCACCGTGCACTAGTCACATACTAGCAAACGATATATTTTTTATTTAAGAATCCAAAAAACGTATACTCATTGGTACAAACTGGCTGGCGACCCTTGACTGCCATCGCAAGTCGAACGCTAGGCTATTAGGTTATCGCTGTTTAGTAAATAAAGGCGGAAATGTGACATAGTTACAATAACATATCTTTATCTTCGTAATTTATCATAAACATTCTGTCGATTATTTTATCAATATATCAAAAGATAAAGTTGGTAGGTTTCCGCTTAAAAAGTTAAGTAACTACAAAATAGCCGACACGAAAGGCAGTTGTAAGGTTTTAGTCGGTCGCCTTTGCTAATTGGCAGGCTGGTTTCTATAATATTTCTCGAAAAAGCTGCTTTCCTCGTAATGATTTCTTTCACCGTCGAATACGTGGTAATCGGCACTCAAAATTCGTTTAAATTAATTATTTTTTGCCGGTGGGCGGCTTCTAATATTGATTGTTCTAGCCCTAAACTTTTAAGTCAGTCGTATGGATACTTATCGAGGTCCAAGTATATGGTAGTAAGATCTTGGACTGATCATACTTACCTTGCATACTTTACCTTATTGTATTCCCGGTTAAAGGGCGTTTCGTAGGTTAAAGCCTACAAAGCGTCTTACGTTTAAAGATGGTGAGATCGCTCAAACGGGTCGATACCCTGGATTTTTGAATAAAAAATGTACTTTTGAAATTGGAATACATTTTTTCCTTTTTTCACGAAAATGGGCTCGACATGTTTGGATCCCAATAAACTCGACAGGTAAAAAATTCTTAGCCAATAGAATGGTTTCTACTCATAAATCTATCTTTTGGAATTTTCTCCCTCGGCGACAATAAAAATTAATAGTACCTTCAGAACATACAGCTGCCACCAATCATTGGTGTGCATGTCATTACTGTGTTCGCTAACGAGAAGGTAGTTAGTGAAATTCCTAAGAAAAAGAGACCATAGAAGTGTCCTTTTATTATGGTTAGTATCACTTGCCATCGGATAAATCTCCTGCTCGATTTGGCACTTTCTTAAAAAAAAAATTCCTCGGAAACAAAACGAACCGTCCTTCATCAAACAAGTCCAGTCATTGAGATGCTACGCATAGTTTTTTGTCACTGCAAGTCATCTACGACGCAGTCATTTCCTCCTCAATTACACATAGAATGTATCACATAATGGGTTATTGGCTATAAAAGAGTCATTATAATACATCGGACGTACGTTTATCGCCCTCGTGCGAGTTCATGCACGTGTTGAGGGCATTTTTTCTCGACACCCGTATAATTCCCGCAGCTTACGAGGAATTGCCAGTTTATTTTTAAAGAAATGTGTCTCGTATCAAGCAATAAAAGCCAGGTTTGCGGTTTTCTTGACATCTGTCGTTTTAATTGCTTTTTTTAATGTTGTATTTAATTTCTTACTATAGTTTGAGATTGTATAAATCACTTTAAGTTTTAAATATACATAAAAAGATACTGGCATTAAAATCGGTAGGTAAATATTCAAATGACATTGCACCGGGCGTCTAGCCAAAGCGATTTCTGCAGCCAAAATATATGCAAGAAATCCTGTAGTTATTTGTTTGAGATAAGAAACTTGTAAATGAATACACGGCATTCTTGAATGCAATGTTAATGACTTCCTGTTTAAATACGATTTCGGTGAAATCTTATCAATAAACTTAAATTTGCAATTTATCAGCATATAATTACGCAATTATTATATCCACTTAGCAAAATAATAATGGTATAGAAACCAATGTTAAAGGTCACATATCTTTAACATCAGTCATTAAGACGGTGGGTGGTGGGTGTGACTTGTTAGATACAACTGTGGAGCACCTTGGTATGTGAATTCTACCATGCGTAGAGAGTAGCATCGCCAGTCATTGCTCAAGTTAAGTTACTTATAAGGTTCAGAACAAGTCAACTCCTAAACCAATGAAATTGTAAAAGCATGGGTAACAATGGCAATCAGCTAGAAGAAAAGTACAAAAAATCAATTAGATGTATATAAAATTGCCAAATAAAGTAAGACTTGAAATGTGTACAATTACATAGTGGACAAACTATTCATTTGTGGTTTGGACACTTTAATGGAATGAAGTCTCTTCTCTCTTCATTCCATTAAAGTATCCAAATGCAGAAATGAATGTCAGGGTCAATAGCGAACGATAGCCGATGTGCTATGGTATCCAAAACACCTTTGTAAATATAACTTACCTAGTTATAAAAACGTCATTTATTTGTATTATGACGTCAAAGTCGTTTCATTGACGCAACCATTTGAATAACCAAACGAATGATCTCAAGGTTTCACAGTTCATATTTACATTTATTTTAGGAATAAGGAAGTTGAGTTAAAATTCATAGTCATATGATTCCTATGTATAAAATTAAACAAGCAATAATTTATCTCTACCGAGTACTTATGTGTACGATGTTTTCTGTGCTATCTCTGAAAAGCTGATAGCTTAAGTCCACCAAACACTTTATCGTACAAATGGTTATCATTGTAGACAAACTATCGCACGATTGTGAATTAGGTCATCGATAACTCGTCTAGCTATTTTTGAAATGACGTATATTAATTCGTTGCCAGTCATTAATGAATTTAATGGCTTTGTGATGAGATGGATACGGTTCCAGCGTCGCTCCGACAACAAAATGGATTTAACTCACGACTAATTATTGATGTAGCTCGTTCAATTGTGCCGAGGTCAAAATTTATTTAACTCCAGTTAAGTTCACCAGATCACGTTTTAAAACAAACAGTTTAATAAATAATGAGCGTGCTAGATGTGGAACAAAATATTACTATTGCACGTAACGTAAAACTGTGATCTCTGTGTGAACATAATATACACATATTAGAAAATATTAGATTAGATTTAATTTACAATAATGACTCATATGTTTTTCTCCAATTACTTATTCACAAATATAAGTCTTTTGGTCATTGGTAATGCCGACGATGTTATTCAGATCACAGATATTTAAGATTTAAACTTGAAACTTTGAAAGTTCAATATTGACGAAAGTGCATTTCTGTCTGTAATGCTTAGCTCGTTCCTCAAAGAAGTAGACCTCGATGAAGTGGTACAAACATAGATACTATAGCATAATTTACAATATAAAGGCCCAAGGGAAAAGGTAGATGTACAAAACAGTCTTTGCTGCTGCATGTACTTCTGTATGGGTCTGGGAAGTTGCCAATATCCTACTGCTCGTGCTAATACGATGCTGAAAAGAAATTTGTTTTCAGTGAGACAACATGAAGGAGATTTTTGTAATAATTTTCGTATGCCTTGAATGTTAGAATATATCTATTATCTTTTGTTTCTGTTAGTCTCCAATGATAATCTCAGAAATGAGTAAAATCAAGGATTCAAAGTTGCCTCGATAGACGACGAGGTCGAAGAAAGCGGTGGTACGGTAAAATCCAAAAAATCAATACAAACGACTAGTTGTTTTCAAAAAACCAATAACGTCTGTTTAAAAATCAGACGAAATGCTGTGCGGATAATTTGATAATTTATATGCACGCTGCAAGGAGCGAACATCTCGTCGTCTGGAACTTGGTCAAGGCGAGGCTGACGACCGTGGCGGCATGCCAGACGTGCGCGCCGTAATAGATGCCATTTGTCATATTTTTTATTGAACACAATGGACCGTGGCAGATATTCATGGCTTTCGACGATTTCGTATTAATCTTTCGACGATATCGTATTAATCGATATAGGTAAAGTTTTTTTTCTCTTATCCCATCACTAGCATGTTGAAGTTCAACATTCCAAATTTGAAATTCATAACTTAGTCGCCAACCGCCGTTAATGTTGGAATCGATAAAGTTATGCTAATGAAACGGAAGACGCCGGATTCGTTGGGTAACTTCTCACTCAATAGCTAATCAGATACCATGAATTAATTATGAGAAAACGTGAGAATATTAATAACTTTTATGTAATAAACTGGTGTTCGTGACGTAAACGTCAATAAATATCAAATACGAAACTAATTATAATGCGAGTCTAACATTATAAATGTGGTCAAATCATGATAATAAATTAATTTTTATGTCGTGTATCTATAAATAGTAGTAAAATAGTTTCGATAGCTAAGCGTTTAGTCGTTCAAATTCAGAATATCTAAACGACTTGGACCGACGCGTACAATTTCTATTAGGTGGTCCAAAAGAATTACAAACAACCATTTGTTTTATTCGTGAAAAAATTGTTATATCTGTCCACCTAGGTAAGATTACATGATATCGCTTCTCATTTATAAATTCTAAGTTTCCCGAAGTGGCGTATAAGTTAGTTTAGCTTAGATTGTCCCAATAGATCTTTGCTAATAAAATAGCTACCGACCGAGTCGTGGTTCGGCCCTCTCTGGCGCCCCCGGATCGAACTGCTACCGCGTAATAATGGTAACCGTCCAAGCCGAGGTTACCACTCACCGGGGGGACCCTTGTGTCGAGTTACGAGAGACCTAAGAGCTATGCCACCTCTCAATCCGGTGAAAAAGGCACAGAAAAAGGCCAGCTTCTCTGTGCCAATTGTGTTAGTTCGTCCAAAAAAAATTCTAAGAGAGATACCATCTTAAATTGCGATAACTTGTGAAACGAATATTTTATTTTTATGTTGTCTGTTGTTTTAGTCAGTCAATAATTTTTTAAATGTTTATTACTTCGACGCTACAATATCCAGTATGAAATCACTGTCTAGTTTCAATGTCACAATATCGCATCGAGAAAGATAAAGCCGTTATAAATAAGGAAATCGATGCGATATCGCGAATCGGTTGGCTACGGGCCAATGGAGATATGGCCGATACGATCTCAAGGGCACTTAAAATTTATGACTATTCCATGTAAATGTTTACATATGCGGTTATAAGTTATGTTACGTTGTGAATAAAAAAAGTGTTTTATTTTTAATGCTATCGAATAGAATTTTTTTTAAAATCTTTCGCTGTTGATTTTTATTTTTCACTTACGTTCTCTGTTTAATGATAAAAATAAACAGTTCTTTACTAATTCTTAGAAGAGGTAGATGTATAAATTATGCAATAAATAGTGCTTTTCGTCAATTCAATCTAAGAATTAGGTAAATAGAAAATAGAGACACTTTAGGCAAATGACGATTTACTTAAAGAAAACACAGATAAAATAATAAGCTTCAGTGCAAAATGAAAAAAAAATTCTAGCTCCTAATACCTCGTTAGGGTGATAATAGCGGTTGATGTTTTTTTGTGTAAAATAATCGAAGAACAAATGTGATGAAGACTGTAATCTCTGTCTTATTTTATTGGGGTGTGTTTATGTTACTTATGTGAAATCACGAATATCTCTAATGCAAATCATAATTCAAAATAACAAATTAATGCCGGTCGTTTCTTATTTAAACTTGTAAATAAAAACAAAAGGAACGCGATTGAAGATATTCCACAGAGGTTACGTCAAGCGTTGTAAATATATTCACTCGTGTCGGCTCGTCTTTTTTCCAACTCGCGACGTCTGCCCGCTCATAATAGAATTGGAAATGTGCCAGCGTCGATTTGCGGTAATCGTGCCCCGAGTGGCTGTATCAACTAAATGCTGATTGATGGCTTCCCTTCTCCGCAAACGAACGAATTGACCTTTTGCTAGTGCAGTTAACTCCAATCTAAATTTGGTATCAATTTCGGTGTAGGTTTTTCAACGCGGCCCATTTAGCGGCTGGGTGCGCTTTCGTGAACGAGACGCTAAGTGTGTTTTGAACTCGAACGCTAATGAAATCTCAAGTGCAATAAACTAATTTCTGAATGAGAATTCTGCATAAAGCATTGTACACAAGATATAAAATATATAATTAATACATAAAGCTGTCATGTCCTTCTAACCAGGGTAGGCACAGAGCAATTACGCAAAGTCATGCTTTTAAAAGAATGCTAACAATTTTTTTACAAAAACTCTTAACATTCTTGTCCATTCCCATTAAGCTTAAGCTTGTGCTAGGATGGTTCACGTCAATAGTCAAATGGTGGATTCAAACCTACGATCTGTTTCGCAAACCATATCCTAAATCATTAGACAATGACGCTTATTTACATCTCATATGTGGAAGGTGGTGAGGCCATCTCCATAATGTGTCTAATATTCCAATTTAATTTCTTTCAACGTAGTTATAACCTAATATTAAGTATAACGACGTTCGATAAGGCTCATTGAACATTCTATCATTACCACATATGACAAACACTAACTACTGCGTCAGAGGCACGCCATCGGTAAATCAAAGTGGCCAACCAATCAACTAAAAGACGACTAAAACTAGTAAATATTGTCCAATAGGTTGCCAATGAACGTTCATTTTGTACACAATTGGTTTAGCAGACTCAGAGTCCAGGTGATTAGTAGTTTTAATCTTATCGCATTTTCAAATTGCTTTGTCTACTATACTATACGAAGCATACTCGTCAGTCAGCGTCAGTTTCCTCATTACTGATGGTCGTGACCATCTCGTGGGAACAGTCTGTCTTTGGTCATCCGTAGATATGTCCCCAATCTGAAGCCGTGTGTAGATCATTGTTAACCGACATGCTAGAATGGTATGGCACATCTGATCAGTCCCGCGCGTCGGGCTTCGACGTCCAGGTCTTGTTCCGCCGAAGACCACGTATAAAAGTTCATATTAACATCTCTAGTTTATAAGAGACATCAGCAATGAAGTAAACATATAATCATGTCGAAATCTCCAATAAAGCAATTAAAGTTCAATCGTGCACAACGTGGTTGTTCTCTTAACACACACACGCAAAGCGGTGGCGGGCCCAACTCCTAACCCCGCTTTTAATGAGTTTCAGCTTAATTTACAGTTATTGTTTTACCCTCGTGGCCGTGGATTCCGAAGTTGTTACATCCGCTGAATACCGAATGGAGTTTGCGAACAAACTTTAAGTGGTCACGTAAATTAACTTATGTTCGAGTGTTGAGATATCGGATTAATAAAATAGTTTGCCGCACGACAAATGTTAACTGACTTTGTAACTACACACTCTAATACTATTTGAATATTTATTCCTTGTTTACGTTGTTTTTGTTATAACAGACTATACCATACTTATGTTATAACATTTTTAATTTAAAAACATTTAAAAAGTTTAATAATTTAACAGCCTTAATACGTACATCAAGGAAGAGTTGAGGAAAATATGGAAGAATCGCAACATATATGAAGTCGCAAAAAGAACAAGGTCATAAGGAATATTGTATATGAGGCGGACTGACCAGTTAATGCGATAGTAAATGGCTCATCATCACTAAATAATCTAACCGTCCAAGCCGAGGTTACCCCTCACCGGGGACACCCTTGTGTCGAGTTACTAGCATAAAGGTTCAGGCTAAGCGACCTAAGAGCTGTGCCACCTCTCAATCCAGTGAAGCAGTCAAGGCCAGCCTTTTTGGCCAATCTGTGTAGTTCGTCATAAAAAAAATCACTTAATAAATGCACAAGTAAGGCGGCCATCAGAGAAGTGTAGCAGCGTGTTGTCAAGCTTGCCACAACCACTCTGTCATACCGACGAAGAAAAAGATTCCTATGTTCACTATATTATATTTTCACCTTCCTTCACCGCAAAGCATCAGATATACTTAATAATTTTGATGGTGTTGGCATTGTGAATTCAGATTTCCTTTCGTGTCTGTGAACCCTACGGTGAATGCCTGGATACTGCATTCGAATTTGACTCGTGCTTTTTACATACGAATTATTTTATTAAATAGTCGCAGTTACGTATAGATACTCTACATAATGACATTTTTAATTCATGATAAACGTACGTAGATATAGCTGAAGTGTTATGAATGATATTGGAAATTCGCTGATGAAGGCATGTACTATAGTTGTCTCTCTGTGAATTCTAACAGTAATAAAGTTTTCCGTCTTCTGTCTCCCCTTCCCCCGTTTCTTTGAGTTCATAATTAATTTTCATCAAGAATCGAGATTCCGATCCGACTCAATTATGTAACTAGTTTGTTGAAAAGTTCCGCCCTGGCAACTTATTCATCATTCTGTTTCCCGAGGTCCGCCTAAATTGCTATTGTTGTTATGAATAAAGTTAGATTATCTTACTTTAGTTGCGATTCCTTGAATTGTTTTGCATGCATTATTAGATTACTTTTACTCATTTTTATCTCAAGTAGGAAAAGGGATAAACTAGTGAACATCGAAAACCTACCAAAATACACACTTCAAGGCGGTAATCGACGAGGTTGTGATAACGTCCCGAATTGTCCTAATAATAGTTCTATGTTTGATTCGAATCAACAATCTTACGTTCTGCAAATTGTAAGTCAAATTAGGATAGTCTAATATGTTATTGCTGCTAAGATTATTAGGAAATAAAACTTTTACATATGATAACGTCGCAAGAACAGCACGCATACATTGTTACATGCTAATTAATTGTTACAGGGTGCCAGAGACAATAATCCAATCGTTAATAAAGATGAGTCTTTTAAAGGCTAACTGCTGATTTTAGCCGTTAGTAATTAGATATTATTAGTTTTACAAACTACACTGGATTGTGAGATGGCCGAGATCTTCGATGCTATTTAATGCGAAACGTCTCGGTTTAGCTTGATTTTTGACTGGATATAAGAGGATTAGGACCTTTCATCAATCAGTTTCCCAGTCAGATTTCTACTCTAATATCTCTAGAGATGGCGAATGCCTACACTGATCACACTGAACTCTTGGCTCAGTTTATTAATGAAAGCGTAAGTTTTAAGCTGCGATGCTACCATACAATGTTTATTACCGTTTAAGGATTCAACAACAATCTTGACAGAATAACTTAATAATATATTTGTAACCCATAACAAGTCATTAGGGTCACTACGTAAGCCTATTGACAGTCTTATAAAGTTATCACGAAAAATACTTTTAATTGACTAACTTCTAATATAGAATTTATATATTTTCTTACATTTTTGAAGTTATATTTATCCTACCGTCAAACTTATCAGAAATATTAAGAGTTAATTTATCAGCATCGACAAGTGCTTCGCAATACGAAACGGCTTGATTTCTTAATAAACCTTGTTACTGAATCCCGTTAAAATAATTTACGCAATTAAAACAATGTAGAAATTAAAAGTTTTGCGAAAATAAAATTTCGCGAGTTGTGTTATATTGTACTGAAAATTGTGTAATATTGAACTTCCAGAATTATATATAAATATTATACATTTGTCGATAATTCTGGAAGTTCAATATTTTCCCTGTGTCGAAATAGAAACGATGGTGAAACATGCTTATTGTTGCCGTAATTTCGCAACGGGACTTGTGGGCTTTCAGCATAACTTAAAACTCAGTGCGCAACCCCTTTTGTTGTACGTTTCCATTGTAATGAGGTCGTTTGTTTTCCCTACTATTATTGGAACGTATGTTCTGGTTACTACACAACAACTTTTCGCAATTTCCGTTGTTTTATAAAGGTAAAAAATAAATAATTAAGAATTTGACATTCGAACAATGAAATAAATATAATAAAAAAATAATCATTCTTCGACAATCAACTGCTGAGTGTGAATTTTCACACTGCTGTATTCAAACACGGTCTCCATTTAGGAACCACTCCAGAACACGTGTATGATAGATGTGACTAGCCTGGGCTCCTCGCCTCTTTAATATTTAACGACTATTTTGATACTAAAGTTATCGCAATATGTTCATTCTAATCCGTGAGAGAAATGCCTAGCTTTTTCCATTTTTCTTAAGCAATTTTTAGTTCACGGACGAAGTGCCGCATTAAGTTACTAAATTGCGATGGGCTCACCGACTTTCAAATACGGTTTCTAATAAGCTTGGTTAAATACGGACAGATGTTTCCGTCTACCCCGCTTGGATTAAACGGGAGTGAGACCTTTTATTTATATTATTCTATTGTCGCGTTTTAGATCTAGTTACGTCTATGTAATGTCCACATTTTTTAAGAAAAGATTTTAAGAAAAGAACGCGCCAGATATTTTTTCAAATTTCCCTCAATAGATGCAAATTTGAATAAAATCTTTAACACTTGATTTACTTTCTATTTTAAAAGAAAATTTCAACAATAGCATTAACAGAGTTTATTTACTGCGACAAAGTTGTAGATTATCTGTTCCCAAGAATTACATTACAGAAGTTGTTATGTTGCAACTTCCAGGGCAAGTTAGGAAACTTCCAAAACAGCACGCCGTGTAGTTACTTGCGATCTACCCCACTTTGATGTAACGTGTTTATTTAAGAACCGCTACTAAAATTTTCTAATAACTATTACAGTCTCGTTTACTATTTTCTATTATACAGTGTGCTGTAAAATAACACTATTATTAGATGTTCTTAATTATTATTAACATGTTGATAACAAAATATGTAACGTTATAAAAGACCTAAAAGTAAATAGACACGGAGAAATGTTGCATAAATAAATCAGCATAGAAAAAATAACAAGAGAAGGATGACAATGTAATTTCGGAGAAGGAAACTCAGGGGAACGAAAACTGTGACAAGTAACATGACTTCGTACCAATTACTCGGCATAAATTAAATTATTTTGTAGATTGATAAAGATTTAAAATATTCGGATAAGCAGGACTGGGTGGTTGACCTTTGACTGTTAGACACCCCCGCCAACACTGAGCCGTTTTAAAGAGGTGAGGGGAGTGGAGTTGAGAGGGAGAGGACTCTGTTTGCCTCCTCTTCGGTGTTCGCGAAATCCGTTTAAAGTTCCCAACGTAATTGCTGTCTGGCTGCGAGTAAACTTTGTATTACTGTACCCGTGTTAATTTATTAGGTCTTCCTGTTATATTTTATATTACAGTATATGTAATAACTTTGTTTTTCGTATATAATAAAGTAGAATTTTGCAACATGGAGATTTCTTACTGGAAATCTTGTAAAGTTAAAGACTCAATTCAATCTAATTTTTGTAAAGAAAAAGTATATCTGGAATCCTATAAACACATCACAATGAATTTCTTATGTTTCTTTCGCGTGAATAGATAATACACAAAAAAAATACGTCGAGTTTCCTTGACGGAATGATGGGTGTCTAAAATTGTGTTAAAAAATTTATATATAATATTTTTTTCTTTTGCCATTGGACATTATCGTAAACCTTGGAGAAATGTGAATGTCCTTTTATATAGCCGTATAAGAGCACTTTCACATTATAACGCAGGAAGTGGATGCTCATTACGAAATGTTGTTTCACTGCCACAGCTGTCGGAGTGGTTGGCATTAATAACTAACCATTTGGAAACGTAATAAACAACGTTAATTATTATTTGAATATGCAAATTATATTTTTATTTAGTTATTAAATGTATATGTATATATAGTTTTACTTCAAGTTAAAAGTTTAAGTCACACTTCACAAAGTTTGAAGTTTGCACAGTTACAATGGCAAATTCTGCAACGTGGAGGACATAACTTAGAAGTGGATATTTTTAGCAACTCATTTATTAGGTTTTAAACTTTAATTGTTAGTTAATTCTCTTAACTGGCTTCTGTTCAGCTTTGTACGCGGATTGTAATAAATTAATTATTCTCGGTACTGTCGATAAGAACTTGCAAAAAATATATATTGTAACATAATACACAATAGACAATAAGAACTGTTTGTTGCCACAATAAAGAAAAAATAGAGAAAAAAAAAGAAAAAAAAGTTCCATCGTCGTTGAAATATCCTCATAATTCTGCATAACATTTGAAATGTTCTCGCTTTACGATTTCAATCAACATAACAATAAATATACAAAGATTCAGTTTCTACTTATAAATTATTTTGTTGCATTTATTTGTTGCGTCATAAATACATTAGTGTCTCGTTTCAACAAACAGTAACAGACATGCCAGTGACTTCTTGGTTGGAATAAAATTAAGTGCATTCATCACTGCCGTTTCCTCAGCGCTGAGGTTCGTAACCAAGAGAGCTGCTCGTAGCCAAAACTCCCATTTTCTATTTTAGGCCCTGTGCATAGCTGCTTGTACTTTTAGTCCGGTAACTAGTGTAATATAGTCCGTCCATCTAGTGGGCGCCTCTGCTTCTTCTTCCCTCGAAGATACATTAGGACATGTTACATTCCTAATATACTAGGTATATTTAATTAAATAAAAAAAATAAATAAAATTCCAATCAGCATAAGAATAATAGAGACAGAAGTATATTTACGAGTAAAAACAAAAACCGACTTCAAATCGATTCAAACCTTAATCGCTATTACGCGTTAACGACCTTTTTGTAGTTCCGAATTATCGTAGGAATATTCCGAAATCAAATTTAATCAAAACATAACCTAACTTTCATCAATGTGCTCTTAAAGTACATCCTTTCCAATTAAAATCATCGTAATCCGTTGGCGTAATATTAAATTATTCGTCTATTTGTGTCTCTAAGACTTATATGGTTCCCATTGTCAGAATTGGACCAAAATTGGACCACACGGGAACCACCAACTTTCAAATAAAAAAAATCATCAAAATCGGTTAGTCAAAATCACCCAGTCGAAAGTTATGCGGTAACAGTCATAAACAAAACACAGATGAATTGAGAACCTCCTACTTTTGAAGTCGGTTGAAAATGTTAGTAAGTGACAGACTATAAAAAATAGTACTTCTATGTACATTTATAGGACATAATGATGAACTTTATTCTCATTGTGATTCTTAGCTTCGAATGTCTGTGCCCCGCTTGCAACCAATTGTGTTCGTTTACTGCCGTCAAATGTTCATAACTATTGGCTTGCTAATTGACTACGAGTTTTACTATTAAAGAGGTTAAGTGGACTAAAGTATGTATACGCTCAAGTGTACTTACAACAACTGGGCCATCTTACTGTTATACATACCTAAACAACAGGGATATTTTGTCTCTAGTACAAAAAATCAATTGCTAAGTATTTACAGAACCATTCGCACCCGACGATTAAAAATAAAAAATATTGAATGCTCTCATTTTGAAGGTTATCTATGTTCTTGCGATAGTCTCAATGTTTTTTTAATTATTCTGACTCCCCCGACTTGGATAGGTCGTGGCTGTTTTTTATCTTTCCTTTTACTACTATTACAATTTTATTTATCTTTTACAAAAAACATTCCTTGTCTTCTTTCTTTTCTCTTATTTACTTACTAAAATTTCTTTCTTATCTTACTCTATTTAATTCAATATTCTTATACTAAATGACATTTCTTATGTATTACATAGTGTCAATGTTTCGCCTTCATTGTCAGCGTAATCCACGAGAAGCGAAATACGTTTATTATTAGCGCCGTTTGATAACGATAAACCAACGAGGTCAGATGTGATCGCGCAAAAAATAGAAACGCTGCCTTACTGCGCGTGACTAAAGAGCCACTATGCAGGCAAGATGGCGTATACACCTATCCCGCTCTGTCAAACGCAGGTCGTTGTATCCATCTCGCTTTACTAGATTTTAGTTGCCGTTATTTATTTTTGTTGACTGCCTAGATTTTTTTCATATCACTTTTTATCGTCAAATTTCACGAATTACGTGACGGCAGGAACAGCTCCATTACATTACCTGTTAAAAACATTTGTTTTCTTTTTAAACTGTCTACAGATTACGCAATTATATTAGCGAATGGCGTGACGAAGATTGTTCTATTCAACGATACGATATAAGATACAAAGCAAAAGTAAGCTTTTGTGTATTTTTTACCCTAACGTGACGGACAAAGGTGGCCGGCGCTATCCGCTTCCTACTAATCTCATTAGGTTCTCTATGTCGATTGAATCGTTATACACCAGATACAAATTTTACCAAGATCAATTTTGTTTGTAAGAATCCAAAAATAGAACTCTCAACGTGGTGTCAATTTGTACCCCGATCATTAGATCGCAAGTCCAACTATTAGGCATTATTACCTTGTATTCAATATCAATATTTTTACGAAACAAAAGAATAAATTTCGTAGAATTATTAAGACCGCTAAACCATTACTAGGATCGCAAACACTTCTTTCACAAACATATTCTATGTGGAGTCGTTAATCGCATCAAAAACTAAACATGCGCGATGCGTATCCAAAGAGAGGGGAGATAAAAACTCTTTGCATAATGTATGCGGTTCCCCAACTTGTTTAGGTTGACTGGAGAGCAACTTACATAACGGCCACCACCTTTTAAAGCTCGGCTTAAGATCGATATTGTTCCAACTTTGCTTTAAGCGACATACCAGTTACGAGGGACTAACCTATATCTATATTTTATTCAATCGTTTAATTACTCAATAATAAATTATTATACATCTATTTTCGTGGAATGTACGACAGTTAAGAACTAATAGTATAAAATTAAATTAATTAAGTCTATGATTATTGAAGAAGGTATAGCACTGACTCGATAAAACAATCAGACCGTATTATCCCTCAGTGAAGAAAAAAAAAACAATACAAAAGTGATATCGATTACTAACGGCCAAATGATCTATTGTATCAAGATGAAAGCAAGTTCAGAGTACGACAAAAGACGCAACGTAGACACAAAAAACTGTAAGCCTAGAGAATAGAGCTGGCAACGTCGCTCGAAATATCAACAAAACTGTATATAATAGTGAGTCACGCATGGCGTGATGGGTCGTAGAGGAAACGTTTGTCACGAAAAACATTAATATATGATCGCAAGTGACTGTTGTTCACCCACACGCACCAACAATATAAGGTCTGTTACTTGATTCCAGCCATAGCATGGCAATACATTTGCAACGTGGCCGTGGCCATATTTAAATGTGTTTCTGTTTCGCATACCAGTTTAACTGGTTTTGAACGTGAATCATCCTTATTTATTGATGTGGTATTTAGGACGCCGCTTTTAAACATAAAAAGTATGTTGATGTGGAAAACATACCGCAAGGATATCCTTCATATTATATTATGGTAGAGCAAGGAGGAAATGTGTTTCAGATTAATTTTGTTATTGTTCCAATGCAACTGGCGACTTATATAAAAAAAGTTTATACAATACGTCGATTATATCTTTCTAAAATGTAGGTAAGACATACGACAAAGAAATTCGTACGTAATACGGTAACGACTTATTCTAGATGAACAAATTATTCTTTAACTAATTTTAGCTGGCAACACATGGCACCCAGCGATTATTATGCATAATAACTATGTACAATGATATCTTAGTGATTTATCTGAACCTTATTATATCTTTAATTCATAATTAATAATTTAGTTGTTCATCACATTAACTTGGCGTTGTAAACAATAACTTAATTTTATTAGTTTGTGATATGACTTCTAATTAATTTTTCTAAAAAGAAGATGGCGAGGTCGCGCAGTTGTCACAGTATTCGTTAAAATAATCGTTAATAACGTTAGGCGCTGTCTCAATGAAGCGAGTGTATTGTTTATTTAGTGCCAGTTATTGGACTTTTTCATTCCACAATATCAACACACAATTATAACATCAGCTAATTTGTCTAATAATTACCTTACTTTAATGTCGCTACATCAAACAATGCTCTTTTGTGAGCAGAAATATCATAAAAACAAAAACGCACGTGGAGTGTATGAATTGTTTCGCTCCGTTTGGCGCATATACGCTGTTGCTAAGCGGACACGTGATGTTTTCCGAACGAACCTACTCCAAAATGGCCGCCGACAATGCCCGCCATTCGCTTTCCCACGTCGCGCGCCATCACTCTGCATGCTTCATTCTCTTTTCTTTTGTATTGTGCATTGCAGTTCTCAATTTACGTTTTTGCTTCGTGTTCGTTTTGACGATAGCATCTCGCCGTGTATTGTTACCGCGACGTAGTTGTGCGATTGTGGTCTTTTCAAAACATGTTAAACGGTTGTGCAAATTCGCATTTACGTTAAACTATGACACCGAATGGTGTTTATATAATAATATTGTTATATAATAATAATAATACATTATTACATATATAATTAATTATACAAAATTATCTTTATAAAAAATAGATTGCGAGTCATTTTAAAATAATTCAGATTTAAGCGGCTTTTGTATTTTTTATATTTAAGTAGTTATGTTTAACTACTTCCGGTATTTGATACTAGAACGTCAGTACATAAGTCACGTATTTATTATGTGTAATCTCATAGTAATTATTTCACTTCGAACCTCCTGCGATCCAGATCGTAATTTGGAACCTTAACCACTAAGCTATATTTTTACAATTCCGTCTCACGATGTGATCTCATGTTCATCATTCTCGGAACTTCAACATAACACACTGTTTGCTCTTTTCGTCATACGTCTAAACAAATACCGGTTTTCGTGTGGCACATTCCGCGCTGAATCAAATATTGACAGTGGCAACACTTAGATACAAAATGAGGCCATTGCCTCTTCGCCACCGGTAGAATAATAGTAAGCGGAAGTTTAAAATAATAGACGTAAGACATTCATCGGTTATGAATCTTAAATAACAATAAAATGTTGAAGTTGAACAACAGTTGTTCTGTAGAATTTTATAATTAAAAACAATACAATTGATTGAAATAATTTAGCTACAAGTTCAATGATGTTTGAAGTGTAAATTGTTTAATTTCAAAGTGAAGATGTATGTCACGGCTTCCTGCGTGCGTGTTGTGCTTAAGTGCTCGTTCATACATATTTAAAAGGAGCCGGTACACACTGATAGGCACCACCGATGCCGCACGACTTGCTGAATGCTAAGCGATCGCTTCTGACAGATTTGCATTGAAATTGTCTTCGAATTTAGTTTCCTGCGCCGAATTGCTAAGGTAACAGGAAACCAACTAGACATTAACGTCAGCTTGTACAAGCAAAGCTAAGCACAAATAAACCTAAACGATGTAATTTGCAATTAATTGTAATATGATTAAATCTTTTTATTTGAAAAAAAAAAATTAATATCTCTTATAACGTCAAATTGCATCCCAGTTGTGAAGTATCGGACTTAGTTTCGGTTCCAGCTTAGTGGATTCAGATTGCTATTAACAGCCAAAGAGACATCTTGTAGCCTGTGCGCTAAGTTACTCATAATGGAAAATTAGACTGAGCGATATAAGATCTCAGTCACGTCTCCACGCAGTAATGATGAAAAAAAAGTTTCGGGCTAACCTTAACTATAAGAATCTGGAGAAACTAGAACGGTTACAAATCGTGTTTTCCTTGTAACTTTGGGCTTCGTGAGATTTCATAGTGCTCAGATATTCAAAGTTATTCTTAATTCTTATAACAGTAAATAAGCATTACTTTACCAATCACTATTTCATAATATTTTCCTCTTTGTATTTATATACATTGAAATATATATATGGTTGCTTCTAAATGTGTTTAATATGTTAAAAAATAGATCTACAGTAATTATACCTATTGGTATACAATAGTAAAACCGCTGTTCATATCATGACGCTTATGTGTGGTATTATATCACTTCATTTGTTTGACCTACATGCTTGAGATAAACGTTATCTTTGTAAATTAATTGTAATATGATTAAATCTTTTATTTGTAAAAAAATTAATATCTCTTATAACGTCAAATTGCATCCCAGTTGTGAAGTATCGGACTTAGTTTCGGTTCCAGCTTAGTGGATTCAGATTGCTATTAACAGCCAAAGAGACATCTTGTAGCCTGTGCGCTAAGTTACTCATAATGGAAAATTAGACTGAGCGATATAAGATCTCAGTCACGTCTCCACGCAGTAATGATGAAAAAAAAGTTTCGGGCTAACCTTAACTATAAGAATCTGGAGAAACTAGAACGGTTACAAATCGTGTTTTCCTTGTAACTTTGGGCTTCGTGAGATTTCATAGTGCTCAGATATTCAAAGTTATTCTTAATTCTTATAACAGTAAATAAGCATTACTTTACCAATCACTATTTCATAATATTTCCTCTTTGTATTTATATACATTGAAATATATATATGGTTGCTTCTAAATGTGTTTAATATGTTAAAAAATAGATCTACAGTAATTATACCTATTGGTATACAATAGTAAAACCGCTGTTCATATCATGACGCTTATGTGTGGTATTATATCACTTCATTTGTTTGACCTACATGCTTGAGATAAACGTTATCTTTGTAAGTGTCATGTTTATTAGTTATGCGATTTCGTTATCATAAAGTCGCAGGTTGATAGCGGCTGCGTTAACTAAATGCTATAATTACAATCCTTTGTTTCATTATGTCGTACTTTAAAGTTGTACTTTACCTTTTATGTTGTTCCTACACTCCCTTGATAGCCTTAGACAAATAGTTATTGCTTCATACATAATACAATTAATCGATAACTTTTAGGACAAGGTTATTGCATTATTTTATTGATAATAAGTTGCACGTTTATTTTTAATGGTAATTAATGTTTACCTAACGAAGTTGCTGCAGTGCTCGAAGTAATAATGTTTTGATATTTTTTATCACGATAATAAGATAAAAAGTTTGTAATATAAATAATTCATTTACTTCGTCACAGAGATATCTATATAACTACGGTTGGTTGGTCAAGGTGACCTTCATTGGCGCGCCGTCGCATCGCAACTTAACGGCCCCACTATTCAATGTAAATTTCTTCAGGGTTCTTGTTCGCTTGTGCAAATCCGCAAGACCATAGAATCAAAAAATAACACATCTTCGAGGAAGCCACGCCGTAAATTCGCATTTCCCTTCTTGCATGCACCGGCTCTGGTTTCTTTAAATAACAAAAGAAAGAACACGTGCTGCGCGGTCCGCCATTTTGCCGTATAAATAGCAAGATGGCGTCGGGCCGTTGGTTGGCGAAAGTACTCGGTAATTATAAGCGACGACGCGCGGGAAGGCGTGCAGAAACGAAACGCGAGGATCTATGGCTCGCCGGTGCACGCAACGCTCGGCTTGATTTACAACGCTCTCTTGTTTCCACTCGGTCGATTGTTCCCCGCTTTATGTGCGCGAGACTCGCAATTCTGTTATTGTTTCCGACGGCCATGGGAACCGACATCGCGTGGCTTTTCAATGACCTTTATTGCTTCTGTGATTCTTTCATGGAATCGGATTCTAGCTTGCGTTTCAAGTTCACTTCTGATGGTTTAATTGTTCTTTGTCGCTTTTCAATCAAACGTTAATAAGTAAGCATATTTACGAAAGTAATTGCAGTAATTTCATAGGATAGCGTGTCGTTTTAAATGGCGTTGGCGCGAAATTATGGAGAAATGATACGGCCATCTAGACTACAAGACTAGACGACACGTATTTATTTTAAAATGTTTTTTAACTACTAATAATGGCCACAGCAATGATGACCTAGTAGGATTCTAACTATAATCTGGTAATAGCAGGTTGGTGGCTTTTTGGCTTTTTTCGAGGCAAAGACACACAACACTACAACATATTCTACCTATGACATTAATAGCTTAGATTACAAACTTTTGCGTCCTACTAACCCTGGCGGGGTATATAGAAGCAATCGCTATCCGTCTTTCTACCAAAAAGTCCAATCAATCTAGACAAAAACTTAAGAGTTTAAGAGAGCACGTGTCACAATGTCTAGATTGATCGGATTAAAACTTATTAGTTCACATATTGAAGAAACCATTTGTTGCTCGTTTTAAAATAAGCCTGATATCACTCAGACGATTTCAGTGTCTTCACCTTCAGATTGTATAGCTGATCTTATTTCATTAGTCAAGTATCATTTACTTCGCATTAAGCTTTTAACGCTAACTCTTCTCAAACATAATTTTATTTCGTTGTCAAATAATTGCCACAATGAATTATATAGAAATGTATTTGTGAACATCATATCTTACAATTTCACTTTAAACGTGTTTCGAAAGGAGGTTATTTGTACATTAATGTTGGTAAACATGTCCAGAGGTCAAACAGCGGGGCTGACGTGCTCGCTTTGGCAAATAGTTTAACAGATAATTGATGTCTCCAAACCACGAACGTTCTTCGTTCCGAATCAATATTTAATGCCCTATTTCCTGTTAGCTGCTTCCAACTTAACCGGTTGCTCAACTCGAATGTCTAGTTATGTAAATTAAATAGGAATTGTGTATTGCAACATTTATATTCAAATGATGATTTATCGCTTAATAAAATTCAAAAGACTTGTGTTATCTTTATTTTAGTATATTTAATAACAGCGACAAAACATTCTGTATAAGGACATGATAAGTGCTAACCTTTTACGTTCACTAGAAATTTATTGGCCAAGAACGATAGTGGTACGGCAAAGCGATACTGTTGTGCTAATTTGCTGTTATTCATGGTCGACTGCTTGTTATCGTTGTACATTTAAGTAAGTAAATAAACTCGTTTGTATAAACGCCAGTGAGCTATCACAAACTAATGAAGCGCGCGACATTATCGAACTAGAAGCTGCGTAATGTGACCTCATTCCGGACATATCTAATTCATTCCACGTCGCGGTGCTAAGCGCCGTTTAGTGCTTTTTTTTATTAACTGTACGTATCTCGCAATCAATAGTTCAAGTTTTTGTAGCACATAAAAAGCAAATCTAATTCGGTGAGGTTGCAAATAGTTTTTTTTTTCATTAATCGCCGTTCCGTGAAGGATTCCGGTTAACCCGGAAAATGAAACTAGCGATAAATTCACTTATAAAATTCGTTTGTAACCGTTCTGTGTATTATTAACATAGCCAACATGTACTCGTGTGACGCATTAATAATTTTTCTCCTAGAATTATTAATAGCGCTACACCACTTCTTTGGTTGTCCGATTACGTTATGTTTGTTTTGTACTGGGAGATATCGGCCATGAGTTGCAACGTGATTCAAATGATTTATAAACAGCTTTTCATTGAGTTAATTAAGCATTCGATAAGAGGGTACGTTGAACGGACAGACTTGATAATATTGGAATGTTCCTACATGTAACGGAATAGCGCTTTTGTATGAATGTTTGCCGGTATTAGCCCAAAGGCCTTTACTACGCTCTGAGATGTAATTTCTCAACCTGCTTCTTTTATGTTTCTTTTACATTAAGGTTTACCACTCTTTGCTAAGGTGGTAGAGGTCTTGTTAACTGAATTCAAAAATGGCGAAGGTTTTCAATTTTCTGTTTTTGGTCTTGCTTGTTTTTTTAATTCAGATTCACTCTTAGCTCCTTGTTTTTTTTTGTTTCAAAGGAGTTAGGTTCACGCATATACAATCGATTCACACATTACACTTGTTGTTTTACAGTTATCGACGTTTTCAATTACATGCCAGTTATTATTCGCGCGGCACGTTTTCAAGAATGATGTGTCGGATGTTCGTTTGGCTACTTTTTTAATTGACATATCGTGCAATTAAACGTATTTTGTGTTGTAATCAACAGCTCGACATTTCAATGCATAAGCGAGTCGGTTTCGTGTTTACGATTTCACCTCTTTTGTCTCCGTGTCAAGCTTTGATGTTTCGTCTATATTTATTGACGTTGCTATATTTCAACAGAGATACTCTAAAGACGAAGAGAACGTATGCCAACTCGTTTGACCTCATTCCCGTGACTAGCTCTGCGTAAACTCTCATATTGGGCTTATGGAAACACTCCTATTTATAGTGTATATCGAGCCGCACCAGACCGCTCGTATTATTTGTCTGTTTAACAACGCAAACGTTTGCCAAGTGCGGGCTTGTTTTCAATCCTCGTAGCCGTTCTCTTTTATTTATGATGGCATGCTCGTTTGAAAGAACAAACTATTTTTTTTTCTCCGCAATTATTATGAAATAGTATCTTCTCTTTCAAAGAATCTTGGTACGAATGTAATTAAATGCTTTCTTAAGGTCTTTACAATAATAAATAATATTTACGAATAAAAGCAAATATCGAATTAAAATCCAAATCAAACTTTAATTAAATTTAAGACTTATATGGTTTTCTCATAAATGCCCTTGTCGTAACTGAAGCATTAGCTTTGATTTCTGTTATCCTAAGAGGTTGATATTTCTTGTAGAAGAAATTCCTCGTAAAATAAATAAATTAAAAAAAAATTCTATATCCCCAGACCTCCGAAGCATATTGTTTTTCTGGTCACAAGCTTAAGCTTGTCCTAGGATCGCGTCATAGACAAATGGTGAATTCTAACCTCCGACCTTACGATTCGCAGATCTATTAGACCTATTAGGCTATTGACGCTTATATCTATTAAAGTTGTGCTAATTTCACGTATCTGAATAATAAGGTAAATAATAACTTACATTCGATAACTCTTACCATGTTAATGGCGACTGTTGGTGTAGTCCGTGTAACATCCGTTAAGAATTAAAAATGCACTGAACGGGTTTCTGGGTACGGTGACTGGTTTTCACAATATCCCGACGGTTTCTTAGAAACTGATTCATGAACGTAGCTGGGTAAATATATTAACATATTTACGAGCTGTTGATGGTAATTTTTTGACTTTATGTATTGATTTAATCTTAACAATTTACCAGTTAATCTAGGGCAACTATTTTAGCAAGCAAAAAATTCTCGTTTTTTTATATTTTGTTGAGCAATAGATTATCATCGCTTCCAATAAAATAATAAAAGCCATGACGCAAGCAATCTCTTGGGTGGTAGACAGAAACTTATATTTTTTTAGAATCTTGATAAAACTGTCTATGTTCTTTGGTTACAAATACTCTGTACATCATTAACTGCTCCGCGTTATGGTTCTAAGTGGTTCTTAATAGCAGTGCCTACTCTCCAAAAAAAAAACGGTGAAACTGTAGAGGGCTACTGACTGATATGCGAAATTCATTCCCACAAAAAAAACGCGTTAGGAGGCTTGCATTATTCTTATATAAATCTTATATGTTTACATTTCTTTTGTTTTATTTACATTAACATATTTTTTTTGTACATATATTCATTTATTCCCAATAATATTTATTGTATTTATGGGCTCTGTCTAAGTTACTGGGCATCGCTGAAAATCCTGTGGCCTTGCACATGCCATTTTGTTGTTTTTGTTACGAACTACGCAGATTAGCCATAGAAGTTGACTGCTTTACCGGATTGAGAGGTGACACAGCTCTCGGGTCACTTAACCTGAACCTCTATGCATGTGGTATTTTTTTGTATATGTGTCATCAACTTAAAGTATTTAAAGCAAAATGGTGTGCATTATTAATAAACAAGAGATGGTCCGGGATTTGATACTTGTTGAACAACAGAAACTGATAAAAGAAATCAGTTTCATAACTTAAGCTGGCGCCAAAAGTTACTTACATGTATACCAATGGTCTATGCCAGTGGTCGGCAACCTTTTCAGCTAAACAAAATTGGCAACCAATTTGGCATCATGTCCTATTTGCCCGTTCCTTCTTTGTTCAACTGTATTTTTCTATTCTTTTTCCATCTATGTCTGTCTATGTCAGATTAAATATATTTATAAGACGAAACGAAAACAAATTAGCAAATCGAACGATTTGATGCATGACGAGTACACGAGGATGCCTTTTGAAGCTCGATCTAATGAAATTGGCCCAACACATCACCCACGAGGTATATCGGGCGATGCACGCGGTCGAGTGCCCATTTCTCACGTTCGGACCAGTTCTGGAGACTGGTTGGGCCGCATGCCGATCAAGAAAGGTGCTCGCGCGGTGCCTTAAAGGGTGAAAAAGCGTTTTTTTGTGCGCCTCTGGAGTATGTTGTCGGACGTTAGTTCGTGCGCGTGCAATCATGGCCGTTATAAATAAAGCGTCTCATACCAATACTGTATGCACTAGCATATAACGAGTAAAAACAAAAACCGACTTTAAATCGAATCGAATGTTATTAGAAATAGAATTAATGAGAACCTATCCAAACTCTCATCAAACTACCCATGAAGAACGAATTGAATTGGCGTGATATTGATCTATTCGTTCATTTGACGCGCTCATATCGCAAATTTAAGAAATTTATGATGGACTTGGATGGCTTCTCTTGGATTGCATTGTCTAAATTCGACCAAATTCAATTCACAATTGGACCACACGAAAAGCATGTCACTTTATTAAGTTTTCAAATTAAAAAAAATCATTAAAATCGGTTCACCCAGTAGAAAGTTATGAGGTAACAAATATAAAAATACATACAGATGAATTGAGAACTTCCTCCTTCTTGAAGTCGGTTGATAAATAAGTAAACTAAGTGTATACGTATATAAGTAACTACTATTATTACTAATGAATATAACAAAAAAACATAATGAAAGAAAAAGAAAATTTTCCTTGATACTTTGGAAAATTTTTTTTACTTAAATTGAATAAAGTTATTAAACTTGACAATAATCGACTATCAGTGTGTGTTATTGACATTTTACATCAATTGTATGTCGTGAATTTTGACATGTTAAAATATTTATTTAATTTTTTAAAACAAAATTTGATGTATTGCCTTTGACTAGAATATTTATGCCATATATATTTAAGTTCTTGGAATTTCTTCTATCGACGTTAGATATTTCACAAGTATCGACAGGTGATTATGTTGCGAGCAGTCATGGCACCTTATTATGTATGTTTCTATTGCATAACTTAAACAACCGGTTCCAATAAAATGTCAGACGTACCATACAAGCTTTTAATATCAAACTGTTTATCAGCGTACGCCTACACTACAATTATGGATATATTCTACGAATTAATTGCGTTTTGTTACGCACGTAATTTGATTGGGTTTTTTTTATACACAAAAAACTTAATTATGGAACCTGATTTTTTGTATCAGCTATTTGTGAACATAGTAATAATAGTAACATAGATAAGAATAGTACATTATAAGACGAATGTTATATTCATTTTTCATTAGTAACCGTCCAAGCCGAGGTTACCCCCACCGGGGACCCTTGTGTCGAGTTACTAGCGATAGAGGTTCAGGCTAAGCGACCTAAGAGCTATGCCACCTCTCAATCCGGTGAAGCAGTCAAGGCCAGCTTCTCTGGCCAATCTGTGTAGTTCGTCAAAAAATCATTTTCATCTGACCTTTGAATTTGAATAAATTTCCTTATTAAGGATCCTAGCATGTAACGTAAATACGGTAGGCAACGACAAATAAATCATATCAATAAATAAAAATGAGAAAACAAAAGTAGGAAAAGATATAAAAATAAATAATAAAGTTGATGATGACCCCATCCAAACATGTTGGGGAAAACAATAAGTAATAAATCATTATTAAAACAATATAGGTCAAACTTTGGATGTTTAGAAAATTCGCGTATCCTTTTAACCCAAGGGTACACGGAGATATCAATCGCTGTTCAATTTCCACCAAGCTTGCTCGTACCATATCTGGCCACAATAATTATAAGAAATATATTTTCAAAAAAACCGACAAACTGTATTGTTGCAACTATGTTCAATGTCCAGTAAATAATAAAGCAGTAGTACAAAACTGCTA
Source organism: Meandrusa payeni (assembly GCA_029286785.1). Taxonomy (NCBI): domain Eukaryota; kingdom Metazoa; phylum Arthropoda; class Insecta; order Lepidoptera; family Papilionidae; genus Meandrusa; species Meandrusa payeni. Next base: position 4,185,360 of record JAGSMX010000003.1, on the reverse strand, counting down.
AATTATTAGTCAAGAAAGAAAAACTCTATTTATAGTTGGTTCAGTATATTTACGATAAGGTTTTATTACACTTATCTTCATTGTCAATATTTATTTTTATTACTACAATAATCAATAGTATTAATAGTAATTGTTCTGAAAAAGTTCTTCTTTATGAATTATAACGACTGTATGTAACGGTCAAAGAAAACCGACTGAAGCTACTGACCGAGCCGTAGTTTGGCGCTCTGGCATCCACGGGTCAGAATGCTAATGAAAAGATTTAAGGGGCTTGTCCCTTGTTGTCCCTTGAGTTACTCCAAGAGGTATCGACTGAAACGCAAGAGGAGCTCGGTCTCTCAAAAAACCCAGTGGAACTTTAGAGTTGATCAAAAAATGTAACGGCCAAATTGTTAATGATATATTTTGCATATAAATAAAGGGACTATCAAATATACAATCTGCGTAGGGTGGGGCGACGCGTGGGTAGCACAATCTCAAACACATTATGCTTTTAACGCATGTAATTCATGGTTTACTGAACCGCCAGCTGCCCCTTCTACCAACGATGCGGGCAAATACAAGTATTCATAGATACTAAACGATAGCTACACTACACAGTCCACCTGCCCTCGTTGCTAAGTCGATAAAAAAGCTGGCGTTGGAATATTAACTTGAAAAGAAGCTTTGCATTAAGATAAGGCAAATGCCAACTGATTACCTTTTAACGCGTTGGTACATTAAAAAGCGTAAAATTAATGTTGCAAATTTAACCTTAAATAATGGTCGTGGAACTGGACTTTCTAAATGGCGGAAACAGTATGTTTTGGGCAAAGTTAACACAAAATGGCCGCTAATGTGTGTGTGTGGTGTCATCTGCTTAGTTCCCGTGAACTTCGCAGGTACGGGCCTCGGGTGTTACCCCATTACCCGGGTTATCAGCGCAGGGGCGACTGCTCCCCTGGTCTTGGGTACCGTTTTAACACGGATTTTTTAGGTATAACTATTTTTGCGTCGTGGCTAATCCCTCAAGCGTCAGCCGCGACGAATCTATCCATTACTACGCCCTCCCGACCTCTCGGTCTCTATTGAGACGGAGATCGAGAGGGGGGCCTATTCGTTCAAAAGCTCCTAGAATAGGGAATTTGAACTTACGGGGCACGTCCGAGGATCGCAGTTGCGGGCGAACCCGCGCAGGTGTTCGTGCGGACCGTTGTCCGCACGGTCGAATAAGTTACGAGCTAGTCTCGTGACAAATTCGTGAATCGTTTCGATGCCTAAATCGCGTTGTATTACATCATTTCTGACGTAACGCCCCGCGTTTAGGATCATTCTTAAGGTTATGTTTTGTTGTGCTTGGATGCGGTTCCTTGCACTGTTACTGGTTAATCCGTACCACGCTGTAGCGGCGTACGTCAATCGTGTACGAATGTAAGCCTTGTAGACGGAGAGTTTAGCTCGGACGGGCAAGTGAGATGCCAATACTGGTCTCAATACCGCTCTCGCAGCTCTGGCGCTTTGAATCATACGATTCACCTGAGGGGCCATTGATAGCCTGCGATCGATCTTGCATCCGAGATAGACTACATCCGACTGCCAAGGTATTACCTGTCCACGAAGACGCAGTCGCTGGTAATCTTTGCCGTATTTGGACGTTAGCGCCGCCGTCTTACCGACGTTGACGGCGATACGCCAATTGTCCAACCAGCGCGGTAGGCGTCGAGCGCACCCTGTAACCGTTTTACAGCGTTGCTCGGGTTCATGGCAGAAGCCAAGTAGGCGCAATCATCCGCGCATAACGCCAGCATCGGTGCGAAGCGGCCCTTAGGGCACGGGATGTCGTTAGTATAAATCGCGTACAGTAAGGGGACAGGCTCCCCTGCGGAACACCGGCGGCGATCGGTCGCGACGTCGAGAATACGTTCTCGATGCTCACGCAGAACGAGCGTTCGGATAGGTATGACGCGATTAGTCGGATTAACGCGCGCGGTAGAGTATCGATGTCGAGCAACTTGTACAATAGTCCGGCGTGCCAAACACGATCGAAGGCTTTCTCTATATCGAGAAAGACCCTGACCGCCCTCTGACCCCGGTTACATGCGGAGGTCAAAAAATGAAGCACGCGGACCAATTGTGTGGTTGTCGAATGGCCGTTGCGAAAACCGTGTTGTTCCTCACGTAGCCGGACGTGAGGACGAATCTTCTGCAGTAGCAGTTTTTCGAATAGTTTGGCGATGTGCGGTAACAGCGTTATAGGCCGGTAGCTCGCCGCCAATCTACGATCTTTACCCGGTTTGGGAAGCATTATTACTTTCCCGGTTTTCCAATCCCGTGGAAAATGATGGGTGCGAAGTATACCGTTGAAGAGCCGAGTTATTACTACTACGAACCCTCGCGGGAGTTGTTTGAGCGCACTGGTTGGGATACCGTCGTGACCAGGCGCTTTCCTCAGAGGGAGGCGACTAATGGCCCTCCTAACGTCGGAGGGCGAGAAGAACGTGTCCCCGGGAAGCGGGGGGGGAGGTGTAACTAGTAGTTCCTTGACTCGCTTTTCAACACGCTTATGGTGAGCTTTTACGCCTCGGACACTATAGTTCGGTAAGTTGGGTGTGAATTGCACCTCTAGGTGCTCGGCTAGAATTTCCGCGCGGTTTTGTGCGTCGAAGCACTTATTGCCGTCCTTATCTATAAGGGGGCACGTAGGTGTTTTAGTGCGAGAGAGCATGCGATTGAGTTGGTAGAGTGACGTGATGTCAGTGCTGGCTGCGTCTATGCGCAGTTGCCACTGATCTCCTCTAAAGTTCTTCACTTCAATCGCTACTTTCTCGCTTAGTGAATTTAGCTCCCGCTTGAGACGCGGGCAGCGAGTTCGCGCCCATAGTTTTCTGAGAGTGCGTTTTTTCGAAATCATCGCTTGTATCCTAAGCGGGAGTCCACCTCTGCTAACCTGCGGGTTCGAGGGACACGTCGCAGCATCCTTAGCTTGAGCGATGCTCTCACTAATACGGACGGCGAGCGCGTCGACCTCGTCTGCCGACGATAATGGTCCGCTAAAGGTGAACTCTTTGATTTTCTCATAAAACGCGCCCAGTCCACCGAAGGGCGCGCGGCTGGATGCTCTACACTCACTACTCGCGTATCGAGCGTTAGCATGATCGGAAGGTGATTCGTGTCGACATCGTGTAGAACCTCCAGGGTGACCGGGAGATTCCACAGGTGATGTAGTACTATGTCTAATACGTCCGCGCGATGTTCCGGCGTGTACGGAAAGTGTGTCGGTTCGCTAGGCCCCAACACTTCATATCCCCACGCGCCGGCGTCCTCGTACAGAGCCCGCCCGACCCCATTAGTGGTGTTCGAACCCCAAGCTGTGTGCTTGGCGTTCAAATCGCCGACTATGAAGGCAGGCGAGCTGCTGTCGAAGATCGCGTGGACGTCCGACGGGTGTAGCGCGGAACCGGGGGGACGATACGCCGCGAATATTCTCAAGTCCCTACCTCCCGCGTTTATTTTGACGCCTATCGTCCGTGTGGATTCGTAATTAGGTAGCTCTAATTCTTCGTGGACCAGATTTCTCCTGACCAACACTGCCGTACCTCTGTACGGTCGTCCGGCAGGAGTAATCTCGTCTCTTCTATAGACGAAAAGTTAGGCACCTTAAATGAGGACCCTGGCTCGAGATAGTCTCGCCCAACAGTATGACGCTGGGGTCGTACAGTTGTGCGAGAAGGCGCAGATCGGCGAGTCTGTACCTCACTCCGCCAGGGTTCCAGTATATAATTTTATGGGCTTATAATACATCACGACGAGCTATAAGTCCGGTTAGTGCCACCAGAAGGGCGTTTAAGGGTCAGTACCGGCCGCTACGGCGGCTAGCACTTCCCCGAGTAGGGGCGCGATTAATTGCACGATTTCCTGAAGGGAGTTCGCGATCGGCTTGTTGGTTGTAAGTGCGACGCCCTCTGAGGGCGTGGGGACGATGTTGGAGGGGGCCGAGACGCTCTCGACTCCCTCCATCGGGTTGGTGGCTGTTGTTACGGGCGCCTCTGTAGGTGCCGTAATTTCTGCGGTGGTTACAACAGGTGCCGCGGCTGGGGGGGAAACAGTGGTCTGTTTCCTCCTCTTTCGCCTGTTTTTCCTTTTCCTCTTTTTGGAGGAATCGGAAGTCACCTGTGTATTGGAGGGCGTGGCCTTAGGGGCGGGATTCGCGGGAGTGCGTAGTACCGCTCCCTCGACGACCGCGGTAGTTGCGGTTGTCGGGGCAGCGGCACGCGCACTCCTAGTGCGACGTGTGCGAGAGGGCGGGGCGGGGGGGGGCCGACGGCTGTTGCCGTCTCGCTCCCACCGTCGTCCATCCCTCCTCGTCCACGACAGCTCGCCGTTGGGATCGGGTGGATTGAAGAGGGATTGGCTCGGGAATGCGTATGCCGCGCTTCCTCGCCTCTCTCTTCATGACCGGACATCTGCGGTCATTTGCGGTGTGTTCGCCCTTACAGTTGGCGCATTTTGGGGTGCCGTCTTTCGCCACCTTACATTCTTTGGCGGTGTGGTTGCTACCACACCTCACACACCTGATTGGGCGGTGACACGTTGCGGAGGCGTGGCCGAAAGCTTGGCACCGGTGACATTGCGCCGGGCCGACCTTCCTTTCCACGCCTCTACTACGAGGCCGGGCATACAAAGGAGCTCCTCTACGGCGTACAGCCTAGCGAGCTCACTCTGCGAGGTGATCTAATTGTATGAAGTAGAGGGCGCCTGGCTTGCCTCTACGCGGAGGGATGGACTTGATGTACTGCACTGGGAAGTCCTTCTTCCTCAATGCAGCCATGATCGCCTCCGTCGGCGTGTCGGCCGGCAGGCCCTCAACCCTACTTTCGTGGGGAGTTCTTTCGCTGGCGTGTAGCTGAACCAAGATAGGCTTGGTTCAACTCGGCTAGGTTCACGAGGTACCGCTGTATGGCGCGGTACTCGTCGGGAGATTGGGGTAGGAATCTAATTCCTTTGCCGAGCGGTCTTGCGTTCGGCGGGTGTCCTAGGATGTTTTAAGGGCCTCGAAATGAGTGACCCAGTTGGGGAGGCATTCCGCCACTATCGGCGGATATGACCCCGCTTTGGGTCGCCTTTCCGAGGCGCTTTCCCCGGTCTGGCCAGATGGCGCCGGGGGGGTGGGTGCTCTCTTATGGAGAGGGGAGGGTGGGGCTGCCGTTTTGGCAGCGTACGAAAGGCCGCTAGGGCCAGCTTCAGGAATGTTTTCCGTCTCCATGCCGGAGACGCCCGCCTCTACCGCGCACTCTTCGGAGGCGTCGGGTGAGGCTGAGGTGCCCGGCTTGGAGAACGAGGTGTTTACCGGATTTACCGGAGCGGAGAATGAAAAGGGCTTACCTTGCGGCGCCCTTACTTTACGCGATGCGTTGTTGTCGTCCTCTTCCTCAATGCAGCCATGATCGCCTCCGTCGGCGTGTCGGCCGGCAGGCCCTCAACCCTACTTTCGTGGGGAGTTCTTTCGCTGGCGTGTAGCTGAACCAAGATAGGCTTGGTTCAACCTCGGTTGTCTACGAGGTACCGCTGTATGGCGCGGTACTCGTCGGGAGATTGGGGTAGGAATCTAATTCCTTTGCCGAGCGGTCTTGCGTTCGGCGGGTGTCCTAGGATGCCTTTAAGGGCCTCGAAATGAGTGACCCAGTTGGGGAGGCATTCCGCCACTATCGGCGGATATGACCCCGCTTTGGGTCGCCTTTCCGAGGCGCTTTCCCCGGTCTGGCCAGATGGCGCCGGGGTGGGTGCTCTCTTATGGAGAGGGAGGGTGGGGCTGCCGTTTTGGCAGCGTACGAAAGGCCGCTAGGGCCAGCTTCAGGAATGTTTTCCGTCTCCATGCCGGAGACGCCTGCCTCTACCGCGCACTCTTCGGAGGCGTCGGGTGAGGCTGAGGTCCCCGGCTTGGAGAACGAGGTGTTTACCGGATTTACCGGGGCGGAGAATGAAAAGGGCTTACCTTGCGGCGCCCTTACTTTACGCGATGCGTTGTTGTCGTCCTCTTCCTCAGAGGACGAGTCGGATGATGACGACGGACGCCTTCGCGCACTTTTTCGCCTCGGTATCCGAACCGGGCGGAGTGTGTTGGCGCGACGTTTTCGTGCCGCGCGGTGGTGCTCTACTACCGTGAGCGAACGAGCCATAGGGGGCTTCTAGTTCGCTTACGGGAGGCTTCGGTAGGACGGGTGCCGGAGCTTTCGGCGGCGATCGGGCGCGCACTTCACTTTCGGCAGACTTCGCCGGCACTTTAGTGCGCGGCGGCAACGCGGGCGGCTTGGTGCGCGGCTTCGATGCCGCACTCGAGCTCGACGGCGGCGTAGTGGGACGGGTCGCGACGGAACGCGACGTCGGCGTCGCGGGACGCGACGTGGGTGTTTGTGGCCGCGATGTTGGCGTCACGGGACGCGACTCGGCGGCGGAGCGCGACTCGGCGGCGGAGCGCGATGCGGCGGTGGGGCGCGATGCGGCGGTGGGGCGCGATGCGGCGGCGGTGAGGCGCGGCGACGACGGGCGCGGCGACGACGGGCGCGCTGATTGGCCGGCTGCTGACGACGTTTGTCTAGCGAGCCGCGGGTCTCTAGCCGCTTGCGTAGCGGAGAATTGACCCCTCCGCGGGGGGGGGTCGGGTGGCCTCTTACGGCCGTCGGTCATCCCGCTCACTCGGGAATCTTCACTGATAATATATTCCTTTTAATAATATAAAAGGTTATATAATTAGTGACTATTGCCGAGGAGGCACGCGAACACTGGATCCGGCGAAGATGCGGTGCACGGTGACTTGAAGAATAGTCTTGGCTTGCGTCCTACGGCCCCAAGGTTACTCGATATTTTCGGAGAGCTAAGGCTCTCCTACTAGATAGAGTCGCGAGGGCAAACTCGGGTCTGGTGGTGCAACGCACTACTCGAGAGTAGTACGAGGACCCCAGTCCGTCGTCGTAGGCAGGCGCTCACCGATTCAACAGGCACTCAGAAGTCAGATTGGTTGGTTCGCACGGAGCTAGCAACCTCACTGCACCGAGGTCAAGTCGAGACTGCCGCTAATGAGTGACGCCTACTATTTTAGCTATATTTCATCAACGTTAATCGTTTTAGGGTCTAAAATAGCGCAGTTTCACTTTTGGAGAACAGAGAAATTTAAATGCTTAAATACGCGCATTTAATCCTCTTTCTTAGGATTAAGATTTAACCAAACAATATTAGCTTGTTTATTCCCCACGCCATTTACTCAACGAAAACAGGTTTGAAGAAACCGGTACCAGTCCGCCATTCTTGTAAGCGTCATAAATATTCCATGACTAAATATTTAACCTTTAAATTGATGAACATTCCAGTTAAGTTTTTGTTTTGTATCAAATACATGTTAATGTTGCGTAATATTGATAGATTGATATGATTACACTTGTTTATTTATCTGTATGTATAATAACAAATATTCTTTCTATTGTTTCAGGCTCATCCCAAGAGCTCGAGTCAATCGAAAACAACAAAAAAGGTAATATGTTTTTTTTATTCTATTGGCCATTCAACAATAAATAATTCAATGGGCATACATTGATCACGTTATACGTTGGAGCGATTTTAATACCAAATGACCTGTATACGACTGTCGTCATTGTAACGCAACCGTTTTGTTTCTTGGTTTTATATTTTACTTGAGGGTTCTCGTGAATTGATTTTTATGTTGGAAATCCCACCACAGCTATTAAAATCGAATAGGCTACATAACAATAAGACAATTGATATATTTGAACCAAAGCCTACATTTTATATCTTAATTATGAAGAATTTCATTACACCGTATCGTCGGGTAACTATTCATAAGTAAAAATGGAATAAAAAAAATCTTATTGTTTATTATTATTTCCCCTCCAGGTGTAATAAATCTGCCGCAGATTTATTGCAGTTTTGTAATATTCAAGGGTTTAGCAAAGCGGCCGTCATAAGGATCTTTAACTCGTTTAAAAGCGATATCAGCATTCGTATCAAGTATTCCTTAATTTTAAATTCAAATCACTGTTTTTGTTTCTCGAACGTCATCTGCGTATGTATGTGGCTCGTTTATACATCACACTATTTGCGCTTTAAGAGGCAGAGGTCACCGCGGACGGCAAATACATTTGTTATTATCATTGCATGATCTAAATTTCAATTCGGCATCGGAGTAACGGGGTCAAAGTGTTTTTCATAAATATTTCTACATAATTTTATATTCCTCCGTCTACTTTGTTGAAAGAACATTTATAAAGAGAGATTATTTTTATCACAGCGCAAGATATCGACCTGTCTTTGTCATTTTAATATTTATGTTATTCTTAGGATCAGCCCAGTCTATAGTATAGAAAACTTTCATAACATTACGTATCTTCGTTTATTCTGATTATTTGGTTGGTGGTTAAGTTTACACTTTGGAATACTTTGAAATTAGTTAGTACTCAAGAAACTGGCTATGGCCTACTTCTAGGACCAACAAGAATTGTTGTAATGTATTTGAAATATAATGATAACAAGAAGCGGTGATAGCATATTTTGAACTTGTGAACTGGCATTGTCATATCTGTACACACTTTCATATCTAGCCCTGGTGAAAAGTAGATATAAATTACTTACCTTCTTTAGTTTTTTTTGATATATTACTCGTATTGAGGGAGATTCTCTTGTATACTTCTTTCTGGACATTTAATATAAAAATGTAATATTAAGTAAAGCCGGCTTGTTCTAATCGGTTTTAATTTTCCTTTTTTTTAAGTAGTGCCGGAGTGAGGTGTGCCTAAAATGGATAGTACTTGCTATCTCCGTTATTCTAACTAGAATAGAGACGTGATAACTTATTTAATAGTACTAACGTTCCTTTAACCACTGTAACTAAGCTAGTCTTGTACATGGCTTACGAGACTAGTATCACAATACAAATATCATGAATTATCAATTTTTTGCTCGTTTCTATCACAAAATTTCCGTTCTTAATACATGTCTGTATTTTTTTCATTCTTACCAATTTAAATAAAGCAAAAGTGAAGAAGAAGAAACGTTACCAAACATACAAGCGTGTGTGTCATCTCGCGTATCTAAACAACATATCTATAATTAAATGAATATTCATGACACGAAGCGCTCCGAAACAATTTTATATCAGCGCTCGAGAACCGGTCTCTCGATATTTTTTTCGTCGATGTTGTTGAACTTCTGATCGTGCGTCGAGGCAATTACGACTGTTATGGACTAGGGTTTACGATACAATGTGTATTTATGGACACCCGCTTATTAATGTGTTAAGAGTTTCACGGATATTATGAACACAACAAATACTACTGAATCGCGTCGTTTAATATTAATGATAACTACTCTCAATTGTTTGTTTCTTTTGGCAACTGTACTGTGCCAACTGGAACGGGAAAACTTTAATCGCGTAATATCTAATGCCGCCATGATAAAAACACTTCTCAATTTGATGACGTAAATATCGACATAAATTACGATACACGATTAACGATAAATTGCTTTATAAATTTATGTACACCAAGGGTTGGAAACCGCATTAAAAATATACCTTTACAATGCTGTGACCAGAATTTAGCGAAATGTTTTTTTTTTAATTTGTTCATGTAGAAGGAATGAGGAATAATTGCATAGCAAAAGTTGTTGTCAATGCAGTAAGAGTAAACAATTAGTGATATACTATACAAAGATCTTGCTAATTATGTATCCAAATAGTACATGTATTTTCTGAACCTCCTAAGTCAAAGACTTGAGTTATACGTACAGCACAGGACGGAAATAGTGTGCCCGCGTCGGTCTTTCCCTCTCATTTCAATGTGGGTGGTTTTAATAGTAAATTGATGGCAGTATTGTTAGTTAAGTTCCGAAGATCATTTATTTTCAGTCTTTCTATTAACTAATAAAATAAAAGGCCTTATAATGTAATCCTATCTTTGTCCGTTTATTATTTAAATGTTACAAACTGATAAATCGAGATAAAAGCGTCTATACGAATTGTTATCTTATTATAGACAAACATTTTTACTCAATGTACTCTGCCATATCTTATCGTCTGCAGCCTTGGCTACATTCTCGTTATTAAAAGTAAACGAAAAGCGAAGCTTCTTTTCAACATTGACATTGACGTACATTACAGAGAATATATTTCGCATACAAAGATCGGCGAAGCAATAAAGGCCGGAGAACAATGCCGATTCAGCCTGGCAGAGGTCAAACGAACGGGTCTGACTAGCCATGAGAGCGAGCAAGAAAGTCACCGGTGAAAGTACGCAGCCGAGGCTAATCCGTTCTACAGATAACATAAAATATATTTCATAACACAGCTCGTAATAAAACCGGTTCTTTTCATCCGGCGCATACACGATTATCTTTTTTATTATTGTCATTATACGAAGTGGTTTGGAATAATAATAACATGTAATGTCGCATTTGGGGAAGTTTACCTGATGTCCATTTTGTAAATGGATCCGTTTTTTGGTATATAAGTTATAAAATTTGTAATACCCTCAAAAGGACACTGTTTCATATACCTGCTTGTCATCTTTTCTTTTGATACTAGAATCTTTTATCCATCTTAAGGTTTTTCTGTACTACTTACTATAACATTCGCAAAACGCTAAACTGGACATTATATAAATATATTAAAAGTGTGTAATTGTATAATATTTTACTCTTACTGGTCAAATCGATTCGTACAGTAGCACGAAATCTTTACTTAATTCGGTGAGAGAAAAGATCTCGACCAAGTGAAGCCACCTGTCAGAAATTTTAGACCGATTGAAGCATCAAACTTAATTGTGGCTAGAATGATCGGTCTCAGCATAGTACCCTATCGCAGATTCTTGCATAAAGTTAGTGATGTTAGAGGTGACTTCTTAATCAGTTGAAGCCTCAGTATTATATATGATCAAGAGCCATATAAACAGAAATCATGATAAGGTAAGAGGTAGTAAAACCTATCCTACTTTATTATATATAAAAAAAAACATTTAAATTTCGCATGCCATAAAAACTTGGCTCGCTAAATAACTTACTTTTACAAGAAACGAATTCAGGTTCTTGCTAACGTTTTTATGAGTTGCAAACTGAACAGGCAGGCAAAGGTAGCGAGGTAGCGGTTGTACCGTTATAATTGGCAGTCTCCCGCACTCGTTTGCCACCAGCGAGTGGCCTGGCGATTGCCTTTATTGCATTAATGAGCCCGCATATTGAAAGTTCATTGCCCTACAGACGGATCTAATGTTTGCCATTTGCTAACAATCGCCGCTTAGTGCTTTACGGCGATCACGTCCTCGATGTAGGACAAAGTTACTTTCATTACAAGAACAAATTTATTGCATCGCACCATCAACCACCAAACGTCTTGTAACTTGAACCAATCCAGCACATCGATTGATTTATAGTTGCATTGTCTTCTTATTGTATTATTATTTCATAAACGTATAAAGTAAATAAAATGGTAGTAATAATTGAATTTACTCTTGATGACTACGTTTTTTTGACGAACCTACACATATGGCAGAGAAGCTCGCTCTGAATGTTTCACCAGATTGAGAGGTGTTCGATACAATATTCGAACAGGGTTTTCAATTATGTTGGTAACATGTGTTTCTGACTTGCATGTTGGAAGATGTAAGAAGAGACAAGTTGGTGTCTTTAACACAATAAAGAAGAGTATGTATAAGACGCTTTCTATTAATGTTCAACCAAAGGAACCAGCCAACAAACGTTGTGGTGAACATAGAAGTCCGAGAGAAAAAATAAATATCGAGACATAACTGTCAAATATCCTTCGAAAGAAAAATATTTGGAGAGAAACGTTATAGAAGACAGTGGTAGCATAAGTCTTAGCTTAGCCTGAACCTCTATTTCTAGTAACTCGATACAAGCTTTATTTTAGTCCTATGGTAGGTAGTCACAGAACTGTCGCTATCCGTTTTGTCACCGAGCTTTTTAGTTGCCATACGTAATAGATAATGAGACAATCACCATTTACCGAGCAAAAAAAGTGATTTTTGGAACATAAAACCTGCGGTGATTGGAACCCTGTCCATGGCCAGAATTGGCAGTTAGTCAGTGGCGATTTTATATTCGCTTTCAAGATATAATGTATGACATACGTACCGTTTACCTTATTTGTTTTGTGTTGTTGTTTTTACCTTACTTGTGAGTTTTAAAAATGTTAAAATTTATAAGTGAGAGGTTTGTGTTATCCATATATATTTCTTTTCGTCTTTGTATGACCACAATTCATACATTAACGTCACAATTATCTTTGAATTATTGCCGTTTCGGATGCCGTATACCTACAGGTATAAAAGAAGGGCGTTAATAAAATGCTAACAATGGCGAAACGCCAACAAAATTGAATGCAATGATTTAAACGTAATTGAAGCAATCAAGCAATCTACGTTCGGCTTCCTTATCGGTTCCACGTTATCGATTTCACATCGGTGCTGTCTCGTCCTGACAACGCTTTGTATTTGTGATTTTTTATCTGTTTATTTCCGAGATATCAGGTCGTATCTAATCGTACTTTAGCGTGTTGATTAATAACTCCGCTTATTAAGAGTATTTTTCCATATGACTGTTACCGTTATCTTTTTAAATGCTATCAAAATTCACGTAAATATTATACATAAATATAAATACTTAACAGTTAACAAATTAACGTATTAATTCTCCTAAGCTTGAAGAGGGTAACTTTCATTTCGAATGTTAAGTAGTTATTTTTAATCTGTGATCAAAAATGGCGCGTTTATCCAACAACATCGTGGCATAAGAGTCGTGCCGCACACGAGCCCCTTCGACCGGTTCACCGGCGTGCAATTTCGAGTGACTTTCTAGCAGACTCACGTTGCCAGCCCTCGCCTGCGAGTCAGTAATTGCCCGACCCATTGCCAACGTTGGTGATTGTAAGGAGAAATATTTCTAATTCATAATAAGATACACAACAACTTTAATGTTCGTTCCATATTAAAATACAATATTTTTGAATATTATTTGAGCTATATTTCTTTGGTCTGCATTTGTAATAAACGATGAACGTGATTTTATCCATCACATAATATACTTTTGCTTCTTAAATATCACATAATATACTAATCAATGCTATAGGTTCTCAAAATTACGTACATTGCTCAAAAAGAATTCATATTAGTTATGTGGTTGGGGCAGTCGTTCATGTCGGAATTGTACTCCCGATATTCATATACAGGATAAAGCTGGCGCTCCACACTTAACACTTTAATATAGTTGGAAGACGGTATGGCACGCTGTTCTTTGGATATAAGCTCTGCTTCTCCGCGGACATCATCCCCTGGTCTCCATTTACCCCTCAGTCAAGTTGTTCAAAATAATTTATTTATGACAGCATTTACGTGTTCTATTTTTATGGCTTTTGGATACCAATAATAATAATTAAATGTTTTTTGTCTTCGAATCGGAAATTTAATAATTAGTGTTGATGTTTAAGTGCATTCATCATCCTAAAACGATTTCTAGATGATTTCACTCTGCTAATTTTGCATCAACTAATTAATAAACATAGATACCAATTAACGAATCCATAGTCATTTCCGGATGCACACTCTGAGAAGGAAATAAATAATAATAACATTTTAACGATATTGAAATGTAAGCGGCTCCTTTTTTAAAGAGACAAGCCACTAGTATGTTACCATTAAGGTTTTTAAAAAACGACTTTAAATAATTATGGGATATAATCTTGTTTATTGCTATAAAATGGCAACATTAGCAACACAAACGATACACAATTTTTTCAAAGCGATTTTTTTGTACTTACGATCCGAATTCAAAATGAAATTCTCATTGATTATGCCACCTGTGATTCGAACTCACAATCAGATCGACAGATTTAAGTCACTTTAAAAAAGCTAAGATACTGCTATCGCTATTCGCATTTCACCATACTTATAAGGTCCCGCATGTGACAGGTAGTCTATCGCCCATACATTGAACACTAATTTTAAGCAAGTGATTTATATTTAAAATAAAAACACTACACTTTACCTTGTCGAATAATCAAACAGTAGACAAGGAATATTACTAAAAAGTGATTGTCATAGAAATAGGGACACATTTGTTTTCAATTCCATCACAGTGGTTTCGTTTATAACAATTGCTTCAAATAATGTATGAGGTTAACCTGAATTTTCTATTTAGTTAAAATCACAAAAAGCGCTCAACTCTCATCGCGACTCCGTAGAAAGGTTAATTGTTTTCCACTCATTACATTTTTCACATTGTTCTGTGTTAACTGTACTCAGCAACACAATGAGTAATTGTTATGTTTCCTCGGAATCAACTCACTAACAAACGGTCATAATTATATTTACGATACCGCTGCAAACTGCTCTGTTTGCTAAACACTGGAATAGACAAACGTAGAACCTAATTAGTGTTCATGGTGTCTAGAAAGAACTATGGTATTTAAAAATTGCATAGATACTACTGTTCATCGACACCCAGCAACCTCATGAGGAATGACCGACTGCATTTATCGACGATGCGTTAGTTGAAATGTCGTTAAGCTTTCTTTAGGAATTCTTGCCTATGTTCACTTGTTGATTAATGTCTGTCTGAGTCTAAGCGTCTACAGCTTCTAAGAGATTGGATCAATGTAAGTTATAAATTGAAAGTGGCTTAGCTAAAACTAAGCGTTCATTATGGTTGAGGGTTAAAATCGCAGACAGCTTGTGCCAACTTCATTCTTACTAAAAATTTGTACAAACAATCACTTGCTAAAATTTGTGCGCAATGTTTGCCAATAGGCTCACAACCTGTCACATATGGGAGTAAGACCTTATAAGCTTGGTGTTAATCAGACAGCAATTTTGCGTCACTGTCCACGCTTGGGTTAAATGGACGTGAAAGTTTGTTACCTGATAACCTAGGTAAACATGTATAACGGTAACTTTCTCTAAGAGTTAAAATAAGATGATTTATGATATTTATTTTGTATTATTTCATATTAAATACACATTGCAATACATTAAAACGAAAGATAAACGTCTGTATTCGATAAGCATTTTACTGGCATCTTTTGAATTGAGTATTTTTCTCTCCAAGTCTCTGCGCCATAAAACAGCAGTAAACTGGAAATATTTGCTTTGTGTATTTTTAAGTTTTATTTTTATTCTGACAGCATTTCCCCGCATATGATGTTGAAAGAGTACAATTAAAGTGCAAACATTAAGACTTCAAGTTATCACGCACCAAATATTGTTGCATAACTTACAAGTACATTCACGCCAAGACTGGTTATGAATTGCAATAAGTTTTTTATATCGTTTTGGTATATCTACAGTATTTCTTAATTATTTTGCATTCGTAGATACAAGATGCCCCAGACTTGGCTATTCTTAATTTGGGTTCCCATCGGGGACTCTTGCGTTACGTATACGTAATAGAAATTCTGGTTGAACGCTCAAAACTTAGAAGTCGGAAATAAACAAAACTCCATTTCGTCAATATTATCTTTTAGTTTTTTTTTGTTAACGGGAAGGAAATATTCAAAAAGATACCCCGCCTTCTGGGGCGGCGATTATATGGGGTTTTTACCCACTAAAACCTCCCCGGTGGCCCTTCCTCGGTGCATAGTGAGGGGCCCCGAGTTCTCCAGTGAAACGCACCGGAGCCCTTCTGCACTGTGCTCAAGGAGACACTTCGAGGGTTCCCCCTTTTTTCCCACCCTGTGCCCTCGCAGTGCAAGCCAACACGGGCCAGCCGATGTCGCCTTCTTCCCGGGTCCCCCTTGGTGGACGACAAAGGCCCCCACCCTTGTCGCCTAGTGAACGCGAGGCCCCTTTTAGTTGCCTTCTACGACAGGCAGGGGATACCACTACACCGAACTACAGGGCTGTCGTAGTTGTCACTTTTTCCTACAAAAAACGATACTAAAACGCAAGTGCTCCAATATATTTGAATAGTCAATCTAAGAGCTATTACGATATCACTAAGATGACTCAAGTGCTGGCAATTGAAACAATGGAACAAAGTAGGTATGATGTATTGAGCATGCGGCATAATGATTGTATGATAATGTCCGCTCGTGATTCGAATTGTATTGAACGACCCGCAAGGAAAACATCTCTTATGTGTTTCGACACGTAATCGGTGAAAACAAAGCAGTGGGTTTGTTTGAACGGTTAAATAGTAGGTACGCATCTATTGGGACCGTGCACTGTTTATAGAGTTGCACATAGGTGCTGCTTGTATAATAATTTCAGATACTTCTAAAATATTGAGACATGTAAGTTTTCTGACAGGCAGTTTATCATCCTGCTTTATTTAAAGGTTTTCCGGTGTATATTTATCACTTATGCAAATAAATAAAGTTGAAGTGTCCGTTTGTAATACTAAAATAACTTTTATACTGTACATAAACCAAAATAACATTGTTTTTTTATATGAAAAGTGATCACTGTCGCCCATGAACATCCACAGCACCAGAGGACCTGCAGGTGCGTTGCCGACCTTTGAAATACGAGTAGGCTCGTTTCGGAAACACCATTGGTGACAGTTGATTCCACAAGTTGACAGTGACATTTTTTACATTTAATGTTTGTTCCGGGTTCCCGGAATCAACCATTAAATTAACCGTTCGGCTGGAACGATTTTGACAGGATTTTGATTCACTGGTTGATAGCTGATGTCACAAGAAGGAACTTAGGCTTACTTTTTACGACTTTTAGTTTTATTTTAGAAAAATTAAATTAAATAGCTAATCGTGGGAAACATATAGCTGGTTGATAATATAAATTTGATTACTAATAAATTGTTTTATTATTACAACTGCAATAGAATTTTTACTAATGAAGACGTTATTATGATTTGATTGTTTGTACGTTTTGAAAAATGTTTATGACCTGCGACTTCGTACAACAACGGTGTGTGGCGACCCATTTGTGTGAGCATTAACTTAGTCTGTGCACGAATTTTATCCATTTTTTGATCGTAGAAACCAATAATAATAATACTATATATATATACGCTGGTAGAGAACTTACTTCTTCTCAAAATATTAACGCAAATCCGAAAATTCCGTGTTTTAGGAAATGTATTAGATGAATGCGTTGTTTGTTTGTTTTTGTTGTGTTTGTTTCTTTATTGGCTCTTTGTCTTACGTAAAGGGTATCTATTTGTTTTTTGTGTTGTAAGGTAATCTATTGTTTTTGTTATTCGTTCATTCGATTGTCATTTGATAAATCCTACTACTCAACTGTTGTCAAATTGTTACTCTTTCGCGCAAAAATTACTGAATGAATTTTAATCAAACTTGAACTTTTAAAATCAAACACATAGGCTAAAATGTTTAAAGATATTATGTGGGTTATCCAAAGTACATCGATAAGTAGTAAAAAAATCTGCCATCTGCGAACTAACCTTTTTTTTTTTGTTGACGGGGAGGAAATCTTCACCAAGATACCCCGCCTTCTGGGGGGAAGACGGCGGTTATGTGGGGATCTTACCCACTAAAACCTCCCCGGTGGCCCTTTCCTCGGTGCATGATGAGGCTCTCACGTGGAACGCACCGGAGCCCCTCTGCACTGTGCTCAAGGAGAGCACGTCCCGGGGGGAGGTTACTCCCTTCCCCTCTCTGTGGCCTCGCAGCGCAAGGCGACACGGGCCAGCCGATGTCACCTTCTTCTCGGGACCACTTTGGTGGACGACGCAGGCCCCCACCCTTGTCGCCCAGTGAACCCGAGGCCCCTTTTAGTCGCCTTGTACGACAGGCAGGGGATACCGTAGTCTTATTCTTGACAGCCCAGAACTACAGGGCTGGAACTGCGAACTAACCTAACTTGAGTAGTTAGGTTAGTTCGCAGTATATTATGAATATACACTATATTATGAATTTTTTCATACTAGGGGAACGGAACAGGACTTACTTTTTATATACCGCGTTATAAGCGCTGATACCGCGGGCGCAGCTAGTCAATTATAGTAAAATAAGCCGAAGTAAAACAAGGACGGTATTACTAGTAATACATATAAGGTTAGGTGGTTTTAAGCCTTACATTGCTCTGGTAGTTAATGCCAGTGAAAGAGAGCCACATGCAGCGTGTGGCGATCGGTCCAGCTCGTTTCCTGAACGACGTTTACCATATGAAATTATCACCAGCCCTATTTCAGCTTACTGATTGTGTAATAGCCGGCGTGACATGGCCATCACACAAACGTCACCAACGATCGTATATTACGACAACTGATAATGCAATAAGTGGGCTCGTTCATATAATTTTAACTGCTCTCGAATGTTTTACCGTCATCGGATATTTACTTTAAACAACGTAATTCAGACTCTATCGGCGCACGGTATTTTATAAGGTGTAATAAAGTTTGAGTACAAAAAATGCTTTACGTAATACAATAAAGGAATACGTGTGCCGAAATAATTTGTAGTTGAGCTGAGTACCCCTGACCACAACTGATTGTTATAGAAGAGATAGAACCACAACAAAAAACGATGATTGACGTGTTCTTATTTTGAATTTCGAATCGTTGCAACACGGTCAAACGGTTTTTGAAGATTTCGGTACAGAAGAGAAAGTGAATTAGGCTTTCTACTGTGTTGCATCGCTTGAAGATAATTTCACGTGTCAAATTTGACGATGCACCCGCTAAGCAATGCTAATAGATTGTCTCGTTCAGAGAAACGGAAATTCACAAATAAACGAGTTCTTGTAAAAAAAAGTCGTGATTTAAAAAAAAGGCACAATCTGGTCACTGTACACCGACGCCATATTGGGTTGATTCGATAAAATCGAATCGAATGTTTCTACAAGATGGCCGTTCGAGCGCAGCGTCACGAAACGCGCTTGCCTGGTGTACGACTACTTTCTCCTAACGGGACTTTGTTCTCTCCCCGCTCCTCAGCCGTCGTCTGCGCAGACGATTTATCTGGCGGAATCGCCACGATAACAAGTTTATACTACTGTGAAGTAATATTTGTTTCTTACATTACCATGCAAGCTATGCAATGCTTTCCTGTCTTAAAAAAAACAGTGATAGGTTAATGGCTAAGCGTTCTATTTACGATCTGACAGTTTGGGTTCAAATACCCGTGGGCTTGTATTAATAATCTTACAGGTTTTCGAATTTTTAAGTACGACTGAATTAGAATATTCTCTAACTCTATTTTTGTGACAGATATATTGATATACTAGCTCTACCCCATGTATGCAAAATTTCTTGATTTTATTTATTTGTGTAGATGATTTTAGAATAACAGCTATAAACAAGCCTAAGTTATTCCTTATTCCATCAAATATCTGACAGTCAAATTCCCGTCATAATCGGTCCATTGATTAGCTGAAACAGTCAGACAAAAATTGTAAAAAATGCTTTTGTTATATGTATACATTTATATACATGAAGTAAAAAGCGGTTATTTAAATATTGCAAGCAATTTGTATAGATAATTTGGAATTTTGTGCGACTATCTCGAGCTCGACCTATACAAATACCTGAACGTGTGATATGAGTATCTCAACAATGGCTCCCGAGAGGGAACTTCAGCTTATATTGTTATTCTTAACAGTATAGCATTTTCCTATTTGACAACGCCCGAGTAGGAAGTCACGGTTGGATCACATGCTTCACCCAGATCATATAAAATATACTTTGGAAAGGTAGTACAACAATAAAATTGTATTTAATAAAACAGATGGAAACATTTAGTAAAACAAGATCAAATCGTTTCGAACGATATTTTAAGTAAGCGATGTTTCCGCATTATTTAAAATGTTCCAATCATGTCCAATCGTATGTTATTACAGTTTTATTGAAAGGTATAGTAAAGCAATTTATAATGAATAGCTTGTTACTCGAATAAACATAATAGCACCGGTACACGAGCACAATCAATTTTATTCAATCAACTTATCAAGAGCGGAAAGTAACGAGGTCAATTTAAACCAATATTGTAAATTTCGAATTCACTGAATACGATGAATTAAAAACGAGTTACTTCCAGTTTAATTGAATATATTAAACAATACATTAATAACATAAGTTTTTGTAAAGTAATAAATTATAGTACCTAATTATAGGGAGTTTGTGAACGACACTTTTACCCTCGCTTTTCAGCGTAGAAAGTGTCTGGCGTCCATCCAAAAACGCGCGAATCTTCCGAGAATTGCATCGGTGCGAGCGAGCCAACTTAATTACGTGGCTCAGCTATTCAACCATTGCTAAATCTTGCCCATGACTAAGAACCGGTTGTGTAGAACCCGCTCGCGCAGGTATATTAATTAAAACTGGGGCTCATAAATCAATTGCTTCCAGAATGGCTACATCTCGGAGCGTCAGTATCGTATTGATTTCCTTTCATCCCAAAAAAAGGCATTGTACATTTGAAAGGCCGAGAGCATAAAGCGTAAAGGCAACAAAAAGCTACTGCACAAAAACATTGGGTACGGGGCTCGCTGTAGCGGTTGCGCGCACGACTTACATTATTTCGACGTTTCAAATGAAACGCATATGCGCGGCAGATGTTTGGGGTTCCTTACCGAATGTATTATTATGGCTTAACCACCCTCACCCCGCCATCGCCACCCCGCTGCGCAGTCACTGACCTCTTTTTGCCGATACAGAAGTCAGTGTTACTTTGTTTTTGACCTGTTTCATTCGTCGTCTCCCTCGGGTCTATTGGCTTATTTCGATCGACTTAAATTAAGTTCGGTTTTAATGACAGTCAAATAAATCTTCGTTTTTTTTAATAGGTTCATGTTTTTACCGATGTATTTTTTCATTGAAATGTTTGTGCGTTCGGGTTATATATAAAACTTTGCGTGAGTAAACACGTGTTTTCTGTTGATCGCACATGAGGGTTGATTAACTGATTCAGGCGACACAGGTTATTTTGATTTTTTTGAACCTTTTGTTTTGGCTTAAAATAACGTTAACTAATTTTCGGTTATTATGTTATTCTTACCTGAGTCTTTATATTTAAGATTATAACACTATTATTCACTTAAAACTGCTATGCTATTTGTGCTTATGCCTTAGTGTAGGTAATATTAGTGTAGGCCATATTCTAATTAGATTGCGATTAATTCTTCAACGTGGTTCCCTATCTGGAGTTTTGGATGTAAGTTTCTCATATTAGATGCCAGATGATGATGTGAACAGGCTCTGCTATGTCTCAATACTGTAAAATTGTAAAACCTTCGGACTAACAGTACCGTTGGACAATTAACAAGTATATTTAAGACTAAAAACAGGAGAAGCGCGCTTTTATTTAAGTAGTGTTAATTGTCATAGTTATATTCTTTTACTTGGTTAATATGAACCAATGAAGAGATTTAAGGAAGGTTAACAAATCTAACTAGTTTATTTATGTAATTTGTGCAAACAGTGGGCAAATAGAGATCCAAGTAATAAGTATAACGAATATTTTGTCTGTCCACGGAAGGCTTATGTGACCCACCTTATAAGACTTCTAACTAAAGATTTTATAAAACTTGTCTCAAGCATCAATCGCTCAAGATATTTCTGTCTACAAATTCGCTGTAATGTTGAACTACTCGTAGTTATAGAAGAAATATTGTTATTCAATACACGGTTTGAAAGAACATTTTTAGATGATTTGTAAATATATTTTATCCAAAATGATTATTAGTTTATTTCGAGTATCAGAAATAAAAATATTTGAAAAGAATTTTAAATGGCTGAAGCCACAAGTTCAATGCTCGGAAATCGTTTAGCAAAGCGATCGAGTGCGGACGCAATAAACGCAAAATAAGCACTCGCCCGCAGCAGAAATGTCGAAATATTTACGACATTCTTTTTTTTTGTTTCACGTCTATATTTAGGAACTGTTATTAACTAAGATCCTTATCAAACAAGTTTGATCTTTAGACGATGTGGTTATACGTCATTTTCGTTTGACTCGATTACCTTATTCAGTATTTGGACAGTAAATTTATTAAAGCTTGTGAACAACAATTCTGTTTGGTAGTTCGCAGGAAGCCATAAAATGATTACACTACTTCCATTTTATTGCTTCTTTGTTGTTTCATAATTATTTGTACCATAGTCTGCTTTGAGTTATCTGTTCTAAGATAAATTCTTAATTTCATTTATTACTGACGGTAAATAAGTCATTATATTCATCCCTCGATGGATTTCATCATTTCGTATCTAAAGCTTGTTTTAATTGGATTAATGCGATACGGAGAAGTCGTTCAACGGCGTACAGTCTATCTAGGGAATTTTATGAACAGGCGAGGAACATTCCAAGGACCTATTAAGAGCGGTCCGGTTGAGCGTTTCAAAGGGTCGCTCAGGTACCTATACAACTCGTATTCATGTTTTTGCTCTTTCATTCTCGCTTAAGATACAGTTGAATTTAGTCCTCACTTCACACGAATAAATGCCTTTCGGCTGTGTCTCAGGGGCTACCTACTCACATTTAGTCGTAGCAAACCTTAGTGATGTACCCGTGGAACCGGTTTGTCGATATCGCTCCCGTGTCGGTCGATTTCTTCTTCCGCGACGTGGAACATGACTGCGTGGCCAATTTATCAATTATTTATATCTGGATGACTTTTAAAAAGGGTATTTCTCCTTAGAATCGAGCTTACGCTTTACGTCATTGCTATAATGCGAATCGGTAGTTACAAAAGGTACTTGAACTTTTTATTATAATACATATGTTAATGTTTTCTATCACCGACTCAAAAGGTTATTTTGTTGAGTATTGAAAATAGTTTTTAAATGAATTTAACATTTTTAACCTCGTGATGAGCTAATTCATTGTTTACATAATTTATTCAATAACATTTGTCATTCAAATGACTGTATGTTAGAACCAAAATTTTCGACGTTGAGACGATCTAAGTCTGAAAACAAATAAACAAAGCCAAAGATAGATAAGATTTTATTTAATGAAACGGGTACACAAAAATATTAAGGAAACCGTAAACTTTTTCCCGAATAAATGTTGCCTTAGCATTAATCTTGACTATAATTGATCTCTATATCAAATTTCATCTATAAATGTCTAGCCATTCAGGCAAGTAACAAACTAACAATCAGACTTTCGCATTCATAATATAGTTCAGTTATGAGATTAGCGAAAAATAACACAAATAACGCTCAAACTAATGTTTGTATTACCTATTGAAAATAATTTAGTTGGATATTAATACACGGACCATAATGTTCGGACAATCTCTTTTGGCGCTGTGTTTACAAAACCTCGTGGAATTGAATCGAGTGCGCGCTAGTATTTGTAAACAGGCCGGCAGCGCACCGGGAGAGGCGTGCGTGGCTCCCGAAATACTTTACACAGGAATTGAACGCACGCCAACTGGTGTGCGTAGACGGCGACTCGTGCGCCCCTCGTAAACTTTTCACTATACGACTCCTCATTTTATATTCGTTCATGTCTTTTATGTTCACTTAATTTATATCTGTCCCGCGCGCCACGGAGGTGACGCGGTCAACGGAATTGTGTTGCAAATAAATATCCCTCTCCGTCGCTTTTGTTGATCATTTACATACGACGCATATTAAATTTTAATGAGTGACTGCGAAATACGTACTTGCTTGACAGATGAAAGCATTTTTCTTTTTTTCTTTCGTAATTTATTCGTATGTGTTTGTATAGTGCCAGTCATAACAATCTATGCGAAATACACATGTAATATAAACAGATGACCGGATCTGTTAGCTATTTGCGATCCAAGGTATTTTATTATTGGCGTTCTCAGCATGCATGCATTATGTACGATTGACGTTGGCACTCGTGTTCAATATGCAACGTCTGTATTCTATTAACCTTGTCGGTATAGCACGGCTCTGGTCTATCGACAAAGTCGTCGATGATTAATTGCGCAACTCTATTTGCGCAACTGCTTACCCGTTACCCGACAGGCCTTTGTAAATACTATTTTATTCATATTTCTTAATTACTCATTAATTCGTGCTATAATGTAGGTTATTATGTATGTAAAATGGTTTATACATTGTTCATGTTTCCGCTCGACTGTGTCACTATCCACAATTAATATTCCACGAACACGTTTCCCTAAAGTAATAACATCTTTAGACTTCGTTTTTCGTTCGGCTTACTCACCTTCAGTTGCCCTTCAAATCTCAAGTGGCTTTATATAATATCTAGAGATCATTCGCGATTTTGAATTGGTGTTATAAATAGATATATATTATTTGTACAAGAAGTGTGTTTTTCGCAATGCTACAATTACTATGCTGCTTGAAAGAAATTAATTATTCTACTACTAAATCCCAGAGAGCAATACGAAAACTCCGACTGTAAATTTACGTTGTGGTATTTGTTATGATTTTAAAAGCACCGTTCGTGGGCGTTAGATATTTGTTGTTAGTGTTAAGACTGCCAGGGAAATGTATGCGGATGTAGCGTGATGGTTTGTACGCTTGGTAAGTTTCACCGCCTCCCGGATGACCTATTTTAATCCTTCGAATATGAGGATTTGCATCGGCCCAGATGCTCGCTTGTCAGCGTATAAATCTCCCAATGATACGCCGTTAAGACCTCGCACTCTAACATCGTATTCGCCGTTTCCATAATGTTTATTTTTACCGATTTGTATCCGTCAGTCGAAATACGATACGCGTTTGAAAACATACGGCACGTCGCTTGCTTGAACCCATCTTTATTATTTCTTTTAATAAAGCTCTTTCATCATTTTTGTAAACATTGTTATAGTAACATACCGTTGCGTTTCTCGGATTCTGTCGGACGGATCGCTTCATAAACACAAACACGCGGCGAGCCGAAAATTAATTGAAAGAGCTTTATCGATGCTTTGTTTTTCTCTGGTGTCGTGTAACCGGTTCCTCTTGCTTGTAACGCGTGTCCACTTTGAGGAAACCAGCAGTTGTTCCCACCGACATTCTTTGCATGCCGAATGCCGTTCCTCCGAGACATCAGTGAGAACTCATTAACTAGCGCCTTGGAATCTCTTCTATATCCTTCTGGGATGTACATATATTTTCTGTAGTATATTTGTTCTAGTGGCAGTAAAATATTAATTCATTACCTTAAACCGACATTTACTTCAATGAACATTAATTTATTATTGAATTATCGTAGGGTTAATATTGAATAGACATGGTTACACATAGAATTATTTTACACTCGTGCGTATTAGATCTTATTGACTTTTAACATGAAATTTTAACACTAAATTTTGTTGATATCGTTTGTATTTACGGCTAATGAATAATGCAAGTCTTCAAGCAACGACGAAATGATTATTCCCATTCAAATCCGAAGAGAACGATAGAAGGTTATTCGCGTTTATAAATCCGATATAGGTATGTACGTGTACAGAGAGTTAAACGAACCTCGCAGACATTAATCAACGTTGTCGGTAACCGTAGACGTCTCCGGGGGATTAGCCGCCGAGATATTCTATTCTCCGTTCGTAATTAATAGCTTTTGGCAAGTGAGCGTTAGCGGACCGGCATAAATAGGTTTCGTGATGGCGCGCTGCAGTTGCGTAATGAGATAATTAATGCGAGCGGCGCAAAAACAATACGGGTGTACAGGAAACGTGTGTGTAACAGTATTCTTGCGATGTGAATACGTTTGATGAGCGGCCCACGCTCTGAGAAGCGGGCCAACGGCCTCTCGAGCCCAGGCTCAGATACGCCGCCGTACGAACGGACCGACACAATATGAATAGGTGGAGGCGTGGGCCGTGTAAACGTCCGCGCTGTCCTAAACTATTACTTTGGTACAACAGATTAAGTAACATATTTGACCTGGACAGTCGGAGCGTGTCGAGAACTGCGGCGTTTAATTGAGCATGAATTACGAACGCCCACCATTCGAGGCAACGACTTCTGGCTTTTAGATTCATCAGCTTAAACTTCCCCTCACGTATTCTTTATTAAACCGTTTATATATGGCATTGGTTACCAGCGAATCCGGAATACGGGGGTTCGAGGTTGTCGAATTACAGGCACTGTGTAGGGCATTTTTTTGTTTATGTAAGTGTTCACAGTGATTACTTGTTACTTGGTAAACGATGTGCGCACAGGTTTTTTTTATTTATTTCGTCTGGACAGTTACAACTTAGGGACTATACGGTTTGATTTACGATCATTGCCGCTTGGCGTTCGTTTCCCAAACGGCTTGATACTTGTCAGTAATTATGCCTAGTATATTGCGAAGGATTCACCCCCTTTCACATATGGGGTTTGAAAGATGTGGCAGCTTCTTTTCCTGACCTTTAATAATTCAACGGTCTCGGTAGCACTGCTACTATTGCTTATGCAGCAATCTTACTGTGAAGTCATTTTATTGGTGCCAATGAAGAATGATTCTTGATGTAGTTTTTGATTGCTCCAAGGTATGGTGATTAATCTCAAATGAGGTTGAGACGTAAAGTTATCGAATTCCCTCGATACTTTCGTTTCAATACGGTATTGCAAAGATGGCATCGCGTTCCGATTAGCCGGATGCGTGTTAATTAAAGCGGCCAGACCGGTCCACGGAGCGGTTGTAACTGCGTCGCGGTTAAAAACCGCTAACGCTATGTATAAAGGGTATCGTAACCGGTTACGTGCCTTAAACAGGAACATTTTCTGTCGAATTAATGTTCTCTGATTGAAATTTAGTAGGCTTGCTGTGCGTTCTCACGTTTCTAAGACCAGTAGGTACGCGGCCCCGGACTAAATATACGTTCGTATCTCGCATTCAAAAATGTTATTTACAGTTTATTTTATTACCATTGAATCCTTTTCGGTGAATTGACCACATTCTAGTATAGCATTATTGATTTAATAAATAGAACAGTAATTGGTGCATATGATATCGATAAATCTACAAGCATGATTGCCACAGAGTTCAAATCTAACGAGACTGATAAATTATTAAACGATACTAACCCTACTATAATCGATGATGTTGTCGCTGCTAGTTGATTGCTATATACTTTTACAGCTTCATTTGATTCTGCCCTCGCGAAACCTCAGTTCGAGAGCTAGAAATGTGAGTTTCCCTAAACTGCTCTTGCATTTTTTCTTATGTTGCCGAATAATCACAGGGAGTATGTAAAAAAGATATACATTTCGAAACAAAATTGGTGGTACAAACATGAAAATAAAATATAGACAAATTGAAAACCTACTCTTCTGAATTCGGTTCAAGATAGTGGCATCGTTTAAAAGATACCTTGTAAAAGTAATGTAGAACTTTATTAACTACATAATACACTGTAATTAAAGATGAAATTAATTCTAGAAGTTTCTACGTTAATTTACTTTACGACAAATACTTTAACAATATTATTATGTTAATTCTTTCAAGTAATCACCTTATTATTTTACCAGCATTATGAATCGAGGACAGCGGCTCTGTTTTAATGTACATTGCTTGTCCTTGATAAATTTCTTAGTAAATAGTGGAGAGGAAAATTATTGTACTTTTATCTCGACTTTAACAATGCACGCTCTATGCGCGTCGTAAACATTTACCTTTTGCAATTTGTTTAATTGCTGTGTTATGTAATCATGTAATCTAATGTATACAACGATCTCATTACGATCTATTCTTTTGTTTGACATTCTATACATCTAATTAAGCTGTTATTGTTTATATTGGAAAACTTCTTGTGTACTGAGATCCATGTTGGCGTGGTCGAGTTTAGCCGGCCTATGTTAGATTCAAAACTGATGCAGATGCAAAAACTTTAACAGACAAACTGCCATTGAATTTGTTGGCGTGGCCTTACTATTTTAATGTAATTTAGTTATACTACTAATGTAAAAAAATAATGGTTAAAAAGAACGTTAGCAATATCTAAATCCGATGAAACTGGTACGGTCAGCTTCTCTGGCCGAGAGCATAAGTTCGTTGTAATATTGTGAAAAAAAAATTAAGCATTGTTTTATAAAATTAAAGAAATAAGTAAAATTCAAATTTAAAGAAATGAAACGTGAAATTCACTGGATCTATTATCCATATTAAAATTTTGATAACAGTAGGCTTTTTAGTAATAATCTAATTTTAAAATTTAAAAAAATATATTATTTTTTTTATTTAATCGACGATATATTCTGTGAAGGAGGGGTTACCTTGAGGAAACATTCTCATGAGATGGTACCCGCGTGGTCCGAACCATGTATTGTTCTGTTATTATGGCTGATTGCCGCTGTTGAGAGGTTTAGGATTTATCACGAAACTCATCAATAACTTAGCGTAAAGGTACTTGAGACTCCGCCTTGGGCGTTCCGCTAGGCGCGATAGCATACTGATTTGAAGGTTCCCGAGTGGACCGAACCATGTCTTATATCATCATCGGTTAGATGTTGATGTTCTCAATGGCTTTCTTTATTGTATTACACTGCATGTAAACTTCAAATAACAAATTCCTTTCTTTCAATGAAGGTGACTGTTTTAAACATAAAATACTCGGGATATTTGGTCCATCAAAACGACTAGTATCAGTTACTTTATTGGAAATTATTTATGAGAGTATCATAAGTTTAATACCATACAATAGTATAGTCTGTGACGGTAGATGAGATAACCGGACCCAAAAGAATTGAAGTTGCGATTTAAAGTATAAAATCACTTTCACCCGACACATTGACGATAGTAACACTGTTACTTTGTTACAGTTCTGGCAACATTTGCTTCTTCAACAATCGAGTATTTCTGTCACCAATCTGATTGTGTTAAATTTGGGTCACCAGTGTGATATACGATAGCGTTAAGCGATTGCTAAGTCAATGTTTGTAATTTTTTCTCTCCTTTTTCATTCATCCTTTTTCCAGACTCAATTCGTATGCATATATGTAATCGTCTTAAAAATCGCTTTGAATTAACTGGCTTTGTGTTCCGTTTTGCATTGTGTCAAGGCTGTAGTTGTTCAACGAAACTAACCTTCATTGTCTCCTTTATTCTTATCATAAGTAATAGTTAAAAGTAACTAAATAGAGGTTTTTTTAGCTGATTTCCGTTGCCAAATCCAAGGCTTTTACATCTCCTAAGTCAGTTGAAAAGTTTCCTACAGACCTTGACTCGAAGTCTAGAAGTAGGATACTCTATGTCCTATAGAAACCTGAGATGGATTGGATATATGGTACTTGAGATGTTAGTTGCTCAGCCTGAACTTCTATAATGAGTTCTATTTCAAATTGTTAATTCACGGAAATGTTAGTGACTTTGTAAAGTATAGCACTTTATTGTTATGCTATCGTTGTAGAACAATTTTTTTTGTTCAGAATTTAAATTTAAGTTATATTGTAGGCTTTTATGCTATTAAAAATGTTTTATGTGTACATAACACAATAAAAAGTGCATTGATATCGAATATCGTACATAATACTCAACGTATCATGTCATTCCACGTTGCACTCAGTACTGGTCAATATAAATGGATTAAATAAATAACAGGAGGCTACTAGACCTTATATTAAAACAAACGTATAATAAACATGCTGACACCAAATCCAAGAAAGTTTCAACGAAATTGGAGTCCAAAGTGTAGATTAGCTTGAACGTGGGTTGAGAAAGTGAAGGCATAATAGCGCTCATTGAATACGAAGCCACCACTGGGTCCCGTTGGTTGCGCAACAACAGGCTGTAGACAAGTAGAGTGCGCACGTCATGCCCGTCACGCGCCGCGACTCGATGCGAATAAAAACAGACGACAAATATGTCGAGAGCCCACCCGGCCCTCGGGCCGATGCAATTACCCCACAATAAACAGCCGACCTATTGAACCGTTGCGGATCTCGTTCGATTGGTCGCGACGAACAAAAATGGCCAGACAAACGGCCGAGCAACGGAGCCACCGGTACGTGAAAACGAAACTATCACGCTCGTAAATCTCGCTACTGTAAATGCCGAGGAATGCCGCCTCACAACCGCCGGCCTGGCCTACATAAAACTTGCCGATTTTCGCCCGATAGCGCCGGCCTTGCCGTTTCAACTGAACTGCCATTTAAATTGCACACAAGCCGTGCAGTACAACGCAATCAATTCGCAACTTCAACTCGATTAACGAGATGCTTAATGATTCATTACACTTGTTGTAGTTGTATTAAATAAATGAATACAGCTGTTGGATAGTTTATCCTAATTTTGGTTGACAAATGTGCTTCCGACTTAAAAGTAATCTTTATTCTAACAGCGATTAAAGCTATCGCTAAGAGTGATGGTATGTACATGTAATATTCTCCACTGTCGTATCTAGAAATATCTTTATATCAAATTGTTTTTGTATTGTTGAAAATATCAGGTTTATACTGTTTACCAACAGACCTCGCTAGATGATCTTTATACCGTGGTCTTTCATTACCACTACAGTGACACTTTCTGTTCATCAGCCGGCTTGAGGCTATTCGCCTAGACAGCTATCTTATTGATAAAGCTAATTTGTTTTATACTAACCAGGTTTAACAATACGTATGAGCTTGACACCATTTAGAAAATTTTACGGGTGATTCGAACAACCGACGCTCGGTTATTACGTAAACAAGTACTCGACTGCAATTCCATCTGATGTTAAGTGTAAATATTCGATGGTAAAACGTACTAGCTTAGGAAATGTCTACTCAGTCATCTCACGACACGAAATAGACAGCTACATTGTAAGCGGAGTAGAAGACTTAGCGGAGGCAATTTATCACAATCTTTTTCATAACGAAGTAAAGCCATTCCACCGATATCGTGGGAAAAGAATGGAAACCCGTCGTGCGTCTTGGTGTCCGCTAGCGAAAGGTGGAGAACCCAAAATGTTGTGAAACACTGCGAGGATAGTCTCTGTACGTCTATTATTGGTTTACATATACTTTTCTTATACTTATACAAAATATAGTTCAATTTGTACATAGCTTGCTAAAAAGTTATTAGCATGAATCATTGAGGATTCATTCCTACCCACCCCATAACAATCTGTTTGTGAATACTTTCTACTCAAACAGTGAAAATGGCTAACTGATATATACATGGTGATAAAAGTCAGCCCTCATGTTTCTGGTAACTCTTGTATATTATAGTTTATTTATACCATGTACATGTATATTATATATACGTAGTCTGTGTATATATCTGTAAATGTACATTTATTGATGTAAGATTCATAAAACTATTTTAGGGGCAATATCCGTAGCCTGCTCTTAACCTCCAAGGTTAGCTGGAAGAAAATGCATTAAGTTCGCCTTTATACCTGTATTTTGGTGTAATAGAGAATTTATCTCTCTTTCTATCTATCTATTCTTTATGTATAGATATATTCTATAATTTTGTGTAGAAAAAAGATACTTTTCTTGTTTATACAATTCATTGAATAAAGTCTGTTTAGTTGTTTTCTGAGAACTGAAAGCATAAACAGACGGACCGACGCGGCGCAGGCAATTTGTTTGATACTAGCAGTGATATTGAAGACAATGCAACGGCATGAGTTCTCAGATATCTCGCGAGTATCGAATGAAGTGGCAAGTATAGTCACGTTTACATATCTCTGCAAATCCAATTGTCTTTATGCAATGAAAATCAGTGATAATTTCCAGATAACATGACCGTAACGAATTTAAGCGAAACGTGGAATTTCAACGTGCAGGATATCTCTGGTTTGGTGTGTTTAAATTGAATTTTATTATTATTTCTGGCCATACGATAATGCAGACCAGGGTATATAGTACCAGAACATAACAAAGACTCCTTAACAAGGGACATTGACTTGGTCATTTTCATTCGGCAGCGAAAACATTCTGATTTTTGTTTCGATTAGACTGGCACAGTACACATAGTATAAAATTAAGTATAAAGATTAAGTATTGTGACTACTTCTGGCCACACTATAGTAGAAGGGCCGGCGCTGAAAGGTTTTACGACACCGATCCCAGAAGAGGCCAAACTCTGAGAGCTCTTCATGACATGATTGATTTTGAATAACATTAGATATTCTGCCGCGATTACATTCTGAACAGTTGATGCCCTGTTGTCGTATAGGGTACACTATAACGACAATGCACTCATTTTTTGGATTAAAAATAGTTTCTTTAAATTTTTTAAGTGCAAGAATACATTAGCTAAAGTTTATGCAATATAATATATGGTAATGCACTCACCACCTGTAATATATGGACTTAATACGCTTGGAAAGACAGTGATTGCTTCTCTCAATAAAGAGGTCAAAAGAACATAAAGATTATTATTATAAATTTCCTATTAATTTATGTAATCACTATCCCATTGCCATAGTGGTCCAATTGTAATCGGAACTTGATAGGGATGTAGGACGTCGTGCGATAAGGACACATCCGACTGGCGTTGTTTATAAAATCGAGGGACGGATTCGAATCCCGGCTTGTAAAAAGGAAGTCGACCCATCCTCATTCGTTCCAGTTTTTACCGGTTAAGACCTGTTTAATGAACTTCTAAAGAAGTCGGAACACGTCGGATCAATTCTGTCGGATCCACGGATGCCTGATTCTATATCCTTTAGCGAGTGGCTAGAAGGTAACGGATGATGTACTTCACGTCGTCTTCGTCTTTAACTACTAAACTTATAATTGTCTTATTGTAAATTTTAGGCCAGTTTTTGTCCATAAATACATCTGCTTTAAGTAAAGATACAATAAGTCATGGTAATTCGCTCTAGCTTAATAAATGCATGTACCTTAAAAACCCGCATTAAAACCTGATTGAAAGACCTGTCTAATTCAAATATTTCTTTATTTTATGTACCTATACCTGCAGTATAGCCACAAAAAGAGTCAGTCAAGAATCAAGACGTGATTGCTCGGTGACTTTTATTACCCATTACATAATTAAATCATGCAATTCTACTACCGCGCTGCATCTGCATTATTATTATGAGACCTTATATTACTAAGTCTCATGTAATCATCGGAAACAGCAAAGAAATAATTAATACACATTAAGCTGCTGTGGAAATCTTCAAGGCATTAGATTATGGATTGATTAAGCGGCCTATTGTTTATTATTATTCTAAAACCTAGTGTACAAGATGGCAAAAATAATTAAAAATAATTGCTTACCATTTAGGAAGGCACATTTCTTGGAGTCAGTAGCTAAAATTTGCTATTATATAAAACTTTATTGTTATTTACAGATCTTATTATCTTAACGGTTTTTAATTATATTTCAGTGACAAAGCAAACGTCGGATTGCTTGATATAAAGCGAATAATAATTCCAAGCCACCCTCCTCATTGTCTGCCCTCATATCTTACATCAATGTTTTTCCTTTATACGTGAATAAAACGACTGGGGTGAAGCGAGAGGGTCGCTGACGATTCTTTGCAATCCTTCGTATTACAAGAGAAGGGTTGACGTGGCTCTTCTACCTACAAAACGCTTATAGAATATTTCACCTGCTGTGGAATGCTGTACGAAAATATCCCGTAATGTTATGAGATTAGAGACATTATAGCTTGAATTTAAAACTGTTTTATTTGCAATACTGCACTTTAGTGACGTGCAATTTAAATGCTCTTTTAATTGAAATCTGAACTAAAGTTTCGTCCAGTCAACCCGTTTCTTATTGAAGTTGCATTTTATTCAGTGATAAGCAAATGAGCGACATCAGCTTTTACAATATACTGTAAACAAATATTTTTTGCACAATCTTCGATGTTATAAATGTTATGAGTGCCGTAAAACCTTCATGTTTCGCATAAAATGTCGCTGCGCGAGGGAAATTCGAGCTATCAACGTAAATTATTGTGAAAAATTGTCGTTTTAATATACAGAACCCGCAACGTAGCATGGCCGATAAATTTCGAAAGGCAACAGCAAATAGCATTATTCGCATGAATGAAATCAGCTGCTCATAGGGGCCGCCGCTTTTTGAATAAATAAAAATAGGGGTGCTAATATCGTTTCGTTTCTATGTCAACAAGAGGGAACGCAATATGTGAAACTAAATCTGAGAAGCAAGCATATTAAATGTATGGAATGCGGGAAAGTTGAAGATGCTTATCACATTATGGTCGAGTCCGTAACGAAGCCGAAAGACAACTATTCACGGCGAAATTTAATATTAATTTATCGCATGTGGGTGTGTGTAATGGCATTCTTACCTTTCCGGAGTCGGATCAAGCAAGAATGCTATACCACCTCGTTAGAGCGGGTCTGAAACGCAGGTCAGCCCTGTAGTTCAGGGCTGTCAAGAATAAGACTACGGTATCCCCTGCCTGTCGTATAAGGCGAAAAGGGGCCTCGGGTTCACTGGGCGGCAAGGATGGGGGCCTTTGTCGTCCGCTAAGGTGGAAATCGGCTGGCCCGTGTAGCCTTGTAGCACTGTTAGGGCCCAGGGGGGGGAGCACAGTGCAGAGAGGCTCCGGTGCGTTGCACTGGAGATCTCGGAGCCCCTCGTCATGCACCGAGGAATGGGCCACCGGGGAGGTTTTAGTGGGTAAAAACCCCACATAACCGCCGCCTTCCCCCCAGAAGGCGGGGTATCTATTTGGTTAAGGTTAAGGTTTCCTCCCCGTTAACAAAAAAAAAGGTCTGAAACGCAGGTAATTATAGTTATATTTATTATTTTTGTTTTGTTGTGTTTATAATATTGTATTGTTGTGATGTTATATGAAAATTTATTGTAAGATTTTTATTAGGGTGATTGGTGATTATGATCACTTTTGATCAAACCCTCCGTAATAAATATTAAAAAAAGAGAAGCATAGTAATAATACTGTATTGACGTCTTTCTAAATTGTTTAATAATGTACTTACAGGCATTAAATCATTTAACGCTAAGTTTTTGCTTGTGGCGTACTCAGACCATATTCAACTAAGTCACGATTTATTACGATAGATATCACTAAACTTACAGTTACTAAGCTAACAAATATGTTATATAATTAGGTTGACTTACATTGTTACGCAATCTTACTTAAATGGCAGTTAACCTCTTAACGAAGAAACTGGTTGATTTATAGCATCATAAAATTATTGTAACCGGTCTGCAACCACGGTACTCACCTAATAAAGGAAATGTTGACGCCGTAAATAAGAAAACATAACCAATCAAAGTTTTGCCCCCCGGCTTTACCTCGATTCATGGTTGAACGTAGACAGGCTCGCCCCGAATTGCGGGAGGTTTAACCCACCCTCCCATTCGCCCCGGACACCCTCGCTACGTCGCCTAATTGTGACATTTTCCTTTTGTCGGCCCCTTCGCAGTTTAATAATCTCTCAAAGAAATGAATATCCAAAATTAAACTCCTGTGACGGGAGCTCTCGAGTTTACAACGCAACCGCCATGTTTCATCGATCAAGACTAATAATATTTAACATTCGCTTGTATATTGTAGCGTTACCCATTTGAATATTAACGAAGAAACGTCGACTGAGTTTAGGGACGCTTCGTCAACTAATGTCTTTCAATCGGAAGATACACATCTGAATACTCTCGCACAGATAAAATGACAAACGGGTATGTATATTATCGTTTATTTACACTATGTATATATATATATATATACACATATATATATATATATATATATATATATATATATATATATATATATATATATATATATATATATATATATATATATATATATATATATTTATATTGACGTATCTGTGTATGTATATATAAATGTGTATCTAATTATTTTAAGTTTTTAAAATGCTATTTTAGAGAGTACGACATCGTGAGGATCGATGTAGGTTACATGTCCTAGAATTTTTCCAACCCACACTAGGGCCGCGTGGCGGACTATACCTTTGTCTCTCTCTTCAGAGAAGGCCTCTGCCCAGTAGTGGGACATATATTAAGGCTGTGACTTCAAAACGTTATTTTTACCCGGAGCCTGCTTTGCCACCAAAGGTTCACAGAGAGGAGGTTCCGATTTAGTTATGTTTATATATTTCTATCAATCATGATATATACATCGATATATTTATGGCATTATATCGTATGTTACTACACGCAACGATGGCAGTAGAACTGCTGTAATTTTATAATCTGTGCCGCGGTTTTTTTTTGGTTACTTAAATATAAAAAAGACGACATATGGAAAATATTTATAAAATACATCGAATAGTAACTATATAACATTACGATGTATTATATCGAAAATTATAGGGATATATTTTTTACGTGAACATCCCTAATTGGTGGCTTTCGTTGTTGGCATTCAACTGTAAGGGAGCACTTTAAATTTATATGTATAACTCTATATAGTAGATGCACTAAGCAGAGTTGGTATAACGTGTCGAAACATCGCTTGGCATGTATCCAAATTGCCGACCGATAGCTCGACTGCATTTTCTAAGGAAAACCCTTGATAACCTGCTGCAGTTAGGCGTTAATGTAGGAGGGCTTAATGCGGCTGTTTTGAATAAGCCGGGCGAGGGGGTCCTACCCCCTCCCTTCCCCTATTTTATGTGTCAGGGGAGAGTCCACAGTCCGCTTGTAGTGATGTACGGCCGCGTCTCGTCGACACTAGGCCATTACGTTTAGTTTGATATATAGTTTGCTTTGCAATGTAGGAGTACGTATAAAAGCAAATTTATAGTGTAACATGCCCTTGATTTTTATTACTACTCTTTCTTTATTACTTACATAAAAGACTTATGTGAGCAATTACTCAAATAATGTTTTCTTAAAGTCCTCGACACAAAGACAGCTAATTTAATTACAGCGGGAGTCTAGCGAACAAAAAGAACGTTTACAAGTGCCGATGAAATTAGATACCTTTATTATTTTCTAATCTAAGATGAAAGGGACGATACTTTGACATATTCACTCCGCGAATATTCCTGTATTTATTACGCGATGTCAAAAATGAAGGAAATTCTCATTTTGCGTCTGTATTTTTTTAATGTTTGTGTACTCGTAGCGCCGTCATTTACGCATAACATATTTAAAAAAAAATGATTCAAATGATTTGCTAGAAATAACGTCCTATATCAATTTTACTAGCATTAAACCTTACCTTTCCGAATGTATTCAAGGGAACATCTAAAAATCGATTGGAAATATAATTGTTTGAATATCTAAGATCAGTTAAGTATTCCTTAATCATAACGAGTATGAATGTGGAAGAAGGAGACAGAACTTCATAATATAGATGTAAAGTAAAGATATGAAACCTCCTTTACTTAAATTTATTTCTTTTTGTATTTTTATAATTTTAAAATGTAAAATGTCAATGAAATGTGTGACATTTATATATAATAGATAGAATTGAAATACGTACATTAAATGTTGTTTCTCTAATTATTATAAAGAAACGCAATTTAGTCTTTCATTTCAAACAAATATATAGACTTTATTATATAGATACTTCGGAAACAAAAGAAAGCGCACAGAAGGAGACTTTTGTTTACTCCATCAGTAATTAAATTTGCAGTCGGTTTTTGTTTTTCAACCGACTTCAAAAAAGGAGGAGGTTTTGAATTCGTCTTTAAGTTTCTTTTTATGTTTATTACTTCATAACTTTCGACTGGGTGAGCCGATTTTGATGATCCTAATTTTTTGGAAGCTGATGCTTTCCATTTAGCCCCATTTCAATTTGTTCTAATTCTGATAATGATATCAATTAATCATATAAGTCTTAAATTTGCGTTAAGTATTTGCGCGACAACTGAATAATTTTTTTTTTATTGGAAAGGATGTTCTTCCTTGGTAGTTTGATCAGAGTTTGGTTAGATTCGTATTATTCTATTTCGTAATATACTTTACCGCACCATCCTCACTTCGCAAATACCTCAAGGCCTGAAGACGAAGGTCTTCAACCAGTGCGTCCTCCCAACCATGACTTACGGTGCAGAGACTTGGACTCTGACCGTTGGGCTGATCCACAAACTGAAAGTCGCACAACGAGCGATAGAAAGAGCTATGCTCGGCATTTCTCTAAGGGATAGAATCCGAAACGAAGAAATTCGACGGAGAACAAAGGTGGTCGACATAGTTCTTAAAGTCAGCAAGTTGAAGAGGCAGTGGGCCGGCCACATCTGTCGAGTCAGTGACGGCAGATGGGGGAGGAAAGTCTTGGAATGGAGGCCGCGCATGGGTCGGAGAAGCGTAGGGCGCCCTCCCTCCAGATCGACCGACGACCTTGCAAGGATAGCCGGAAGTGGCTGGATGCGGAAAGCGGAGGATCGTATATGGTGGAAGGCATTGGGGAAGGCCTATTTCCAGCAGTGGATAGATACAGGCTGATGTTGATGATGATGATGAATATACTTTATTATACTATTCGATTTGAAGTCAATTTTTGTTTTAACTCGTAAATATAATTGTTTCTGTGTTTGCATTTTCGTAGCTTAGCGTGAGACCGAAGCTACCCCGCTATAAATAACCGCTAGCCGTGTGGTAAAAGTGGATATGAAGCATGAGCCGTCTTCGTTGACAATGGAGCCATTTTATTTGGTTTGATTAGTGATTCAACGGAGCCCGTGTCGTGGTCGGCGGTCACGAGTGCGCACTCTCACGGCTCCACCTTTCTCGGCTATCTTCTCTATCAGTTGCAAGGAAAGATTACAGAATCCAGAATTTATCTTTGACGATTTCTATCACAAATTTTGGTTACACCCGACTACATTTCTTTAAAATACGTTTTCATTATATAATGTGATATACCGACTATTGCTAAGTTACTGGGTTTAACTTACAGTTTGTGACAGTAAATAGGCGATTTTACGGTTTATAAGGATGAATATCACTTGCTAAAAGTTTGTGTCCGGCGTATGGCATCTCGTCGCTTGTCACATATAGGATCTAATATGCTTGGTGAAAAGAAAAAATTTCTCAAATATTACTAACATTCTTGTTAACTATTCCAAATAAACTTAAGCTTGTGTTAGGAGATGATTCACTTCAATAGTCCAATGGTGGATTCGAACCCACGACCTTACGATTCGCAGGCCGAACCCGATATTCTATTGAAGCTTCGAATATTATACCAGTTCACATAACGCTAACTGTCACTAGATATTTAGAAGTTGGTCTTTGGTGAGTAATTTATTATTCAATACTAAGGCTTTAGCGTCAAACAAGTTGATCTCAGTAGAAATCGTAAATTAATGAATCATTAATTTACGATTTCTACTGAATGAATGAACGATTTCTGATGAACAATGAATCATTTCCCTACACATATGACTCACTCAAACACGCAGACTAAGAAAACGACGAAGAGAAAGAAATGAAAACATTTAGTCAAAATAATCTGGAAAAATATAACCTGTAACAGGTATGAGGTAGACAGAGATAGTCATTATCAATGCGGTATTAATTGAATGAACATAATAGAAAATATAAGCTATCACTAAATGCAATACATCACTGTTACAGTTTACATGAATTTCTCTTAGTCCAAGAAAAAGTACGCCATAGAGTAATAAAAAGGCATAATTAAAAAAAACGTCGCAGAACAATTCGCAAAAATTCAATTCCCACATTAGTATATCAGATGGTAACGCGTAAGATGAACGCGGGAACTTGCTCGTAAACGCGAACGCTATTCACTTTAACCCGACATAAAAAGCGCGCAGAATAACAATGGGGCATGCGACGCAGGAAGTGCGGCTGTGCCCCGCAGCTGTCTTACATGCCGTCTACACACCGCCTTCGTGTGTAGTCGGTCCACCAACAAATCGGGACGGTAATCAAACGGCACCGTCTGTGTGTACATCGCTTTAATCATGTCACTCTGCTATTATAATCCATAGCAGACAAGTATATTTATGAGTACAAAGTATTTCAAATCGCATAGGAATATTATGAAAAAGAATTATTCAGAATTTAAACTCTCATCGAACTACTCTTGAAGAACATACTTTCGTGATATTGACTTCGCAATTTTGTCGCCCACATATTTAATGAAAATTTTAAACATATTTGTTTTTCTCATAGATGCCATTGTCAGAACTGGAGCAAATTGATATGTGGTCCCACGGGCAGCACACCAGCTTTCAACCTCCTTCGTCAACTCATTACTCACTAATTTATTTGTAATTTTTTCCTTATTCAACATGGCCGATCCACAAAAGCATACATTTCTTGATTCTAATCACAACACCCAAAAACAATCAAAATCTAATTTTAATTACCTAAATTGCGTAAATAAATACTTGAAGCATCAAATAGAGGGTAAATTGAGCCTAACACCAAATGGGTATAAGATTCTTTTTGTACCTAATAAATCGCAAAACGGAAAGACTTTTTTTGTAAAGAAAGCTAGCAATATTTTTTTTTTCAGAAATATTACTACCAATCTTGTTAACCGTTCCAAGTAAGCTTAAGCTTGTGCTAGGACATGGTTCACGTCAATAGTCGAATGGTGGATTCGAACCCACGACCTTACGATTCGCAGGCCGTACCCTAAACCATTAGGCTATTGACGCTTCAACTCATTAGTACAAGTCCGCTTGGATTCGAACTCTAGATCGAACGGTAAGTCCAAGGCATTTATTAATTAAATAGGAAGCCAAAATACTATATACTGAATAGTATGTTTTATACAAATTGTGTAAGGAAATTATACTTAGTACATTTAAGACTTAAAGGCTAACTTTCAACAATAAGTTATAAGATAACATAGAAATTAGGACTAAATTACTTAACTACTCCTTATGTGGTGTGATTAACGCTATAAAAATGATTTCTTAATTTATTTTTAAAATCGTTAATCCATCAGTTTATTTAGGAAATTCAGTATAACTTTTAGACTATTATCAAGTCCTTTATTTCTTTTGTTATATTACACTGATCAGCCAGGAGCCTTTACAGGTCTATTTAATGTCAAAAGAAACTTGATATTAAATTAAATAACTTGTATAGTCCTAGCTTTATGGCTAAGTATCTAGTTATAAGCGTAAAAAATTCGACATATTTTTAATTCTAGCGGATAGACAATGATATATAACGATCGTTATCCACTTTTCATCTAGCTAGTCTCATATGTGGCACAACAAGTCGACTGAGATTCAAATCCATTTGTATATACATACATCTTACAAAGGCTATAACAACTTTATTAAACAACTTGTTATCAGGCTGTTAATAATATTTATAATCTAAAACAAAGGAAGAACATGGCCGCGGTAAATAAACGAACAAAGCATTTATCCGCTTTGTGTGGGCGAAAATTCATTATCTCGGTTTAGATTCCCGATGATAACCGATCGGCGCGATAAATTCGTAGTTCATGGTTGCTTGAACGAGTCGAGCCGAGTTGCGGTCGTATGGCGGATAGGCTTGCGGTGTTTCATTTCGCGTTATTACAGCCGAAGCGGGTATAGCCATAATGAGAGCTCCGCCCTAGGCTCTACCGCAACTTACCGCCGTAAAGTTAACAATTCACAGTAGTGTGCGAAGTTATATTTACGATCCTATAAAATACTATGTAACAAGTAAAAACTAAAACTGAATATGCGATCAAAATGTGCGTAAATGTAAACTTCGTTAAGTCAGCGAATTAAACGCAAATACGCACAGTTTTATTCCTGAATCATCATAATTCAAACACCACCGGGGACCACTGGGACCACAGGACCAGGGTCAGGAAAACCAATTGTGTCAAAATATTCAGTGATAACACAGTTGATCGATTTTTGCTTGTTTTGGTAATGTTTAGTTCAGTTGCAGCAATGGCGCCACGGTATATTGTATCAATCGTTGCTATCTGTTAATCTCGTACATAATGACATCTTTCAAGTGTGACGATACATTTAAATCAATATCAAAAAAATGAAATAATTCATTTGAAAATTTCATGTCATTAACCAATTCGTCAGGGCGCCTAAATTCTCTTTCTGGCAGTATTCTTTCTATCAACTAATTGTCTAAAAATCAAGTAAACGATAGTAATTTCAAAACTGGTTCATAAATAATTGAGTTATGATCGCACGAGGAAAGAAATATGGAATTGAACGCCTCCTTTTTTTGAAGTTTCTTTAAAAAATGTTTCAATTCTAACGAATTTGTTGTAATCGAAATTCGTACATAAAAGTAAAGATAAGAAATCCATTAACGAAGCTTTGTTCGACGTACGGAATATTAACAAGGCTCGTGGCACGTTTTAATTTAACGGAGGACACGTATCTCCTTGTCGTATACAGATAATGAGGTGCGTAATTGTGAAATCAAAGGCGTTACATGAAACGCGTTACTTTGATGTTACCATGGCAATCGCGCTCGCTGTTTAATTGTGAAATGGCTTTGTTAATTATCACTGCCGCCGGGGAAAGAGAATAAATACTTTTGATTACAAATACCGTGTCCGTGAGAGATGTATTGTATTAACCGTAAAATTTATTGTGTAGCGGTTTCACGGTCTATTTATTCGCTTATAGAAACTAATAACGATCATTATGCGTTAATTATACGTTGCATACGCGATTGTACGCGATCTACAGCGTCACAATCGTAACATTTCGTTAATCGAGCGCAACTGAAGCTATTTTAGTGCTGTTGTAAAGCGAAAGGCGTCATAAGGTCGTTTTAATATTCACGACGCGCGCGCGGGGAGCGAGCAGGCTCCACGAAATGGCTGCCGGCGTTGTGCGGAGTCGTGACCGGCTGGAATCTACGCTCGCACCGTACCCTCATCAATTATGCATGAATGCGGGCGAGCTGCGATGTTTACTCTCCGTGAGACAACAATTTATTGCGTCGTGCGGTTTCTGACATTCGATCTGCGTCGCCGGCTGCGCTGACGAAATTGTTACATGCGTGTTTTAGCTTTATCATTGTATTGTTTCAA
The DNA here is from genome assembly GCA_029286785.1 of Meandrusa payeni. Lineage (NCBI taxonomy): Eukaryota > Metazoa > Arthropoda > Insecta > Lepidoptera > Papilionidae > Meandrusa > Meandrusa payeni. The sequence goes on along the minus strand of JAGSMX010000003.1, from coordinate 4,142,629 downwards.
TGCGCCGATGATGCATGGCAGTTCACCCGTTATTTGTCGGTATATGTGATTATGTCCATACTATAAACAGGTACAACTTGTAGTTTTGTGTGTTAATTATATGACCTTTACGTTTGTTAATTCTGGCCAGATAATATAGAGTTACGTCATCCATCAAGTAATTTGATGGATTAATGTGCGTCTTCAAGGTGACCACATCCGTAATATATTAAGTTTCAAAGAGGAAATTGATGAAGCGGATGTGTAGGTAACAACGGCAATCAACCACAAGAAATACCTATGTGGCAAGCTGCAACAAAACTGTTAAATGAACTCTTCAGGAAATCTGTCAAAACAGCTTCTTTTCTTAGCCGAGGCTAGTTTTAAGGGAAAAGAACAAATGATTTCTACTTGAACTCTTGAAATTATTTACTTAAACCTCTGTTATATATATATTACACCTGCTGATCCTTTGTTTTATATAGTCGTGATAGCATTTGAGAGAGTGTCACACTAATGGTCAATCAAATACTTCAATCGGAGTACAATAGAACTACACCTTTGTTACTTTAAATTATAAAGATGATGGTATTTATGTTATTTATTATATAATTTGTTTATATATATATGTATATAACTATATATTTATATATATATATATATGTATCTATAGCTGCTTTTTTTAATATATACATTTATATATAATATTTATGAAAGTTTATGTATTGTACACTATAATAATACACAACCGAATGGTGTCCGCCTTAGTCTTCACAGGTTTTTTGGCTGAAAACCAGCGCTGTGCTACACGTGTGAGCACAGCACATGCTGAGCCAACCCCTTTTCGGCACAATTTCTTTTTTGTTCTTTTTTTATGTTGTTTCTGTTTACTTTTGTTTATGTTGTTTTTTGTCTTGTTTTACCTGTTATTTCTGTTTTCTTGAGCCGAATAAATGTAAAGTCTCGCGTAAATACCTCCCGTCCATTCTTTGTAATTTTAAAAATCGAGATATACATGTAATCGCAAGAATACATTGCGATAAAAATATTAAATATATGTTTTCGTACAAAAATTACGATATTTTCTTATAAAAACTGACACGCGTTGCGTCTTCGTCGAATCCTTTAATTAAAAATGGAACATTCAAGAATGGACACCATGTTTCATTGCTTATGAAGCGATTATTTTGATTGTCGTTAAAATATCAACATGATTCATAGTGATTGCATCATTATAGGCGGGTTTCGAATTAATATAAACGTTACATCGCGACGTACGGTTGGTTGCAGCTGTGTAAGCTGTCGCCATCTTTAATTACGCTGTGTATACCAACTGTTCCCATATCTATTATTCGAGTGGATACTAACCATTGTGTTATTAGCGTCTGTTCACGTTAAAAATTGTAATTGCGATAGTAAAGCAAAAACGTCATGATTCAAATCAAACCAAACGTTACGGATCAAACATTAAACGCTCTCTGTATTTCCTAGTATCATACTTATATTACTAATTTATGCTATATTCTCTTTTATCCTCCACTTTTATGTTCCTTGTCGTAATGAAGTGCTTACCTAGCCACAAATTGTCAGAAACCTACCACTATCTCAATTTAAAAAACATTTAGGAGGTCTTTGAGTTCCCTATTCGAAATACGTTGGCCTATTTCACAAATAAACATTAAAAAAAACGGACGAATTAGACCGACTTAAAGACCGGTTCCTTTTTGAAATCGTTGAATTAATAACATACAGTTACAGTAAAAACTAAACTAAATAAAGTAGAATTAGTCAGTGAAATTCGTGGAAGTAACGTGGCAGTTGTACTTGGTTCTGTATGGCAAAATGGGCAAATGAGATTGGGGCATCGTATAATGCATGAATTGCAGGCACGTTGGCATTTTTTTGCATAGTAGAATTGACGGTAGAATCGACTACAGAGATTGCTATATTTCTAATCATTCCCAAACTAGCTAGAATCAGGAAAGCTAGGTCACGTCATTAGTCATGGTGGATTGTACGTAATGACTAATAACCTACAATTTCTCCAGACCATAGGCTAGTGAGGCTCAACTTATACACGATACAAAGACCTTTTTTTTGTTCATGGGGAGGAAATCTTTTTATGTGTGGAAGGTTTTTACCCACGAAAACCTCCCCGGCGGCCATTCCGCGATGCCTGGAGGGGCTTCGGGATCTCTAGAGGAACGTACCGGAGATCCTCTGCACTGTGATCTTAGGAGAGCACGTCCCGCGAGAGGTTAGTCCCTCCCTCCCCTGTGCCCTCGCAGTGCAAGGCGACGCGGGCCTTCCCGTTGTCGCCCAGTGAACCCCTTTAAGTCGCCTTCTACGACAGGCAAGGAATACCGTAGTCTTATTCTTGAGAGCCCAGAACTACAGGGCTAAGATACAAAGACCTACATCAAGGAGTCATATGTTTAACGCCACTTTTAATGCATATGCATATTTTTTTTAATAGCTATAAAAAATATTATGCAATTCTTTATTCTAAAGGTTAATCAAATCATTTTTTTTTCTTTGCCACGACTAACGCGTTTTTAATTGAGGTTAACGGTGATTTATGTTCCGATCAATATATCACACTCCCACGCGGGGCTCGGCTGTTCCGGAAATCGAAGACGAACTTTCGACACCGTCGTAATCCTACCGACAATGCCTCTTTGATACAGATAAAGCAACTCTCGAGATAACCTTATCTTGTTTAAACAAGCCTGTTTGACAACGGCTCACTGTTCGCCGGGTTTATTTCTTTTATTTTTAAGTGACTGCAAATACCCGATATGCGACCTGAATACGAAGGAGGTTTCGAGCGATATATGATTGGTACAATTTAAATGAGATTAATCTTTATCGAAAACCAGTTTCTGTAGTCATTAAGTTGTTTTTTTCTCTATAAATAATGCCGCATATATATTAATGATTACTGTTTTCTTAATTAACGTGTTATTATTGCTTTAAACAAGTATAACAACAACATGGTTTTCTTTAATAAACGTTAAAACGTTTTGAGTTTTTTGAATGATAATTGTGTCTTTTAATTAATTTCTTTTATCTATATTTATATTTATTTGTGAAAATAATCAGTTTACTTATAAAATATCACTGGTTTGTATTACAAGAAATTGTTTCATATTACAAGTAAAAGCTTAGTTTTTACGTAGCCTGTAAGTCGGGAGTTATTAGCATTATTTAGACAGAGCAGTGTTCAAACACGCGTTGCGGGCTCGTTATCAACTGCGATCCAGGTTATCGACTGATGTTTGTACTTCCTATCTACGAATTCACGCCTTTTGTATGTGTGGGTTATCTTACCTAACTACGTACGAAAACAAACTGCGATAAATTATATATTTATAGAATACTTGTATATTGTTAAGAGTTGCCCGCTACGTGCGATTATGAACGCAACGTGATTGTGTCGGGATAGACGTTTATCACTTCTTATCGAAACAATTTTCTCAGTTATTTGGAACAAAACATATTAAAGAGTCATTAAGGAAGCGTGACTCACATGAAACTGTTTCGTTTCGTGAACGAAACTGTTGCCCGCTTCGTTATTTTTTTTTCGTATTGCACGAATGCTTGCAAATTATGGTGTATTAGTTATTCGCGTGTTACCGCTAACACGATTAGCACGAGGCTATTACAGATATATGACCTCCTTGCTTGTTTGAAAAGCGGAATGTTCGCATGTACCCTTTGCCTTTGTTTACGCATTCGAAAAGGACATTACATAAAGTATGAAAATTATTATAATTTTCTTTCATGTTTTTTCAATTTGGTAGCATGTTCGTGTAAAGTCCTTTTTTATTTATTAACTTAGAGCTATTCAATACTTCTTTTATAATTTACAGATTTATCACTAGTTTAACAGATTTTTTTTTATGACGGATTACACAGACTGGCCAGAGAAGCTGGCCTAGACTGCTTCACCGGATTGAGAGGTTGCATAGCTCTTAGGTCGCTTAGCCTGAACCTCTATCTCTAGTAACTCGACACAAGGGTCCCCCCGGTGAGGGGTAACCTCGATAACTAAAGATACGCAAACATTAGGTAACAAAGGATTGGAAATTCGCATCATGGCCCCACAGACAAAACTTCACTAAGCTTACGTATGGAGGCATCAGTGATGTGATATAGGACGTCATTATTGTACTTCTTACAAAGATTATTGAATTCGTTACATGCTCTGATAAAATAGCTATTAAGCTATTAAGCTTTTTTATTAAAGACATACAGTGTTTGAGATTTTATTTATACTATCGTGAATTTTGACACTTTCAAAAGTGACTGACATAAAGTGGCAGAAATAAAATTATTCAGCGCTGAGTGGGCTAAGTAGAAATAATTTTCAAGGCTTGGATTGTTTTCTTGTGACGCAAGTCTCGTGACGACCAACATAAAGACAGTTAAACATCTTTATCAATAGTGCTTTCGGTACAGTAGCGGCTGATGGTACATGACCTGCAAATTGAGCGGGCATCAATTTCTTTTGTTCTCCTTATTCATATATGCTACTAAACCGAGAGCGGGATGGTTTGTCGACGAATACTTGGCAAGGTGCCAAATGTTTGGAGCTGCGTTAAACACTCTCGGTATGTTGGTCAACGATCGATTTGAATTTATGTTGCACTAATTCCGGAGAAAATCTATTTATATTCGGGTATTTTAAATCATAAAGCGACTGATAGCCTAATGGATGTGCACCAGATTAGAAGTTTATGGTGGTGAGTTCTAATACCAACTTGTTGTATTAGTATCGTTCAGAAACATTGCATACGCATAATAGATTCTTAATATATTTGAGACCTTATTACTCTTGTGAATTACGGGCAGTCAATGATATGAAATCTAAATTGACATCCACTTAGCGCATATGTTATGATAATTGTGATGATTTCTAGAAAGGATTATGTGATAAGGCTGGTTTTAGCACATGCCAAATTAATGTATAAAAAGTATTATATATCCCACTGCTGGGCACAAGCCTTTTCTGTGGTACAAGGGCACAGTCCGCCACGCCCTAGTTTGGATTGGTAGACTCAACAATGTATACCAAATATATTATATAATAAATATTTTCTAAGGTACATCATAATTTGTCCTGTAAATTACAATACATTTGTACATGTACAACATAAAATGTAACATTAGGTGTATAAGCAGACAGTATTAAAAAAAACAAGATAACTATCTTAATTCGAAGATGTCTTGGTATCTGTTTGAAACTGCTAAGTATGTTTATTTTAATGTCTGTTAGTGTTTACACCGACCGCAATAAAATATTTCAGATGTTATGTTTTATTTTATTAAAGCTATGTTCGTGTTTCCCCAACTCGGCCCACAACGAGCGGCCGTGATAACCTAAATGCCGAAGTCCGTATTTACACCGAACACAACGTAATCGTTTTTTTGTATTTAGATTATGCAAACAGTTCGTGTTATGTAGACACAATAGTGTGCGCGTAATTCTAGAATACATTTCTGTCATTGATTGTCATTGAAATTACTTTGTTATCAATATCATTGTGCATTATTATTTGACTATTATTAAAATAAAATCCTATTTATTTGTAATACAATGTCCTCTTTCACACTAAAGATAAACACTGGCAGAGAGTGAATATTAGTTGAAAATGTATTGCTGAAATTTTGAGAAATCTTAAAGTTTTCGTCGGATAAGATCTATTTTAAATCTAAAAAGTAAACAAGCATCTATAAAACTATTTAGCTTACAAAATAGTCTGACACAATCATAAAGGCCGTAGGAGACAGCATATGGTCCATTTCACATTGACGAAAATGGTATTTTAAATGAATATGTAATCAAATTTAACTTACGTAGGATATCTTAAATGAAAGTATTATATTATGAAGACCCATTTGAGATATATGTTCTTATGCTGAATAGCAATGTATTCAAGGCAACTAGTATTTCCCCGAAAAAAGAGCCATTTATCGTTGCGAAATTTATTGTCGAATTGTAATTGAATTTTGCACAGCGTGTGTTCCACCGACAGCTGTTTTAGCATAATAGATTAGACTAATTTTATGAGTATAACAAGAATTTGCGATCTTGATTCATAATAATTACATTCTACATTTTTCACACAATAATTGACCGGTTGTAAATGGTAGGCTATTTGGGAGGCTCGTTGCGTGATTATTAACATCTGCCCTTCCTGTTTATCATAGTGGATAGAGGAGTGGATCGCGGTAGGTGACGGGTGCTGCGTGCATAGGAGTCAGGTGCGTTCGTGCCGCGGGGGGAGATCCCCTTTCCTCCCCTGTCCCCCGACCGTCTCGTCGCGCCGCTCACTTGTTGCTACGTTGCCCGCAACGTTGCCGTCGCGAGACTGGCGCGTCCGATCCCCCCTCCCCCTCACCGGTCTCCTGAAACTCCCCACCCCCTCCATTTCGAACACTTCCCGCGATTCAGTTCTTTGTGCGCCGCTGAGGCTCTACTACGTCTGTGCTCGCAGCGTGTTACAACGAAACAATTTAGCATAGTCGTGAAACTTATACTATACATATAGCCATCTGTGGTGGTGTGTGTGTGCGCGCAGGTGAACGCTTGGCTGCTTCAATTTCCTGACCGCTTTCAAGGGCACAGTTCTTCGGGATTGTTTTACGATTTACAACGGGTTTTGTTTCAAGGATTATCGGCGTTTAACACGGATATCTGTGATAGTGACTATTGACATCAATGATATTGTTACTTAGTAATTAATTGTGTAAAAATTTGATGTGATCGTACTTGTGATTGAAATTATTATAAATATATTGGTTCGTTAAGTTTACAACGTGATAATATTATCAAAGTAAGTACTTCATCTTTTTTGTACTTTCACTTTACCTTTTCTTTTTTGAACTTTTTTGGTGATCGCTAGTCAAAAACCAATAATGATCGAAATAGTGGTATAGAATAGGTATGGTAGGTAACAACTAAATACCTACTTACTACTACCCAATGTATCGCGCTTCTGACATCTTAATTGTCCGTTATCTTCGTATGCTTTTAGAGTCTGCATTGTTAACTAAAAACTCGTTTATCTAGACTCCCATTGTTTATTGACTCGTGAGTTATTTTTCGATTAGTCATTGTTCTATTACTGATTTCGCTTAGTCATTGTATCTTTATATGAAAAATAAACTCTTAAATCATAATAGGGTTGTGTAGTTATTGTTGTCCCAATTTAGGTCATCTACCAGTTTTTAATCGGATGATATTATTATTACAAACGATTATTTAAATTATGATACATAGATAATATAATTACATTTCTTTTTCGTAGTATTTCGACATACTTTCACATGGTGATGTATTTGTGAACATAGTCTATCGTTTATTAAATAGACAGTCACGTTAATAAGACATGAAGGCATGCAGCGCCATCTTGTGCAACACCAATAGCGGATACGAACACGTTTCGACTCGTGACCACGTTACTTAAAATTTAGAGCACATATTACAAATGAAAAGTGTATTTTTAACTTGTTTCTGTAATTTTTAACTCAAAGATATTCCTTTTGTACATTATTATTAAACTCTGAGCGGAGTTTATTTATTAGTGATTATTGTATATTGACCGAAATAATTGTATTAATCATGAGAAATTCAGGGAAGATTGCATGCATTGCGCAATTTGTACGCGGCATGGCCGTCGTGAATTTGTGATGCAACTCAATGCACCCTAATAACTTCGAGCTGGTTGAGCAACTACAGTCACGATTATCCATACACTATTTTAATAATAATGACCCTCCTCTTTTTAAACGAGCAACAATCGCCTAGAAAAATTTAAAAAATATCCCACGTGGTCTTATGCATTTGAATATGTCGTTAATTATTAATATTGATGTAATCATTTCTATCACTTATGATTATGCAAAGCCGTTAATATTTCGAAAAACGTTGAGACGTTGGTCGAATATTCGTTGCTGAAAAGTGATTTGCTAAGATCGATAGCCGGGAGACGATCTATGTTAATATACTATAAAACTTAACGACTAATGACAATATGTACGTAAAGAGAGATTTTAAGATCTGACTTGTGAAAATTCATAAATAATAATCAAATTGTAGGGTGGAAATTAAACTCAATTACTTCTGTCATTTCCGGACGGAGAATATAAGTTCCTTGACGTCGTTATTAAAGGGACATTAAATATATTACCTCAACTAGTTATACCCGTTATTAGAAAGTAAAGTTGAAGTAATAGCTTAACTTAACCATTTTCTTGGTTATTCAATTTGAAAATATACGAATGACTACGAAAGTCGAACTATAACGTTCACGTTATCGTTATGTAACGTACACATAATAGGTTTATGGATCCCCAAAGAAAGCTTCGTTACTGCTAAATGTCCTATTAACTAACGGTTATTGTCCAAGTGGAAGTGTTTCATTACACGGTCCGCGAGTCGACGCGCTCTAGTGGTTCTAACGAGATGGCTTCAGTTGATTCCACTAACATGCTTTAATCGGAGCGAGTTTGTAAGCCTATTACTTGGAATACGGCATACAATTTAATAGATCTGTTGGTTTTATTGACTCATTAGAATTTTAAATCGCCTTTACACTTTTTGCGTTTTAATTCCGATCACGTTTGTGGTATAAATTGACTTATTAAAAAGGAACACGCGTCTCTCGAATTCTACGAAAAATGATACAACGCTGCCCTCTATACGTTCTCTGCATATTTATATACAGCGTTCATCAATTATACGATTCTTGTCGCTGTCGATATATTCCTACCCGTAATATGATAGAAGGATGTTTCTAGTCACGCTATAAGTCGATTACTTGTTATTGAGCGGTGTACTACTGACAGACTACAATTGATAACATATAACCCTTGGTAAACATATCTCTGGAACGTTCTAAATGTTTCGCTGTTAGCGGCGTACGTGGCTGTCGAGTTTGTGACTGTTCTTGGAAAATCTATACATAACCAATAGGCACGGAAAGCGGTATTGCGCTGTGATGAATAATTCAATTCATACTTGCCGATGAATGTTGCTATATAAGACTTTTGTATTAAGAGATTTTATATTATATAGGTATGGAATTAATCTAAACTGCCATCGTTGTTTAAAGCTAGGATTATTTATATTTCATATTCACTGGTGTAATCAATTGACATCAATGCTATCGTTATGTGTTCGTTTCTGTCTATGAGAGGTTAATTAATAACGGTGAATGCTATTAAATAAACGTTTTTATCCAACACTCGTTGCAGCATGCCCTTGCTATAGTCGCGCCCAATGGTCGGACATGAATAATTCAACGGCGGTCACGATCTGCAGGCGGCGTCGAATGCCCGGAGTCTCCGTCAACTTTTTGCCTTTCCTCTCTATCTAATGAAAACTTCTTGCCCGTTCCGCCTCGACGTTTGTCTTGTCAGTCAACCGCCGTCACTTAGGCGCGGCCGCTTCCCCGACGAGTTATTTGTTGTCCCATTGTACCGGCCCGTTGATCACTGTCGCATTGTCTCACCACCTTTTGTTTACATTCTCTCAATAGTCATTTGTTTATAAATGGAACGGTTATTATCTTTTCTCCACATTGTGTTCTCTTTTTAACGTTAAAACAATTGTTCGATTTCTAGTTATCGAATATTTATGTTTTCCGAAACGACCGGTCGCGCTTTACAATTGTGATTTGCCAATTCATTATCATCGGCGTACGAATAATAGAACGTTATTTGTATTACGTCAGCTCGTTCGTTTCGCATGCGATTAGATTATGCCAGTGTTATTTGCTAGTTAGTTATTTCAAGGTTCCGACAGTGTTCGCTTTTTAAATTAGACACCGGTCGACAAATGTGCTAAAATGTGTTCAGCGGTTATCTATACTAGTGCTGCATGCCATTTCAGTGGACTGTTAGGTATGGAAGGTTGTTTTTATTAGTTTTATTTTAGCAGTAGATTAACGAGCAGGAAAACATTGTTATACCGACTATTGACGTCGGGCGACTGGTCTGCTATAACCGGTTTCACGTGTGAGTAATCATCTGGCGTATTAAAAATGGCCGTCGGAATAGCTGCAGCCAACGTAACAAATTATCATAGGATTATGATCCGTCAGAGATGAAATCTATCGCGGCATCGCATGCTCTGAGTAATGACCGTCTGTATGCATTATAATACGCGGTGTCTTCTTCTGTTTGTATACGTTATGCATAATTATTTATGCGATTATGTAAATTAAGATAGTCGTTAACAGCGCCTCATTAGAATTCCATTGTTGTTTGCTCGTCATGCAACTTTGCTCTTTCTTCGAGATATCGTGTCGAATTTCAGATTCGGTCTCTTCTTTATTGTAAACTGTGTCATGAATACTTTTACGTGTTCTCTGCCAATCCAAGTATATAGATTGAGAAATTGAAACTGTTACGCGTTACGAATTTTTAAATATTTATTCGTAGTTTTACACTCAAATCTTCCAGGCGAGAAAATGTTAATGCTTTTGACCTTCAAACGCGATATAGGATATAAATTGGACATCAGACGCCAATCGGGACGTCCGCGCGGCTGTCACAATGCCCTCTTTCTGGTTATACGCCAAACATTTGACCGACGCGGAGTCGGCTTGGCCACCGCCCAGGCGTCATTCACTTCTCACGCCAACTCTGCAAACGTTTACCACCCACCGGCCGGACGGTATCTCCGATGTCATCTTCCTGTTCCGGTTCGCGACACTTGCAATAAAATGGACTCAACGAAACGTGACTCCAATAACTTATTCTCGTCACGCAGCGTGAAGCCAAGGCCGATTTATTAGTCTCGCGGCTCGTGCGGCTGTGAAAGTATCTGATGCAATAATTATCAACGCATTCAAGGTTCGCTTACACATGCGCCCTCATATTTTAGACAATATTTTACGTTAAGGTATTTCGATCATTCATGTTTTCGATACGGCGCTTGTAAATATTCGATAAATATCGGAGCACAAAGCCGCATCTAACGTAAGCAAGCAATAAATAGACGTCGTTCTAACCTACATAAAACATTATGTAGATGCATCACATCATCAACCGCTTTATTGTGTGCTCGAAATTTTAAATTGCCCGTTGATTTATTGAAACCGGCTCCGTCCGCATACAGCGCATACTTGTGCGGAGTGGGCGTAGTGTGAATGAGCTTCGCATTGGCGCCTTTCCAAACGTGTCTAGAGATAGCGCCGAGCCGATGTCGATCGAAGTTAACACACTAAGCTTGGTCTCTTGTTGTTGCAGGTGGGGATAGCGCAAGTGATGTTGCCGTCGCCAGTGAGCAAAGCGACAAGTGCGTGAAACAGGAGAGGGAGGTGTGCGCGACCAGTGAGGGTGAAGTGAGTGTGAGTGGCGTAGCGGGCGCGGATGGTGTGGCCAGCGCCGTGGCCTCCGAGGAGGACGACTGTGTGATAGTGTGCTCGCGCGATGCGGACGAGAGGTCAGACTCGGGCGTGAGCGGTGTGCGGTCGGGAGGGTCCGCGAGCTCCGTGGAGGAGCGCGAGTGGCGCGGGATGGCGCACGGCTACGGCGGCGGCCCGCCCCCGCCGCTCCTGCACCTGCCGCCTCCGCCGCCGCCCACGCTCTACCCCAGCGAGATGCTCTGGAAGCAGCGCTACCAGCCGCCGATGCATGCGCCGCTGCATCACGCCATTGCGGACGACTACCTCGCCGCGGCCACCTACGACAGAGAGAGACATGAAAGACTGCTACGGTGAGTTCCTTCCTTTTGCTCTGCAATTTTTTTTTGAAGGACCTAATACCAATCCCACATCCCAGTTCCACCAATCGATTTGAATACGCACTGTTTTATTTATTTTTATTATTATGGAAATCCGATAAACCAAACGGGTAAGATTAAAAAAACCTTTATTTAACATTTGGAAGTACAACGACGAGTATCTACGTCGTACGTTTGTATGAAGGTCAATAATTAGCACCTTAGTTCTTTCTAGGTCTAGGTATTCACTAATCGCAGTATTCACGTTTTGTTTTCATTTCACGTCATGTTGCAAAGAAACTGACGTAAACTTAGCTTTCTCTTAGTAGTTATTCAATGTACATTCTCAGCGATCTTTACTTCAGTTTTTATAAAGATAACATTTAATCAGTCAGGTAATAAAAAAGCGAAAAGGTGTAATGAATGTAATTAAGAAAATCCCATCTAAAACATTGTAAATATATAAGAATGCTTAGATCAAATAGGTTACCAAAACCGTTACCTTAAAAATTTATTACACCTATATCATGGTGTTTCTAATTTATTCTTAGAACCGCCACCATTGGATAATTTGATATGGCCATCGGTATTATACCGATAATATCGTCTATTATTCAATAATAACATCTGTCAAAAATACCCGACATATAAATGTAAGTGTTAACACTCAGTACTGTATCTGTTTTAGATATTTGTATATTTCAGTAAATTAAGAATAATATTATGACTATGATAATATTAATAACATGAAGAGGAAAAAAGTATTAAGATTAAATATTTCCTCGAGCCGGAATTATCCATTTACAAGGAAAATCTTTGTATTTATATCTCTCGTGATCTAGTGATCTGTTTCTTCGTTAAATTCGAAGTAATAAGGAAAATCCTTACTTGGATTATAAATACATTTTACCTTCGGTATCATGGAAAATTACTGGAGTTTAATTAAATAAAATTTCTTCTCCCGTAATGGAAAATTATAATATTATTTTCTTTATCAAAACATCCTTGTTATAAGGAAAATAAAAATTTACCTTATCCAATACTCCTTTAGTTATGATGCTTAAATGTAATTAGAGCATTTTATTCAAACAAAATGCTGTAACTTATATTTGAGTATTAGCAACAATAATTGACTAATGTTTCTTATTTATCTTCTTATCAGAATCAATATATACCGCACAAACATATCACTAAATTTAAGATCGGTGCATGAACACAGTTTATAGTAGTTGATAGAAGCGCATGTAATACAGCATACAATCCAAAACGAAAGTCTACTGACATTAGGTGAAATTGTGGTTCAGCAATTCAATTCAATACCCACGCCAAAATCACTAACTTTTTTTTTATATGAAAGCTGGCAAACGAGCATACATATCTTAAGTGATTACCGTCGCCCATGAACATCCACAGCACCAGAGGAACTGCAGGTGCGTTGCCGGCCTTTGAGATAGGAGTAGGCTCGTTTCTTGAAGGTGCCCCAAATCGTAAAGGTTCGGAAACACCGCTGGTGACAGTTGATTACACAGGTTGACAGAATTCTACTTTTAATCAAACACTTCACAAGTGGTTTGGTAGCTGGTCTGTAAATCATGAGATAAATTATTCACGATTTATTATAGACTTCTTCAAATTAAATTGTGATATTTTACTATATTAAATTATAACTTGAATGATTTGATTGATCGAATAGACAATCATATCTTCTTTTATATATTTATATTTATATATATATATATATATATATATATATATATATATATATATATATATATATATATATATATAATCATTATTCATCATTATGATCATATCTTTGAATTCATTAACCATTGGTAAAAAATAAATGAGATGATGCTATTTGAATGGCCTCTGGAACATTTTAGAGTAGAGTACTTTATGTAATTCTACTTACGAGCATAGTACAATGCCCCGAGTTTGCTTAACCAGTTGCATACACGATTTTAGTTGGTTTTAGTAGACTTTTAGTCCCTCGATAGTAGCACCATGGCTTCGTAACGGCGTACCACTGACACGCGAATATTGTGTTTGTTAGTATTTGACGTATTTGGTAACAATGGACTGACAATTGATATTACTGTAATCGATCGATTCATAATGAAGCGCCACTGGCCAAAATAGCAGACTAGGGCCCTGTTTTTTTTATTCGGGATTAAAAACGATACATTTAAATTTTCTACAATAAAAATAGCCTAAGTTACTCTTTATTACATCAACTATCTGCTATTGAAAGTTCAGACAAAATCAGCCCATCGTTCAGAAATTAGCCGGAACAGCCAGACAAAAATTGTAAAAAATGTTATTTTGGTATATGAACCATCTATACGTTTATAAAAAAGCGGTTATTTTATTATTCAAAATAGATACTCCAAGTTTATTCATTTATAGATTGGTAGGTGAATGTATACACATACACACCGATACCAGTAGTGTATATTGTTTGATAGAAGCAATAGTAACTAAGTTGTTCGGTTAACGATTTGGTTATGGTTTCAAATCAACTCAATTCAACAAAAGAATTACTTGCTAAAATGACACATGCTTACACTCACTGACACAAAAGACCCAGTTTGGAGACAAAACTGTGAGCGATAGATGTCTCTGTCTGCCCGTTTTTGGTTAAAAGGATGGCACATTATTGCATATTATATTTGGCAGATTTATTATTTATGATGTTTTATGTTGCAAATTATCACAAAATATATTTTTAATGACTGATGGCTGTTGCCGTTTTTACCGTAAAAGAGATCTAGGCACAAGATACGTGTTAGGACCCGAGATCAATCCAGCAGATCATGGCTCGTGTAAAAACTTCCATTAGAGTACAAGATTAGATAAACAATTGGAAATCACATCCATCCATCCTGGTTTAACTTCAAACTTGAATTTGATATAATTCCTTAATCGTGTTACAAAAGTCTGATTCTATATCTGCAAATATAACCGTCAATTTACGTTACTTATTAATGGTTAAGTTCAGAAAATAATAAGGGAAAATTTAAAACACATCACACGCAGTAACGAAAACAAAAATTTTAGGATTGATACAAATATCTCATAAGGCCGTTAGGTTTAAAAATGTTTACCAATAATACTAACGTTACACAAAGACAAATTTTTAAGTTGTCTAACCTGGTCATAAACAAACAAACATTGCCTATTTAAAAAGATAACAAATTTAATGTTTAATTAAGTTTAATATATGCTTGCCTTGATCATTTAATAAAAACTTCCATTTATTGGCATGTACATAAATAGTATAGTGGCTCTTTGTGCTAGATTCAACGCTAAATAACAAGTCAAGGCCTTCAACGATATTCAATAGTTATTGAAAATTTTGCAGCTGTATTTATTACATTAATCACTTGTCTAACAGTGACCTGTTTGGAGTTTATTGTAATTTTTTTCCAAATAAATTTAATGATTTAAATCATTAAAATTTCCATGAAAACATTCATTCACAGACTTATTAAATATGTATCCCATTATTTATTATTATAAGTGCTTAATCATCATGATATATTACCATTACAGAAACCAGTTTCTATAAAGGCACGTTTACACAACACGACATTAATTAGGTTCACGTGCCGCGTCAAGAAATTCCCGTCAAGTGTAAATGTGCCATTTGCGCAAACGAGTGGCTCAGTCAGTTGTAATGCCACGTTGCTCGAGACCTTGAGTGACTTGAACGGCAATATAAAACCAATTTATTACTTTGTTAAATGTTTATATGCCAACCGCAATGTGTGTAATCCGGCATTTCGAAGGATCCTTGTCATTTTATTATGACAAGTTGACCGACATAAATAATTTACGTGAAATTATAAAATGTCAAGTTTTTTATCCCTATCTAGTAGTATTGGACTATTAATTGAGATAGTTAATGCTTATTTTTGACTTTTATATGAGATTATTTAGTGGCAGCCAAGGGCTACAAGGTCTATTGTTGTAGGGTACGATTGTTCACTAGTATTTTTATATGTATAATCCGAGCTTAGTTTCTTCGGCCACCACTTCTCTCAGCGCTAATTCTTCTCGAAGTGGCATGTAATAGCTACTGACCTAGTCATGGTTTCTTGCCTCTCGGGCGCCCTTGGATTGGAATGCCTACGCGTTACAACTACGTACTCGCCAAGTACTCGTCCAAGCCGAGGTTTCCCCTCACCGGGGGACCCTTGCGTCGAGTTACTAACTAATAGAGGGTCAGGCTAAGTGACCTAAGAACTATGCCATGTCTCAATCCGGTGAAGCAGTAAAGGCCAGCCTCTCTGGCCAACTGTGTAGTTCGTCCTAAAAAAAATCCGAGGTTTTTTGTAGTAGATGGAGTTGAGTGGTCACCATCTTCCGCCAAACACGGTAGGTGTTTGGTGGAAGGTAGAGGACCTGTATGTGTTGGCAATGTTTTTTTACGCGATCAGTTCACTTGCATGTCAAACATCGGACGAAAAGTAGAAATATATTTCCTTAATTCTCCATGCAAAGTTTCGGTCCCACTATTTGTTTTTAATAATGGTAAAAAAGATCGGAAATTAAAAAACATTATTATGAACAATTGTCAAAATAAGTTAGGATACGTTTTATGTCGAAGCTTTCACACTAGAAATTTCTGATTAATTATGCTATTATATAACTGTAGATTGCACATTATTTTCCAAAATTATTTTTTTCCTATACCTTTCTCTTATAATATATTTATATATTATACAATATCTTTCGTAAGTCGTACGTGACTTGTTGATCGGTAGTCGATGTTGCCTTGATCACAATAATAACAATGACCAGCTTTACAAACCAAAATATAAACCGGTGGAAAAAGGAAGTGCATTAAGGCGAGTTTTGTTGTTAAGCCTGGTGAGGGTAACCTCGGCTTGGACGGTTACTATGTTACGCGTAAGCATTCCGATCCGAGGGCGCCCGAGAGGGCGGAACCACGGCTCGGTCGGTTGCTATTTCACGAATAATCTAAGGGACATTCTAAAGCTTAATTAAGTTTGAGTGCCAATTCGGGAAACGTTGGTGCTGGAAGAAGAAATTGCCCAAGAAACTCCAGCAACACTCCTAACATCTTAGGGCTGAAGCCTGCCCATAAAACCCGGAGACTCTTTCGTAATAAGCAACGTACGTACATGCGGTTCCAGGAATGTCTAATAAACCCAATCAACCGCATGACTCCTCCATATACGTCATTTAGTTCGGTTATTATTGATACTATTTTATAAACATCCTGGTAATTGTTATACTGCGTTAGTAGGTCGACCGTTTAATTACCTAGTCATGGATTCAATTTATATGTTGAATTAATAAATATTTTATTCTTTTATTGTTAATGTTATGTTATGTTTAATGTTAATGTATGTTATGTATGTCTTTTAGTGTTAATTAATTCTTACGTTCAAAAGTTACTCAACAAAAATTTTTGTTTTTTATTTGACGAAGAGATCAGACTTTCATTAGAGTGAGATGTGGCATAGCTCTTGGTTGCTTAGCCAAAACCACTATAGCTAGTGACGAAGCATTCCTAAAGTCTTTGTTTTTCAAACGTCTAACTCGATTTTGTTTAATTACGCGCAATTTGTCTAGGACTATAAATATTGCACTTATAGTATCGAGACACCTTAGCTTGAAGTCATATTTCAATTTCGGTTTGAGCGAGTCGAGTAACAGTATGGAGTATTTAATATATTGTAATATTAAAACCATAATCTTATCGCAGTATCACAGAATACAAATAGAATTGCTGGCACACATTATGTTAGCTCTTTAATTGACAATAAGAGAAAGACCTTCGCATATCTACACTCGCCATTATTATGGTATTAATAAATGAATTTAGTGTTTTGTTTGGATCATATAAAACAGGTGTTTATTGAGTTGTGAAATCCGTCCAAGGTCCCTAAATGACGTCAGATCTGGAAAGTTGCTGTAGTTCAAGGTCAACTACTGGCATGACACTGATAAGTGTATTAGATGGCAAGATAAAATTACAAAGTAAAACCTCCAAGTGCGTCTAAGATTTTTGTCTTACTTATTAAAGGAAGAATGATTTTCAGATATCTTTGTGCTGCTTATTATTGACCATTTTGGCAATAGCTTAGTTCCTTCAGTTTTATAGAGACGGTTCGAATCCTAGGGTGATTTGTATCGGTATAAAAAAGGTATAGTTGATAAATTTTAATAATGAAATATTATATTTATGCTTTTAATTGGTATTTGCCAAAGTAATACAATTAATTGAAGCAAATACTATGTCATTTTAATTTAGTTTATTACATCGAATTGCCGTTTTATAGGTTTTTATGTACTAAAAAATCACTTGATAAAGATTTGTGTTCGATGTATGGTTATAAGATGGCAATTTAGACAGTGGCAGGAAATCATCGTTACAAACCTTTGTCAAGTGATGAAGAAATATTACAATGACAATTTTATATATTGTTGGCGATATGTTGGTATACCAAATCGAAAACTGATTTGTGGATCAATAATCACTAAATAATAGAGAGAGGGGGAATGGAAAAGGGCCATAAATTAGGTATCTGGCTACGGAAAACAATAGCATGGTGTTATCTGGCCTGTTAAATTGACTACAGATTATCTAAGATCTTTGTTATATAATAATAAAGCTAAGCTGGTTCTATGGGAGTAAATAATACAAATCCTGTTGCACCGGCAGCTCTTACAACAAATACAAACATTCAACACCGACCACTAGAGTGGTAGGCAGAGATCAGGGACTAACTATTAGACTAACGATTCTACAACATTCTTATCACCACTTTGTAATTTAGGATGTCCAGTAACATTCGTACAAAACAGTAGTACCATTCTTATAGGTAATAAAAACATGACTAAATTTGAAGGGAATTTTAATATGCTAAAATTCCCTTCAAATTTAGTCATGTTTTGCATTTAGTATATATAGGAATTCTAATTTTTTTCCTTTCCTAATTTTAGGTTTGAAAATATAAAGCACAAAGGTTAATCTCCTCCAAACCTATCCTATCTTCTGCTTGCAACAGACAAAGATTTTGCTAGGAATTGTTGGGCAGGTCCACAAACATAAAATCACATAACAATAGATGGAAAGTGATATTCTTGGCATTTCTCTACGGGATGGACAAAACGAAGAAATTCCAAGGAGAACATAAATAGTCGACATAGTTCTTAATATCAGCCAGTTTAAGCTCTGTTTGTTGCCAGTTGGTTTAAAGTGGGCCGGGAATATCTGACGAGCCTGTGACGGTAGATGGAGAAAG
Source organism: Meandrusa payeni (assembly GCA_029286785.1). Taxonomy (NCBI): domain Eukaryota; kingdom Metazoa; phylum Arthropoda; class Insecta; order Lepidoptera; family Papilionidae; genus Meandrusa; species Meandrusa payeni. Next base: position 4,123,636 of record JAGSMX010000003.1, on the reverse strand, counting down.
ACAGCACGACATTCCTTATAAGGCTAAAAGTGTCTGGATACGGAAATCGGATGTTTGTATATAGCGGAAGGCTAATTTCCAGCAGTGGATTGATACGGGCTGATGATATGAATGTGTAATAAACATTTTTAAATTTTTCAATCTTTTTCCTAGTATGGGAACACACATGACTTGGCATTATAAATGTAGTTACAATTATGTATATTCGTTTTATACAAAAACTAATGTTGTATTGATTTTTTGCGGATGTTGTTAAACGTTAAAAATATTTTATGTATTAATTTTTTTATGAATGTTAAATTTGAAGCGGATACTGAACGGTTGTTGTGCATGTTATGTTTGTTTTAACGAATTGGGGCCACGCGGATTTCCTTGTTACCGTCGGAGTTTACGACTTGTAGAGCTCTTTTACTAGAGGTTTTTTTACTAGTTATTATACATTAAACAATTTATCATTATCCATTTAATATTTAAACAATTGTTACATAGATAAAAGAGATATTTTTTTCTTTATTTATTGGGGACTTTTGCCCTTTTAGGCATGTCAGCCCCATCATACCCTAATCTAAGTACACACACATCGGTCGCATGAAGCGAGAAAGAAATTCATCAATGTTGTATGGCCATAGCGACCAGCTTCCTCGCTCCCCCCTGAAGTCGGGTCAGACAGCAGCATTAAGGAAAAGAGATAAAAATCTTTATCCGCGATTATCAAGTTTATTAAAAGGTGCGGTTATCGCGTTGCATAGATTTTAGCAATTGGTTACAAAGATATGGGAGGCCTCTATCAGGCTTTAGACCGAGATGCCACAGCTCTTAGGTTGCGTAGCCTCGGCTTGCTCGGTTATTGTTGCGTTAGCATGCAGATTCGTAGGCGCATGAAAAGTGTCGTAGATAGGACACAGTCAGTAGCTTTTATCAAAACATTAAATGTACTAGATAGTAAGATCTTCCAAGATTACTAATCACACTTTTTCCATCTTATGGATAGATTATTTTCAATCTGATCGATTTGCATCTGGGGCGTCTCTCCCCAATGTAAATTATTTTTTTATTATATTGTACGTCCGTGCACAATTTCTATGCAAAATGTGAAAGATTTAGATACATTTTATATCGTACTTTTGGTTTAATCTCAAATTATCGCGTATGTCTCGTTATCAACAAGATAAGCAATTGAATACAACGTGGATGAAGCGAGGAACATCATACAAAATGGATATGCGTTATCAATTTCTAGCCTTCTAGACCTGTCACGTTTTAATTTTCTATGTTTCTTCTGTCAATATAATTGATTAATGGTAGAATTTAAAGTTTTACCAACAGATCCATAGAAATGTTCCCACATCAGATTAAAGTCTGGGAACTATTTGCCTTAGGTATATAATAAAAGCATCAGTCAAAAGAGGTTTCAAGAAAATTTTATTCAAAACTAATGTAATGTAATCAAACGTACTAGTATTTTTGTAGGTACGTATTATGATCCAAAAAACAAAGACATGATGATTAACCATACGCGAGTTATATTCCACGGTTAAAAGGGACAGATAAAGAGAATCTGATAAAAGACTGACTTAGTTAACAAAGTATTAGTAATTCTTATCATATCATATTACATACACGCGTTACAACGTTTTTTAATGGCATATAAACCATATTTGTTACACGCTCATGCTATTGACAAGACTTGTTTGCTGGAACAGTAATTACTGTGTTATATAGTTTCTTGTTTTACTGCTCGTTTGAAACATGACATGTCATACGTTATCGGGAGGCCGTAAAGCAATTGCAAATGCACTATGAATTTAGTCGCAGTGAGCCCCACACAGCGGTGCTATAAACAGATTTATTTAACATCTGTTATCAATTCCCTACGGGCTCAGTCCGTTTATGTGTGAATATTGTATTAAGAGTATTATTATTCACTTATTATTTTATTATCACATTTGGACAGGCGCTGCTAATTGCCATCTCGCAACTGGCGTGCGATCTGCTTAGTCTTGTGGACAGGCTTAAAGTGGATAGCTTATCGGTGTTTTACAGTATGTATATTGGAGATTGCTCAGGAATTTCACCATCGGAACTTCAAGCTAGATTTCATCCTTTTTTTCTTTCATATTCGTACAGCAAAGGACTAGAATAGTTTGCCTGCGCTTTTTACTTTCGATTTGTTTTCAAGACTAGAGTACATAGGTATTTACTAAGTTATTTAACATAAATTGGGATCGTGGTCAAGCACTAGCTTTGAAGGTATAAATAAAATCATAATGATTCCAATTGATTTTCCACGGCACGTTTTAATAAGACATTTTTTCACGAAATTATATATTTGCTTAACAATAAGACAGTCTACTGAAATCTTACTTGTTATCTTATCTCTTTATAGTTGTTACAATTATGAGACGGATTGTGGGACATTCCAAGAATATGTCCGACTGTTGCATCATCCACTGTTTCTATTTATAACCGCTATACTCGCTATCGTTGTTCGGTTATAATGTCATTTCGCTCATTACAGATTGTAGATAAGTAGTGATGTTTTGGTATGAAATGTGGATACTAATAATAATCTTTTGTTTTTGTTATCAACAAGAAGAGTTGCTGCGGGGATTCCCTTTCCCATATACAAATAACATATACATATAAACATATACAATACAGAAAAATAAAAAAAATAATCTTACATAGCTAACTAATCAATATTTGTAGAAATTACGATTGGTCGCGATGGAATTTTTTTACGTTAATTTAAATTAAGTATTGCTTTATATGCTATATGCTCGGAGTATCTCTACGAGATCAAATCAGGAATGAGGAGATCCGTAGACGAACGAAGGTAACCGACATAGCTCGCCGGATAAGCAAGTTGAAGTGGCAATGGGCAGGGCTATGTGCCCTAGAACAGATGGCCAATGGGGCCGAAAAGTTCTCGATTGGAGACTACGGACCAGCAAGCGCAGTGTGGAACGTCCACCTGCAAGGTGGTCTGACGACCTCATAAAGGTCGAAGGACGCTTACAACCGGTCCTTTTGGATGTGGATGTTTTACGGCTAAAATGATGATGATGATGAAATTAAGTATTGGTACTAAAAGGTTTGTGAAAAAGAGGTTTTATGTTTGATTTCTATTCGGCGGTGGTGTATAAAAATGAAAACACTATAGTAATTTTTCTTGCAAGGTTTTATGAGCATAATTCGAAAGATGGAAACCTATTGTCACAAGTTGGGCAATAATTTACTGCCTTAAATAAAATTTTGTACATTTTTGTGGAACTAATTCATATTCACGATAAAATCTTGTATAATGCAATTACTTCAAATTTGTTTTACCAAATAATCTCCAGGAATTGTTTCAAAGTTCTGAAACTGTAACCATTACTGAGCTAAAACGTTGTAACTAATTAAACGCTCGCGCTAGAGAAGTGGCTACGGCGTAATAGTTAAAACAAACATCCACTTACGACATAGCTCGTTATTAATAATATTTATGTTAGCTTTTGCATATATTCATCATGCCTTAGTTTACATTTATTATTAGATATCGTCTTCCTATAATAAAAACAGTGCGCACCGACGACTGACACACACAGGCTTGTTTACGTAGAACGTTTATGCTACAGTTTGCCTGCACGTGTTTCAACTCCGAGCCAATGCTTCACATATGGCGCATCATTTTGTAATACGTTGTTTATTGCTCATTTTACACATTTATGTCACTAGCCGTCATCATTTAGTATCCGTTCCAATTTTAAATTTTTTAAAAGACACCTTTGTTATGATGATGACAAATTAGATTAACGAAACTCCATACATGAGACTCACACAAATAGATACGATATAGCATTCATTTTTTTTCTTTATTTATTGAGGACTTTTTCCCTTTTGGGCATGTTAGCCCCTAATGGGGCCTTTAATCTTGGTAACACACACATCGGTCGCATGAAGCGAGAAAGAAAGTCATCAATATTGTATGTGTACCAGCTTCCTCGCTCTCTGAGGTCGGGTCAGCCAGCAGCATTAAGAAAGCACCCACATATTGCTCCCTCAGTTTTATACATCTATTAATGACTTTCTTTCGCTTCATGTTTAGCACATTCCACCTTCGTTCTCCTTCCATCTCACAGTTCGGTGACTTCCGCATCCGATGTGCAAAAAATTTTGCGGGGAAAAGTCTAGTGCTAGTTATATGGATAGCATTCATATACCAAGCGGCCCTCTCGGGCACCCTCGGATCAGAATGCTTACGCGTAACATAGTTAGCGGTCTTTGAGCCTCGTATCCCAAGCTATTAGCGAGATGTGAAACGTCACTTAGCTGTGAACCATGGTTGCCGGTAGCATATGAGAGGTTAATGAGACATACTGTCTGATGTCTAAGGGTGATGATTGCAAACCCTGATCTGCAAATGATTTCGAAGAACAACCGGTTACAAAATGCAGAGGTATTTTGTTTAAATTCTATTTACAATATGTAAAAGAGTTAAAAAAATTATTAATAAAATACATTCACCCTAATACACGAAAGTAATTTTTTATATTTAACCTTTTACGATACATTTGAGAAAAAAACTCGTGTCCACAGTATTCGCTGCCCGCTGTAAATTTAAGTTAAATAATCATTTAGGAACCTTAAAAAAAATTTAAATCTAGACACCGTATTAATTACAGAAAATAATAAAATAAATATTGAATAAATAAATTAAATCCTTACGCTCTTGACCCACACCAAAACAGATTAACAAATTGTCTAGCACACTTCTCTATGTTTTTTTCATAACCATATTACATCAGTCAGTTCAGAGTACATTTGACGTTTTTACGCCCTTTAGTTTTTTTATGACGAACGTACAGACTAGCCAGACAGATAGAACAGTTTAGCTAGTATAGCTGGCCTATACTGTTTCAAAGGATTTGATTAGTTCAGTATAAAAGCTATCAGTAGTATATACATTACCTATACTGCGATTTTTGCAGCATAGAGTTTTATCGTATCACTTTCCTCGCACATCCTTTTATATATGCTCCACATTAGTTGTCCTCCGTGTGTCTGAGCACGCCGTCGGATATACGATCGTAAAATCGTTGTTACTTATACAATATAAAACAACAAGTTGTAGCAGACTCTTTGTCTGAATAGATAATAAAATGTATTCGACCCTCATTTATACTTATATCCTCATGACCTTTATTTTATCACTGTTTTTATTTAGCAATGGCCATTTATATTCAGCCTGTTGAATTGTTTAAACATTTTTATGTGGGTAAAATCATTTTAAAAGTATCGCTTTTAAGGCTTATTAAATATTTGAATATTTAAACGTCATTCCAGCAAATTACTTTCAACGTTTCTGCATATTCCTTTTTTAAAAAAAAACTATATAGGGTACAACAGATTAATTAAAAATTCAATAACATAAATAGTTTGCAGTTCTAATGCTTATTTAAATATTTAAAAATAAATGCTCACATAATTGTTATTTTAAACTCAATTAAATAAAAAGTGTCACTAAAAACTACAAAAACATCCGTCTATAAAATCGTCGTTGTAATAGAAAAATTATATTTTTCAAAATTTTTAAATTAGATTATTACTAAAAAGAAATTTCTTAAAGTGTCTTTTAACCATATAAAAATATTGTTAAAAGTAGGCTCTTTTTAGTAATATGTAGTCTGCGAGAGAATGAGATAGAACATTATAGTGTTTCATCAGTGTCTCCTCTTTATCTCTCTCTCTTCATTTTACGTTGTGTGCTTGTTTCCGTTGCCTTATAACATTTTGTTAGGAGCGTTCTACTAGTGTTTGTATTACGAAGCTGATAGCCGTTGTAGGTAGATTATCCAGGTCGTGATAACCGTTCTGCGAAGATCGTTGCTCCTAGTCTTTAATCAATGAGATATTCGTTTCCTTCTCCGCAGTCTCCACTCAAAACTTACGTAGAAAAAAAATGTTAATATATTTTTAAACTTGGAAACACAATTAAACCCGATAATTATATTACTTCTGGTATTGTACATTCGTCTCATGCTTTCGAAGTTTAGCTTTATGAAGGTTCCACCTCTAAAACATGTTTTTTTTAAATTATTTATTTTAAGATTTAATAACTTTAATTATTTATGTAGATAATGTTAACTGTCTAACGAACGTTTTGTTATTTGATAGTAAATATCGTTATGTGTGTTGTGTTATTTTTTGGACCATAATTGTAGATCCGAGTCGAATTTAAACGTTTCAAAGTCCAATAGCATTACGAGATCAATTCCAGAAACTAATGAAGCTGATAATTGTTTAATTAGTTACTGTTCACAAACAAACAAAAGCGGAGTAATATTTACAATAGGATCTAGGTTGTTGCATAATCTTAGCAATAGGATGATCACAGGCCCCAAATGGGGTTTCATTGCATGCATTATACACAAAAAAAGACGTTGAAGAAAAATATCGCAGCTCGTGTTTTGTATGTAGATCCCACTGTAATTCAGTGCGCTATAAGGTCGATTATTATGTCCTTGGGACCTTTTTGTATTATATTTATAGAAATATATATGACCTTGACCTATTTAAATTATGTACATGAATGTTTCCTTTGTGAATTTTCGAAAATCAATAATTTTCAATCGCAATTCTTTATAAGTATTTAACGCGCAAATTATTGCAATAAATTCTTTTTATTCATACGAATTAAAAAATATTATACAGTGTTTATATTTTGAAACAATTACTTCATGTGGATTGTTTTAATTTTTTCTCATAATTAAATGCATAAATATTTTAATATTCTTATGCATAAATAGATGGAAGTGAATTTAATTAAAGTGTTAATTATGTTATTCTTATCAGATTAACATTCCTAACAATTTTCGGTCATCTTCATTGTAATTTAATTAATTAAAATAAATTATTTAAGGAATATTTACATTTATAATTAAGGTTTTTATTAAAAACAAGTCCGAGGGAATAATTGCCATGATATGAGAAAATATATCCTATAATTTTTCATCGCAAACATGTCTTCGTATGTAACATACTTAATATAAAATAACAACCGTAAAATAAAAGTCTAAGAAGTTGTTAACCTAATCCATCAGGCCGCACAATATTCTGTTTTATATTTTTCGTTTTTCGGGCATATCGTTGATATTGACAATTCTGACGTATTTAACAAAACATAAAAGTTGTCAATTATTAAATATCAAATAGGATTAAATTAGTCCAAGAAGGCATGGTGACAAAAATGATGACAGAGTGGTTGTGTAATTAAAACAATGATATATAATGGGTATTGTAGTACTGCAAACTAGTTAGGTAAGCTCGGCTCACATTTAACAAATTGCATACTGCGGTTAACACTTTCACTTTTAATGTGTATGTACAGATCAATAGCATCGTCAATGTATAACTTATGTTTTCAAATGTGCACAGAATGTTGTTGTTTAAAAAATAACAATGTGATATTTTCCTTGGTTACAGGGATAGACGGGAACAGGAGCAACAGGCGATGCTGGAAAAGCAACAAAAGGAAAAAGAAAGAGAACGGATAGAACGAGAACGCGAAAGAGAACGTGAGAGGGAGAGGGAAAGGGAAAAACAAGAAAGGGAAGAAAAGGAAAGACGAGACCAAGAGAATGCCGCATCAAAACTTGTTACGAGACATTTCGAGGAATCTCTCAGACTGGCCAATGAAAAGGTATTTTTTAACTTGATTTTTATTTTTGAATAAATGAATTCCAATTCTAAAAATGAAAATAAAATCCTTACCATATAAAATATTCTTTTAATTGTATATATCTTTATTCAATATTTAAAAATAAACATTATTTTAACAGCGCGAGCGCAGCATGTCGCAGCACGGCGCAACCTGGCCGCTGCTGAATAGCCTGTCTCGCGGCGTCAGCGGAGTGAGCGCCGCGGAACATGAACGTCTGCGAGCTGACGCGCGGTACTACTCCCAGGCGACCGACTACAATCCCCACGCGCCGCGGCACACTATTCCTAAACTAGAGAAATCCCACCCAGGCCTCCCAAAGGGGAGCCTAACTTCGCTCCCTACAACTACCCCCATTATCGAGGTTACGAGAAACTCAAGGACCAGCATCTTCCGGCACCTCCGCCGCTCGTCCCCGAAAAGAACTCTGTGATAGTGAAACACGAACCCAAGCAAATACACCTTGAACAGAAACATCCATACCCAAGCAAACCGCGAAGTGAACCGTCCCATTATCTGCCGCGACCGCACCGGACGGGTCTGTCGCCACACGCGCCTCCGCACCCACATCAGCATCCAGCACTGCAGACGTCACCGCACGCGGCTCTACCCGCTCAAGATAAATCCAGACGGATGTATCAACCGCCGCAGCGTTCGCCCGCTTACTACCAAACGGCACCGGTCAAAGCAAAGGTGTCAAGCCCGGCCCCGCCACACATGTACGGCAAGCCGGCGAACGCCCCTAGTCCAGCACACTATACTATCGCCGTGGAACCGCCTGCGTTACAGATAACTAAAGCGGAACCTCCACCTGTGCCGTACCCGCCACCGTCCGCGTACTCACCAGCCCCGAGAACTCGTCCCCTTCCTGTTCCTTACTGTCGTAACACTCCGGAACCTCGGGCCCCGCCTAGAGCCCATGGTCACGATCCGGCCACACCTTCGATGTCGGCGTGTCAAACTCAACCGCTAGATCTTGGCATGGTTCGCGACGATCCGGACAGACTATCCCCTCGACGACGCTACCCGTTCGAACCGACGGAAGCGGACACTAAGCGGCGGCGGATGGACGAACTACCAGCTCCCGAGCCGCTGATCGCCGCTGCCGCTAGTGTGGGGCGAACACCGCTCGGATCCGAGCCGGCACCTCAAGCCCCGGGCCCGCCTTGCGATGTGAGAGTTCCTTCCGCAGACGGTAGTGTTGAAACCCCCGAGAAAGCTGCAGGCGCATCACCGGCACCGCAAATAACTCCAGCTGCTAGTCCCGCGCCTCCTACTCCTGTTCCTCCTCTATCAGCATCACCACCGATGACTGCTCCCACACCTCCCGCCGCTCCAGCCACACCTCCCGTCACACCTTTCGCCGATAACGACACACCCGCTAAAGTCGCCTCCCCAAATCCACGCGACAGCCCGGCCCCTGTCCGACATTTGGGCAAGAAAGCTTGGCTTCAAAGACATGAAACGGCTCCCATTGGCGAAGGCGATTGTTCGGGAGGAGGAGGCACTTGTATTACCTTACCAATGACCATCAACCGTGTCTCAGAACCAGACGACTCAAGTTCTAATATAGTCGTCCCCATTGCCGCCAAATCAATTCAGCGCAGCGCGCGTAAGACATCCAAGCCACGAAAACCGAAGGATACCAACGGTCGAGTGGACGACGCCGAGGAAGACAGTTCCAGCTCGGAGCGCGAATCCAACGCGCCGCCTAAGCGAAAACCGCCAAAGGCTAAACGGAAAAAAGGAACGTTGCCGCGTAAAGTCGGTGACGATCCAAAAAAGAAGAAAGCTTCGGAAAGTGGCAGCGAGAGTGACAAAGAGAGTGATGACAAAGACTCCGATTCCGGCGGAAGCGGCAGCGGTAGTGGAAGTAATTCTAGCAAACGTGGAGGTGGGAGTCGGGCTAGAGGACGGCGGTCTAGGGGCGGAGGTCGAGGAGGTAGAAGAAAAGATGAATCTCGTCGAACTCCATCCTCTTCCTTGCGTCCAAGCAGCGAGTCCTTTCTCCAAAACGGACCGTGTTTCGAAGTAGCTCCTCGCCTCGCTAAATGTCGCGAATGCCGCTGGTCCCCGGCGCAGCGTGACAAGGACATGCCTAACATATTCTGCCGTTTCTACGCTTTCCGAAGACTGAAATACGCCAAGAACAGGCAGCTTGCCATTGCTGGGTTCTCCGACCCATACAAGGATGCTGAGGAGGTAAATATTCTTAATTAAATAATAGCTCTATTCAGTTAAGTATGTAGGATAGCCTTCAGGCATACAACGGCTATAAAAAATCCTACATTAATTAAATCCCAGTCTCCCCTCAGTTCGAGGGCACTCCCTTGGTTGGATCCTCTGGCATTGGAATCCCTGGCGTCGATATGTCGAGCGCCGTTCAGTTTCGTGGTCACTTGGACTTTGTGTGGTTTTTTGGTTTCCAAAAAACTTGGCATAGCAGTGCGAGTCAGTATTTCACGCCTGCCCACCGTCTGAAACTTTACAAGGCGCAAGTACGGCCTCATGTGGAATACTGTTTGCATTCTCTGGGCCGGGGTTCCCCAATACCAACTCCTTCCGTTTCACCGTGTACAACGTAGAGCTGCTCGAATCGTCGACGATCATGGTCTTTCCGACCGACTTGACCCTCTGGGTCTGATAAGAGATGTCGGAGCTATTAGCATTCTCTATCGCATTTACCATGGGGAGTGTTCTGAGGAATTCTTCGGAATTATCCCAGCTACCATTCATTCCATTACCGTACATCTCGGCAGAATTCCAAATTTCACCGCCACCATCTTGATGGTTGGCGTTGCAGGACTGTTCGCTTCTCGCGTAACTTACTTCTACGGACTGTCAACCTGTGGAATCAACTGCCACCAGCGGTGTTTTCGAATGTTTACGATTTCGGGACATTCAAGAAACTAGCCTATCCCTATCTCCAAAGGTTAGGTTAGGTAAATCCAGTTATATACGCCCGGTATATAACTGGATTCTTCTCTTTCACATATGGGAAGAAATAAGCTTGGTGAAACCTAATAGAGATTCCATTGCTGCTTTTCTCCTAGGGTTAAAATAGTTTCCGTTTTAATTAGCTAATTTCGTTTTTCTTTCGTGTAGGAGGATAGAAAACTGTGGTTGTCTTCGTCTGCTGGCGCAGCAGAGTTGGACATTGAGATGAGTTGCTTCCTATTGCGTGAAATTGGTGATCAGTTCTGTGAACTGCTGCAACAGGAGAAGGAAGCGGAGTCACACCATCTCAATGAAGGTACATGTTTATTAAATTCAATTCCCGACATAATTGTTATATATTCCTAAACGTGTTTGACACTTTTTTTATTTAAGATTCCATATTCCATTGTTATTGTTTAAATCTCTTTTTTCTTTAGTAGTTGTTGCCAAATGGAAGCACTAGATGTCGCATGTGTTTCTAAATCGAAATATGGTTTTATCGTTTGAATGAACACAGACCACGAGGATTTTAAAATAAAAATATACATTATGCAGTGAAGTGTAGTTTCGTTTCCTATGCCTGCTCGGATGTTGAACGATTATAACAAATTTGAATCTAAACCAAAAGTTTTCTTGATATTAATCACATATAACAAACTATACAATATTAAATGCGGAGCGGCTGTACGTAATTAGTCACATATTTAATTTGAAGTCGATTTTTGTTATAACACATAAATGTACTGTAATAATAATGTGGCCATATTTGTCGACAGATAAAACGATAGCGTGGAAGCGCGTTGTGCAGGGAGTGCGCGAGATGTGCGACGTCTGCGAGACAACTCTCTTCAATTTTCACTGGACGTGCGGGAAATGCGGTTTCGTCGTCTGCCTGGATTGCTATAAGGTAAACATTAACATGTGTACATAACGAGCTGTGGTTGCTCAGTGTCCGGGCGGTTTCCTCAAGTTGCATATTAGCAACCCGAATTCGATCTGCGGTGATCACGCGTTCGGCGGTGAAGTAAAACATGGCGAGGAAATCTACATGTGTTATAAACTTCTGAAGTATGCAATCCGCACGAGCGCTTGTACCTCTTTGTACTTAAACAACTTTCAATAAAAATCTTTAGTGCTTGTCTACAATCTGCTCATAATTTAATGAATTCTAAAATCTCTTATAAAGTCCTTAAGAGTTTTTGGCTCGTTGAAATAAAGGAAATCTAAAATGCCTTTATTTCCAAATGTTTGGAGATACGTGTTCACAGTGCACTTTGAAAACGAAATCTAGGCGGTATTCCGTGAGAATGTTGTACTTTTGTGGTGATGTAGTTTAATGCTATTGTCAAATCACAGCTGCTTAATGCTTCCTGTAGACAATATCCAGCCGACATGTGTCGCAGTCATGCTTCTCGATTCTTTTTTCTATAATAAAGTGATGATCGTATGTGTCACCTGCTACTAAGTGTCACTAACAAACACAAAACTGGATTTCGCTATGTGTGACCGTTCTTGAATTAGTGTTGAGTCGTGACCACCTTATTATGCTGCGAGCTCATGTTGTCATCATACGGCCTTTATGTACGATAGCTTGACCACTGTTAGATCACCTTGTAAAATTACTAAATATTATATAATTTGTGTTCAGTCGCGGACATCGGGTGACTCTGGCAGTTCTAGCAGCAGCGAATCCAATAGCTCCACCACTGCTAGCACCAATGGCGAGAGAGACTCTTTCGGGTGAGTGTAAACAAGATATTGTAGTCAAGGGTTCTTAGGCATAGTAGCGTTTAACCCAGCAATGCCTGAAGTCCATTTAGGCACTCTACCTTTTTTGTAAAATAAATAATTATAATTAAAAAACTCACAAAACCAGGCATCGCTGGGTTAATATTTGAACCATAATATTCAATTCTATTTGAGTTGGTAATATCATTTTCTGTTACATGTAAATAGACTATGAATATGATTTTTTTTTACCGTCAACTCCACAATCAAGGCAACAAAGACATTTCACCAAGCATATATATAGTTCCATTGAAATCGGTTCAGCCGTTCCAGATATTAGCTAGAACAAACAGACAAAATTTGTCAATAATGTTATTTTGATATATATACCGTATATTCATATGTATGTAGTAAAAAGCGGTTATTTTATTATAATAAATAGACAATTTTATTTATATGTATAGATACTATACTACGTGTGAAGGTGTATAGCAGTTTTTAACGAAGAAAAATTTATTAGCCTAGTGACCCTACAAAGCTCGGTAAAAGCATATAGCCTCCATGCCCTCTGTTTACCTGCTATGCTTTTCTGATATGTTTTCTTTTAAAAACAAGACTAACAGACTTCACACATTGTGCTAATTTAAAAGTTAAAGAGCCAAGCATGAAAAATGAAAGCCTAGCTTAAAGCTTGTGTGAGATAGTTCACGTCAATAGGTGTGAACATCATTTAGCTGCGTTTCGCAGATCTTACTCTGAACTATTAGTTAAATATTAACAAAAAAGATATTGTGAGCATTCTTTGTAATAAATAAACAAAGAAATACATGAAATAATCACACTTTAATAGCTTGGTGCAAAAGTTAGTTGTATCTTGGTATAGTTTATTTTTGTTGATGTGATCACTTCACCCACAGGGACAGAAATAGTGTGAGGTATAAGTGAATGACTTAGAAGATTGTCGAAAGTGATTCCGCGCTCAGCGGTGAAGGAAAACATCGTGAGGAAACCTAAAGGTCTTAGAATTTTTCTAAGATATATGAAGTCTGCCAATCCGCACTAGGTGTGCGTGGCGGACTATGCCCTTATTCTCTCTTTACAGAGAATGTCTGTGCCCAGCAGTGGCACATATATAAAAGCTGTAACTTTAACTGTATGTACTAACATGCGTTGTTATTGGCAGTTGGTTGACTTGCACGTCTGGCGGAGCTCACCCGGCGCGGCGGCTGCTCCTGACGCAGATCGCGCCGGGCGGAGCGCTCGCGGCCGCCGCGCACCGTGCTCACGATGCGCGCGCCACGTACGCGTTGCCGCCGTGCGCGTGCGGACACGTCGCTGTGCCTCGCGCTAAGGAACGCGCCACCGCTAAAATGTTGCTACAGCGCGCGCTCAATAAGGTAATGATGATGCTGTACAATTGAAAAATGGAATTTAAAAGACATCTCTGACCTCACACAGTCGGCGGAGAAACAATTTTTCCCGACGAAAAAACATGCCTTTTTTGGAAAAACATACAGATGTTGACCTCGAGGCCGATACCAAGGCAATTTGTGGTGGCTACTAGTTATAAATGTAAACTATCAACCTAATGTTTTAACCCTGGAAGGAAGACAAATATAGCATTGTTATCCACTTTCCACCCCACGTATTAGGCCGTAATTCGTGACTAATATATATTAAAGAATAAAGAAATAGAGAAATGATAATGAATTGCCCTTAAGATTTATGCCAGGTGTATATCAATAGGCTCATCACTTGTCAGATTAGTACCTAATAAGCTTGGTGAATAGCAAACAGCGAAAACTATGTCTGTCTACCTCACTAGGGTTAAAAGGAAAATATACCATAGGACTGGAATATACATCGTGCCTTGGTCTCCAGTACCGGTGTTATCTCTCATCCCAATATTACATTAAACAAATTGGCGTAAACAGCGGTACATATTTCATCATGCAAGAAGCTGCTACACGAAACACTTGTCAAATTGTTCAGAAGTTCTCATAGAACAAATTAGATTCACTATTCTCAACATAAATGAGGAGAATTACGGGAAGGTAATGGCTTAGTGTACAAAAATAAGTTGTATTTAAGAGTAATAACTGTATTTATTAAATCAACATCAACCCCTCTCCACCCGGTGTTAACCCTTATTTCTTGTTTTATCGGAAACTTACCTTTTTTTTTGTTAACGCGGGGAATTCATTTTACAAACCATCCTCCGGAACCCTGGGTGGCCCCGGAGGGATGTGTGGGACAGGTGACCCTTCCCACTAAACCTCCCGCGAATGCCATCAGTCGTTATGAGCGGGGTGCCCCATATCTCTCAGCAACAGGGCACATCCGAAACTTACCTAGTTTATTAACAACTAGTTACAAGTAGTTTAAATAAATACTCATTGTCCACAGAATGTTAAAAAGAGGAAGAGAAAGAAGAGAGTTCACCGAACGGCACATCACCGGTGAAAACGGAAAATGGAACAACCGCTAATAGCTCCATATTCAACTGGCTTTCCGACATTCCCACGAAGACGGAGATGAAAGAAGATAAATCAGACAGCAGTTCCTCGGACTCGGAAGAAGCCGGCAACTTTTCAACTTTGAGAGAGCTTCTAATAAGACCCGCTCCAGAAGGAGGTGAGACGCAACCCAAGAAGAAACAGAAAAAGTACAAGGGAGATTTGTTAGATGACGTCATATCCAGTATCGTTGAGGTGAAGAAGGAAGAAGATGGGGAAGTGAAACCTTTCGCCTTGTCGAACGTCGTGAAACGTTACGACAGAGGCGGCCGGGGCAGAGATGAGCTGCCTATTCGCATCATGACGCTCACGGAGTCCAAGCTGCTGTACCCGGACGTGCCGCACGCGTGGCTCTGCGACGGGAAACTGCTGCATCTGACTGATCCCGTTCATCCTGGCAACTATAAGCCTTTCCAGGTATATAAAACAACTGTATAGTTAATATTTAAATATATGTCCCTCTGTTGGGCACATGCCTACTCCGTTCTACCTTCTCTTTAGAGCGGCCCTAGTGCGGGTTGGCAGACTTCAAGATGTTGTCCTCACCACCGAACGCTTAGTAAATTAGCACATAAAATTGTCACAACAAATGGGGCGTAAAATTTTTAGTTTTAAGCGGTGCGATTTGCTTTATTGCTTAGTAACGAAGGGTCAGGAGTCCAAATCTGTAGTAAATTAATGTTACCCTCTAAATGGGTTAAACGGATTAGTCGAAAAATCTTGTTACTAAATGTATCTTCTTTATTTAACAGGACCAATGGAAACGCGGCCAACCAGTTCTAGTCTCAGATGTATCCAGTCTTCTAGATAAGGACCTCTGGAGTCCCGAGAGCTTCTCTCGTGACTTCGGCGACACACGCGTGGACCTAGTTAACTGCGCCTCAGGGCTAGTAGTGCCCAACCAGCCTGCAAGAAAATTTTGGGACGGTTTCGACCTGGCCGCCAAGCGGCTGAGAGACGAACGAGGTGCCCCAATGGTTTTGAAGGTTAAAGATTGGCCTCCAGGTGAAGACTTTGCCGAACTGCTACCTACTCGGTTCGACGACCTCATGCGCGTTTTACCACTTAGCGAATACACTTCGAGGCACGGCAAACTGAATTTAGCCGCCCGGTTACCTGAATGCTTTGTCCGACCCGATCTAGGCCCCAAGATGTATACAGCATATGGAGGGGCCGGCGGTACCACCAATCTACATTTAGACGTTAGCGACGCCGTCAACGTAATGGTACACGCCAGTGCCCCAGCTGATGCGCCGGAGAGGGGCCGAGAAGCGGCCAGAGCGGCAGAAGACGCTGGAGTTGACGTTCTATCAAGAAGAAGGGCTAGAGTGAAACCACCCGCGGCGTTATGGCACATTTACGCCGCTAAAGACGCGGATAAGATCCGAGATTTCTTGGTCCGAGCAGAGCTGGAGCGCGGGGCCAGGCCCCGGCCACAGCACGACCCGGTCCACGACCAGACCTGGTACCTAGACGCCGTCCTGCGCGAGCGACTCTACAGAGAGTACGGTGTCGAGGGTTACGCCATACTCCAGTGTCCCGGAGACGCAGTGTTCGTGCCCGCCGGGGCTCCGCATCAAGTGCGGAACCTTCTAGACTGCATCAAGGTGGCCGAAGACTTCGTTTCGCCGGAGAACGTGTCGAGATGTTTCGAGCTGGCGCAGGAGTTCAGACGCCTCTCCCGCCAGCACGCGAACAAGGAGGACAAGTTGCAGATTAAGAATATCGTTTACCACGCGGTGAAGGATTCCCTATGCTGCTTAGAGGAGGCACTCGAAGACAAGTGAAGTACCTCCTCCTCCCTCCCCCATTTGATCTCAACCTCGAACGTAACGTTAATCGCTAAGTTCCGCATTTAACTTAAGATTGGGACGATGTGATACGCGCTGTGCGTGTAGACGCAGGAGACGCAGTGGCGTGCCGTTGCGTGTGTGTGTCCATGTGGCCGTTTCGCCGCGGTCGGTGTGTGTGCAATGTAAATTAGTCTGAATACGGTGATATCGTTGAGACGTGGATGTTTTTATGTTCCTTAAATGAAATACAAAAAAAAAACTTTTCAAAGTTTCAGCTTAACTGTAGTTGAATAGTGTATGTATTGTGTAAATTTATCAATTCGAATTCCATCGAGTACATATTAAGTGGTATCTTGTAAGTTATTGTATTGAAGTGAATCGCGTTCGCTCGAAGCGTTGTACATACTGCGTGTAGATAAGTTTCTCCTATACGATTAGATTTCTCAATTTGTTCGGTACGTTACGGAAGGAATAGTTAAAGGATATGTGCGACAATTTTATTTTGTCCCCATTGCTGTATTAGGATGCGAGTTTTTTTTTGTACTGTGTATATTATGTATGGTTATAAGTTGGAATAAAAAAGATGTTTATATTAAAAGTGGTTTTTATTTCTTTGTATATTGTTAATTCAGATAAAAATTTACATGAATTACAGAGTCTCTTTACTTTGGCTTAATACACCTTATATTTGATTGACTAAGCGCCAATATGGATAGAAAACAAATTACATGTCAATCGAATAGATTCAGCTTGTAATTCAAAATTGTGACATTAAAACCTCCATATATATATTATCTTATGGTACAAACATTAAGTATCCTTTCTGGAAATATACTACCTTATTTAATAGTATTTTCTAGTTTGTTACCTTACCATTAGTGTCGATTATGTAACATATCACCCAGGGAGGTAGATTCTAATTACCGTATTTATACCGTAATATATACTATAATTACCGTATTTGCCTATTACCTAATAATTTCAGTCATTCCATTTGTCTTTTTAGACACCTATTATAGAACATAGATGAATATTACAATTGTTCTGATCATAAGTAAATAATAAAGAATTTCATAGATACTATATTCATATTTTTTATAATTTAATTGTAATATTAAAAAACTTGCTTTCGTGAAAAGCACGTTACCCGTTAGGCAGGTGGCCATGCACCGAGCATTGCAATCATTAGATTTGTATTTGAGGTGTACATACATTTTCCTATGGTTTCATTCTCACTCTTACGTTACTTTCTTCTTTTGTATATTTAGTTTGGATAAAAAATAAAAATTAGTCTGAATACAGTTTAAATTTATAAGTTACAGCGCCATCTATGATTTATTGATGTTATTTAATAAAGCCATTGTAATTGTCACTATTAATTGCTGTAGCTATTCAACACTAGATGGCGCAGCACAAATTCAAAGACAAGCATGCAGCTGGTCTGATGTTTATCTGATTATTATCACCTATAAACCTCTACAACAGGAATTGCAAGTGTGTGTGTGCGCAGAACAGCATCAAAATCAATTAAAGACAAAATGGTAACTCGTTAGGCTATGAAATCGTTTAATATCTCATTTTTTATGACATTTCATCCGTATAAATGTGTAACAGAAAAGTAATTTCCAGTTTACTTTAGTACCGCAAAAACTTAATACAACGTAATATGATACTCTAGTTGTAAAAATAGATATTGCGGTTGGGTAATGATGATAATTCAAACAAGGTTGTTAGTAATATCACCTTAACAATTAGTAGCAAAGATTATCTGTCCTACACCGAATACTACACGTGCCTAAAGTGCTTGGGATCTAGTCAATCCAGCGTGTAAGTGTTCTTTCGATCCGTTCCGAGGAACCTACGTAGGATGGACAGTGGACAGCCAAGCGATCTCAAGTTCACGTAAGATGAACATGTTGGTACAATGTGCTGTCCATGGAATCCGTAACATCTTTCCGCAGAAACACATCGATGCGATCACGATTGGCTTTACATTTATAAATCAAATACCAAAAACTTATTTTAGTTAACAACGTAACTATTGGTGTGAAGATTATTTTTCGCACACTCGGCACGTCGGTTTGCTACGCTCTACACATGGCCACAGATAGGGAGAAGTGGAGACGGACGACCAACGATATACTGTTCCTACGAGATGGTCAGCACCCTTGAGGTAAACTACTAAATGACAATAAATGAAAAATTATAGCACTGAACCCTCGTAAGTATATTTCATTTTATGCTAGAATTATATGATACTTTAAATGTCGGTATGTGTTATGCTTTATTAGCATTTACCTATAGGTTCTTAGTTTCTGTAAATGTTTGAAATAGTGACAATGATCTACAATTATAATGCCAGCGTTTTACATGGATTGAGTGAAAAACATACATAAATATTAGGATATCGGTAGAGGTGTATAAATTTAAACATACCACCTTTTGACCGTTTTGTTATCAGTTTAACCAGCAGCGATACGAAAACATTCCATCGCGATAAATTGTTATGTTCCCCAGGAATAATATTATGTATCCTGTTCCGCCTGCCTGTTCAGTGAAATAGCAAATAGTAGCAAAGTTATAACACAATATATTGTCTTAAAACAATTTAGTCATAAGAAAGTTATGTTATTTTAACGTTATTAGTCTTGATAATGTGATCTGGAAGTAAAGAACATTTTATTATTTACGTTTACATTTAAAACATTACTTTGTATTACAAATATCTGGTGGCGTCTTAGGATTGGAACTTCGAATCCGTGTTTAGAATTTCAACTTCCGACTTAAGAGAACTACGTCATCATCAGCCACTCTAAAAAGAATGACACTGTGAAAAATCCTAATTAAAAAAAGTAACTGCAGTTACTGTTTTTAAGTTTATTTTAATTTAATGCAAACAATATAATACTAATAATACAAGACTATTTAATTGACGTCGAAAAAGGGGAGGTTCTCAATCCGATACAATTTAACACTAATTGACTATTTACTATCATATGTTTTTCTCACTTATATACCTCTTTATAAACTAAATACTATCTAGAATCGTTTCTACTATCCTTAAAGTCAAGTTCTAGGAAACAGATATTTTTTTTATTTTTAATCTTATTTAAAAATAAAAAAAATATTTTTGGTCTATATAGGCCTACGATCGATTAGTTAGTAATAAGACACGTCATCGTACATAGATCCAGCAAATTATACTGTCATATCCATTTCAGTTGGATTTTTTTTTTTTATGCGTGTAAACTAGCGCTTGACCATGATCCCACCTGATTCTGGTAGGTTTCAGATATACAATAAATGGCTGTGCCCACGCGCACAATAACAATAGACGATGACCGTGCCGAGACTAATTGGGCAATTCGCAGAAAACCTATTTTAACCACAATTGTATTTTTACGTGTTATTTACACAGGTATGCTTGTGTGTTTTTAATGAAAAAAAAATGTATTTTTTGTCAGCATTTCAATTTTATCGCATACTTATCTAATATAACAGTCTCCTTCTAATTAAATTATAAGATAGAGTTTCTAATATGTCTTAACATAATGTTTTTGTTATATAAATCGGTGTCGACGACGCTTTTCAATTTGTACCTCGAAACAATCATTGCATAGGCAACAAAGTAATTTAAAAAAAACTTTTTAAAGAGAAGCTTTTAATATTTGTAAAATGAAATAAAAAGTTCGAATTATATAAACCCAAACTAGATGGGGTTGCGTCGTTTAATCATGGAGTGCCTATAGCCACCTTTATCTTAATAATATTGCATTGTCATCCGATTTATACATGCACGCAAAATTTCAGCTCAATCGGAAACCAGGAAGTGGATCAAATTTTACTTGCGAAATTTGATTACACACCGACAGACATCAGAATAGGTGCAACTATATTAAAGCTTGTAAAAAGAGAATTGAGTCTCGAAAAGACGTCTAGTCTTCCAAAGAACGACATTAATGGAACATAATCTCATATTCCTAATAAGAAAAATATTTAAAATACGAGATAACGTAAGAATACTTTCGATTTGATATCATTCGAGTTGTTATTGTGATCCCGGGTCAAAGATGTTAATAAACATTCATATCATTCACTGTACTATCAACTTTCTTAGCAGAAATTGGTACTTGTAACACGTAATAAATTACTAGCAACGTACATAGCGACAAACTTGATTTTTTTAAGAACATTTACGAGCGCCCGCCTCCTTTGTACGTTATATAAAAAGATCGGAGGGTCACTGGAGTCGACTAGTCGCATTCGAGACAGCCGAGTGAAACACGTCTGCATCGCCACAATTAAAATGAAATACTTCACTTTGTTTATTTTCGGTAAGTTTGTTTTTATATTATAACCTCTTTCGATCCTCAACGGTGGTTATTTTTTTCTTTCCAGTCATCGCCATTTGAGCTCTTTATAATTAAGTTTGTTATTTTTGACGTTGTTATGCAAAAGGTTTGATTGTTCGTTCGTATTGTAGTTAAAGTTTTTGATAGTTTTTATACCTAGATAACTAAGTGGACAATCTAAACTAGCAAAGAAGAACAAGTTCATTTAACAGAATATATATTTCTAACATCGATTGTTTAAACAAACTACCGAGATCTTAAACAGGAAATGTTTAATAGCTTTTAAGACGTTCTCAAATCTATTTAACTTGTAGATTAACAAGGAAAATCAATTGTAACGTGTCTTCCCTTTTGTTCTAAAATTAACTTAACATTGCTTTAAAAAACATTTCATCTTTTCGACATTCTCCATTAAATTCTCAGGAAAAACTCACTCAAATTCTTCTAGTGATAATGTAAGAGGTTTTTCTGCCACTTCTCCCGCTAAAGTTTCCCGTAGTGACATTAATGCTAATTGTAAATCTAGAATTTCTAGTAATCGATCATTTATATAGATGTTTATATATAGATGTGTGTATTTGTTGTTCCAGGGTTGCCGGTAGAGAATGCTACTTAGGCATTAAGCCCGCTATGTGAAGGTTATTTTAGGTGTTACAATAAGTGAAAAGATCTGGATGATCGATATTTTTTTATATCATGTTTTTAGTCATTATATTTACATAAGAATCATATAATGATCAAATTTGAATAATATTTTTCAATTTTACCGACATAATAATAAAAAATGCGGTAAATCTTGTGAACACAGTTCAAAAAATTAAATTGCTAGTTATGGATCGTCTCTAACTCTAGATTTAACTCGCTCTTCGATCCTGTTAGTGATTCCTGTCCTTAACCGAGTGAATGCACCATCTTCTTGTTTGTTTTTCTTTTTGTGATCTATTTCCTCTTTATGTCCTATCATTGTCTGTTGCAACCCAATAAAACCTATCTCCTTTAAGGTTTTGTGCTGTATCTTTTTGCTGTATCTTTGGTCTAACGTCAAGCTCATTGTTAGTGCGTATCGATGGGATGTCTACGACGTAAGGGTTATGAGCAAGAATAAAAAAACTGTATCATATAAACTATATCGGACCGAAATATCAGTTCCTCGCAATATAAGTTAATAGCCTTAATCTTCTTTAAGGTTAAACGGTGGGCTTCTGTCCTCGCCTTAACTCCGTTTATTAAATAATAGGTGCGCAGGTCGAATTTACAAAGATGGCATGTTTAATACTGTGGCAATTTAGTTCAATGACTAAGCACGTACGTAATAAATTTACACGGAGTTTTTTTTTCAAATTTCCGACTAACATTCTTAAAAGGTCTTGCTAAATACGATAAACCAGATACGGTCTGTTTGATTATTACATCGTTGGTTATTTACGTTGAAGTATTTTAAAACTAGACTCAGCTATTAATATAACATAACTTAAATTATATAGGAGTTATTGAGGGCAGGTGGGAATCTCACCTTTAAGCATATCCTACTCGTGATTGTTCGTTTATCTCGATGTCTAGTACTAGTGCAATGCCTTTGTTCAATTCAAATGTAACCTAGACTCCATTGGAAATTTAAGGTGTCACTTTATAACTTGTACCCAGTCTAGGGTCTATATCTATATACATATTCTACTTATATGGAATATGATTTAGTAACCGTCCAAGCCGAGGTTACCTCTCACCGGGGGGACCCTTGTGTCGAGTTACTAGCAATAGAGGTTCAGGCTAAGCGACTTAAGAGCTATGCCACCTCTCAATCCGGTGAAGCAGTCAAGGCCAGCTTCTCTGGCCAATCAAAAAAAAATCGAATATGACTATCGCGATGTCTAGTACCAGTAAAATGATATTTTTCAATTCATATGTAACCTAGGCTCCATTAGAAATTCACGGTGTCTGTGTTTAGTTGATGTTGTGGAACCGGTTTGGCCACAGTACTCACAGTAGGATTCGGACCTCTTATATTTTGTGCCTCTATGACAAGCATCTAATTTACGACAAATATACTATTACTACTTTCAAAGTCAAATCTTCTCATTCCAGCGGTTCTGCTGGTGGCGGTTTCGTGCCGTCCCGAAAAACAGGACCTGAAGCAATTGAAAGCGGAGGCAGCTCGTAAGAAGGCCTGCACGCACGACTGCGCCAATGTCAAGTATGAACCCATATGTGCCGGCAAACAGGGCGAGAAACCTAAATCTTTCGGCAGCGAGTGCGTCATGAATAACCATAACTGCGAGAATAAAGACAGTAAGTTCTTTTCAACACATCGCACAATACCCACGATTCTACATGCATTCTCTCTCTCTCCAAATGCCTCAGCGCTACTAGGGATTGGCATTCAATTCAACGAACTTATCACTTTCTTCTAGCAAGCGGAGTACTTCGCTAACCTTAAGAACAAAGAGTTATTTTGTGCGCAATCTTGTCCATATTCGCCAACGGAGCGGGGACATTGACCCTGATAAAGCTATAATGCATTGATGCTTTCGAAGTATTGATGCTGTTGAAGTGGTGAGCTATGAACCAACGTGACCATTCTAAGTAAACTTAAAGTTAAAGATAGGCTGTCTGCCAAATGCCTACGTAGAATTTCTACCATACTGACTGATCAGATCCGCACTCTCAGCATCGAGGAAACCGACGCGAGTAGATCGAGTGTTTTAAAAAACAACTCTAATTAAGATTAGAATAATGTTTTTCTTGATTGAGTGTTATCTAGCATAAGTATTTACTTTAGAGCACACGACGCAGTTGTTAAATTCAAAGAGAGAAAGGACATATCAGTTCAATTTGCTCTCCCACGCGACACACGCTTAAAAGGAAATCTAGATAGCCACTTAAAAAGTAATCCTGAATTCATTTATCAAATATAATAATATTTCAAATGAAACGGCCCGTGATCTTAATACATAAAGATGCGTCATTCGAAATCGCAACTACGTAATGCGTTTTAAATTTGCCATAGACGTGTTAACGAAAGTTTTAAATTAAAAATACCAATGATCTTTATCGTGTAATTTGTAAACTTCCTTTTTGGTTGAAAGGATTTAATTTCAATTAGAACCCATGTGAATTTTGTTAGCATAGAACCTTGGTTAAAAAAGAAATGCTGGGAATTTCTAAAAATCGTATAAAATAATGTTTCAATTTGGTAGGCTTATAATAATCCTAGACTAGATAAGTACTCCATAAGAAGTACTCTAGAAGAAGAAAGAAAATATAGGCCCCAGAACATCCTAATAAGACTACTTCGGAAATAAAAGAGGACGTCGGAATGTTAAACGTTTGATTCTATTTGAAAACGGTTTTGGTTTTCACTTGTGAATATACGAGTACGTCTTCTTCTTTGTCGTTCCCTCATTTCTGAGGATCGTGGTCACTAGAGCCCCTCAAATGAACAATCTGCCTCCATCGGTTTTGGTCCGAGGCAGCCCTCACCAGCTGGTAGAGATTAGGAGAGGAGATGGCACCTTTTACTTGGTCAGACTATCGTGTTGGCGACCGGCCCCTTTGTTCTCTTGCCAACAACTTGCCAAAAATCATTGCCAACGATGACCAGCTTTTCAAGGTTGCTATCCCTCTACGCGTGTATATACTTGGAAACAAATAAAATATTTCATCCCCGATCCACCATCGGACTTCAAGATGCACTGCTGGATTTCATTCTTTTGTTGTGAACATCTCTCAGACCCGAACGAAACGCTTTGCTATAGCCTTTCAGTAATCGTAAAGGACTGGAATAGTTTGCCCCGTCTGCCTTTCCCTCCGATTACAATGTGGGTATTTTAGATAAGAGTAAAGTGAATAGGTATTTACTAAGTTAGCGAGCCTTACTGCATTTCCACTTAAAGCACTAGCGACCAATCACTTGCTTAGTAAGTATAAAAAATTTCAAAATCGTTTAATAAACGATGGAGATGAAAGTGCACAATAAAATAGCACACCAGCACTGGGAGCACTTTACTCTGTTAACAACCACCATTTTAACTAAGGTTAAGCTTGTGTTATTAGATGGTTCACGTCAATAGTCGAATGGTAGTTTCGAACCATAATATTGCTCAGTATTTCTACGTAAGTTTCTAATATTTGCTATTTCACAAATATTTAGTTTACTAGCATCATACACATTGTGTTATATAGAGATGTGTGTATGTGTGTGGTCAGAGAGCATAACGAGTGACGTAAGCTCGAGCCATTGTGTCAGTGTGTTGCTACGACCGGATTCTGAGTCACGGCGGCCAGTTGGCTTCGAATAACACTATCATTACAGTCGTCGGAATAAGGACAATGTGTTTCTCGTTTTTCAATTGACATACTGGATAAAATCAGTCTACATGGGTATTCAAAGACAATCTTCTATACTTAAACTTACTGCAAAAATATAGAAGAGATCAACTTAATGCCTCTTCTTCTTCTTGAAGTACCATCTCCTACCGGTGGTCGGCTATCATTGAGGTTCTTCTAATTTTTGATGCAGCGGCACGGAACAAGGATCGTGTGCCTACTTAATGCCTAATACTTAACGTCATGTTTATTGTGGTTTTTGTTTAAAAAAAATGATTATTTTTCTATAACAAATACGTTCCATTGATTTAAATTTTATTTTTAGCCGACTTCAAAAAGGCGGTGGTTCTCAATTCGTTTATATTTTGTTTATTACACAAGTATGATTTTAAAATTAATTCTGTCTTATCTCTATTTCAGCTCTGCATAAGATCAGCAAAGGTGAATGTCCCGGGTCAGATGGAATTCGTTTATCTTAAGCAAGTCATGATAGTCTTCGTTTAAAATCAACAAGATGTCCTTTTATTTTGCTTACTTAGAATATTGTTTAGATACAAAGCTTTCATCAAAGTAACTGTGATGTAACATAACCCGTTGAAAGCTGGTAATAGAATTTTTATTGCAAAATTTTCCTATTGCTTAGACCGATTGTAATCACACATATTTTGTAAATTTTATTAAAATCAAACGTCTATTGTATGTATTGATGTTTTTTTTTATTAGTTTTATTATCTGAATTCGGTTAGTATTGCGCCGCTTTAGATGCCAGTAACCTCGCCCCTATTCTGGGGAGGACGACTACCCGCCTTGACTAGTAAGCGCCCCTTACCTCCACCGTGACTAAACGAATGACTACACCGCTAAGCCCTCCGACACGACGGGCCGAGAACCCTGCAAATTTCAGATTACTAAAAACATTTGCACTACAACTGCAAAATGGCACTTGTCGAGTACGCGAACGTGTAGATAATTTTATACTATTAAAGTGATTTCTGTAGCTTCTGAATACTTTTCGGTTGAGGAAAATCTTATGGGTTCGCGTCACGGACATGCCAATTTTGTATTTATATTTTGTCATGATCATGTATGGACATACAGCTCATAATGTACTTGAATAATAAATAAACCACATAACCATGTCTATAATTGTTGCTCGGAGTGTCTAGAGATGTGAAAACCTGATTGATGGTTATATTTTTTGATTAAACATTTTTGAGATTAGTCAGAGAAGCTAGCTGTGAATGTTTCGCCGGATTGAGAGGTGGCCTAGTACTTAGGTCGTTCAGCCTGAACCTCTATTGTAGTAACTCAATACAAGGATCCTGTCAGTGAGGGGTAACCTCGACTTGGACGGTTATGTTACGCGTAGCATTCCAGCCGAAGAACCACGGCTCGGTTGCTTTTTCTCGGATAGTTAAACATAATGAAATTTCAAATTTAATTATTAAAATTATATGCTATAAGTATTCACTTCTATCTATTTTAAATTGTATCAGGCATACTTAATTGATAACGGGATAAGAAGGGAGAGTAATAATAAATACCTTATTGTATTTTGCCGAAATTTATTAAGTGAAAACCTAAGCGATGACTTCATTTTTAAACAGGCGTATACATTCGAAGTGTACTTTGTACAATAAATAATATTTTGCTTATACTACTTCTTAATACTACTGGTTGTAGAGCAAAAAAAATTTTGAAAATATTCCGTGTATATTACAAGACAAATGACGGTTAATTTAATTCATGTATTGATAGATATTTAAAAAAAAACTATTTAATCTACATAGATTTCCAGACATCATTTTAAAGACAAATTGAGTTTATTGATCATCGTTACTGTGCTAAACAACATTATATAAAATTCTTATATTATTAGCGATTGAGTATTCTTAATATAAGATTATCATAAATTTTTCGATCCAGTTGTCTGATACAGATTCAGTTTATTTTATTTATCATTGTTGCTATGTAAAAAAATGGTAACTTAATAAGATGTTATTAGCTGTTGAGTATTATTAATTGTAAATTAATTATTGTTTGTTTTGATTTAACAATCAGTTTTGATAAATCTGACTGATGTTTAGGGTTATTCGAAAAATGTTTTGACGTTTAATCCACAACAACTATTGTTGTGTGAAGCGTTGAGATTAATTAAATGTACTTTATTATAATTTAATAAATATCTATTTAATCTTGAAATCATTAGAGGCATTGCTAGTGCAATGCCTATATTTCTCATCAAACAATTGATAAAGTAAACATAGACATATCACACCTGTAAGTCATTGGCATTCTGAAGAATATAATTTTACATCTCAAACAAAACAGCAGTTTATAGTGGTATATCATCTTATATCCCCTGGCTAGGGCAGAAGGTATCAACAGTGATCTACCATCGATCGATCTTGGACTTTAAGCGTTATTTCGTTTTAACTCTTCCCAAAGTTTTTTCGCCTCGTCTGCAACTGTACATCGCCAGGGTATTCCTTGCGGATTTTAATCTCGTGCCGCCATGGGAATGTGATTGCCATCTATTCGGAAAGTGTGGCCAATTCAGGTCTATTTGCCTTATTTGGAGTTCGATCGCAGATGCGCTCCCGTAGATGCCCAATGGACATTTACTCAGAGCAGTAGATACCGAGAATTTGGCGAAGACAGGTTGACGAATGGAGCTTATAACGGTATACTTTTATTAACCATTAAACTTTTTGGAAGATTAAGAAATATTGAATTTGTACCATAGTTAAAGATTTACAATGGTTTAAATTATTTTTTGTTTCTGATGATTAGAACTCTAAAATAGGATATGGTGTATTTTAATCTTCAAATCATGCTTTACGGATAGTTTTAGTTAGTAGTAGGGCACTGGTCCTAAACATAATAGCGGTTGTAGATAATCCGCAACTTAACAATTCGACGAATGATGATGCCGTGAATTTGTATAGAAATTCTATAATCTAATATTTAATTTTTTTATTGCGGTGCGGTTTTTGATTGAGTTTGATCTGTCTGGTTAGCATTCTCCAAGGCTTGTGATCGCGTAATCTGCAATTAGACACAAGTAATTAAATATTGATGTTAATTGTTGATGGTGAAGAGATTTATCATACTCCTCTTTTAACCTATTTTGAGCCAAATTTATTAGTTCCCAAATATGGCCGCAGACAGCAAATTAAGACAGTAATTTTGTGGTTACCCGAAAAATGAAAACTCGATGTCTAAGGCTCAAATTTATAGAGCGTATACGTAAACCTAAACTTTAATTTTGCTCAGACTTAGCTTAGATCAAACTTGCTTGACCAAACTAATTAGTGAAATCTCAGCATTCGAATTTATTGTCCTTTACGCTAAGGTAATTCGTACAACGTTCCTATTCGCATATATGTCGTGTCCTTGGTGATTTAAAGATATAATTTTTTTTTAGAATTAGTGAACGATTTTCGTGACGTATACTTTACTAAGCATTTGCTCAGTGTAAGCTTGGCAAATGACTAACAATGCAATTAACTAATAAGCTGAGCAAAGTTAAAGTACGCCTTAAAGCTAAATCTCAGCCTTAACACTACAGCATTCCAACTCAGTGCTCGTGAAGGTCAAATAGGTAGAACCTCTTTGGACATTTATTTTTGACATTTAAAAAAACAAACAAATAAAACGATCTGCCCAAATAATATTACCAGTTACTAACTAAAATAAGATTACAAAAGTTATTAAAATTCCAATATCTTTCGTGATAAAGATCTTTTATTTGTAATTTCCATGTGAATTCATCAATCCAATGATGCTATGGATTTAATCAAACAGATAATTAAGCGAACCAAAATCTTTGAATTCTTATGTTTGATGCTTTATAATATGATTGTTTCCTCACTACAATTTGTTGTTATCAATGAATATATTCCATAAATAGAAAGGTCCACAGATTTCTTAAGCTAATAATAACATGTAATAAAGAATACGCAATATCGGGTGTATTTATGTGTAATTTGTGTTCATGTTATCGTAAAGGGCCCTATTTATGGACGATAAATGAGAAGGAAGTTAATAATAGAACGTTATCGAGGTACTGGCACAAGCTATTTATAATTTATCGGAAATTTGTTATATTTTCGGACGAAGTTATCTTTAAAGGAATGAAGAATTACATTGTTACTATTTGTAGGCGTTAATAAGTCATTGTATGGATAGATGCTTATTTAAATGTTTCATCCATACGTTTATAACGTTACAATATTTGTTATAGTATTTGGCGGGGTATTTTATAGCGAATTGCTAAGCCACACTTGGAGGACTTATAACTTGACCAAGCTCAAGCGTATTCTATTACGAGCAATTTAGAGCATGGGCCCCAAAATGGGTATTTTGGCATGGGCGGCCACGACGGATGCTATAGCATTGAAACTATCAGCTTTGGATTGGTTAGCATTTTGTCTGCGTCCGAAATGACTAAAATGGTTGGATGAGGTAAAAAGAATGGATAGAGAATGAAATTAGTGGAGTAAATTAGTGGATTAGTCCCATTATAAAAAAGACTGACGTTAAAAGTACTCGAAACCTGCGGATAGAAGAGCGGAGATGTATGGATGTCGAAGAAGTATGGAAGTGTGCCAGAATCGTGCATAATGTGCATTCGTAATACCAAACTACCCGCTTTGATTATTGCCGGTTTTGTTATTCAGCAACTTACTCTAATCTGGTTAATCTGAAAAGGGGGCAAGCGACTTACAGCCAACATGGTCTTATTTAATGAGGTGATCACCGTACGCAATGTACATTAACAACAGAGAAGCTGTTGATGCGTTAAGAAAGGAGTATTCTCTATTTTTGTAAGGTCCCTAAGGCGTATTGTAACGTAACGACAACGAGTACTCTAGTGCGTTGGAAAGAATCTTCAAACGGAAAAAAGTCGCCTACCTAGTCTTGCGACACAAAAGATATCAGCTTCACCAACTAATTATGATGGGCAAAATAGCAGGTAAGAGACGCGCTGGATGTAGGAAAAAGTGTGCGTTGTTGCGTAACATCAGAGAGTGGACGAGCATTTCTAGCGTCGAACATCTGATTCGCTTCGCACACGAAAGGAATAAGTTCGCTGAGCTAACGGCCAACCTCCAGTAATGGAGGCCCCCATTTGAAGAAGAACAAGGAGGCGCATTGGTTCGGACTCATCGCTACATTGAAAACGTTTAGGAACGCCAACCATCAAGACGGTGTCTCTAAACCCCCATAAATAGATGATAACATGATATAAAAATAAAGACCATTAAGATAATAA
The DNA here is from genome assembly GCA_029286785.1 of Meandrusa payeni. Lineage (NCBI taxonomy): Eukaryota > Metazoa > Arthropoda > Insecta > Lepidoptera > Papilionidae > Meandrusa > Meandrusa payeni. Next base: position 4,093,007 of record JAGSMX010000003.1, on the reverse strand, counting down.
TGACACTTACATGTGCTTTCGCGACACGACACAGCCTCTAGTTCGCAGAGCGTGGAAAATGTCCGTGCAGTGCCCGTCGCATCGAAGGCGCAGACCGGCCCTGCAGGCGGTGAAGCGCATCTTCCAGCACAGAGCGGAGGAGGCACTCCCTCCCGCACACGCCCACGTATCAATTCCACTGGCATTCGTATATTAGTATTGTCCTCTTTGACATCTTTTAAATCAGCTAATTGTGCGGGTCTTAGGAAGGGTATACTAGCCGTTTGAGTTTCCCGCCATGCTGTAAACAAAGATAACGGATTTATTTTAAATAATATTAGCAATATTCTTTATTTCGCACAAATACATTAAAGTGCCTGACTACTGCGCAAATACTAGAAGCTACATACAAGTGCATGGAAGTCATTTTGTTAACCATTTTAACTTGTGGTTTTATCTTCTTTTTATTTAATTTTTTATAACATGTTAATTTATTTAGTAACAATATTTAGTTACAGCATCACATCGGTTTTTGTGTAATAAATAAATTCGAATATAGAGAAATAAATATATCCATTTTAAATAAAAAGTAATAAATGGTCTTTTTTGATGTACGTGTCGTGTGTTTGTGTTCTCATAGACCAATTTGTCTTCATCTTTTTAGTAACCACGAGATTACATATATTAGGTTGTCAAATATCTCCCTTCCGCCTTTTGTGTCATGCGGCACCCAAACATCCAGCTTTTTTTTGTATCCAGCCTTCTGCAGATGGTTTAAAATGGTTTGGTGACTAACTCCCATCCTGGGCGATGTCACGAGATGCCACATGCCGGTCTAACTCGATGTAGTCCATAATTTGATCGGCATTTGTCGTCACAGGTCTTCCGCCGGCTGGCTTATCTATGGTGTCGTTTTCACCGGCTCTGAATCGTTGAAACCATTCCTCCGTGGTTCGAAGTGATAGAGTACCATCCCCCAAAACACCATTAATCTCACGGAACGTTTCTCTAGCGGATTTGCCTTTAACGAAGGAAAACTTTAAAATAGCGCGAATTTCGGCGTTAGTGAACTCCATGTTTACACGTCTATAACTGTTGAACGCAATATCCAAACTAATTATGCATAGCGTCGTTTTGTAGGTTATGTCAAGGCCTTTCAAATTATGAATAATATTGCTAGATACGAGCTCTGTAGCGCTTTGTACATAGCCGCGAAATTCAAAAGACAAAAGGCGGAAGGGAGATATTTGACAACCTATATTTCGATATATGGCAACGAATTCGACATTAGTTCATATATTTCCAATAGCAGATACATACAAAAAAGTGTTTCAAAATTAAGGAAAATGATACAGTAGTTTCTTAGAAGTTAAACGTGCAAACCCGCGTTTGTTTGCTTTTAAATTGGGCTAGGCTTAGACGACCCCAATTCAAGTTGATAATTAGCCAACTCATAAATACAGTTCAATGATACATGTTTTATTCCATTATTGTTTTAACGATGCACAATATAATAACATGACATGTTTGACCCTATGCAATCTAATCAATAACATTTGTTCTCCTAAACTTTTCCTGTGATCTCATCCATACTGCGCATTTCAATAAAACTTGTGCACAACGCGTGCAGCTCTTTTGATTTAAATCAAGTAAATGCATGTTGTCATCCATAAAAATATCGATGACAACATCATTATCTAACAGTAGCAGTGTCATCTGGTCAGGGTTCAACTGCCTTAATTGTCGGTCTCAGGAAATAGCCCAACCGATTGCAACAATTGTTGCTAGTAAAACAAAGACCGATTTCAAATTAAATTAGTGAATGATCGAACCTCGAACGCACGCACGAACGCACTATTTTATTTCCGAAATATCATTGTTATTTTACGAAGTTTTGACCTTCCCCATTCTCTGTCTTCTTCTATGTTATCAAAATATTTTTTCTACTTTTTTAAGAGATCAATGGCATATCTATGGAACCCAATAACTTACGCCAGCAAAATTAACATCGGTCTTAGTAAAAAGTGCACGGTCCAGAAATTACAAACGAATCGTCTGAACTTGACTTCTTTTTTGAAGTTGGTTAAAATGTAAGATATATTTAGTATCCATACTACATATACCATGTGTATGTATTGTAAATGAGTTCACGCTTTGCACTGCCTTTAAGTAATCTTATGTTTATGCCCTAAACTTTGGTATATTTTCTGAAAGCTAACAATATTTTCCAACTAAGCTTAAGCTTGTGGTAGGACCGTACCCAAACAATTAGGTTACTTACGCTTCTTTTTCTGTGATTATAGCATATTCAACTAAGACTGTTTATATGCACGAACCATGCCTTGGAACGTTTAATGTTCAAGCGTCGCTGATTTGAGTCTTTTCATGTTTATAGTCGTGAATATAATTATGATATGGTACACTGCACGACAGCTTTCTTTCTTCAACAATGTCTTTATTAAATAACATGACATCATTTCTGATAATATATGCTGATGTTTTCTACAATACAATGTAGCTAGCACCAATGATTTTAAGTGTCATTAAATTATTGATAACCTTGGCTTTAACCTTTCACTGTGACAGTATATACTAATAAAATATGTAACAACTATTTATTATTTATCTGCGTATTTGGTTTTCGATGGCAGTTTGAGATTTACTCAGCTATAATGTGGGGATTGTGTTGAAGACAAAGAGACCAAGAGTTTCTCTAGCTATCTTATATATATTTGAAATCTTATTATATTTCTGCAAGAGATCGTTCTACGAAGAGAGAATCTACTCCCCAATTATTATTTCGTCTTATCCAACAATTCTAATAATGTACGGCCACTACAACGGCTTTTACTTTGACATGAATGTGCCAGTACGATCTAGGTACTCAATGTGTGAATTTGATGCTAACATTTAAACAAACAGTCAAACCATAAAATGGCGAATATTAAAAACAGATCTTCTTCTTAAAGTGCCTCTTCGACTAGCGAAGGTTAGCAGTCAGTTAACCATATCTCTTTGTCTTTTGCGAGGTGAAACAGTTGGGCGGCACTCGCAATTCCGGTCAACTCTCTTATGTTCCGCAGTCATGACTTCTTTCTACGACCAACACTTCTATGACAGCGACATTGCCCATCACAATAAGTTGAAGTAGGTCGTATCTCTCGTGCCTAAGCACGTGACCGAGATCCGACACTTTTCTTAGACTGTTAAAAGAGATGCATAGTACAAATCTAAAGAATTTACAAGATATTTTTTGTGTCTCGTTACATAGCAGCTGATGCCATGGGTATTTCAACGGATTTAAATAGGAACCTAGTATACAATAACACATGATGTACTATGAAAGTGAGTTGACTATGGAAAAAAAGCATGGAAGAGTGGCTTAGAGATGCGGTAATTAAAAAGTAAATTAGATGTGACTCCGAACGGAAAAATTGTTATTTTAGTATTAGTATAATAGTGAGTGGCAGTGGCAGTAGGGCACGCCCTAGATATGTCAACCAGATAGGTGAAATACTAAGGCTTTTTTTGTGTCGAAACTACGCTGTTTGGCCATAAAAGCTGATCGTAACAGTTTCACCGGATTTGAGAGGTTCGTTCGTTCGGAATCCCTGAACGTTTTTTGGGAGCAACACGGCGCGAGGGCCCCTGAAAGGGAATCTCGGTTTTAACAGTTACTCTAATCGGTTAATCTAATACCATAAGCATGCCGAGGGCGCCCTATCTGCGAAGACGATGAGAAAATTAAAATCTGTAATTACTGCCTACCTACATCGAAGGCGAGGAATTATATTTTGACTACATCTATATTTTATAAACACATACAAACACATTCTCCTAATATTCAAAATTGTGCGCACGATGGATCACGTCAATAGTCGATTTATGGACTTAACGGACGAGACCTACGACTTGAAGTTTAGTAGACCGCCCCTTAAATCTCAAAAGCCTTAATAATTATGACGACAATTTTTAAAAATATCACTTCACATCCTTTACCCGATATAATTATTGTATCAGTTTCGCTCTGTCGACCTCGTTTCCAGAAAGTGAAGCCGATCTTGATAACATGTGAACTTCCTCGACTCAATCATCAGGATATAGTCGTATCATACAATTCTCACGCCGCATAATTTTATACAATGTACCAATACAACGAGATAACTGGTGCTTACTAAACCTTTTGAAAAGTTACGTATGTGAAACCGTCCAAGCCGAGGTTACCCCTCACCGGGTGGATCCTTGTGTCGAGTTACTAGCGATAGAGGTTCAGACTAATCGACCTAAGAGCTATGCCAGCTCTCAATACGGTGAAGCAGTCAAGGCCAGCTTCTATGACCAATCTGTGTAGTTCGTCAAAAAAAAAGTTACGTACTTAAATGTCTAACATTTGCATTAACAATTTACCATGAAGTTATATTTGACATTTCTATTATGGCGATAGGACAGATTAATTTCACTATTAAAATATATGTATAGTAAGTATATGAGAGTATTAGGGCATAGTCCGCCACGCGGCCCTAATGCGGATTGGTAGACTTCACATGACTTAGGAAAATTTTCTAAAACGTATAGGTTTCCTCACGATGTTTTCCATCACCGCCAAGTGCGTGGTGAATCAACACATTAAATTGCAACAACAAATTTATTGGTACCGGCACCACAACCGCTCGGACACTTAGCTACCACGGCTCTCATGTACTTATAACTATATAAGCGGGGTATATAGAAGCCGCCTTAGCTGTCCGCTTTTTATCGAGCTTATTATGTCCCATATATTTATTAAACGATTCTGGGCTCCAATTGTGTGCAAAATGAACGTTCGTATATTTATTATTTCATCGTATAGTTCATATATTCGTATTTCGGTGGTGCCATTATTGTTTACCGTTGGTGTATCATAGATCCTCATCATCATCATCCAGATAGAAATCATCCAGTCGTATCAGAGATGTAATATGAAGTCAGAAAGCAGTCTTACATCGTTTAAAATCACTTTATCACAATAAATACGGCGGAGACTTATTTGTACACTTATTAATATTATAGAATTTATTCAGGTTTAGCTGAGAGCGTGTTTAAACCGATCCTGCGTCATGGAGTGAGCGGCGATAACCCGCAGATCACGACGCCATACGGTCTCGCAGCTGCTACGCTGTCTTTGTTATAGTGCACATTAACGCTTTTAAATACATTTTAACAGATTTCAAAAGGAATTTTTCCGTTGAAAAGCAACCGGCCGAGTCGTGGTTCGACCCTTTTTTTGTTAACGGGGAAAATCTTCACTCTAACAAGATACGCAACGGAAGGCGGGGTTATGTGGGGTTCGTACCTACTAAAACCCACCCCGGTGGCCCTTCCTCTGTGTATGGTGAGGGGGCTACGGGATCTCCAGTGGAACGCACCGGAGCACCTCCCCAGCGCCCTCGCAGTGGATGCCACGGGCCAGCCGATGTCGTCTTCTTCCCGGGTCCACTTTAGTGGACGAAAAACGACCCACACTTGTCGCCCCTTTTAGTCGCCTTCTACGACAGGTAGCAGTAGTAGTAGATTTTACGAACGCCCTGTAGGCTGTGGTTACCCTTAACCGAAGGGACATTTGTGTCGAGTTATTAAGCGACGTAAGACTTATGCTAACTGAGAGGTGTCAAACAGTCAACAACAGTCCGAGTCAGTTTCTCTGTTTGGGTTAAAAACAAAAAAGGAATCAAACGCGATTTATTAAATGTTACATGTTATTATGCGCCCACGACGTTCTTTATTGCTGAAGTATCATAGTTTTTATTACGACTATTCCAAGACTTTCCTCCCCTATCCGACGTCACTGACTCGACGGATGTGACCGGATCACTGCCACTTCAACTTGCTAAGTTTGGGAATATGTGCTTCCTTATTTGTGGCTTATGTTATCCGTCGAATTTATTCGATTTGGATTTTATATCTTAAAGAAATACCGACCTCTTTCCACCGACTTACAGGAATACCAAATGCATCCACCAAACCAAAACGAACCAAAGAAGGTAGAATTCGATGCTGGTATCCACATAGGAACAAAAGACAAAGGCCTCGAGTTTACAAAGCAGGAGACACGTTTAAGAATTAAATGAAGTTTATATAAAACCATTTTTTGTCGGGTAACACCGAAGGCTTTTATAACCTTATCGATTTGGGAGGTTACCGTAATCTCAGACTAGGGTTCGGCAACCTTTTGAGTCTGAAGAGTCAAAAATTACAAAATTTCAAACTTTTAAAGGGTTACATAATTTTTTCTTGCCAGAAAAATATAATTAGTAGTAAATCCACGATTATTTTTATCTTTTTTTTTGTTCACATGTGGTAAATCTTCAAAAAGATACCCCGCCTTCTGGAGGAAGGCGGCCTTTATTGGGGTTTTTACCCACTAAAACCCCCCAGGTGGCCCTTCCTCGGTCCATGGGCACGTCCCGGTAGGGAGGTTACTCCCTTTCCCCTGTACCCTCGCAATGCAAGGCGACACGGGCCTGCCGATGTCGCCTTCTTCCCGGATCCGTCCCACTTGAGCGGACGACAAAGGCCCCCACCCTTGTCGCCCAGTGAACCCGAGGCCCCTTTTAGTCGCCTTCTACGACAGGCAGGGGATACCGTAGTCTTATTCTACAAGCCCAGAACTACAGGGCTACGATTATTTATATCTTAGCCCACGGGTACCCAACCTCGAATATGTATATTTTAGCGCAAGGATTCCCCATATACCTCGATTTCATCCGCTACAAGGTAGTATTTTGACTCGAGGGTGCTCAGTGGGGCTTCTATCACATGCAATATATTACCCGTAGTATCTAAATTAGAAATCTTTGAGTAACAGAAAGATAATGTAGGACATACTTAGTTATTATGTGCTTGTCATAGAAGTGTAAAAAAGCCTTAGTGTCAATTGCATCGTATACGATTCAATTGATAATGTACACGTGTACGTGACATAAGTAAAACCACTTTAACTCCATCTTTATGTATGTAAAGGTTTATATATGTATATATGTATAATATATACAATATTGTGAAAGAGAGAACGAAAATGTGCGCGCTCACTGCTCTCTCTTGCTCCTACAGTATGATACATACAAAAGGCCTGCATTGTGTCTTAGATATTCGAAACTCCCTCTATCTTCACTAACTTATAACTCCCTCTTAACTTCCCTTTGCCTCTCACATACACACCAACTTAGGTCATGCCAAGCGTGCGTTTAGAAGTTTTACTTCAATAAAGCAAATACATATTTGTGATGGGACACGTAAAAAATGTTCTATAATCTAGTCGACATTCGTCATATCGAATTATTTTCATACAGATAATTTCGATTAATTATCACAATAATAACTGTTAAGAAACTTACCCGCAAGTAATAACAAGCACAGCAAAATCATCTTGTTGTGCATTTCCACTGTGGCCAATATATAATGTAGAACGAACGTTGTCTCACGGTTCCCTTTATTATTAATATATTGCGATTTAGTTTAATTAGGTATTGATTTATTTATTACTCGGATATGTTGATGGCAATAGAGTTACCGTTTCACTGCACCACTGGCGTTCGCATCGCGCTTGTGGCTGGACGGAAGGGGGGATGCGATCATAGTGTACTGTTGGTGGCACAGATAACCTCTGCCACGGCCGGAGGACGAAGCGATAAGAGCTTTGCCTTTCAAATGAGAGCGTGTATTCTTTCGCTGTCCAGATAATTCTATAGATCGCTATTCCGCGTCACAGCTTACTCTCGCTTAATTCTACTTAGATATAATAAATATGTTGGTCTTATGTAATTTAATTTATAGATTTCTTTTACTTATTTGCTTATACTTTAATATAGTTGGTGGGTGCAAAGTCTTGGGAGTACGGTGTATTAGTGAGAGCTTCCAACCCCAACTCTTGCCGCTTGGAGACTGTCTGGTGTGCAGTATTCCCGTGATGTCGTGCAGGAGCAACGGGGACGACCGATTGACCAAACTGTTTGCAGATGTGTGAGCCACCATTGACTTCAGTTCTTCACAGTAGACATCTGCAATAATGTTCATGCCGTTTGGTAAAAAAATATGATGAATTACACCGGCACCATACCACTAAACAATGACCAACAACTTTCTGGAGTTCATTTTTCGGGCATTGTTTTGGTGCTATACCAGGATTTAACCAACTTGCTGAGCCCTTTTCAAGTGTCGAACACAATCCACTTTTCGTTCCACGTAACATTCGTTCAAATTTTTTCATTTGCGGGCCTGATGAGCAGCGCAAGGCAGGTTACAACTCAAAATTCACAGCCAGTCATAAGTTTTTGGTTTGAAATGGTCATTTTTGTACGGTAATTTCATTTCACCTCGACGCAGTATTAAAAGGCTCGATTACTGAGGAAGTCTATTCCATAAGCAAGAGACGGTCTGTCACACAGAGATCATCGTGTGTACGAGACTGGCATGCCGAACATTTTACATCTTGGTATTTGGCATTCCACTAAAGCCGCGTACTTTATTAACACATTCAACCGCTTTTAGAAATGTTATTTTGGTTTTTCCGCATAAATTTACAAATATATATCTTGTAGAAGAACCGAATATTTCCTCAAAACACATCTTTGTGGCTGACTGCTATTTTTAGATAATAATTATTAACTAAAATATATATATATTTCAGTTAATAATAATAATAGCTGTAATAATTGTAATCAGAAAGGCGGACTTAATGCCAGAACATATTGGTGGGTATACATAACAAACATGTAAAGTACAAAATAAGGTAACCAAACCCACCTGGTAGCTGGTTATTAGGCGAGTAATGCTCGTTTTCCCTGTCTCCAGATGACGAAAACGAAGCATCACTTGCTGGCAGTGGCCGAGTAAGAAGCAGCGTCTTGCCTGGTGTGAATATCGGGACTCACCCTCCCTGTAATGGAACTTGAAGTATGCGAGAGCTTTCCGTAGCTTCGCTATCATGCGACAATGATCTTAGATGATCTTAGGGTTTTAGGCGGTAGAAGAAGGATATAACTCGCCCTTTGACTATTGGGCACGTACATATCGGGCGTTTTCTCAAGTATTATAAAAGGTACTGAGTTATATAGTATCAGTGAGCTTATAGTGACGTTGCTTCTCACAGGGCCCGCCCAGTGTACATTAAGCGGGAAATAACAGGAAAAAATCACAATGGTTCTGAATATGGTAATTAACTTAATTCTTAGTCAGACAGTATTTTGAGCAAGGCACACTATATAAGACAAGTCCTGCATCGGTCGACACATTGCGAGGAACGAAGCGAGACGTACGGACATTCAAATTGGAATTATTAGAATTTTTGTCGGACAAGATGTACAAGTTGACTGCCATTTTCCTTGTGGGTGAGTAATTTTTTTTTTGAATATTATTCCTCAATAGATTTTATTAGTAACAATTTTGTTATTTACCTTTTAATTGTGTCTCTTATTTACATAATAAATAAGGCTTACATATGGTATTAGTCGTTATTATGCGTCTAGAAGTAAAAGAAGAATGAATAAAAGAGTCGTACGGAAGAATCTTGCAAGAGCCTTCTATATTACATATAGTAACGATATATTTATTTAATATTATAATTATATTTTAGTTAATTTTATTAAATGTCAATACATTTGCGTTAAATTACCAATAGTGGAGCGCTCTAAAAGCTTGCACACGGTAAATTTGCAAAATCTTTTGGATTAACAATATCAATAACTTATAAAACAATGGTATAGGTTTACGAGTCAAATCAAAAGCCGACTTTTAATTACGGATCGATGTTCGATGTTAGCTTTTATTTCCGAAAAAAACAGGTATGCTTTAGAAAAAACGACTGCAGTAAAGCTTCATTATCTATACGTATAATATATGCACAAGATATAATATATACACGATCGTTAAAAAGAGAAATAAAATGTCCTAGTCAGTGGTGCGTAAAGAACTTTTAGTTAGAAAAAAATCCCTGAAGATACAATCAAAGTGTTGTCTTCCAGCTTTCTTAGCCAGTGAGTCTGTGGCCACCAGCCATAGGCTCAAGCGGCAGTCTGGAGAAGCAAGTACCTCGGCAGCACCCCCAACTCCTGCGCCTCCTGCAGTAGCAGCGCAAGCGCAGAATCAGACAGTCTCACCAAAAGTTATCATACCTGGGTATGTACGAGGGCGGCACTGAAAATTTCGGGAATCAAGGAAGTGACACAACATTACTATTTAAAAATGTATTTATTGCTGTTCGAAGTAATCTCCGCGAAATTTGACACATTTTTTCATACGATGGAACCAATATTGAAGCAACCATTCCATTCGGAAGTTTCGGTCTCGAAAATGGCCGTTTTGTAGGCGTCCACAGCTTCTTCAGGTGACGAAAATCTCTGACCACGCAATTTATTCTTTATTTTAGGGAAAGTATAGAAATCATTAGGGCTCAGGTCGAGGCTGTACGGAGGATGGTCTAATAATTCTATGTTTTCATGTTCTAAAAACTCTTTTGTTCTGTGCGCGGCGTGAGTTTTGTGAGGAGTGAGGCGGTTGCAGTTCTCTTTACGGAGTTCAGAAACGACCTGTGGCAAACAAATGCTAGCATACCATTCTGTATTAACCGCTCTTTGTCCCTCAAGAGGAATAGTCGCAATATGGCCGGTTTTGGAGACAAACGTGGCTACCATTTTTTTTACAACACTCCGTGAACGAACAATTTTTGTTGGCTTTAACTCATTTTCGAACACCCAAACTCGTGACTGGTTTTTTGTTTCGGGTTCGTATACGAATCCAGGATTCTCATCAGTCAGAACTCTCAAAGGATTCCACGCAGGATCCTCAAATGGATCCTGCGTGGAATCCTAAAAAGAGTTCTAACGCACCAAGTAACGCGAGCCGCTTTTGTTCTTCACAGAGCGAATGCGGTATCCATCGGGAAACCAACTTTTTACACCTAATTGTTCATGCAAGATTATTTGTATTTGACTCATGCCAATGTCTAAACTTGCCTGAATTTCACGGTATGTCGATCTTCCCCAATCAGCTTACGCACAGCATCAACGTTTTTGTGTGACTGCAGTTTTGGACGACCTTGACGCGGGGATCATCACCGTGCTTGACACGTCCACGTTGAAATTCATCAAACCAGCGATAAATTGTGGTTTTGAATGGGGCTTTATCACCAAATGCAGAAATCATCCGGTCAACACACTGTTTTGTGTTAAACCACTTCGAAAGTCATAATAAATTATCGCTCTTGAATTTTCTCGAGTCAATTCCATTTTCCTAACGACTAAAAAAGTTTGACAAGGCTTTGTGACAAGACCGGGAATCTTTTTAAATAAATAAATGGTATTCGATTTTGAAAACCAAAGGGGTTTGCAATTAAAAAGATTTTAATATGATAGGAATAGTGGAAATATTCCATTCCCGATATTTTCAGTGCAGCCTATGTATTACGACGCGTGATTAATTTATACGATAGTTATAATAATTAGAGTGAATATACTCTCCTATTGTAGCTCTAACACGTATATTTATGAGTAAAAACAAAAACCGATTTTAAGAGTTAAACATTAAATCTTTACAAATAAATAAATTTGGAATGTCCGATTTTAATATTTAAATAACCTCTTTTTGCTACATGCATATAAATGCATGTATACGGTACATATACCAAAATAACATTTTTTTATAATTGTGTCCTGTTTTGTATGCGTTCTGAATCCATACACAGGTTGCCTGGAACAGATCGCTCTAAGCGATTTTTTTTTAATGACGAACTACACAGATTGGCCAGAAGCTGGCCTTGACTGCTTCATCGGATTGAGAGGTGGCATAGCTCTTAGGTCGCTTAGCCTGAACCTCTATCACTAGTAACTCGATACAAGGGTCCCCCCGGTTAGGGCAACCTCGGCTTGGACGGTTACTATGTTACGCGTAAGCATTCCGATCCGAGAGCGCCCGAGAGGGCCGAACCACGACTCGGTCGGTTGCTATTTCACGGATTCTCTTAGCGATAAGGTCGCCCATTGTACAACGAATTGTAAAATGTACCTTAGTTATGAATTGCTTTTGTTTAATTTTGGTGTATAATAAAGTTATACCTATCTATCTATTTAATGTTGACTTCCGGTGAATGAATAAGGTGTTAAGCGCCAAACGAGTCTTTATGTTTTGACCTTGCTTTCCGGTTCTTACAGCGACGTAGCACAGAGCACATCCCGTCCATCGCAAGTAGACAGACAAGCGTGCCTCCAGAGCTGTCCTGTGACCTCAGAGTTTAATCCTGTCTGCGGGTCTAACGGAGTCACCTACTCGAACCCTGGTCGATTGATTTGCGACCAATTTTGCGGTGTCGGTGAGTATCTGATTACATTTCATTTTACTGTAACAGCGTCATTATAAATTTAGAAAGTCTAGACCTATTCATGCTCATAGAGCTTTATTATCAGTTAGTTTAGTAGATAAATTTCAGTATCCCGAAACTAATAGTAGTCATTTTTATATATAATTTATAGGTATAAAATTTACCACTGAAACCACAGCTGACGTGTCGGTCACGTCGATGTTACTGATTGGGAAGCGTGGGACACACAAATATCTGTCCAGATTGATATTGACGTTTTGAAATACACTGTCACAACGGCCGCATCAAAAGAGAAAATAATAGACTACAACCTAAAAATGGCCATGAGAAACAGGGACGCAGCGGTCGCGGAGAAACTAATAACAATGCATCGGGGCGTCTTCGACGCGTGAACCAGAGCATTCTCCAACACCACCTTCAAAAATCAGGAATTATAAAAACAACAAAAAAATGTAGCAAATTTATTTGTTGACTTTGCTTATCAAAAGCAAAGTCAATAAATAATAAATTAGAAAAGAGCACGGATACAAGTCTGTCTGTACGCTTTTTTGAAAAAAAAAATACACGGTCTCCTAACACATTTTTTTTTTTGTTACAGATGTCGATCAAGTTAGAGTTGGACGTTGCCTAAATAACTAAATAATATGTTTACATTGTATTGTATATCATGGAAATAGGAGTTTATATAAATTGCGAATTAATAAGGTCAATGAACTTCAGGTCTTCAATGTCTTCGATTAAAATGACGATAAGAAGTAAAAAATCAATCAATAATATTTTATATTTTACAATTACCGATTATTTTAAAAGTTATATAATCTTGTTACGATTTTTTTTTTAATGTTGGTTATCTCCAATTAACCAGGGCCGCTTCTACCACAAATTAAATATATGTATTTCCAAACATACAAGCCTTTTCATTTTTAAAGTTTTTAAGCTTTTCATCATTAATTTTAATTCTGCAATACCCTGAATAAGACTGGCAAAGAGTTTGATGTTAAATTATCCTCTTTGTAGGTATTTTTTCTTTGGAAAAAGTACAGTGGTACCTCGACATACGAGTTTCATTCGTTCCGGAAGCTTGCTCGTATCTCAAAGCAATTTTTCCTATTGAAATAAATTGAATTGCCACTAACCGGCCCTCTCGGACACCCTCGGATCGGAATGCTTATGCGTAACAAGACAAGGGGGGACCCTTGTGTCGAATTACTAGCGATAGAAGTTCAGGCTAAGCGACCTAAGAGCTGTGGCACCTCTCTCTCTAAAGCGCTTGAAACATTGGAAATTAAAAATTAATTAAATCCGTGCCAACCAATGTTAAAGATGTGATTTTCAAACAATGTTATTTACTGAAAGGTCATTTCAGGAAAGGTAATGTAAAGAAAACGCTAATTTTAAAATTAGGGAATTATTCCATGATGAGGTCAATACAAGGTTTATTAAACCTTATCTCACCCCCTTTTCAAGGTTTTTGAAATCTGTTGCGTTTCGGTATTCTTTATTAAACGGATATGATGGAAATGTTACTTTGAATATATCTTTTATTTTCTTAATACACAATTTATTATATGCATAGAATAGAGCAAAATGCTTATTTTATTATATGGCTTTCTGAGACGAGATGTATTATGTAGATGTATTATGATTATTACCTACTGAATGCATTTGGTCGCAAGGTGGTCTGACGACTTACAACCCGACGATTTCCAAAAGGGCCGGTTGTAAGCGGCAATCGTTGGGGAGGCCTATGTCCAGCAGTGGATGGTTTACGACAAAAATGATAATAATGATGATGATTAACGCATTAAGCATTTAAGTAATAGAAGCCTTGTGGAATCTGAATAATCATCATCAGTCTTTGTCTATCCACTGCCGGAAATAGGCCTTCCTCAACGCCTTCCGTTATAAACAATCCTCCGCTTTTCGCATCTAATACGGCGCTATCGTTATGCAGTTATCGGTCCATCTGCAGCGCTTCTCTGAGCGATGCGTTGCCTTCATTCAAGACTTTCCTTTCCCATCTGCCGTCACTGACGGTCAATTTGGCCGGACCACTGTCTTGCTTTATAAGCTGTGTCGAGTACCTAAATAATAATGTAACATTCGATCGAAAACAACTTTACTCTTCAGTCCGAGGTTAGGATATCAAATCTGAAGTTGCTAAAACACTATGTCGTTCTTCTTTATAATGTATTTGTTATAGGTACATTATTTTTTATTTGTAACTCAAAATTAACCTAATTTTAGTTATAATATGTGAACAGTTATGCACTAGATGTAGTGGCAGATGCATTGGAGTCCAGATTAAGATCTGTAATGGAAATATAACACTTTATATAAATAATATTCTTATGTTCAAAATAAAAATCAAATCAAATTCAATCAAGAATTAAACATTAATTGCTACTACGCGCGCAACTTTCGACTGGGCGAACCGATTTTGATAATTCCTTTTTATTTGAAAGATAATGCTTCCCGTGTGGTACAGTTCTGACAACGGCATCCATGAGAAAACCATATAAGTCTTAAATTTGCAATAAGAATGTGCGTGACAAATGTACGAATAATTCAATACTACGCCAACCGATTTCAATTATTCATTTCCTATTGGAAAGGACGTACTTTAAGAGTCGTGTGGTGAGAGGTCGGTTGGGTTCTGATAAATTCTATTTCGTAATATTCCTATTCTAATAGGTTGTCAAATATCTCCTTCCGCCTTTTGTGTCATGCGGCACCCAAACATCAAGCTTTTGTATCCAGCCTTCTGCAGATGGTTTAAAATGGTTTGGTGACTAACTCCCATCTCCTGGGCGATGTCACGAGATGCCACATGCCGGTCTAACTCGATGTAGTCCATGATTTGATCGGTGTTTGTCGTCACAGGTCTTCCGCCGGCTGGCTTATCCATGGTGTCGTTTTCACCGGCTCTGAATCGTCGAAACCATTCCTCCGTGGTTCGAAGTGATAGAGTACCATCCCCCAAACACCATTAATCTCACGGAACGTTTCTCTAGCGGATTTGCCTTTAACGAAGGAAAACTTTAAAATAGCGCGAATTTCGGCGTTAGTGAACTCCATGTTTACACGTCTATAACTGTTGAACGCAATATCCAAACTAATTATGCATAGCGTCGTTTTGTAGGTTATGTCAAGACCTTTCAAATTATGTATAGTATTGCTAGATACGAGCTCTGTAGCGCTTTGTACATAGCCGCGAAATTCAAAAGACAAAAAGGCGGAAGGGAGATATTTGACAACCATTATTTTAAGTCCGGTTTTGTTTTTACTCGTAAATATACTTGTTGAAGTCGGTTAATAATTTATTTGTCAGATTTTAATACTTACTAATGCCGCACAACTTTGCACATTTAATAAAACCACGAACGGGCTTGCCGGTGACAGTCCTGGTGCAGTTCAACAAGCATGCCTCCTTTAATTCATTTATAGTTTCTTGACTGTAAAAGTAATGTAAAGTTAATTTGAACTCCGAAGATAGCATATGGAAATTCTTTTCGCACGCGCGACTTGGTGAGTAAGCTGGGTTACGGAATGTCTGCTCAGTCGAAGCGAATGGATGTTGAGAAGGAGGTATGTTAGATAGATAGAAAGAGTGTAGTGTAAAGTTGAGGGTCCCGTAACCGACAAAAGAGAAACGTATGAAACTCACCGCTGTGAATGTAAGTATATATTTTTCTTACCTACTAGCAGACGTAGGTATTATTACTGTAGTAGTGACCTCTTCCTTTTCGGCAACTGGTCGTTCCGAAAATACATTATATGATTTAATTTTATTTGATCCATAATTATCACCAGACCCTGCTCTTGCGTTTACACTCATGGATTCAGTAACTAGAACTGCTGTGAAAGAAATAATATGAAGTTTTAAACTCATTGCCTCAAGCAAGAGCTTTACCATTTAATGACAATAGAATAACTACCAAGTACACAAGGCTGACGATTTTCAATATCTACGTCTACAGGCACATATATATTTCATGCAGCGTTGGTAACGTTTCCGTAAGGTTTCATTTAAGGTCAGCCCTGGAGTTCTGGGCTCGTAGAATAAGACTACGGTATACCCTGCCTGTCATAGAAGGCGACTAAAAGGCCCCCTGGGACGTGCTCTTCGAAAAGCACGTGGACGGTGCGTTCCTGTGGAGATCCCGGAGCTCTCACCATGCCCCGAGGGAGGGCCACCGGGGGTTTTAGTGAGGTTTTAATGAGCCAAAAGACGGAGGTATCTTGTTCAAGATTAATAATAAAAAGGTTTAATTTAAGATTAGTAGTCCTGGGCTACAGAATTAGGCTATGGTATGCCCTGCTTGTCGTAAAAGGCGGCTAAAAATCCGACGGGGTTTAAGGGCGACAAGGCGAGGGCTGTTGTCGCCTCAGCATGCTTCGGCGTCGTCGGGGCTTCTCTGAGTGCCGGAGAAGTCCCCTTTGAGGATGAAGTCCGGTCTTTGCCGGGACCGGCCGGTCGTTGGGGTGTCCTGTCGCTGACAGATCCGGGGCACCCCGCTCATAACGGCTGATGGCATTCTCGGAAGGCTTAGTGGGTAGGGCTGCCCAGGCCGAGTCCCACACATCCCTCCAGGCCCACCCAGGGTACCGGAGGATGGTCTATAAAAAGATTCCCCGCGTGAACAAAAAAGGGCTGTTGTCGCCTCAAAGTGGACGCGAGAGAAAGGCACGTGTTGCCTTTATACCTTCGTCATTTGTAATCCCATCAAACAAGAGCAGTAAATAGCTTATCTGTCACCTGTCTTCACAGCTTAGAAAGCAAGTTGTGCAGAAATCTTTACCCCTGAGCTATAAACAGCCGTGCCTAGTACGTTTACGTTTTACTAATATACTATTATTGATCCTTAACATCTATGAAGTCAAGAATATGTTAATGTATAAATAAAGTTGTAAAGATATTTGAATAAAGAATAGTATTAAATTGCTATTAACAGTACATACCCAAAAAGGCAAATGCGATTAACTTGTACATTTTATAATACGAAAAATATAAGTAAATAATGCAACTTGAATATGGCTGGTTAGTTCTCAAAAGTGTTTCTACCAGTGTGTTGAAGCAGAGATTTTATAGTTAGAGTCTAGGACAAAGGAAAATTATCAAAACCGAGACCCTTATGCTTCCTCTATGTACAGACTTTAAAGATAAACGGAACTGTGTTATTTATGTCGATAGTTCCGGTATAAACAGTCTCAAAATATGCCCCTATAAAACTACTATTAATTTTTGTGATTATATTTTTACATATCCCTTATTTCCAAGGTTTGCAATTGTCACTAAATTTTCATTATTTCAACCTAATATGCAAGGGAAATAACATTGTTGTCGGGCATTTTGACCTTTGTATTTAAAAAAAAAAACCATACGGAAAACTATAGTATAACATAACCCGGTTTCGTTAATCTTCAAACTATGTGAGTATATGTTTACCATTCAAAGGGCCTCGGGTTTTGATAAGCCTTGTCCTAGAATCTAACTATATATAGTCTGTACTACCTCACTGGTAAATAATTTTCGTTCGAGAAGCATTGACAGGCGTAATCAAATTCTATTCACATAAATTTTTAATAATACAAAATGAACAAGCTGGTAACATTTGTCTTTTTAGGTAAGTACTCGTGATATGATTTTTATATTTGACTAATATTACAACTTTTTGTACGCGTAATGCTCGATATTAAACTGTCCATATATCTAGATTTAAGTATAAAATGTATGGGCTGCATGACTAGAATTGTTTTTGATGTTAAGGGTCGATAATAATAGAAGTACGCACTAGCCACTCAACTAGTGCAGTATTGTAATAAAATAAATGAAAAAAGCCTATAGGCTTTAACAGTTTGCTATGTCCATTAATTGTTTCAAAGTACCATAGCTATAAAAATCGTTAGTAAAACAAACCTATCATTTCAACTTTCAGGCTAATCGATCTCAGAGCAATGGCACCATTCATTCGTTTTTTATTTCCTTAATGACAGTTTTAACCGACTTCAAATTTCAGTTAATCATTTCGTCTATAAAATGTTTGTTTACTTATAGCGCCTTCGTTTATACGAGTAAATCGATTTTCTGTTTGAAAGTATTTAATTTAAGTCCCATATGAATTTTGTTGAAGAAACAAAACATATACGCTACAACTTCGAAATTCAATAGCGTTCAACTTTTCATAGTAACCGTCCTTTTTTTTTTTTTTTTTTTGTTAACGGGGAGGAAATCTTCAAAGATACCCCGCCTTCTGGGGAAGGCGGCGGTTATGTGGGGTTTTACCCACTAAAACCTCCCCGGTGGCCCTTTCCTCGGTGCATGACGAGGGCTCCGGGATCTCCAGTGGAACGCACCGGAGCCCCTCTGCACTGCGCTCAAGGAGAGCACGTCCCGGGGAGGATTCTCCCTCCCCTGTGCCCTCACAGTGCAAGGCTACACGGGCCAGCCGATGTCGCCTTCTTCCCGGGTCCACCTTAGCGGACGACAAAGGCCCCCACCCTTGTCGCCCAGTGAACCGTCCAAGCCGAGGTTACCTTTCACCGGGGACCCTTGTGTCGAGTTACTAGCAATAGAGGTTCAGGCTAAGCGACCTAAGAGCTATGCCACCTCTCAATCCGGTGAAGCAGTCAAGGCCAGCTTCTCTGGCCAATCTGTG
The DNA here is from genome assembly GCA_029286785.1 of Meandrusa payeni. Classification (NCBI taxonomy): domain Eukaryota; kingdom Metazoa; phylum Arthropoda; class Insecta; order Lepidoptera; family Papilionidae; genus Meandrusa; species Meandrusa payeni. Next base: position 4,074,020 of record JAGSMX010000003.1, on the reverse strand, counting down.
TAGTTAGTCATAAAAAAAATGCGTTCAACTTTTGATCCGTCATGTTTGATTCGGTTTTTGGTTTTACTAATAAATATACTTGTTTTGTTTGTATGGCTTAGTATTAAGACAAAATATTTTATACGTTGACAGCGGTTCTAGTCAGTGAATCCATGATGGCAAATGCAAAGAATCCGAAAAAATCAAAATGTTCGGCTCGTCAAGATACAGAAGAAAACAACGACACTGACGAAACTGCTGCGTCTGGGAATAAGCAGGAAAGGTACATTGTTATACGTGCTAAGCTGTTGATAGCAAACTAACACAGCTTTATACACTCACTTGCGCGTATCTACTACTGACTTAGTACTCCAGTTTCTTTTAACATACAAAGGCTGATCACCGCGCGTATATTATTCGTGAAATATCAACGGACCGAGTCGTGGTTCGGCCCTTTTGGACGCCCTCGGATCGGAATGCTTACGCATAAGATAGTAACCGTCAAAGCGAGGTTACCCCTCACCGCGGACCCACTTGCGAGAGAGGTTCAGGCTAAGCAACCTCTCAATCCGGTGAAGCAAAGAAGAAAGTCAAGGCTAGCAAGCTTCTCCGGCCTATCTGTGTAGTTTTTCAAAAAAAAAGCGATTTCGATATTTTAAAAGGATATCATAGGAACTTGTGTTCCGAAGATATCATAACGCAAACTTGATATTGATAAAACCGTATGTTTATTGTGAAATTAGTAGGTTTATAATTTTTTAAGTTTTATAAATTTTTTAAATAATTTTTTGTTCAAAATATCAGTAAAAAGCTATGGGTATATCTGGGGAACTACTGGAAATCGATTAGAATTGAAGACAATTTTGGTTTTGTTTATTGAAATACGTATAAAAGAATTTTAATAAAAATTTACTGATACATAATATCCGACTGAACTATGAAATTTTCTCGGTTCATTGTAATTAAAATTAAAATGTCGGAATATATTAAAGATACCTTCAGCTGTAAGCAAACATGCCTGAAATACATAATTTTATGTTTTTATTGAACATGAATCATCTATTTCCACATAGGAATGCTCTCGACAGAGTTGAAATGTCTAGATTGTATACAACAACCAATTACACAGTTATAAAGCTAAAATATTGTTTCAGAGAAAACGCAACGTCTGAGGGTAAGGCAGAGTGCTTGTTGAACTGCACCAGGAATATCACTAGCCAGCCTGTTCTTGGTATTAATAAATGTGCAAAGACTTGCGGCGTTAGTAAGTACTCGTATCTACAAAAATATAAGTTACATTGTACGCGTTGCTATCATTGAATTATCTTGCCGTATTCATATATGTATATAACGAAAACTGTATAAGCATTCCTTAAATTTATAGGTTGTCAAATATCTCCCTTCCGCCTTTTGTGTCATGCGGCACCCAAACATCAAGCTTTTTTTTGTATCCAGCCTTCTGCAGATGGTTTAAAATGGTTTGGTGACTAACTCCCATCTCCTAGGCGATGTCACGAGATGCCACATGCCGGTCTAACTCGATGTAGTCCATGATTTGATCGGTATTTGTCGTCACAGGTCTTCCGCCGGCTGGCTTATCCATGGTGTCGTTTTCACCGGCTCTGAATCGTCGAAACCATTCCTCCGTGGTTCGAAGTGATAGAGTACCATCCCCCAAACACCATTAATCTCACGGAACGTTTCTCTAGCGGATTTGCCTTTAACGAAGGAAAACTTTAAAATAGCGCGAATTTCGGCGTTAGTGAACTCCATGTTTACACGTCTATAACTGTTGAACGCAATATCTAAACTAATTATGCATAGCGTCGTTTTGTAGGTTATGTCAAGACCTTTCAAATTATGTATAGTATTGCTAGATACGAGCTCTGTAGCGCTTTGTACATAGCCGCGAAATTCAAAAGACAAAAAGGCGGAAGGGAGATATTTGACAACCTATACATTCATTAATCTTTTTTAACCGACTTTAAAAAAGGAGGAAGTTCTGAATGCGTCTGTATTTTTAAATGGCTTCATAATAGGCGGATGTTCTCAATTTTGTCCGTACGTTTTGATGTTTTTGCACTAATAGCGTTGTTTTTGTTAGGGTAACTATACCCTAAACATGAGAAGAATTAGGAAGACACAAAAGGGAATTCTATTTTTTATTTATTTCGGTATTCGATGGTATTGGATTTTGGAATACCTAAAAATCGTACGGAGGAATGCTTTTTGTTTGTTATATTGTTAGGTTTATGACAATTCAAGGTCCTCCTTAACGGCAACGATTCTAATATAGACGTTACAACTTCGTAATAAAACTTCTAAAATAAAAGGGAGTGTTTAATGTGCGATTTGAAGATTTGAAGGCGGTTTTTGCTTTTACTCGTAAATATACCTACTAGCGTGGTGACATTTTAAGAAGGTTATGAGAAGAATTATAATTATTGTACGAAATGAAGGCATTTAATGTTGTAACTGATTACTGTTGCTTAGCAACGCCATATCCTGAGCGATATTAGGGTATACGCGATATAAATGACTTTTTCTAAAAAAAATTCTAGCTTGATTTATCGATTTATCGCCCTCGAAACTACCTGCTTTGATTTTTCCGAGCTTCAGATTATATATATTCCACAATTACTCGTTTAAAGGTATTATACAGATGTATATATCACGGTAACAAAGTTGTATATTAATACCTATGATTATTGTAAAAGAGATAATTGCCGTTGTTTATGATAAGACATTATTAATAAGATGTTATTTTTTCATTTCAGTTCTTGATCTGGGTTCCAGTTCAACTTCCCCGAAAGAAAGTTCTTAAATATTCTCTTAAAATTATGACTAAGTTTAAGTGATTATATATAACACATTTATTGTATTTACAATGAAGCAACAAAATAATATAGCAGTGTTCACTTAATCAGCATATGTTGTTAAGTAGTTCTTACTTAACAACATATGCTGATTGCATATTGGGCCACTATCCGTGAAATAGCAACCGACCGAGTCTTGGTTCGGCCTTTTCGGGCGCCCCCGCATCGGAATACTTACGCGTAACATAGTAACCGTCCAAGCCGAGGTTACCCTTCACCGGGGAGATCCTTGTGTCGAGTTACTAGCAATAGAGGTTCAGGCTAAGCGACCTAAGAGCTATGCCACCTCTCAATCCGGTGAAGCAGCGTCATTAAAAAAGAAAACTATTGGGTAATATTTCTTTGGATCTCGTGTCAACAATCCGACTAATGTTAATTAATTGTTATAATCTATAGTTAATACGATATATTGAAATGATAAAATCTATAACATATAACAATCAAACATACACATAATAGGTTGTCAAATATCTCCCTTCCGCCTTTTTGTCTTTTGAATTTCGCGGCTATGTACAAAGCGCTACAGAGCTCGTATCTAGCAATACTATACATAATTTGAAAGGTCTTGACATAACCTACAAAACGACGCTATGCATAATTAGTTTGGATATTGCGTTCAACAGTTATAGACGTGTAAACATGGAGTTCACTAAAGCCGAAATTCGCGCTATTTTAAAGTTTTCCTTCGTTAAAGGCAAATCCGCTAGAGAAACGTTCCGTGAGATTAATGGTGTTTTGGGGATGGTACTCTATCACTTCGAACCACGGAGGAATGGTTTCGACGATTCAGAGCCGGTGAAAACGACACCATGGATAAGCCAGCCGGCGGAAGACCTGTGACGACAAATACCGATCAAATCATGGACTACATCGAGTTAGACCGGCATGTGGCATCTCGTGACATCGCCCAGGAGATGGGAGTTAGTCACCAAACCATTTTAAACCATCTGCAGAAGGCTGGATACAAAAAAGCTTGATGTTTGGGTGCCGCATGACACAAAAGGCGGAAGGGAGATATTTCATCCAATTTAATCTTTAAAACATGACTGTGATGGTCTTTGACACAGTATCAATAAAAGTTTTGTCGTTGATTTGTTTGCGTTTATTTTGTACTAATTCTTTTTAAAGTGCCTCTCCGATGAACGTTAGCAGTCTGTTAGGCATATTTTCACGTCTTGTTTATAGATTAGATATTAAAGTCGTAGGTAATAATTATAATAATGGCCCACCGTCCGAAGCAAGCAAGCTTAAGTGTATTTTAAAGAAATCTTACATTGTTTTTGATAAAAAACATCTATGTATAACATTTAAGTGGGAAAGAGCATTAGTGCAATCAGATTGAATTACCTGATCGAGTCGTAAGTTTGTGCCTAATGAGCGCTCTCGAGCTAAGTATTTGTAGGCTCAGTGTTTAAGTTGTAAAAGCACTCAAACTAACAACGGTAACAGAAATTTGATGTTCCTTCGCTTCGGCTATATCAGTGCAATTAGACGTTGTGTATTCCCACTCCGGAGCAGATCCTTTAGAGAAAAATTGGGAATTGCTACGTAGTTTAATAGTTGACTCAACATATTGGTCGACTAGTCGTAATTTTATAGGGCACGTCTAAGCCCCGCATACCATAACGGATTGACGGGAAGCATGAGGACACACCGATTACACTAAAACCTCTCCTATACCATCATAACCAATCTTTTTAAAGTTAAATGGCAGAGAGAAACAAAGTCTACAAGTAATTAAAAATAAATTAAAAACAAGCTTTTAATATTTGTTAATAAAATGAACTAAAAACTTCGAACCAAATGAGCCCAAACTTGATGCGTCGTTTAATCACGGAGTTCCTATAGCCACCTTTATCTGATGAATAATTAAATTATTAATTATGAATTAAAGATACAATAAGGTTCAGGTAAATCACTAAGATATCATTGGAAGTAGTTATTATGCTTAACAATCGCTGGGTGCCAAGTGTTGCCAGCTAACACTGGTCATGTTCTATACTTACAAATATTACAATTAACAAATTTATTTTATGATTTTTAGGAGTTTCCTGGTATATCTACGGAACCCAAATTCCAATACCAAGAGTATTAACATCCGACCTGATAGAAAGAACCTCCTTGTTTTTTTGAAATCACGAATTGTAAAAAGACTCAGTCAGAGAGACTCTGTCACATTATGGATCTGAAAAGCTGAAATTTATTGCTTTCTCGGCATATTCCTATTTGGGTTGAAAATGCGTGACAGCTTTTCCTTGGGCGGGAAATTTTTTAACGCCTGTCAAAAAAAGTATTATACTAGCTTAGAAAAGATTAATCATATTATATTATGGAAGGCGAGTTCAATAAATATCTTTACGAACAACGAGGTTATCGATGGAATTATGAAGGATACTGGTGTGTCACCAGAATTGTTCTGTGACAGGGGACTCGGAGTTTAATCCCCTCTGTGGGTCTAACATAGTTACCTACTCTAATTTTAGATTGATATGCGACAATGACAGTTTGGTCACATACTAAAGAAGGACAGAGTCAAATTGTTCCTTTTTAAATTTATTTTTAAATGATAAATACGAATTCATTAACATTTTATAATCGATTATGTTCGATAAGGAAAAATCCTTCAAAAAATATACAATAAAATCTTTATTAAAATAAAATTTATACACGAGTGTAGACAGACAAATTATAGGTTTACTGGTTGTCCTTGATGATAACATAAATAGAATGTTACGTTGACTTTTGCTAGGGTATTAAGGGGACTACACCTGCTCGGACTTAGAAGAAACTACTAAAAATCAAAGACATATCCTTAAATGTTTGTTGTTGCCACAATCGCTTGTATGTATTATATATAATCTCTATTACCGATACAATCTGCACGCATTGTTGGAATATGGAGTATTCCATGATGAACTCAGATTATTGAACTTTGAGGTACAACCAAGACGGTGTAGAGGCCCAAGCTGAGGCTTCTTGCATTACGTTACTCATTAGAGATTTATGCGGAACGTTTTCTGTGGTCAGCCACTATATAAGCCGGCGAAGTTGTTGTCATCGAACTGCCCTCAAAATGTTTTTTTTGTTATAATATAGCAAGTTGAGTGCAGATTGATGCAGGATATAGCACAAAAGCTGGGATACGCTTTAGTCGGTTCCCCATGTAAATAAAAGCTATTGAGTTGTACCCCCAAAAAGTTCTCTATGTGCCGGGGAGCTCAGATGCTATGGTTTGATCTCCCACGGTGAAGCTAAAAAAACGCATATCGTTAACCGCTTTCCCTACTCTTTGCAAAAAGCGGTTGTCTTTCAGTCGTTTAGTCTGCGGCAGAGTAATCAGATCTAGCTCACGGTTTGGAAGCAGTCACCTGTTAGTAGAGGGCGAGGAAGAAGCCGCGAATGTATCCGAGAGCTTTCCCGTAGCCTCGCTATCATGCGCTGGTGGAACATCTAGGGGTTTTAGTCAGTGCGTAAGTATGATGAACCTCGCTCTTAACTTTGAGGGCGTGTATGCGTCACCTCGAGTAAGAAAACAACAGGAAAAACATAGAAACATGATTGTAGTAATTATGATGATATCCTACAAGTTATAATTCTGTAGTGTGAGCAGGCCGGACTTTATAAGCAAAGTCATGCGGCAGTCGGCACAGTGAGCTCTAAACGAAGCGAGACATACGGTCATTTAAATCGTGAGAATTATTGTCGGATAAAATGTACAAGTTGACTGCCATTTTCCTTGTGGGTGAGTAAATATTATTCGCACACATTTCATTTCTTAAACAAGGCTTATTTTGTTAAATAAATTATTTGTTAGTAGATCCGGTGACTTAAGGGGGTAATAAAAGAGTTTACAACGTAAAATACGACAAATTTTATGTCTTTCAGCTTTCGTAGTCGGCGAGTCGGTAGCCATGAGTCACCGACTCAGGCGGCAGTCTGGTGAAGCAACACCTATAGCAGCGCAAGCGCAGGTCCAGCCGGTCTCACCAAGCTCGCCCACACCTGGGAATGGGTACGTACTGTGACAGGAGATTAATTTATTCGTCGCAATAATAATAATTAGCGTGATATATACACTTCTTCCGCTAAAAGAAGCATATTTACCATCAAAAACAAAAACCGACTTCAAATCGAATTGAATGTTAAACGATTATACGCGCGGACGCCCTCTTTGTAATTCCTAATAATTCCTAATTATGGTATGAATATTACGAAATTGAATTAATCAGATCCTAACCAAACTCTCAACAAACTACTCTTGGAGTACCAAATCCTTTCCATTAAAATTGATATACCTATCATAGAAATCGGTTGTCGAGATATTGTTGCCGGCACCGGGGATTGAACCCCGGTCGCTAGCGTACTACGCAACTTGAGGCGTCCGCGGGACACTGAGCTACTACGGCTCTATTACGTATTAATACTTAAAGTAAATTAAATATTAAAAATAATTTGCATACAACATTTTTTGAAAGTTCGCCAGAGAAGCTGGCTTTTACTGCTTCAATACACCGAAGCCCCGCTGCACTGTGCTCTTAGGAGAGCACGTTCCGGGAGGGAGGTTACTCCCTCCCCCTCTGTGCCAGCCGATGTCGCCTTCTTCCTGAGTCCATCTTGGCGGACGACAAAGGGCCCCACCCTTGTCGCCCAGTGAACCAAAGGCCCCTTTTAGTCGTAGTACAGGTAGGGGATACCGTAGTCTTATTCTACGAGTCCACAGCTACAGGGCTGTGTTGATTGTCACTATGCTAACAAAGTTTAGTACAATAATTACTTATGATTAAGTTGTTAAATAAGAAGGAAGTTTCTCTTTGTAAATGATGTTTAAGATTTGCGCGCAAAAAATACCTTAAGAAACAGGTATAGCGATCAGGTTAAACAAGTGGATTATATTATACATAAACTCATAAGTAGACGATGAATAAGTTGTTGTAAAACAAGTTTTGACCTCGCGTTCCGGTTCTTTCAGTCAAGGCGGACTGTCGCAGGCAGAGACAGATTTGTGCATCCAGAACTGTCCTGTGACCTCAGAGTTTAACCCTGTCTGCGGGTCTAACAGAGTCACCTACTCGAACCCTGGTCGATTGACGTGCGCCCAAGCTTGCGGTGTCTGTAAGTATCTGTTTATATATTTTTTAATTACAATGATTTCATTATCATAATTTACAAATGTCATTGTATATTTTGTAAGTGATAGCCTAGTGTGTATGCCATTCGACTTACGATCTGATTGGTCGCGGTTTCGAATCCAAGTACTCGGTGTATTTGGGATACAATTAGCTTGTTCAAAACGGACAGTGAAAACTGTCCGTTACCTCGCGGGTTAAAAGGATGTGAGAGGTTATTTTTTACCTTTGTTTTGATTCACCGAACTGATCCGCGCTAATCCTTTCTACAATAAATAAAAAATATAAATATAATTCAATAATTTTACCAATATATTACTTACTTAATTATTGTAAATCTGACAGGGATTCGGGATCCCTAATTTGGAGAGAGAACTAGACTTCTTGAAATTTTGTAAAGTTAAACTTTACTTAAATTTAAGTAAAAACTACAAAGTGCTGACTTGACAATTGAATAAAACAGCGCCGTTTGATAAGCTGTTGAATGGTCTCTATATCCGTACCGTTAAAGGTTATGATATGTTAAAGGTTAGTGGATTGTGAACTTCGGCTCTTCATAAATCCGGTGAAACTATTGTGGGCAGCCTCTCTAGTCAATGAGCGTAGATTTGTCACGAAAAATTAAAGAAACGCATATCTTTAATACATTATAATATTTTTTTTGAACCCTGGTCTCTGACACTTTTTAATATTTTGTTTCAGCTGTCAGTCTATTCAGAGCTGCGCCTTGCCCAAAAACTTAAATAACATATAAGTGTACATTAATTAAAACTAAATATAAGCTTTAAATAATCATGGAGTTTCATTTTTATGAATCGACTTCAAATAACAAGAATATCTACGTGAAAAAACATAAAACCGATATCAAATCGAATCAGACGTTAAACGCTACACTGTCTTCAAACATCGCTTTTCGAATAAAAAATGAATAATCGAAATCGGTATTTGCATGTCCGCGACAAATGGACGAATAACTCAATATCACGCCAACCGATTTCGATGATTCATAAATTCATATAAGGTCGGTTTTTGTTTTTACTTGTGAATATACTTGTAATAATACCTGCTCCTGCATTTGAAAGGTTGCTGTTCGAATCAGGTTTTTAAGTAAACGACAACACACATAGGACTTATAATACCTTCTCCGGAATGCACTTAATCTATAAGATCACATTAGATGAAGTGTGTTTGTTTGTGTGTGAGGGGTTTATTATAAAGTAAACTGTACGCACGACTTCGTCAGCGTGGAAATTAACAAAAAAGTTGTTTAGTTTATTATTTATTATTTTAATATATATTATTTTGGTATTTTAAGTATAGATTATTTTCATGTTAAAAGCACACTGTAATTTTATTTATATGTATAGATCGATGTTAACTTAATAAAATATATGCATTATTTTACCACGCTTGACCACGTTCCCACCTGATGTAAAGTGGAAATGCAGTCCTGGATGATAAGGCGCACTAGCTTAGTAAATGCGTATTCTTTTGAAAACACCCACGTTGTAATCGGACGGAAAGACAGACTATTCTAATAATTCTTAATAATGAAGACTAATTATAAGATTGTCGGTAAATATAAATATGCTTAAACAAATATGTTTTTTTTTATACAAGGCCATTTATTTCATAGTCTACACCGGAAAAATCCTTACAGCAATCTGTATATAACAATAAGACCATTTCGGTAATCTTCAATCTCTATACATAACTCGGAAGTGACCTTGGTTATGATAAGCGTTGCCCTAGACCGTAAGTATATAGCGTGCCCTACTCACCGGTAGTCTTGTAAGAAACAGACGCGAGCATTTACGTATATTTTTGGTGTTGCAAGATGTATAAGCTGGTTGCATTTGGCTTTTTAGGTAAGTTCTCATAGTTACATTCTTGTTTTTTTTTCCACAAGTATTATTAGCATTCTTGCTAACCATACCAACTAAGCTTAAACCTGTGCTAGGAGATGGTTCACGTCAATAGTAGAATGGCAGTTTCGAACCTATCTTAAACCATTACATGACAATCAAAAATTTTTTGTATGTGGCGTCTGTAAATATAATATAAATATATAAATAATGTAACAGAGACGAACTCGAGGATGGTTAAAGCCTTTATTTTTTGTTTCTATTAACTTGTGACAGATTATCAAGAATGACAACTGAAAAAATCAGTTTTGACTGTTATTTCAACGCGAAATCTTATTGCAAGCAACCAATTACGACGTGGGAGCCTTCAAGAGTAGAGTGAATAGACACTTACTAAACTAGCGCGTACTATCTTTCGACTATTTAACCTTTAACACCAGGTGGGATCATGGTCAAGCGCTAGTTTACACGCATAAAAAAAAAAAATCCCACCTGATACTACGGCAGTTAATGATGAAATACATATGGATATATCAGTATATTATAAAGGAAAGTCGTCTCCGATGGTATGGCCACATATACCGCAGGCCGTCTGACTATGTCGGAAATAGATGCCTAGCCCTCAATGTACAAGGCCCAAGACCCCGTGGCAGGCCCAAGAAACGCTGGCTGGACGTTGTTAAAGCGGACATGTTAGTGAACCACCTAACAAACGAGGATGCCGAAGACCGGGAAAAGTGGAGGAGACTAAGTGGAAAGCGGACCCTGGCTGTAGGCCGGGAAAACACTAGGCAGAAGAAGATATCAATATTCATAGTATCAGTCGATCGCTTAGCTTATTGGTAATAATTAATGTACTTAAACGCTTCTATTTTCATTAGAAGCGGAGTTTCTATGGTACGCTTCCCTAAGTGGCATATAAAGCTAGTTGGCTATTTGATCGTCTTAATAGTTTTCTGATAAAAGCTACTGACCAGCTTAAAAGTGAACGACGAATTAAAATTGTCAGGTACTTAGTACATACTACTGGTGCTCGATTGTTTTCTGCTTGAAAAAAAAACGAGGTATAGATAAAGTAGAGCAGCAAAAGACTACATTTTTATATTTTTTTCTATTCGATTTCACAGTGTTACTAGTTATTGATTCCCTGAATGCAAGCTTAGTCAGAGCCAAGTCAAATAATTCAGGATTTCCGTCACTGCAAAATACCGAAAGCAAAGGGGACTCTAATATAGTGATACCTGCTGCCTCTGGGAATGGGTACGTATCAAAATTTGACTTGAATTTGATATGAGTTTATGGTAATGGTTAAATTTAGTACCTTATAACTACTATTATCATAATGAACGACCGTTGTTCTACCATTTCAAATGTAAAGTAAGAAAAAAAAGAGCTGTGGGTAGCTCAGTGTCCAAAAGGTGGCCTCAAGTTGCATAGTACGTTAGCTATCCGAGTTCGATCCCCGGTGCTATCACTAATAAATTTGCTGTTGCAATTTTATGTATTGACCACGCAGTCACATGTCTTAGAAAAATTTTCTAAGACGTGAAGTTTGCCAATCCGCACTTGGACCGCGCGGAGGACAAATGCCCTTACACTGTCTTTACAGAGAAAACCTGTGCCCAACAATGGGATAAACGCTGTAACATTAACTTTAACTTTAAGAAATGAAACAATAATGGAGTGTCAGCAACGAGAAGTCTGAGTAGTACAACGTAAATGGCAGATTAACTGAACTGGCAAAAGTCGAAACAATGATGTCATTGAACTTCCATTTTAACACAATTGTAATAGGAGACATGGGGCCTTGTTCTTTCAGGATGGATGAACTGTCACGAGGAGTTTCGCCGTCGTGCACGGAGAATTGTACTCGGAGCTTCGTGTATAAGCCAGTCTGCGGGTCTGACGGAGTCTCCTACTCAAACCCAGGTGAATTGGCGTGTGCACAAGCCTGCGGCACTAGTGAGTATCTGATTATATTATTTGTTTTAAATATATTTCAGGCTGTCATAGATTAATTCGATTGTATTAGTTATTAACTAACTTCAAACAAGTTTATTTACAAGTAAAAACAAATAACGATTTAAAAACGATAAAACGTTCAACGCGGACGCCCTCTTTGTATTTCCGAATGGTCTTAGGAATATATAATGTAATAATTTGAAGCTAACCAAACCTTTTCTCAACTCGATTGAAAACAGAGCTGGCTTTCAATTCGTCTATACTTTTTTTAATGACTGTGTACCGTTGTTTATGAACCGATTTTTTTATTTGTAAGAATTTGCTTTCAATTAGGTCCCAAAAAAAATTTGTTGCCATAGAACCTCGGGTTCCGAAAATATTGTAGGGAGTTCCTGCAACGATATTGAGCACAAATATAGAAAAAGGAAAAGTTAGCTCCGTCTCGTTTGATTTGATCTGAAGTCGGTTTTTGTTTTTAATCATAAATACACTTGGTTTTGAGGATGAGATTTAGTATCCGCCCCAATGCCTCTTATAATGTACATTATAGGTACAAAATAAATATAAAAAATATTGTTTATCTACAATACACTTCTAATTTTTGTTTTATCTTTATTTTTTTTCTTTTCTTCTTCTAATGCATATTGTCTTCATTTGTCCTATTAGTTTTTTTTTTGTTTTTAAAGAAAGAGCAATTTTTTTTACAAGAAATATTACTAACATTCTTGTTAACCATTCCAACTAAGTTTAAGCTTGTGCTAGGAGATTGTTCACGTCAATAGTCGAATGGTGAATTGGAATCTACGACCTTACGATTCGCAGACTATCCTAAACCATTAGGCAATTGACGCTTCCTGTCAAGTTGTATAGTTGGGGTGTAGTTGTACCTCAACTACAAACTCATGTAAGTGAATTTATTCTTATGGGAAAGATTCTAAAACCGGAATAATAATTATTAATCAACCGTGCAAAAACAACCGTGGAACGCACTTATATCTGTCCAGATTGTCAAACGAAATCATGACGCAAATGACGTTATATAGACCAAGTAATTTTGTTTATCGAATGTTTTCTAATAATCTGCCTTCTAACATATTCTTATCTTCTGTTTCAGATGTCACTCAAGTAAGCAATGGACGTTGCCCGAAAAATTAAATAATATATGTACGGTTCTTCATCAAAATAAATATACACTTTAAATTAAGAAGCGTTTTTATAACATGAGTGTGATAAACGATAGTTGTCCCTTTAAAAGTAACCAAGAAGTAAAAAATATATTTGGACCCGATGTATGGAGATAGGATCTCCTCCACCAGTGACATATAGAACGTAATGTGGTTGGTGAAAAGCGGACAGTGAGACTCTGTCTACCTTGCTAAGGTTAAAAGAACGTAAACGACGAGCGCTTAAAGTATTATGAATATTCAAAAAACTTCTGCGTTTTTGAATTCACTTGAAAAGAATCAAAATTATCCATAATTAGCACCATTACTGAATTGTAAATATAAAAATTTGTGCTTCGCTAAGGAAATAATCATTTTGTAGATCGTCAATTGACACAAACCCATGCGTCACTATCAGTTACATTAATTGCTTTCCTGCTTAGACCATTGTCATCGTATGACTTATGTTTAATTACCAGATGTCGTATGGTGGGAATACCCGATAGTCTCTTATTGGTCTCTTTAATTTATAAAGCCGTGTTTATAGACAAAATCCTAATACATGCTAGAGGATAGACTAGTCCTGTACTCCTGAGCAAGGGTGGGGCGCGTGTTATAATTACTTTATGGAAAGTTTAAAACAATATTGATTTATTTATTCAAACACATATTCACATATTTCCTCGTCAGGGTTATTAGAGAGTTAGAGACTCTTAGTGACAAACCCACTGGTGGCCCTCTTCGCGGCATGGCGAGAATCTCCAATGGAACATACCGGAGTCCCTCTGCACTGTGCTCTCGGGAGTGTATTCCCACCTTCGCAGTGCTAAGGCGACACGGGACCACCAGTGTCGCCTTCTTCCAGGGTTCATTGTAGCGGCTGCGCTGGTGGGGAGATCTAAATGGAAGGCGCTGGTCTCCTTCTGCGAGTCAGTAATGACCCAGAAGGAGACCGCAGAACGGGATCGGGAGAGGGCCGATCCCGTTCGGAGATGGCGCAGGCGGGCCGGTGGCAGACCGGCCCGCAGCCCTGTAGTTCTGGGCTCTCAAGAATAAGACTACGGTATCCCCTGCCTGTCGTATAAGGCGACTAAAAGGGGCCTCGGGTTCACTGGGCGACAAGGGTGGGGGCCTTTGTCGTCCGCTAAGGTGGACCCGGGAAGAAGGCGACATCGGCTGGCCCGTGTAGCCTTGCACTATGAGGGCACAGGGGGGGAGGGAGAATCCTCCCCCCCCGGGACGTGCTCTCCTTGAGCACAGTGCAGAGGGGCTCCGGTGCGTTCCACTGGAGATCCCGGAGCCCCTCGTCATGCACCGAGGAAAGGGCCACCGGGGAGGTTTTAGTGGGTAAAAACCCCACATAACCGCCGCCTTCCCCCCAGAAGGCGGGGTATCTTTTTGAAGATTTCCTCCCCGTTAACAAAAAAAAAAAAAAAAAAAAAGGGTTCATTGTAGCAGACGACAAAGGTCCTACCCTTGTCGCCCGTGAACCCGAGGCCCCTTTTAGTCACTACGACAGGCAGGTGTTACCATAGCCTTATTCTTTAAGCCTAGGACTACGGGACTAGCAGGTTACAACCTTTTTCTTTTATTAACCATAGGGAAATCAGGTTGAATAAGTTAGAACCTAAAACAACAGTAATGTTAAACTTTGTATTACATACAACTTGAATACAACTTGTCATATTTTTATAAGCTACCTTTGCGAATTCCTAGGAGGTATATAGGAATATATCTACTACTTGGGAAATCCATTGACTGGGAATATCACATGGGTTCTAATACTGGCTTGTAAGAATGATTCTTATATAGAAAAACAACAAGGAACGGCTGTTGGCACACCGTATTAGTATATAAATTATATGGACGTGATTCACAACACAAAATTATGAAAAAAAAAGCTGGCGTACAAAATAAACAATTTTGTTCTTGTAATTATTATAATTTATAGCGCCAATAGCCTAATGGTTGAGGGTACAGTCTACGAAACGTGAACTAACACAAGCTTAAGCTTAATGGTTAACAGGTTGGTACCATTTATATCGCAATCTGTGGGCTTTCTTTTTTTTTAATTACAAAAATGAGGTATTATTGCAATATCTGTCTTGAGTTATTAAAAAAAGCAGTATTGTAGATTGTTGCTGCAGTCACTGCGGACTTAAAGATGGGAACCACCAGCCCAACAACTTATTTCTACTATTATATTTCCTCCTGCACAAAGAACAATCAACTTAGGGAATTTACGCATTTCAGGTTATCCAAAGGTTACCAAGTTCTGATTGATTTAGTGATGGTCCGTATATATATCGATAATATTAAAATCATATATAATATTGACTATTGAATTTATTTATTAATTAAAGTTTTATTAGTTATATTAATACAGTTAATATAAATTAGTGATATTTATTTTTATTCGGTTTAATATTTAACCAACCAATTAAAATTCGATTGGCTTTCATTGGATTAATTACTAAAATTTTAATCTACAGATTATCTGTAACGTGACATCATATATTTTTGGTTATAAATATACTATTAGATAGTTTCGGACTAACTATTAATTTAATAAATTAACTGACAAAAGAAATTAACTGGCCAATCTGTGTAGTTCGTCATTAAAAAAACCGTGTGTATTGCTTCTATAGTTTTAGCAATTTTAGCTGAAAAAAAAACTTTCTCTCCATATATTAAAATATATATAATTATATTAAATAATATCGAATATACAAACATTAATGGAATACATCATTACGTGAAATGAGAGAGATACGTCACAAACATGTTGTGTTCGAGGAACCGGTCATTTAAAAACATTGGTGGCGGTCATTAGCGGCCAGTGAAGCCCGGCAACGAGCCAGATCAGACTGATTGCATTTATATTGCTTTAAAAAAATAAGTTTATTTAAAATCAAAATGAAGACTTTCTGCCTCTTTCTACTATTCGGTGAGTAATCATACATGTAATTACATATTTTACTTTTAAATTATTAATTCATATCAGATACAAATTAAAAAATAACTATATATTATGTACACTCGTGAGCAAAAATAAAGGGTCGGTTAAGAAATTTTGAATATCTCGGAAGATAAAGACACTAGTTAATTGAAATAAATTGTGCATGATAGATAATTAAATATCCTTAAAATAATATCTATACAAACAAATAAAAAGTGTCTGCTTTGTAATATTAAAATAACAGATTTTTACTACACATAAATGTATTATATACAATGACAATATAAAATGACATTTATTTACAATTTTTGTTTGTATGTTCGTTCTCTGGAACGGCTGGAGCAATTTTGACTGGACTTTCACTGGCAGATAGAGATGTAATAAGGAGTTAGGCTGCTTTCATTTTAGAAAAAGAAATAGATTTAATCGCGGGTAACACTGCGGGCTAGTGATAATGTATTTCTGTCCATTATATGGTTGTCTGGACCTTATACCTTCCGAGATATTCAAACTTTCTTAACCGACCTTTTATTTTTACTCAAGGCTATAGTTTCATGATTAAATACAGCTTAAATTAATAGTTGTTTTACCGACTCATCAGTGTAAGTCCTATGTATAAATATAATTATGACTTCTCAGCGAAATAAGAGTGACATGAAACATAATTAATAGATAATAACCTAGTCTTGTTATAAATACTGAAATCAAGAAAAAACTTTTCTTTTGCAAACAACATTAACTACTTCTACAATGTTACTTTAATATATAAATATAAAACAATTTAAAAATAAAAAACTTATTCGAAATGTTCTCCATTGGCTGCAATACAGTCTTTTAAACGTTGAAGCCAGTTATAATAGAAGAACGTACTCTTTACATGGGAAAATTCTTCACTGCCAATCGTACGGATTGTTTCATCGACTCCAAATTATCATGGCTTTTAGAGCAAACCATAAATCTAGACCATAATCAAATGAGTTTTTTTTTGTTGACAAAAAATGTAAAATAATAATATATTACACTTTTTATTCTACTTATTTATTTAGCAAAATTTATGCTAACAAATTTCCTCTTTAAAAACCAGACTATTAAATTTATTCGAGAACCGGTTTGTCAACGTTAAAGTTTCAAATTGTTTTTTTTTTTAAATTGTGTCGTTTTTAATCGATTAGGATTAAACCTATAGATTGTATATTTTAATTTTTAATCATTTGAAATTATAATATATTTTTTAAAATAATTATTGTTTATTTAGGAGTGTGCTCAGAGTCTATTTGTGTTTTATTATAATAATAAATGTATAAAAATTATTTTACTATGCGTTTATTGACTTTAGTAAGAGGGATAATTCTTTTTTCAACAAAATTATATCTTTTATTTATAAAAACAAATTAGGTGGTTGATCAAATCATTCAAAGTTGTTTACTTTTCACAGCTTTCGAAAGCAGAAACGACGTGGTATGATTTTATTTCTGTCAACGTTTTCCTTGTAATTTAAAATTGACAAGGATTTAGAATTGAATAGATGTAGGAACGGAAGAGTAAATAAGAGTAAAGAAGCCATCGGCTACTACTCTTCTTTTTCATTCTACTAGTTCCAGTGCCTCCTGCTAATCTTATTGTGTACAAAATGAACTTACATTGGCATTATAGTAGTATATTTGCTAGTTATAGTAATCTTTTAGTCCATTGGTGCCACTATAGTTATTATTTGTTATGTTAGTTATGATTTTTTTTTGTGACGAACTACATAGTTTGGCCAGGGAAGTTGGATTTAAATGCTTCACCGGATTGAGAGGTGGCACAGCTCTTACGTCGCTTAGCCTGAACCTCTACCACTAGTAACTCGATACAAGGGTCCCCCATGTGAGAGGTAACCTCGGCTTGGATGGTTACTATGTTACACGTAAGCATTCCGATCGTAGGGCGCTCGAGAGGGCCGAACCACGACTCGGTCGGTTGCTATTTCACGGATAATCTAAGGGACATTCAAAGCTACCTTTGAGTGCCACTTCGGGAAGCGTTAGTTTCTTCGGCCACTTCTGGGAGAAGAAGTAGTCGAAGAAACTCCAGCAACGCTTCTGACATCTAAGGGGTGGGGCCTGCCCATAAAATAGCGGTAACGCGTAAGGATTATTCGCAACCTCCGACGGTCGCGAATGGACGCTTTGTGGATTTGTAAAGATCCTGTGCAATGGTAATCGCGTCGTCCGGATCGTTAAGAACGTGTCTCGGCTTCCGGGCGACGCGACAGATTTTAGTATAGGAAGGCTTATAAGTGGCGGCACTTAAAAGAAATTTGTTAGAATGTTTGAATCGTCAGCCAGGGTCAGTTATACTGCCCGATTTCACGAGCGATCAGTAAACAGTTTTTATAGGAATAGGGTTAAACGTGTCCGAGTAAATAACATTTGCAACATCGTATGGTTGCAAGCCCGCAACTAACATTTGCCATTCACGTGGTGTAGATGTGGGAACTCATGTTGAAATAAAGAGAGCACGTAATAATATTATTCGGTTTGGTACAAACTTAGCGGTGTAAAAGATTATCAACTATCTGAGGTTGTGACCCGAAAAACTAATACACACACTTGAGTATCTCAGAATGACGCAAGGCAATTAAATTAAATGTATTTTTAATGTGATAATAAGAATAAAAGAACTACAAAAATTGGTGACGTGACGATGTCACACTACATATAAATATCGATTATTAAAAACTTATCTACAACTAATTATTATCCTGTAAAATGTATAAGTAATAATGGTTGTAATAATGTATTTTTTCTTGAAGTGCCAATAATAATAGTTTTCTCTCTAGATATTCCAGTAATAAAGCATATATTTTTTCTTCTGTTTCTCTGACCGCAACTGTTTGATCTGATTTGAGAGGTGGTATACCTCTTATATTATATCACATTTGCTCAGAATTTGACATTACTACTTATCACGAAATCTTTTACTGGATATACTACGTTTATTTGATGATTTGTTTTTTTATTCATTTCAGTATTCGTCGTAAATGAAACTTTCGGTATGAATCTCAGAAGTAGGAGACAAACAGCAGATAACGATGGTGATTTAGACGACCGATACGGGTGGAATAGACCATCATGGTATCCTGGACAGCAGCCTCCTCAGTGGTATCCACAGATACCGGATAGAAGGTTCCCTGGCCAATATCCTCCTCCTAACGTATTTTTTCCTAATCAAGGACGGTTTCCAAATCAAGGACGGTACCCTAACTTCGGACAGTACCCTACTGGACAATTCCCCGGACAAGAACAATTCCCCGGACAAGGACAATTCCCCGGACAAGGACAATTCCTGGACAAGGACAATTCCCCGGACAAGGACAATTCCCCGGACAAGGACAATTCCCCGGACAAGGACAATTCCCTGGACAAGGACAATTCCCCGGACAAGGACAATTCCCCGGACAAGGACAATTCCCTGGACAAGGGCAATTCCCTGGACAAGGACAATTGCCCGGACAAGGACAATTCCCTGGACAAGGACAATTGCCCGGACAAGGACAGCTCCCCGATCAGGGACAACAACAGGCAACTGAAAACCCAATAGATGGGCAAGTTGAACGAGTTATTTGTAACGAATGATTTATTTCATTTCATTATTGCTTTACTTATATTGGCAACAGCTATTGTGATATTACTTGCATGTTATAACCGCGATGTTTGTAAAGTAGAACCGCCGAATCAATGATTGACTTAATGAATTTAAAGAATATTTTAATTAGATTGGGGATGATGAAGCAAAAAATAATAATATAGCTAGCTACGTTGTGAAGCTTGTTGTAGTCGAATATTATGTTATTTAAAATAAATATGCTCTGATTGAGAAATCCAGCCCTTTAAAAAAGTCTGAGCATAGCTCTTTGGAGCTTTTGAATCAGCCTTGTACATTATAAGTGATAACAGGGAGGCAGCACTATAAGCATACATTATTCTTTAGGAGCGTTGCCGGAGTTTCTTTGGCCACATCTTCTCCAACTCGCTTGTCCTTATTCTTCTCTTCGCCCACTTCTCCAAATGCCAATTGTTTCTGAAGTGGCATTTAAAATAGCTATTTGGATATCTCAATAGTTTTCCTATAAAAGCCATCGACTGTGACCCTGTCACATATTTGACCTGTCAGAAATGTGTAACAGTCAGCAAGTGTGTAAGTGCAGCCTTGTCTACCCCGCTAGGCCATAAGCTTACTCTTGTTATTCTATGAATATAACGTAGTGGATTTTACATATAATGCTACTAAAATTGTTAAAAGTTTTGTTGAACTTAAAACCTCTCGGTTTCGGCGTAACTATTGAAGACCATAATAATAAACTCCGTGGTATCCACCGAGACAATTTGCCCTGTTATGTTTGGGATATTAATTTCAATTACACATGCAATTAAATTAGTAAGCAAATCAGATTAAAAAATTACGTTAATATTAATCACAATTTATATATATAAATATTCATTATTTACATTTGTACATACTAAATCAAATTTGGATTTGCATAACATATTTAAAACAAAAAATAACTTAGTGTCTTCAAGAGAAGCAGAAATCAGCATTTGCACTAATAAGCTTTAGGCACCATTTGCGGCCCCATCTCCATTTAATATCAGGTAGGATTGTAGATATGAAAGGACTGGGTTTGCATGTTAAAAAAATGCATGAGACGGTGTAGCTTTTAAATAAAGGGTCAGTCAGTCGGTCACAGTCATATCAGGGTCTTAAGTAACGACTCATTTTTCAGTTGGCAAAAAATCTGCTATCTGATTTCTCCTTCCATTGTAGGGTTTCTATGAGACAGTTCATTTTAGTTTCATACGATCCATCAGTTCCGGGAAAACGGCAATCGCTTATACGCTCCTTAACGCCTGTTCGTTAAATTTAATTCCAGGACTACTACATCTACTACAACTGCGTCACCAGGAAACGATGCTGTCGTACAGGACTGCTTGACGAACTGCCCAGTGACAGCTGAATATAACCCCGTGTGCGGCACTAACAGCGTCACATATCCTAACCCTGGACGCTTGATGTGCGCGCAGGCCTGTGGAATATGTAAGTAATGCTTTTAACTTTTAATGAACAGATAATATTAATGAATGAATATAATTTATTGTACAACAATTTACAAAAACATCACAAAAAAATACATTTTGATATATCACAGTATAATTGCATGTGCAATAGGCTGTCTTATCGCTAAGAGCGATAGAACTGCCCATTGCACATGCGATAATACTTCCAGACAACCTTAAAATTTGTTTTTAGAAAGGTTTTAAGTGGACCTGTGATTATATCTATTTATAGTACCGAAAAAATACAATGACATATACTATCACGTACACATACGGTTAGTAATAATGATACATAAATATCATATGCTATGGATACAAAAAATATGTAAATAAACTAATATATTGAAAAAGAGAGATAGTGCTTATGTACATGTTCTTAAAAGCAGGCAAGGCAGAGCATTTCAAAGGCAGGCCGCTTCAACTGAGAAAGACTTGCTTAGGAATTTGGTAGCATGCTTTGGAATTTTGAGTTTCATATAGAGCATTGGATGACGGTTACATAAATTTTACAAAAGCTACATGAAGTCTGTTTAGCAGAGCATATAATTACTTAGTCTTCCTCATGATAGATCCTTTTACTAACTCGCTGAGAGAGAAAGTTCGATCTGGGGTTCTTGGAAGTTCAGTGTTAGTTCCAATCATGCCTTACATGATTATGAAAAAAGCAAGAATCGGAATATAAAGTATTCAGACGAGCCGCGAATCGTGATGCTGTCACGACCAGGGTTATGGCCCAAGGCACGTTTCACGATTGCACGTATTAACTATTACAGTTTCGAATGCTTCTTAAAAGACAGAAATTAGGTATCTCCAAGGGCGTAGGGAATTAGGTCAGTGCGATGCGTTCACAGTAACGCAAATAACTGGTTTTATATAGATGTCACGAATCATTTTCAAGGTTAAATACGTACGGTCACTGTGTTTACACCGTGGAGACGACTAATGTTAAATAAATAGCAACATCAGAAAAACCCGTCCCGCTGTTTGCCTACGAGTTTAGTAAAACCAGTAGTATAAATAAAAATACAATTAAATATTATTTTTCTGCAATTTTGCGTCTTGTATATTTTGATCAAAAAATTAAATTAAATTAATGAGTAACAAATAATTTACGAATGCTACTTACACATTGGGATCTTGAACCGCAATGTGTTCAATCAAGGACCTAATGAATTGAAAGAATAACTTCATCAGGGATGATCAAGCTTAGCAAACTGTGAAGTTTATTGTAGTCGAATATTATGATATTTGAAATAATATGCTCTGATTGAGAAATCCATAATAAGTTAAAAATCCATAGTAAGAGCATCCCTAATAAGTTGGGAAATAAGCAGTTAGCGATTTCCATTCCTGTCTACTCATAATTTTCTTTTTTATTCAGAAAAAGTAGGTTTTGCCTTTTTCCAATGTTAAATGATCACCTCGGCCTATATACAACTAATTACCTAGCCAGAGAAATCGCAGTTGGTTTGTCAGCCATTTCTAGAAGAATTAGAACGTCAGCACACCACTCTCTGGGGGAAATGCAAAATTAGAGGTATTTTTGTGAGGTCATGGTACTTCCCCGATCGTACATTCCCATTTACTGCAAAAGCCATTGTTGAATCACTTTGTGAAAAGCTAAAACACGTGAAAAACAAGTGCTAGGGAAAATATCTATGATGTGATTATTAAACAAGCTTATAATATTTTACGTCGAACCAAATAAATTCACGTGGGAAGAAGGTTCAGATTAGTTAACACGCTTAATATTATTAAGTAATACTAAATACTTTGTGGTTAACTAGAAACATTTCGAAACAGTATAATCTGGTACAAGTTCTCAAGAGTTTTATATTGTGCATTATACGATAATTTACATATTTTTTATAAGTGTTCAATGTCGACTAAACAAGTTTATTCTTAAGTGTTCTTGAAGAATAATATAAACATATTTGACGGTAGTTTTGAAACTGTTTAGGGTTTATAATGTAACTGAGATTTGAGTTAGTAATTAGATAGACATCAAAATTCTGATTCTAGATTATGGCCAAAATGAAACTTATATAACTATATGTCAAGTGTTACTTTCAAAACCTATATCAAAACGATGTAACGCCTACTTTTGAGTGGTCTTTTTAATACAATTAAATCACACATTTTTAATCGACTTTCAAAAAAGAGAAGGTTCTCAATTCGTCTGATTTTTTTTATATTAGTGAACTCATACAGAAATAATGAGTACTCATATTCCATTTTTATGGGAAAATAAAGATGCGTTCATGTAAAAACTCCTATTTCGGATGATTTGAAAAATGTGGTGACGTTTTTATTGACAAAAGTAAATTAATGTTTTTTTCTTTTATTGAAGAGTAAAGAGTTTGTATTTTCTTAACATAAATTGCCGTCTCAGGAAACAAACAAAATACAAGTATACATGAAAATAAATTCATGTTCACACATACAATACTCGCGAAGAATGCCTCTTGATTTTGATATGGGTAGATTTATGACAATCCAAGACTATGTGACTCCATGAGGGCAACAAGCACGAACGTGGAAGAAGAAACAGAATATAGATTTTCTCTGGCGTACTTGAATTCTTAATATAAGTATGATATTTCGGTAGTGGTAGCGTTTAACGTTTTATTCGACTTGAAAACGGTTTTTGTTTCTTTTGTGACTAAAAACTACTATAGTAATATACTAAATATAATTAATGTTACTATTGTCTCATTTCAGCTGTGAGTCTGCTACGGTCATCTCCTTGTCCAGCCACCACAGTTGCCCCAGCTACAGCTTAATGTATGCGTAAAGGGAAGAAAATATCTCAAAAAAATAAAAGATTTTTTTATTATCGTGTTGAATTTTAATAAATATCTTCCTACTTTTTGTTTTTTCCGAGAAGGGTGCAAACAAGCAGACGATCTAACTGACTCACAATCTCCACACACAAAGCTCCTTGTAGGAATTTCAACCTATTATGAACAGTTGGTTACATAGTAGTCAAAATACAGAAGTATAACTCTACTTTACGCCGGTACTTTGCGAAGTCATGGTATTTCCCTTCGTCATCATATTCCCTACGTGCATACAGGAGATGCAGCTGCACAAGCTACAATTGAAAAAAGGCGTTCACTATTTCATAATTATCATCATTATGCACGCAATATGGAACGCCCAATCTATATAAGGGTAAGATACGATTTCAAATTTCAAATGGGAATGAGTAAGGTTTTTACCGATATACGTAACCGTACATCTCGGCCGAAATCCAAATTGCATTGACACCATCTTGATGGTTGGCGTTCCACGACTGTACGTTTCTCGCATAACTTTCTTTCACGTACTGTCAACCTGTGAAATCAACTGTCACCATCGGTGTTTCCGAACTTTTATGATTTGGGGACCTTCAAGAAACGAGCCTACTCCTATCTCAAAGGCCGGCAACGCACCTGCAGCTCCTTCGATGCTGTGGATGTTCATGGGCGACCGTGATATAAAAAAAATGTATGTTAGAACTAGGGATAAAGCAAATAGAGATAAGTTAAATATTAGTAAGTAAAGTAAAAAGAGAATAAGGTAATACCGTGGCACACACGAGCAGTTCTATAAAGCATTACTAAGCAAAAATTGTAAAGCACGTAAACAGATTTAAGAAAATAAGTATATTTACAATAGAAAGAATAATATTTAGTAGATATGATAAGAATAGTGTAATAGTTCCATTAAGAGTAAGATTAATGTTAGTGATAGGGAATTGACATAAAGCAGGGATTTTAAAAAAGATTACAAAATCCCTGAGTCTACAACTTAAGGAGTACTTGTAATAAATGAAAATCATTATGCACCCGGTGTACCTTCGGAGTTAGTAGTTTGTTTGCGAAAATCATGTTTTCCATTATTTCTGAGAACAAACAGTTATTAAATTTTTAATATATTGTCTACTAATCATAGCAACTTATCGGCCGGTTCTTTACCGTCTTGTGAAGATCATTTTAATTACGTCTTTTGCACTTCAATTACTCATCGAGTGTCCCTTTACTCACTAATGATTAACACACATTACAAAATTAAGTTATAAAAATTCTTTACTTGACACCGACTGCTGAACTTTTTTAATATTTATTATTTATTAATATTTATTAATATTTAACATTTTTTAATATTTATTATTTACGTCAAGTTATAGATTAACTTGACGTAAATAATAAATATTAAAAAATGTCGTAAGTGTATTCATATTAGGAAAATTATAGACAATAGAATTAATACTTATATATCATTATTAATATAAAATATTAAAAAACGCAGCAATGGACGACCTAACTTTCTTGTCATACAGAAATTAAGAACAATTTACTGTAAAAGATTGAAGAAGGAGCACAAATATACTTTTCGCATCTCTGGGCTGGAGCTCCCCAATACCAACTTATTCAATTTTAATGAGTGCAACGGAGAGCTGCTCGAATTGTCGACGATCAGTGTCTCTCCCATCGACTTGACCCTCTGGATCTGCAAAGACAGGTCGGGGCTCTTTGCATTCTCTTTTGGATTTTGTGGAGTTGTTCGAAATCTACGCAGCTACTGATTCCCATTACCGCACATCACGGCAGAATTCCAAATTTCATCGACATCATACTGATGGTTGGCGTCCCGCGACTGTACGTTTCTCTAGTAACTTTCTTCCACGCACTATAAACCTGTGGGATCAACTGTCTCCAGCGGTGTTTCCGAACCTGTACGATTTGGAGACCTTTAAGAACCTACTCCTTTCGTATGGTGAGCCGTTAGCACGTTTGCCTCCTTCCCTATAAAAAAATATCCCTATATGTCACAAAAATGCAAGGCTCTAGGATCAAGTTTGGAAAGATTGAGGGTACAAGACCACGAGGAAAATCTTCTATGAGGTAGATTGGTAGGTATGATAAGGTAAATGCGTCATCATCAGTGCACGAGTGTACGAAGTGGTGCCACCAACACCTCAAGTGGTGACCACCAGCCTGTCAAGAGTGTCACCGACTAATATAAAGCAGAGGATCAACTCAAACGGAATGTTCTTTGAATATTGCAAGTCTTTGACCAGGAACACAGAAAGCTGCCCACAGGAAAAGTGGAATATCTTTAGCATCAGGTTCAATGTACCAGTGTAAAATCGATTTATAATTTCATCTGACTCATTTTTAAATTAACTACGTATGTAATATTATTGTTTCCGTCATTTGTAACTGAAACATTTCCTTAATCATTAAAACCTTTTTCTGAATATGAGTAACACAGGGATTTTTCCACCTATTTTTTGCGAAAGACTTGATGCTTTTATTACAATCGCATTGTTGAGAACGCTCGTTTAACTTTTTATTTTTAAAATTTGATTGAATATAAAATAATAGGAAGCAGGATTGTATTCACACTTATGCTTTTAAAAGTATAGAAAAAACAGTTCTAACATTATTCTACCAAATTTTTACACTTTGCCAGTAATTCCATGAAATCCTTCAGTAAAACGCTACTACACATCTAGGCTACGTAGATACATATATTACGAAATTTTGTTGACTGTATATATTATTTCTTCGTCCACATTTGTGATCGATGCTGTCAAGGACTTAGATAGTCTTAGATTTTATGATAATCCGACTAGACTAGATAATAAGACTAATTAAATACTCTTTAAACTATTTTAACCCATCAATATCTCAATCAATAAGTATATTCCCATATGATTTTTAGGTGATCCCTAGCATTTCTTCGGAACCCTAGATTTTTTTTTTTGGACGAACTATCACAGTTGGCACAGAGAAGCTGGCCTTTACTGCTTCACCGGATTTGAGAGGTGGCATAGCTCTTAGGTCGCTTAGCCTCAACCTCTATTAGGTGGTAACTCGACACAAGGGTCCCCCCGGTGAGGGGTAACCTCGGCTTGGACGGTTACCATTATTACGCGTTAGCAGTTCGATCCGAACCCTAGATCGTATACCAAATCAATAAAAAAAGGCCCTATTGAGAACTTCCTCTTTTTAGAAGTCGGTCAAGTGAAGAGAGAAATCACGACATGCTTGAATTTAACTTAATTTGATAACAAACATTTGTAAGTTATGTAATTCATTTGTTTCTTGGACTCAGTACACGTGACGCATAATTAAGTACTCCCACTTGTTTTCGTTGTGTAAATATAATACGTACGGATTTTTATGTACTATAATAGCTGGGCCAATAGGTTGAAGATTCGTGTGCATAGATATTAGTGTTAGGCGAGCATTAAGGTCAAGAATTAACGAAGCTGGGTCAAGTAAACTATTCCATTTGGATTTCCCAATAAAATGATTTAAGATTTTTTTAGATTTTATATATTGAAAGATTTTATATATAATCAAATTTGGAAAAATACAGAAATTTCATAATGTACGCTGATTGCAGTTTCATCGGACTTGGGAGGTGTCAGAGCTCTTAGGTCGCTTAGCCTGATCTCTATTGGGATCAACACGGCGCAAGATCCTCCAAAAGGGGAGCACAGCTCCTTCTGATTGTTAACATTACGAACCAAGGGAATACTATTGAAGCGACTAAAATGGCAGGAACCACTGACTTCCTGCCAGAAGACCTTACGCTGGAGAAGAAATCAGCACTCTCCGAACTTATGCTCCGATATGTGGAAGCACACTCGGAAGACGATGTTGACAAACTCAAAAGAAAGTTCCCAAACAGTCTTGTCGCGTACTCAGACGGAAGCAAGCATGATGGCTTGGTGGGAGCGGCGTTCGTCATATACCACTCTGACGGCCGCACAATCACAAAAAAGATAAAACTGCATGCGTCCAACACTGTCTTCCAGGCCGAAATGGCAGCAATAAAACAAATCTGAAACTGATCTAATAAACTACAATGGAAACAGGAACTCTTAATACCGATTCAAAGTCATCCCTGGAAGAGATAGCGAACCACAACAGCAGCCATAAATCTGCAAACTTCATTCAACAAACCACAGTAGCTCTACAAATAGCTAACTAGCTTTAAATGACGCGTTGGCACCGGGAGAAGATGTGGCTGATGAAACTCCAGCAACGATCCTAACATCGATTGTATGGATATGAAGATACTTTGTACTAAAGCGTATAGGACATTTGCTGCTAATAAATCTTTATATCTTAACAAAGATTTGTTAATTAACGTGATCTAATCAGCGTCTATTTTTAACGCTAAGCTATAAAATGTATTACTGTGTCACGATTTAATAGGCGTTGTTGCTGATGTAATTACAGAGCTAACTAGTTGTATGTAACTTGTTAGTTTCGACGCTTTTTACAATATAAAACATGATCTCAGCAGAGAGATGGCCGCAATACTACAAGCAAATGATTTTTATGAGAATTGAATACTGATATGATTTTAGTTATTTACTGAGGACCTTTCACTAGCCTCACGTATGCTGATAGGAATCAGTGTTCCTTTATTAGCCTTATTGCGGAAAAAACTAAAAAAATATGAAAATATGCAGACTTCACATGTTAGAAAATACTAGACATACTAGGTATATAGATAAAATACATGTAGGTTACCTCACGATGATTTCCTTCACCGCCGAGCGCGTGATAAATCGACAACAACAAATTTATTGGTGGTGCATCGGCATTCGAATTCGCATTGATTGATGGTGTATTTTGCAAATAAAGGCGATCGCCGTCCCGGACACCGAGCTACCGTGGCTCTTTTATATCTAAAAATACACAAAACTTTACATTGCTTCTGCAATACTTTATTACGATAGGTACAGGACATTTTAGGCATTTGTATATAGATTGGAGAAATTTTAAAGAATAACCATTTCGAAATTAGTCACAACCGACGAACGTGTACGCGAAGATACGAGTATATTGATGTGTTAGAACCGAGAGATATTATGCTCTAAAGCCATAAGTGCATTATTTATTAAATTAATTTAAATGTATCAAGGTAGTAGACATTTTGTATTATTCTTAAAGGAACTCGACGAGGCGGATTTAGATCTTGCTGTACGAGGAATAAATATTAATAAGATCCGTTACATAGGTCTCGAATTATTTAGTAGCGTATATTATCGAGCAAAAAGGCAAACACGGATTGATTCCGGAACATTGCATACCTATGATTTTTATGTCTAGGTAGAATAGAATAAGAAATTGTGAGGTCGACGGCTTTTTCAACTTGAGAATTTCTTTCAGAAGTAACTTAGCGAAAAGGACACCGTACTTTGGCGACTACGAAAAGTTCCCCGTTACCTTATCAGGGCACCGGCGAATGCTGTATGTTTTGTACGGGATAATCGAATACTATCAATTGAAACAAGGTAAGGGTGTCAGTAGTACGTCATCGAAACGCTATGGTTAATCACTGGCTGACTGACTAGACTGACACATAATAATATCTCCAAAAGTACGTACCCGATTGGCTTGAAATTCAACATAGTTACTCAATAAGTTACTTAATAAATGTGTGAGACACGATTGTAATCAGTTTAAGTAATATTTTATAGAACATATTTAAAATAAAACACCAAAATAAGTCAATATTCCACTATTCACTTTCTAAGGTGGTCCTAAGAATCCGTTGTTGCAGTCTGTATGAAGATATGTAGATTTTAGATTACAGTTATACTGCAAATGCGTCGGTTAAAAAGGTTTACTAAGTTCTGAGTCATCACAAACTGAGTCGTTTGACGGAGGAACACGTTCACAGGAGGTAAGACTAGAGAGGGAAGGAGGGGTATTTATAAACGACGGTAAGATGATGTTGGTCACTTCAATCAGTCGTTATCTTTGACGGTATGGTGACGTTCACGCAGTTTAGTGATCGATAAATATTTGATTAATATAACTTTAGTGACGTGTTGTTACTGATTACCAGTGATGGATAAATATGTTGTATTTTTAGGTTAGTACTTATTTAATCATGTTCCTTTTTTAAACTTGTTTGACTGTTGTTTTGAAAATGAATACGATAACATTACAAATTCTATTGTTAACTAGCTACGCTCCGCGGTGTTGCCCACGAATAAATACTAATTATTAAATAAAAGTAGTAGTTAACCCAAGTTACTCCTTATCAGCTATCTGTTAATGAAAGTCCCGTCACTCAAAATCGGTCCATCCGATCTTCCAGAGATTAGCCGGAACAGGCAGACAGACAAAAATTAAAAAAATGACATTTTGGTATATGTACCAGAACTACATACTTATGCATCTAGTAAAAAGGTATTTTAATATCTCAAACAGTCCAATTTTATTTATTTATATATATATTACCAATCTAGAAATGGTAATTTTTAATAAAGATTACCATATACATTATTTTAAGCGAAAAGTGCGCAAATTTTTTGTTAATTTTTTTAACTGCCCAATCAAAAATATTCCAGGATTATTAAGGACGTTTAAGTTGTGTTTAATTTTAGGAAAATGTCGAAGAACCAGTTTAAATTTGCATTATTTATTGCAACAGGCGCTTGCAATAACAAACCGTTAACATATATAGTGCCAGTTAAACATAACTTGAAATTCAAGTCAAATTTAAATGAATTATTTTCTTATCATATCTTAGTATATAGTAGTGTTTTTTATATTAATTTAAAAGAGAAGCTGTATACGACATATTTAATATTAATGTCTCCGCGTCCAGACGTCACAGTTTTACGACATTCTGACGTGAACTGTCTGAAGGGCTAATCCGTTCTAAAACCGGAAACGCATTAGTAACCTTTTATATCTTTGCTCTGTTGTGTGCAATATTGCCAGACTCTAAAAATTAAACTCAAATACACACTTTTATTTACTATACCGCCACAAGTGTATCTTCAGAAATTACTCAAATTTGATACATATGATCATAACTTATGAAAGTAATGAAGCTATGTGAAAATCAGATAGAACCAGTTATACTATATATTTTAGAAAAAAATGTCCAAAGTTTTTTGTCTCCAATCTACTGGTATTTTTCTTTTCAGTCGTTGCGTTGTACCTAAGTTCCAAAGCTAATGGTAGAAGTTGGTATCATTATGAGCCAAGAGAACATTATCATCATAGCGACCATAAGATAGTCTTTGAGGATTACGGGGACTCAGACTCAGACTCAGACTCCGAGGAGTGGGAGCATAGTTTTAGCCATGGTGAGTTAGGATACAAACAACCGAGGAACTGGAATCCAGATAGTGTATGGTTCCCGGGCAATAGCGATGAAGACCGTTTTGTACCGTCTAGGTATGTCATATCAATATTTACTTGATTATAATCTAATAATCTCAATAATATCACAATAGTCCTGAACAAAGCGCTTTGCTTCGTCTTTCATTATTAGTACAGCAAAGGACTGGAATAGTTTACCCGTGTCTGTCTATTCCTTCGATTACGATGTGGGTATTTTCAAGAGTAGGCATTGACTAAGACTACCATCCAGGACCGCATTTCCACTTAACATCAGAAAACTTTCTTTTTATACTTTCTTAGAATACTTTCAAAGAAAACTGTGATATTATTGAGATTATTAGATTATTTGATATTAGATTAGTCAGAGAAACTGACTTTGAATGTCGCACCGGATTGAGAAGTGGCGTAGCTGTAAGTCGCTGTACCTTTAATTTTCCTCTCCTCTCTTATTCACCTCTTCCTCGGCTTGTGCGTTTACATTATTATGTAAGCAGAGGAGAAGGCCGAATCACGATTTGTGCGGTTGCTTTTCCACCGATAAGACCCTAGTCCCGTTACAATTAATAACAACATATGCTACGTTTGCTATCTAAATTATATAATACTTGGGACGCCGAGTTATGATTCGCGTTTTGTTTTTGTTGCATCAAGTTTTTCAAAAAAAAAACACAACATTGAATAAAATTTAATTCTAGAATCATATTTCATTCTGCATTAAAACATGTGCAGCGATTATAATGATACTTATTGACTGATACTGATGACCTGAGATTAATAATGATTTATTCTATGAAGGCAAGGTACATCCCCGGTCCTGATATCGGCTGGCCCGTGTGGCACTGCACTGCAACACTGTGCTTGGGCAGAGACCTCACATAACCCCGCCTTTCGGGTATCTTGTTGAAGATCCCCCCCCCACTCTCCAACAAAAAAAGGAAAGCACGCTACAGCATTCTTCCAAAGGGTTAGCCGTGGTTTGATCACCCACACTGAAACCTGGAGGGAACGACGTGTCGGCCCTCTCCTCCGCGACCATGCGACTGGGACAGTGTTAGGGGTACAGTGAGAGGAGCAACTCTCCTGTTACAGTTATCTGTTTGATATAAGATCTGCCGCTTAGAGCTGGGCGAGTGCACTCTAGGTGACGGATTCGGGTAAGTCCGTCCCCTGCTAACAGTGGTCGCGGAAAAAGACTCATCTTACGTTCCCCTTAATTTTATTGCTTTTGGGGAGGTTTGTCATATACGGGTGGAGCTGCCGCAAAGCCGCTGACGCAGGTGGGGCCGCGGACGTGAGCGAGGGTGTTCTCGTAGCCCCCCGAACATACGACGATGGTGGAATTTCCCATAAAGTGTTTTTTGAGCACGATAACAAATCAGTATACATGTTGAAACTGATAATCTTTCTGTTTAGAAAATTTCAGGATTTTGATAAATAAATCCAGATATTATTTATGACATATTGCTTTATTACTGATGTCTAGTCTAAGATAGTCAATTCGTATGTATCGTTACGATTGTGCCTATGAACGCGTTTAATAACTTGTGCGATTAAATTCCTGATAAAACCCAGTGAACTGGGTACAATTGTACATTTTTCCTCGTTTAATATACTATTTTAAAGTCAAGAAGATATATATTATGCTTTATAATAATTCTATAGCGTTTGAGAACCTTACTTTTTACGTATATTTTATTTATCTGTATGTTCGTATTTGAAATTGTTGTTTGATGAACGTATAATATAGTCATGTATATCTGACACATAAATATTGTTCTGGTTTAAATGGTTATAATTATATAGTGGTGTGTACCAGTGAATACATGATGATTCCTTTCTTTTAGCTCTACACGGGTTCCATCAAGACAAGTGACTACAACCCCACCAATGAACATCAACGATTG
Organism: Meandrusa payeni; assembly: GCA_029286785.1. Classification (NCBI taxonomy): domain Eukaryota; kingdom Metazoa; phylum Arthropoda; class Insecta; order Lepidoptera; family Papilionidae; genus Meandrusa; species Meandrusa payeni. The sequence goes on along the minus strand of JAGSMX010000003.1, from coordinate 4,040,936 downwards.
CATCAGGCAATGTCCCAAGACGCCAGAATATAACCCTGTGTGTGGCACGAATAGAATAACTTACCCTAACATGGGACATTTAGAATGTGCTCGCTATTGCGGTCTAAGTACGTATTCATATTATATTTTTTAAATAAATTCGTTAACTTTAATAATTATTTCCGTCAAAAAAGATTAAATCAAACATGTTTATGAGTAGAAACAAAATCTAATCAAAGGATAAAAGCTATTATGCGCGGATTTTATTTTTTAGTTCCGAATTATAGTAGGGATATTACGAAATAAAATTAATCAGAACGTAACCAAACTCTCATCAAATTATCGTAGAAGTATAAACTTTCCAATAAAAAATGAATCATCGAAATCGGTTGACGTGATATTCAGTTATTCGTCCTTTTCTCGCACACATATTTAATGCAAATCTAAGAGTTATATGCTTTTCTCAGGGTTGCCATTGTCAGAACTCGGTTCAATCAAAATCGGTTGAACCCAGTCGAAAGGTATGAGATAATAAACATAAATAAGAAAAATTGACTAATTGAGAACCTCTTTTTTGATGTAAAAATTTTGAAAATATTAAACTTTCCTTACCTCTTTGATGACGGATTAATCGCCACTACCTATCTATTTTTTTTTTTTTTATGACGAACTACACAGATTAGCCAGAGAAGCTGGCCTTGACTGCTTCCCCGGATTGAGAGGTGGCATAGCTCTTAGGTCGCTTAGCCTGAACCTCTATTGCTAGTAACTCGACACAAGGGTCCCCGGTGAGGGGTAACCTCGGCTTGACGGTTACTATGTTACGCGTAAGCATGCCGATCCGAGGGCGCCTGAGAGGGCCGAACGACGACTCGGTCGGTTGCTATTTCACGGATAATCTAAGGGACATTAAAACTAAACTAACTTTGAGTGCCACTTCGGGAAGCGTTGGCGCTGGGGAAGTGGACGAAGAAACTCCAGCAACGCTCCTAACATCTAAGGGGTGGGGCCTGCCCACAAAATAGCGGTAACGCGCGAGGATTATTCGCAGCCTCCGACGGTCGCGAATGGACGCTTTGTGGATTTGTAAAGATCTAGCCTGTGCAATGGTTATCGCGTCGTCCGGATCGTCAAGAACGTGTCTCGGCCTACAGGCGACGCGACGGAATTTAGGATGTCTTATAAGTGGCTGCACTGACAAGAAGTTTATTAGAATGTTTGGTGGCAGTCTCGAAAAACCGTCGATACGCCTGCTTAAAGAATTGGGTACCAATCTACTACTACGCGCCTATTAGCGTGAAATCGCCCATAGGCGATTTGAAGCGTCAATAGCCTAGGTTTAGGATACGGCCTGCGAATCTGTAAGGTCGTGGGTTCGAATCCACCATTCGACTATTGACGTGAGCCATCTCCTAGCATAAGCTTAACCTTAGTTGGAATGGTGCTAGCTTTCTTTAAAAAAAAAACATACATGCACATACATTATCTTTTTTCATATGCCGTTAAGGAGTTTTGTAAGCTGTAAGATCATCTTAATCATCGAACATTTTTTTTTTAATAAGATACAATTTTAAACCAAATATTTTTATGTACAATTAAAAATTTAATTAATTTCATAAATTATGGCCCTATAAGTAGACAAATTAAAAAACAATACAGACCAATGGAAAACCCTCTTTTTTAAAGTCGGTTAAAAATAGGAAGCTTGTGACATTTGGGCGTACGACATTAGTGACGTTTATAAGGTCAACGGTTACTAGAGATCATTGCATTGTACACGGACAATAAATTAACAATCTGTCAGCATATCGGCCATCAAAAGCCTACAAGGCTGTAGATTTTATTACAGGTTCTTCCTGTTAAATGACACATAAGTGGGGGTCAAAGTTCGTCTCACTCATAAGTTAACAAAGCGGATATTGTAGCTACTCGAGATTAGTGTTTGTCGTTACTAACACTAGATCTAATACTAATTTGTTATGTTGTACGAATACTTCATATTTATAATGCAGATATTTAAATCGCATTGGTGTATGTTAAATATTTGGATTTTATTATATCGCCACATGGCAACACTAATTACTAAAATTTAATGAAAAATACTGTATTATCCAAGTTTACGTAAGATATCCTTTTTCGTTTAAGTTTATGTTTTTTTAATGAAATGTAAAAAAATTAATAAAAAATATTTTATTTTATTTTAGGGATATTTAATTGTCTATCATGCACAATTTATTTCAGTTAGCTAGTGTCTTTATCTTCCGTGATATTCAAACTTTCTTAACCGACCCTTTGTTTTTGCTCACGGCTATACTTTATCGTATAACAAATAACACACAATATAGTAGTAATCATTTTTACCGGTTTTATCGCTAAGAGCGATCTCTTCCAGACAACCTTTTAATGGACAGAAATACATTATCACTAGCTGCCAGCAGTGTTGCCCGCGATTAAATCTATTTCTTTTTCTAAAATGAAAGCAACCTAAGTTACTCCTTATTACATCTCCAAAATTGCTCCAGCCGTTCCAGAGAACGAACATACAAACAAAAAATGTAAAAAAATGTCATTTTGGTATATGTACCGTATATACATTTATGTGTAGTAAAAATCTGTTATTTTAATATTACAAAGCAGACACTTTTTATTTTTTTGTATAGATATATTACCTTATATAATCATCACATTGCTAAATCCTATATTTACTTAAATATTTCTGTTTCAGGTGTAAGCCTGCAGCGTAATTCACCTTGTTCCGCAATCCAAGAGACAACGTCGATAACTCCAACAGAGTCACACAGACAACGACAATGTATTGAATCCTGTCCTACCACTTCAGAATACAATCCTATTTGCGGAACTAATAACGTGACGTACCGCAACAGGGGCGGATTGGAATGCGCTAAATATTGTGGCGTTGGTAAATATAATATTTTAAGCTATGTATAAATTATAATATTATTTCAGCCGTAGGACATCCACTGCCGGACATACGCCTCCCCAACGATTTCCAAAAAGATGGGTCGTAAGTAACTTGCAACCAACTTCCGTCCTGCGGCTTCTATGAGGTCGTCAAACTATCTTCCGCTACGCTGCGTTTATCCGTCCCTCGTCTCCAATTGAGAACTTTTATACGTTTAAACTATACGTTGGCCTCAAGTTGCATAGCTCGCTAGTAACCCGAGTTCTATTTGTTTGACGACACCAATAATAGCCATTGTTGAAATTTTAAATGTTGATTTACAACGCTACGCTGTAATACGCTTCAATAGATTAATAAATTCCATGAAACGTCTTAAATCTCAGGATACCGGGCACGGTCTGGACGGACTAGACTGAACTTCACGTTTAATGGCATTATAGTGGTCGATATTTGCTACTTTTACTCAACTTTAAGTTCATTGATGGCACTATGGTTAGCCGATGGCGTACCACTGGCACTTTGATCGTGTGTGTGTTGGTATTTGACGAATTTGGTTACAATGCAACGATAAATAATGCAAATGTAATAGATTGGTTCCATAATAAAACGTCACTGTCAACCTTGTACACGTTCTTGTTTACGAAGTACTTTCATTTCACAAGAAATAGTTAGAAGTTAATAACTGATTTTATTTCTTTACAGATGTAGACCTAAAGCGACTCAGTCCATGTCCAACACCGATTACAACTGAACCCCCAATCACAGATGACCAGCCCTGGGCGAGTTTCACGCAAAGCACTAAAGCGCCAGATAGAAGTGACTTTACTATATCACGGGATATTCTAGACAGTATTTTCAGTGGTCCCAGCACTGATTCTAATGAGGTCGACATCGATATTAGACTCGGGAAATAATGTTCATTGTGATTATTAGCGTTAAGTAAATTATTTAATTATTTAAAAACTATAAACAATTGCAAATATAAAGATTGGATTTTATTTAAAACTAAAGACTCGTCCCCTAGAATAACAATAAATGATTTATCAAATGTGAAATTAATAAGTCAATAGAATGTAACGATTTTATAATTTATTAAAAAAAATGTAGTAAGCTTTAGATGAGCAATCAACAAACCAAACCTTGTCAGAAATATGTTGCATCTTGCGCTCATAATGTCTATAAACATACTACTGACTATATACGATATAAGGAATTTCTTATTACGTGAGAATCCGGAAACACATTGACACTAATCGGTTCAGAAACGTCCAACCGCATGTAAATATTTCTTCGGCCACTTCTTCTCCCAGCGCCAACGCTTCCCGAAGTGGCACTCAAAGTTAGTTTAGCTGTTCGAATGTCCCTTATATTATCCGTGAAATAGCTACCGACCGAGTCGTGGTTCGGCCCTCTCGGGCGCCCTCTGATCGGAATGCTTACGCGTAACATAGTAACCGTTCAAGCCGAGGTTACCCCCCACCGGGGGGACCCTTGTGGCGAGTTACTAGCGATAGAGGTTCAGGCTAAGCGACCTAAGAGCTATGCCACCTCTCAATCCGGTGAAGCAGTCAAAGCTTCTCTGGCCAATCTGTGTAGTTCGTCATTAAAAAAAACAAAGCATGTAAATAAAACATAAAATAATATAGTGACGTTTGAAAATTTTTTGAGAAACATGTTGTGATTATAGAGTGTAAATGTTTACAAAAATTTAAACGACACGACTCAAAGAAGATCATATTAGTTAATCTTATAGTTTCTGTACCTACTCTGTGACCGCAACTGGGAAATTTTAATGTTGCGGTTAGGCAGTTATAAGCGTACTTACTACCTAAAGTTGAACGTCCAGTTTGAAGATTTATCCTTGATAAATAACGTTTTAATATATTTATTAAGTATAGTAATGCTATATCATTCATTTATTATTTTTTTTTGAACACCAACACAATGAACTTAATTACAGTGGAAAAGTTGAATGTTAAATTCCATCGCATTATACTTGAAGACTTAACTGCTTGGCTTTAAGTGTGCTACTGAATTATTTTCACTATACAAATTAATCAATTACATTATAATTGTCATTGTATCAAAAAACAATTTTCTACTAATTTCACAATGATCGACAGTTTGTTTTTATTATTATATACAAGATTACCAAATATCAATAATTGAAACAATATTGCAGTGTCAGTGGCACGCCATTGGAAGATCATAGTGGCACAACTCAACTGTCACATAAAATCGAATATCAAAAAAAACTATGATGTCACTGAACGATTTACTCATTCATATAATATAATATATCATGAATATATGAAAATAATTATTTTCATATATATAATAAATCATTTTCTGTTAAATATACTGTTTTTTAAAACGTTATTAGGCTAGAAAATAATCCGTAGCTGCATGGCGGTTTGAATGGTTTGTTATCTTTTAAAATATATTTTTTCCTCAGAAAGCGGGTTGAACTTAATGCGTTAATATTTTTAAATTTGGAAGTGGTATTTGAAGTACCAAATCGTTCATTACGCTATATATAATTAAGATTAAAATTTAAATAAAAGATTTGCTTTCGACGCAAGAGAATAAATACATAAGAAAGTACAACTATTACGTAAACGCCTCCTTAGCTCAGTGGTAGAGCACTGGTCTCGTAAACCAGGGGTCGTGAGTTCAAACCTCACAGGAGGCATTCTTATCTTTTTTTCTTTGTTATTAACAGTGATAATGCTGGAACAAAATATTTGCTTTTATAATGTTTTTGAAAGATGTTAAACATAGATAAATTTTCAACATAAAAAAATTAAGCACAAAACTTATATGTTTCATATTTGAAGCGGCTAGCGAATAACAATAAGTGAGCTGCATTAGTAAAATTTAATTTCTTTCTTTACATTCAAATTGTCAGTAGATGATTTTAAGTTCAGCCCTGTAGTTCTGGGCTCTTAAGAATAAGACTACGGTATCCCCTGCCTGTCGTAGAAGGCGACTAAAAGAGGCCTCGGGTTCACTGGGCGACAAGGGTGGGGGCCTTTGTCGTCCGCCAAGGTGGACGCGGGAAGAAGGCGACATCGGCTGGCCCGTGTCGCCTTGCACTGCGAGGGCAGAGGGGAGGGAGTAACCTCCCTCCGGACATGCTCTCTTTGAGCACAGTGCAGAGGGGCTCCGGTGCGTTCCTCTGGTGATCCCGGAGCCCCTCATCATGCACCGAGGAAAGGGCCACCAGGGAGGTTTTAGTGGGTAAAACCCCACATAACCGCCGCCTTCCCCCCAGAAGGCGGGGTATCTTTTTGAAGATTTCCTCCTCGTAAACAAAAAAAAAATAATGATTTTAAGTTGATTAAATATTACGTAAATAGAGAAGTCCTAATAAAGCTACTGCTTACTCTAATTGAATAATAATATAAAGGGTCTGGCGATGAACAAGATTCCACTGATATTTACAATTAAATAAATGATTTGATAACAAAACGAAAACGATTAACAGGTAGCGTCCATTTAACCTCAATTAATATAATAGGCGACTGATATGCATTGTTAGCCAGTAGACTTTTACAACTTTAACGGTTTGTGCGATAGCGAAGCCCTTAAATAGGCTTAAGTAACTTTGAATAACCTGGAGGTTCAGGCTGAGCCTCAGTAAAGTTTCCTCTAAGTTAAGATTCTCCTAGGTTCCTCTAGAGGGAACATCGGCTTGGGTTACTGTAAATCTGTATATTTTTTTTATTTTATTTCGACGTGACATTGATTCAGTGATTTGCCTGGATAGTCTAAAATGTGGGTCATTACAAGATATTCTAGTTACACTACTATTACTAACTTACGTTACAGTCATTGTTGCTGGGAGGAAAAGGGGAAATGCGAATAAGTGTGCAGTGTGAGGAAGTCTCGTAGCGTGATCCGATTCGTGCCTAAGCTCAGGATAATGGTATAAAACTTATCTCATTATAAGAGACGGCACTAATAGCCAGCCATCGACGATTTTAGGGCCATCAGAATGTTAACCGACTGAAGATGGAAAGCTGGGAACCGAATCCATTGGAAAAACATTGTTGAGTGCTCAGGATCCATGACACTGACTGATATAGTACTCTAGTTATAGGGACCTGCTTATTTTATATTACTGTCACATACATGTGGCTAGAGCTGTGGTAGCTCAGTGTCTCGGGTCCACTAAGCTACCACAGCAGACATGCACTAGCAACCCAAATTCGACTCTCGGTGCCGGCACCAATGAATTCGTTTGTTGCAATTTTAAGTGCCACCAAACCAAGGAAAGCCTGTGTCCAACAGTAGCCCTTAAATGTATAGGGTGCTAACTTTAACTATCACACATTAGACGCAATATAAATGAAATAAAATTCCAACTTAATAATATTTAATTTCAAGGTCGGTCGTTTAATAAATTAAGATCTTGTTGTGTTGAGAACAATTGTTATAATAAATTAATTGTTAAACAAATTCTCATTAAAATGTAAATTATTTTATCAGCAAGAAATCTTAAATGTTATGTATGAGTCAAATATTTTTTCTACACTTATAGTTGCTGCGTAAAAAGTTGGTAATATCGTAGCATGAAGGCAAAATGAAAACTGCGGAATATGTAATAGGCAACCCTTTTTGGGTGAAGGCATCCTCCATCTTTTCCAGGTTCCTGTTCATGTCTATGTTCATCCAATCCTTGCCTAGTGTTTCGGTAACATGCTCAGTTCACTCAGTCTTTCTTGTCCCCTCTGGCCCCTTCCATCTTGTCGCTGTAATTGTCCACCGATATTACCGAATATTGTTAGCATTAATAACAATATATTCAATATAGGTACATAAAGACGGCGTGTGAGTGCACAAACATTACTAAATACAGACGAAATTGAGAACGTTCTCCTATTTTAGAACTCGGTTAAAAATTCCATTTGCTCTAGTCACTTTTGTATAATCAGTGATTAATCTTCACACGCATTTCGCTAAAAGTTTTTCTCCATAGGAATTAGTCAGCGTTCATTTTGCAGCCTTGTACTATATCCGTTATTAAGTTAGTAATAATGCCTCAAGCATCCTATTGATTGTGTGAGTAATGTGATTGATTCAAACTAAGTGGATAGTAAATTTATAAGTAACAATTGTGTCTAGCTATTTTTAAATTTTAATATTGACATAGCGATAACTATGAAATACCGAGCAACAAGATGTTTTGTAAATTTATTTATTTATTCTTTATTTGCACACAATTAAAAAAAATTTATAAATAGGCGGACTTAATGCCAGTAGGCATTCTCTGCCAGTCTACCTTGGGGATGTGTAGAGACAAAGTAACGGGTGCAAGCTATGTGAGAAAATAATAAATAAAAGAAAACTATAATAAATGCATGAATATGTAATATACTTAAAATAAATTAAATATATAAACATAATAATTATATATAATAATAATTAGATACATATTTAAATAATTATAGATGGATAGGGACAGCAATTGTCAAACTATTCCTTGCTTAGGTAAAGCTTCCATAGTAAATGTTTGAAAGTAGATTTAGTTCCAACTGTACGTACATTTGTTGGCAGCGCATTCCAAACTCTTATTGCGTTAAAGGTAAAAGATTTTTGCATAAAATCAGTATGACAGGAAGAAATATGGAGAAAATTATCAGTGGAACGAAGACAAATATACGAGGTAAAACAAAAACAGACGTCAAATTGAAATGGTGTACAGTAAGCATTAGCTTTCAAATACAAAAGATCATCAAAATCGGTTGCCACAGACGAAAGTTCTGAGCTAACAATCATACAAAGAAAATACAGTAGAATTAAGAAGCTTCTCCTTTTTTGAAGTCTGTTAAAATGTTGATGTTTTTCCAGTGATGGAATAATTGCGCGCGTATTTGGCCTAAAATTGCATGTGGCCGCGTAATTGAACAACTACCAAATTTTTCTCAAATAGGAAAGAAACGATTAACAGCGCTTTCTTAGCGAGAGACATGCATTAGATATTAGTAGCGTTGCTTGAGTTTCTTCGGCCATTTCTCCCAGCACCAACGCTGCCCGAAGTGGCACTTAAAACTAGTTAGCTATTGAATGTGTTGATATGATACTTCTACTAGTTGATGTTTTGTGTTGGCTTTCAGGAGCCCTAAGATCGGAATGCTATCGTGAATTGAGGAACCGCCCAAGCGGAGGTGGGCATCTTGGGGTACCTCGCACATAGTTACTCACTGAAAACTCCTCTCAAAAACCTAGGGAAACTGTAAAGGGGACCTGGCCCGTCACCGTAGTATATACAGAAAAAAAAGAAATTGTGGATAAATTTTCTTCAGTTTGAGACTGTCTCCTTTCAGACATAATTTTTTCAACCGGTACAGCGACACAGCACAAAATTGTTAAGAACGTTCCCGATGTTCACGAACGATTTTAGCTACGTTATTAATAAAAATTAAAAAAAAGAAGAACAAATGCACGAGGACAGTACAGACTGAAACAGAACAGAATACTAGGGTAAGAAGCCAGAGCACGATGAACGATGATTCTCTCTCTGTCTTAAAACCACTAGTGATTCTTTAGTATTTTTTTTAAAGTAAGCTAGCAATGTTTCTTTTTTTATTTCATACATATTACTAACAATCTTGTTAACCATTCCAACTAAGCTTAAGCTTGTGCTAGGACATGGTTCACGGCAATAGTCGAATGGTGGATTCGAAACCCACGACCTTACCATTCGCAGGCCGTAACCTAAACCATTAGGCTATTGACGCTTCAAAGTGATATTATCTTATTAGTTTATCCATTGTTTATGAGAACAAGGAGGTGACGGTGGTTTGATAGCTATTTGTATAGTTTATATCCTGATTTGAACACCTTTTTCTATTCTTGATATACATGCATACTTTAAAAGGCAAGCTATCAAGTTCCGTTAAGTTTTATTTCCTATATTCCTTTTATTATTGATGTGAATCAATCATCTATAGTACGTAATTAACTTTTATCAATTTAATGGTATCGTCGACAATTTTATTCTGGTAGAGGCTAATTTTTTTCTTTAAGGTCACACGTTACGAACAAACGTAGCATTACAAATATGTACACCATTATTATGAGACTATTAGACAAATTGTGGACTGTAATTTACGTGAGTATATAATAAAAACAAAAAGCTCGCACGCCCTTTTTACCCTGGCAGGGTATACAGGGATAACTTTCTCTGTCCACTTTTCACCATGCTTATTACGGGTAGGTGAGAGGTGGTGAACCCATCGCCATACATCGGGCACAAACGTTTAGCAAGTTATTGTACTTAAATATCCGAAAACAGAATTTCATTGGTAAGAGCCATTTCTGGGTCCATCATCTGGGTTTCGAACCCACAATCATCAGATTGTGAATCAGACCGCGTTCACATTAGGCTAGCACTGCTTAATATATATATATATATTTATTTACTTATAGAATACGAGCTGTTTGTTATTTTAATATAATATTAAAAACAGACAATCCAATTAAAAGGCTACTACAACTATTTACAAATATCGACCATTATGACCCCAATGAACGTTATTTTGTACACAATCAGTCTAACACATTTGGGGTCCAGGTCCAATCAATTAAAAGGTCTACGTGCGCAATTTTTTCTACATTTCTTATTCATCATTTACGGCGTATACATTATCCTAATTAAATTATTTTGAATAAAAGATCATTTAGTGTCGCAATTGCCGCTATTACTAAATGGAAGTAATGAACGATTATAGTAAGAAATTGTAGAATAACTCCACAATCTTCACTCGACAGTTAGACGATTGATACTAGATTAATGAATAGAATATAGACAGTCTCAAACGTGCTATAGAAGAGTGACACTCGTGTATCAAAATTATAAGAAAAATGAAAGTGGTACCGCTTGGGCAAACTAAAGCAAATTTTAGACAAGTATTTTACACTATAGAACCTATTTTTTTATTGGAAAGATGTTACGGGATATTCCGATTTCGAGTGGACGGTATATTATTATCAACAGTTAGTCGGAAATTAAAGTTGTTTGGATTTCTTATTTATTTAATTATAACAATAATTTATTTCACATTCACATTTGGATCAGTCGCAAGTATCAGTACTCCCAGGACCGCCGAGATATTACCAAGTATATTGATCTTCTTTCAATATTCGGTTACAATTATTAAGCAATTATTCTTAGACGACGATACCAGTGTCCAGATGATATCTACAATAGAAGATATCGATGCCGCATTACATGTGAATACATTAGAAAACTTAAACAAGAAATCACGTATGGAAACAGTCAAGTTGTTGATCTTACTGATTGGTGCGTACGTATTTATGGCGATGTTCAACATTTTTAATGAAGTCGAATTTAAACTCGAATATTTTGCCACTTTACTCGTATATTTCGAATTTGAAATGGAAATCTTGTTGATTTATAAACTTACAGGAATACTTCGAGAAAATCTAGTCAAAATTAACAATTATCTATCGAAGTTCATAACGCAACGGGTGTACAACAGGGGTGTTTGTTTAAAAGAACCTGATGATATTTTCATTGAATGTTGTAACCATATTGGTCTCGCTTCTGCGAGTAACATGAAAATTCGTGATTTGGCAGTAACCTACTATCAAATTGGTATAGTTTGTCAAATGATTAACAGGACGTTTAATTTGTTAATCTTCACTACTTTTGTATCGACATTCTCGTTCATAATAATTACGTTTTGGACATCTTTGTATTACTTTCAAGCAAACAAAACTTTTCGATATTTATTAAAAATTATTGTTTGGTGCTCATCGCAGATTTTCATAATGGTTGTGATCGCACTTAATTGCGAAAATCTACTTAAAGTGAAGGAAAACACTAAGCTTCTTGTAAACAAAATAATCATGGATTATGATTTACCGAAAGGCATGAGGATGCAAGCGAAGACATTCGTGGAGACAATTGAACTTTGGCCGCTGCAAATTTTTATTTATGATATGTTTTCTATCGACGTGCAACTAATTATTAATGTTATAAGCTTATGCACGACATATCTGATTATTGTTATTCAAATTAGTCATTTAATTTAAAGGTTAACTTTAAGACAAAAGTATTAAAAATGTCTACAAATTATAAGCGAAACATTCTATACAAGTTTTCTAAGTCTACTTTATTGTATTTCTATGATAAATACGGTTATGTTACTTCCGTCCGTACGTCATGGTCTAGGCTACGATGGATCCGTTGGTTTTGGCAGTGAGTCTCAATTTTGAGAACATTAGGCAATGCAGCTATGCCATAGCGCCTTTGGTGACAGCCCAAGCTTATGTTTCTTCCTTGTACATGGTCCTTGCGCTGAGACGCCGAAACAAAAGGTTCTGGCTAAACGCCACAAGAGCTCAGCCACCTTTCCATCGAAGCATCTATAGCCTAATGGTTTAGGGCTCAGTATGCGTATCGTAGGTTCGTATCCACCATTCGGCTATTGACGTGAAGCATCTCCTAGCACAAGCTTAAGCTTAATTGGAACAGTTAACAATAATGTTAGTAATATTTCTGAAAAAAAAATTACCTTTCTTTTTAAAAAAATTGTAAATAACATTACGGGATATGCCCGTTTTATTTCAACTGGAAATGGGATTGTCATACAGTCGGGAAATATCGGCGACCCTATCTTCGAGCATGAGCCCAGATATGGGTTGGGAAGCCGAACTTGCTTTTGAATACCCGATCGCAATTAGCCGACCGGGGACATTGTAGGTGTAGTTGTAGGACTTGGGGCGAAATTTCCTTTCGTGGCGTTTTACATCTAGATCAATGTGACGGGTCTTTTCAAAATCCGTCACACCTGACTTGACACGAGAACGCCACTCTGGCCGCAATGAGACAAAGATCCCCACCTCTCGGTCTGTATGTTAGAGATAGATAGATGACGTTTGAGCACGTCTTTGTAACGCAGGTGCTGCCCGCCGCGATTGCGTTTTCCGGCTGAGAGCTCGGAATTGGTAAATAGATTGTTATATTATTGCACCTTTTCCTTTGTCTTACCAAAGTAACACTTTGTAAGTACTTAAAGTATGTACATTTTATTATTTAATTCCCAATGTATCGAACACTCTACAAGGGCCTCTCCACTCCTCGCTCCCCCAATAAAAATTACCGATAAACGCCGATAGCCTTGAAGTTCTGTATATCGACGCTGGAAAACAAAAACGTAGTAACTAAAAAAAATGAAATTGTTCACCAGAGCCGAAAAACATTTCAACTTTTGAAAAAAAATTTTAACTTTTGTGTTTGTAGACCTAGGGCTGTCGTTTTTGGACACAATATATATTTTTTTGCTGAATAAATATTGTACCTCGACATTAACCTAGAGATTTTCTAAAAGAAAATCGTTTTCCGGTACAAAAAATAAAAGAGAATTTTTAATCTTGAAAATCCTATTTTCGCTATTTTTCATCTAATTGTTACAAGTTATATATCATTTGACGCGTCTTTTTTTTCTGATTCCAACTTCGTAAAAAAGTGAAAACGGCCATATGTGTCACTTACTACGTTTTTGCTTTCCAGCGTCGTTATACTATGCAAGATTTATTCAATGAGTAATATATTATGAGACGTCACAATACGAGTATCTGCGTACCATGCATACTAGTGTTCTCACATTACAGAGTATAGATAAGTAAAATAATAGATATAAACAATCTAAGATTGAAAACCTTAGCATAAGGAAAAGTTAAAATGCAAAAAAACACGGAGAACGGAGAGAATAACAATCTTTATTATGGAAATATTTCGCAAAATACGTCTTAAGAAAACTTCGTGTACTATAAATGTGAAACTCAAGCGATGGGTGATATTATATTGTAGCAATAATACGAACAAGTTATCTTTAATAATATGAATATGTATATTGAGGAATTATAAGTGCGCTCTCAATCTTTTATGAAGATTTAGACCGTCGGTATGTAAACTGCAAAATATACTCCCTATTACTGTAATTTTAAAATCATGTTAAATTCTGATCTGACCACCCATCAAACTAGTAAATAGTTGATGCCGATTCCTATGTCTGTCTACCCCATTTAAAAATACGCGAAAGCTATCATAAATTCACCTTCAACATAAATATTAATAATGAGTTTGTAAGCATTCGAGGTTTTAATTTCTATTTTAAGTACGCCTTCTTTTTTACATTAGCAATTGCTTATAAGCATTATTGATGTTAAAATAAAATAGGCGCAAGTTACATAAATTGTATACAGTTATTTTAAAAAATTTCTACGTCATCTGACACATTTCTATTACTAGTGCCGCTATTACATTGCTATATTATATTATATGCTATTACATTTAATTTTGTTTTAATTAATAGAGACTTATATTTCTATATGTGCTATGTCATTATGATATTTAAATAAGCTTATTGCTATTATATGGTCACAGCAGATATATACTTAAAGAATACAATTTAATTAAATATGGATTAACACACACAACACATAGGCAAAATTAAAAGATGTCAATAACTTGAACTACAATAATTATATAGGAAGTGAAAACACTGATAAATTTCAATATTAACTTCAAATCTACTTCAAACATATTAAACACATTAATGGACAGAGGCCATACATCAGTAAGCTGCGAGAAAACTTTAGCTTGATTTCTCATATTTTTCGGAAGATCATAGTTATTAATAATATCCAATAAGCTTTCTCTTATTTCGTTTCTTACGGCTACATTTTTCGCACAATAATATGATATAAGAATAAGAAAAAGACCTTCCACTAAACTCCAAATAATTGTTCTTATTAAAAAAACAACATTTCTTTTTAATTTAAAAAAATAAAGGGTAATTGAGAAAGTACCTAGACCAAAAGCAAATGCGGTGACAAGCTCGAGTAGCATTAGAATATTGACAATACTGTTAATCCCATTGCATGTGTCACCAATAACATTATAAACAGATGCAAGATTACGTATTTTAGTATTATTAACACTTATCCGCCCTATGTAATTGAAAGTCCCCGGGTCTTTTCGATTTCATACTTTTTATGTACCGGCCGAAGTTATTTTTGTTTTTTTCTTCTGAAACCTTAATTAAGTAGTTATTTATTAATAACAATCTTTGTCTTAACATATACAATATTTGACAAATAAACAAAATATCTGTTTTTCTTTCAAAATAAAGGAATACATTTATATAATGTTGTGGTGTATCCAAATATATCATCGTAACGCAAAATGTTAAAAGTAATATCAGTAGATATTTAGAGTGTTTTAGTGAAGTTTTGTAAAAATTCTGATGCATACTTGCGTGTAGTAGAAAATCAATATCAGCGAAATTTTCAATGACTTTTCGATTATTTTCGGCTTGCCACAACACCACAATTGCCATTGCCAAACAATGAGCGGCTTTGATAATCCAAGGCACTTCCAATACTAACTCCCACGGATTTCTGTTCAGTATAGGTATAACGATTATCATGAAGAAGCTTGAAATCCAAATTGAGGTAATTAAAATGCCAAATATTTTCATTCGGTTATCTATCGGCATCGAAGAGCGTCCGATTATACGATATCTAAATACTCCATAACAATATTGTATTGCTAATAAAGGTTTCATGGATTTTATAATGTTCTCAATTAAAAATTCCTTAGCAGGTTTTGTTTTAATTTTCATTTTAACCAATAATTATCTCCTACGAACCAGCCAACCAACCCGGTATACAATTTGATTATAAATTGTAAACTTATAAGTTACTCTACGGTACAGTTACAT
This sequence comes from Meandrusa payeni, assembly GCA_029286785.1. Taxonomy (NCBI): domain Eukaryota; kingdom Metazoa; phylum Arthropoda; class Insecta; order Lepidoptera; family Papilionidae; genus Meandrusa; species Meandrusa payeni. The sequence continues at coordinate 4,025,276 of JAGSMX010000003.1, read as the reverse complement.
TACATTGGAATAAATTGCCATGCATTCGATGGTTTTGTACACGCAATCAATTACAATGGCTATCAATAAGTTTAATCAACGGGTTTTACTTAAATTATTTAAATGAAGGACATGTGACACAAGTGCGCAAGTACGCTATTGAATAGCGTACACAAGTGCGCAAGTACGCTATTGAATAGCGATATTGTTACGAAATTCCGTCTTTATTAGACGATATCTATGCCTTTGTTTTAAATTTCACCGGAATTTGAGAGATGACCGCTCTTAGCTTCTGCCTAAACCACTATTGCGTAACTAGTCTACAGGAGTAACTCAGCACAAACGTCCTCTAGTTCCCTCTCACCTTGGACCGTTACCTTATTCCCAATACCATGGTGAGTTGCTTCGTTGGGATTACTAGAAATTCTAGAATTACTATTAGTTTTATTACCAATTCGAGCGTTACAAGCGTTGGCGCCGAGAAGTAAACTTATGATGAGACATAAAGCTAGGCCTAGGTAACTTCACATCTAGAATAATGAACAAGTTTGGTAACATTGAATGGTGCTGGTGCATACGGACATGCTACATCCCTTATAAGTTACCCTACGATAAGATTTAACCCTTAGCCTCTGGCATTTACAAACTTAGACCAGTGCGTCCTTTCTGCTATGATTTAAAATTTTAAAATGGATGAAATATGGTTCCATTCTTTGAGTTTCCTACCTCATCTGCCACACATGGGTCGAGCAATGCTTACCGACGACGGATTTCCTATAACTACGACCGAAAGTGGTTGAACGAAAACTTTTTTTTTAATGACGAACTACACAGATTGGTCAGAGAAGCTGGCCATGACTGCTTTACCAGATTGAGAGGTGGCATAGCTCTTAGTTCGCTTAGCCTGAACCTGAATCGCTAGTAACTCGACACAAGGGTCCTCGCGGTGAGGGGTAACCTTGGCTTGGACGCTTACCATGTTACGCGTAAGCATTCGATCCGAGGGCACCCGAGAGGGTCGGACTACGTCTCGATCGGTTGCAATTTCACGGATAATCTAAGGGACATTTAAAAGCTAAACTAACTTTGGGTGCCACTTCGGGAAACGTTGGCGCTGGGAAAAGAAGTGGCCGAAGAAATTCCACCAACGCTCCTAACATCTGCATGGGGCCTGCCCATAAAATAGCGGTAACGCGCGAGGATTATTCGCAACCTCCGATGGTCGCGAATGGACGCCTTTGTGAATTTGTAGAGATCTAGCCTGTGTAATGGTAATTGCGTCGTCCGGGGATGAAAACGTACTACCACATGAAATCCATGGATTTCCTATAGGCTGATAGTAATGATTTAGTTTTTAATATAAACACTGTGGTTCCAGTAAAAAATAAAACAATATTTATAACGAGATTATTTTAAATTTTAATTTCTTTCATGAATAACAACAGCTTACAAAAATTGCACATTTTATATATCAAAACAATATTATATTAGATGGTTCACTTGAATAACAATAATTAAATAAGTAGTACACAAACTTACGAAGGAAAGTATTAATTTGAAATTAACGGGAAACATGTCAAAAGTAGAAAAATACATAGGCCACGTTTTAGTTATCACAAGGAAACCCTTTGCCTGGTTTCTCATATTCTGGGGTAGATCATGGGAACCATTGGTTATTTTATTCAAAAGGCTTTTTAATTCGGTTACTGTTGACAGTATACTTTCGCAACTAGAAGCTATAATGGTGATAAAAATTATTTCGGTGAAGCTCCAAATAATTATCCTTAGCAGAGGTAAAAAATTTTGATTTGTTTTAAGAAAGTATAACGAGCTCCAAAACGTACATATTATAAATGTAAAGGCACAAATAAATGTCATAAGTATAAATAAGTTATATGTACTGTTTATCATGGAATATGTTTCACCCAGGCGTCTGTATGCCAAAGCAAGATTTCTGATTTTAAAATTGTTTTCCAAATCTCGCCCAATAAAATTAAAACATGATTTTGAATAAATTTCCAATGATCTACAGTTCAATAGGTGAATTGTGCTATGTTTATAATTTAAAAATTCTTTAAAATAACTATTAATTAACGAGATTCTTTGTCGCAACATATAAACAATTTGATAAAATATGAATACTTCTATTTTTGGTTGAAAATAAATGATTAGATAAAATGAGTACTGCAATGGAAAATCTCGTTGAATATAACAGCAATCTAATAGAGTGAAACAAAAACAAAACATTAGAAATAAAATTGACAACGTTTTAGCTGTTTTTCGTGAATCACTGTGAAGATTTTCTATAATATTTGCATGTAGTGACAAATCAACAGATGCCAAATTTTCCACGATTTGCCAATTATTGTTGGTGTGTACAAAAATCAAAGTAAAAATGGTCGATATGTATTGAATACTATTTACAAACCAAGGTAGGTCTTCGATTATTTCAATAGAAGATATTGGTGGCCTTGTTAATGGCGACAGACAGAAAATGTAGTAATTTCCAACCCACATTACGGCAATAAAGGCACTTAGACATCTAAAGCGCTTATCGGTCGCCGAAGTCGGTTTATGAACGCGATATCTGAAATATCCATAAAGATATTCAATTATAAGAAGCGGTTTCAAACAATTATTTATTTTTTTTGATGAATATTCTATTGCAAGACTTCGTTGTGACTTCATTTTTGTTTTACAACTGCCACATTTGCATTACATTTTCTTTAATACAAATCGAACACTGCTGTCACATACATCAAACAATGTAATCAATTTAATGTGCCATACACATTTATCTGTTCTAAAGAATCTATACTTAGCATTTAAATTATTCAAATCCATCACCCGTTATGAGCCGATATTATGTGAACAAATATATGTTTTAATCATTTATAATGTACCCGAGAATGAAATGGTCATTACTGTAGCAATAAATAAATAGCTTAATGAAGCACTCACGCTCTTGACTTCAAGGGGTAGGCAGAGACTACTTCCATTTACATAGCACGATCCGAGCACATACATTTTAGTTGATTTCTATTACTTTTAACGTTGCCCTTCTTGCTAACAATATGTTAACATATTATTATCAATCAACTTCAAAAGAGAAGTTTCAGAATTGAGCCCCGTAGTTCTGGGCTCTCAAGAATAAGACTATGGTATCCCCTGCCTGTCGTAGAAGGCGATTAAAAGGGGCCTCAAGTTCACTGGGCGACAAGGGTGGGGGCCTTTGTTTTCCGCTAAGGTGGACCCGGTAAGAAAGCGACATCGGCTGGCCCGTGTCGTCTTGCACTGCGAGGGCACAGGGGGGGGAGTAACCTCCCCTCCCGGGACATGCTCACAGCACAGCACAGTGCAGAGGGGCACTGGTGCGTTCCACTGGAGATCCCTGAGCCCCTCGTCATGCACTGAAGAAAGGGCCACCGGGGAGTTTTTAGTGGCTAAAAATCCCACATAACCGCCGCCTTCTCTCCAGAAGGCGGGATATCTTTTGAAGATTTATTCCCCGTTAACAGAAAAAAAGGAGTTTCTGAATCCGTCTATATATTTTTTTAATTTGTACACTCACAACGGCGTCAGGTCTTGAATTTTGGTTTTTGAATGCGATATTGATTAGATATCTTATTGATAGATATCTTAACGAGTGAGAGTTACAGTTACACAGCATTGTCCTCCACGTGACCCTAGTGCGGATTGGCAAACTTGTGAGTTTGTTGAAGAAGAGTCATAGAAAAAAATTCTAGGACATGTATGTTTTCCTTCACCGCCGAGCGCGTGGTAAATCAACACATAAAATTGCAACAACAAATTTACTGGTGCCGGGACCGGGGATCGAACTATGGTTGCTAATGTACTATGCAACTTAAGGCGACCACCCGGACATAGCTACGGCTCTCAGCTAAGATTTTTTTTTTGCCATAACTTTGTAACATAACTTTGATACGCTAAAGTAATCGTGTATGTATCTTTATATAATTATGGTTAATAAATCATTTGTAGTACACAATTATGTTTGTTCATCAACGTATATATCGGCAATTCAATCGCATGTAATTCCTTGAGTGCTATTTCCATATAAATGTTGAATGTATGTGTATTTGATTGTATGTACAAACAGTGTTATCTATAATACTATATCGGTAATAAAACGAAATGAATATAATGGAGAAACTAAGGAATAAATTTATTAGAAATGTTAAATGATCTTTCGCTCTTGGGGGGTGGGCTGAGACAGCAATCCACTTTACACTAAGCTTATTTTTTCTTTAACTTTTTTTTGCACAAAAAGAATATAAAAAAGCCGGTTGGAATTCATACCTCTGACCATTAAATCGTAAGGTGTGTGTACCTAAATTTATATCAATATATAATTAAAAATTTAATTTGATTGACGGAAAATATAAGTTTTAATTTTTATACGGCGGGAAATGCTTTTGCCTATCCACTCTTGCAGGGAAGGATAATTGCGGACTCGCACAAACTAAAACCCCGCGGTGTTCCCGATGCCTATAGTCAGAAATACGGGTTCGAGTTAACACACTTCCGTAGCTCCGACGGCATACGATCTTACGAACCACATCGCTGGGGTTGGGTGAAGCCGAAGCTGTTCACCCCTTTTCCCTGTGAGAGTTGAAGGGAACAATCAGCGCCTTACAGGTCCAATACAATAACGGCTTTAAGATGCTCATGGGGCTGCCCAAGTTCTGCAGTGCACCCGAAATGTTCGCATATTGATGAATTTTTGCCATAATCTTGAAGAAAGCGGCCTCCTTCCTCTGCAGAATGAGCATGAGAACTGTTGCGGTATGACTCATGGCTCATAAAGCGCCTCATTGGTTTGTCCTTGACGGGCAATACATTAGTTTAAAAGATTTAGTTTTAATTTAAATTGTATAAACTAACATACTTATTAAGTTATGTTGTTACTAACAAATTCTATGGATTAAGTTATCTGAAAATAAATATTTCATTATTATTATTTATCGAGGCCTGATTAAACTTCCTGACCTAAGTGTCATTGTTTCAAAACCTTCTCACATGAGATATCCTGAAGAGTTCGGGATTATGTTATTTTTTTGTGAATCCACCTAATGCGTCAAGTCATCAATAAATTAAGAGACACAATTCTTGATAGTCTAAAGTTTGTCATTGCTTTTTATGGAAATCATTAGGTCATAATCGTATAGTTTAATAATTAACTCTCAACTCTTATTTAAATCTTAATTAGCTAAAGCATGTTGCAATTGAGTCTCATTAATGATAATTAATACTAACACTATATATTTGGAAGCGTTTACAATTAACTTTATTATAACGAAGTCTGTACAATCTGCCCTACATTTAACATAATGCCTTTCAATTTAAATTTTGCAGTACTGGTTTTGACAGTGGTATTACTTTGGAGTATTAAGGACTCGAGTAGTACAAATTTTCGTAAGTCTTTTATTGGTATAAATATGACAATTTTACTAAGTCATGTTATTTTATCTTATGACGATAGGCTCCCTACCTGTCATTATTAGATTAAATTGCGTGTATCTGAATACTTTCTACTCAAACAATGAAAAATTACAAACTGTTATATATATATTGTCTTTTATGTAATATATATATATATATACATATATATATGTGAAAATATTATATAGATATAGATAAATAAGTATATATATGTAAAAGTATATTTATTTATCTATATAATATTTTTAAAACGCTATTTTTAGCGGCACTAAACTTAGTCCGCTCTTAACCACTAAAGGTTAGCTGGAATGCCAAATAGCATTAAGTTCGCCTTTGTACATATACTTTGGTACAATAAAGGAATTATCTATCTATCTATTAGTCTCAATAAATTTATTAAAAAAATCAAAGTTGCTAACTGCCGCCTACGATTAAAAGTTTATGTTATGAAGTTATTTTTTGTTATTAATTGTAATATAAGTTATTTAAAAAAAAAGCTCTTACGATCTTTTTACCCTAGCCGGGTAGGCTGAACCAGATCACGTTGCTTATTAGATACCATAAATGACAAGTGTTTTTTTTTTATTTTTTAATCTATTCTTGTTCACAGATGGGTTTTCGAAGTCTTGTGATGATGAATCACCAGAATGCTTTAAGGCTTTTGTACAATCAGCATTAATGAATTTCCTTAACGGTATTCCGGAGCTGGGCATAAAGAGTCTAGATCCGTTTAAATTTGAACAGCTACAATTTGCATTGCCCAATGGCCTTCAAATTTATTTCTTAAATGGACAAGCAACAGGATTCAAGAATTGTGTTATCGATTCTATAAGGTGTGATATTTTTCTTTTAATATACCTTTTTTTTTTGTTAACGGAGAGGAAATCTTCAAAAAGATACCCCGCCTTCTGGGGGGAAGGCGGCGGTTATGTGGGGTTTTTACCCACTAAAACCTCCCGGTGGCCCTTTCCTCGGTGCATGACGAGGGGCTCCGGGATCTCCAGTGGAACGCACCGGAGCCCCTCTGCACTGTGCTCAAGGAGAGCACGTCCCGGGGGGGAGGCTACTCCCTCCCTCCCTTGTGCCCTCACAGTACAAGGCTACACGGGCCAGCCGATGTCGCCTTCTTCCCGGGTCCACCTTAACGGACGACAAAGGCCCCCTTGTCGCCCAGTGAACCCGAGGCCCCTTTTAGTCGCCTTATACGACAGACAGGGGATACCGTAGTCTTCATCTTTTAATATACCTATAGTCTATAGTTTTTTTAAAAAGAAACCTAGCTATATTGTTTTTGTCATAATGATTACTAACATTCTTGTTAACTATTCCAACTAAGGTTAAGCTTGTGCTAGGAAATGGTTCACGTTAATAGTCGAATGGTGGAGTCGAATCTACGACCTTACGATTTGAAGACCGTACCCTAAACCATTAGGCTATTTAGTAAATTATAATAATATATCTAGTCATGCTTAAATATTGGATTTAAGCAACCATAGTATAATTCATTATGGTAGTGAATGCTTCTTTAAAATGCTGACAAGGAGTACTGATTTTAGGAAGAATGGTACGGAATACGAAATAATATCTCATTGCAACCTTACTATTGGAGGCCAATACAAGTCTTCTGGGAGAATGATTATGTTTCCTGTAAGCGGTGAAGGTGATTTTACAATTAAATGCAGTAAGTTTATTTAACTTTAAATATCGTAATTGTTTGGGAAGAATTTACAATATTAATTAATCGTAATTCTAATGTTAGGTAGAATTTAAATGAAAGATATCAAGCTGGTCGTATGGACCAGAGCGGTTTATTACAGGCGACCATAAATGACGCCACAGTGAGTATTATTGTGTACTAATGTACTTTCAACTAGGACCCTTGATAATTTGATTGACATAAGACCTCTTTCGTTTTCCGAAGATACCACGGAACTCCTAATATAATAGATATCTGATGATTTATGAAAATCTAAAACTAGGCAAGTACTTCCTGTCGAACGTAGTTACGATAACGATCATGAATGAGGATAAAATTGAGACACTAGAACTCTGTAATAAAAAAAAATAACTATGATACTTTGATGATCAGGTGAACCGTAAAATCGTTTGAGGCAATTTTTCTATTAAAAAAAAATCGGTAATAAAAGAGAGCGTCCGTGCGTCGTAGACTTTAATCCGTCTCTGTAAATTTTGTTTTTGCTTGTAAATATACTTTTTTAATATGCATATAAAACTTTTTCATATTAGCGTAATTATAATAAATTTGTAAATTCTCATATGGGATATTGAAACATTTCTTCCAGGTAAGATAAAGGTTCAAGTTAGAATCCAATTGATTCCTAAAATCGCTGACGATGGACGCGACCATTTGAACATTAAAAAAATTAATTCCGAGCACACTTTCGAGGAAAAAGTTTACTATAACTTTACAAACATTTTTAAAGGGAATCCAGTTTTAAGTAAGTACTTATTTTATTTTAATTACTATTAAATTAATCTTTCCACTATTTTTTTTACCTTTTCCTAAAATAAAAGTAGATGACTCTATATTACATCAGCTATCTGCTGGTGAAAGTCAAAAGAAGAAACAGACAGACAAAAATTGTAATAAATTATATTTTAGAATATGTATTGTATATACACACATCAAAAAAGTTTACATAGGTATTACCTACTTGCTAAGAAATTATATAATAATTGAATAATCATTTGAAATAGTATGGGTTGCTTAGACTTTTTTGATGTGTGTACATTCATATTCATGTAATAAACAGACACTCCAATTTTATTTATTTGTATAGATATTTACTTAGCACGGTTTAAAAATAAATATTAAATTTTCAGGTAACATTGTACTGAACTTCATGAACGACAATTGGCTAATGGTTGCTGAAGAATTTGGTAATCCAATTGTTAATTACGGTATAACTGCAATGTTAAATAATGTCGAAGAGCTTTTGGGACGCGTGCCATCTGATGAACTGATATTGAAATAAATTTTTATATGCATGTATGTTCACGTAAACTTAAACATAGAATTATGATTTTGAGCATCCAGTAAAGGATCAAATTTTTTAACAGCCAACCTCTTCTGTAAAATTTAACGAAACAAAATTGGACCGACTTGAGTTAATAACCTCCAATCTGTTGTTCCTAATTATAAAAATACTATATAAGTACAACTTAAATTAAATATAGAATTATAGGTTTTAGTACCAAGTTAAGGATCAAAATTTTAAAGCCAACATCCAATATCAGTAAATTTAGCGGAACAACACTAAGGCGACTTGAGTTTAGAATCTAAAATCATTTCTTCCTAATCATCCGAATATTACACATCTTTCTACGATATTTTGAGAAAACGTTTAAAATAATACGGTTTTGGTGAAAAAATTAAATACATTTATATTTACAATTGTTGTAAATGTGTTTTGGACATTTAATAAAACAAAATAATACCATTAATGTTACTGCAATTAACTTAGTAATACAAGCTTTTAAGGAAAGTAATAAATAACTTCAGTGAGGACACATTAACCTATGAGGTTATAAGTGGATTAGACGCATTTGTGGTCAACGAATGAACACTCGATTATAGACAAAATATATTTTCGTTATACGTAAAAATGTTTAGAAGAAAAAACATGTATAATCTGGGAAACATAATTCATACCGTGAAACCTTTGCTTATATTTGAATACGGTTTTGGAATATTTAGATATACGTCGGTAACAGAAAAAAAAATGAAGAAGTTAAAAGTGTTTGGAGTATTCGTTCCCATTGCTTGTATGGTGTTTTTCGTTTTAAATGTTGTGTTTCCGGAGAATGTGGGAATTGAGTTTAACATAATGTCGGCATTTTCGTCCGTATTATTCTTGTTTCAATATCTCATAACAACAATACTGATTTGTTTTACGCAAAGCGACGACATGCTTCGGATTTTCAAGTTGTTCAGAAAGGTTGATGAAACATTACGTGCGTTAATCATCAAAGACTTTTATGCCAATTCAAGATCAGCGACGGTTAAGCTTGCAATTATTTTTGTACTGTTTCAAACACTACAAACCGTTTTGTATTTTTTCTCCGAACTAAACATAGAAATGGATCAATATGCTGTTATGCTTTCCTATATCAACCGAAATGTAGAAATGGTTTTGTTTCGTCGTCTCATTTACATGACAAAAGAGAGATTAGAAATACTAAATGATCACTTAATAACATTCTTAAACAGTTGTAACCGAGGACACGTAAGCTATAATAAAATAGTCGTATCTGACATCTTAAAAGTAGATAAACAAAAGAAGGCTGAAAAAATAGAAATTCAAGATTTATCTGTTGCTTATCATTCTATAGGTGAAATCGTTTGCAATATAAATAATATTTTTAACTTTCAACTGTTTATGACCTTAGTGTCATGCTTCGTAGTGATTCTCATAACTATTTGGGCATCATTTTATTGTTTCTGGTCAAAGAAGTGCACTTTTTTTATTTTTAATATTTTCAATTGGATCTCTGTGGAAATTATATTTATCACCATATTATCACACGCGTGTGAAAAACTTATTTCAGTCCGTAAAATGACGATACAATTGGTTGAAGAAGTAATGATAAAGTACGAACTGTCCAAAAGCACAAGAGCCCAAATAAAGACTTTCAGAGAAGTTCTTGATGCGTGGCCATTGACAATAGTAGTATATGATATGTTCCCTGTTGATTTCAAACTACTCATCAATTTTGTTGGAGTGGCAACAACGTCTCTCATTATAGTTTTACAAATATCCCATTTTATTTAAATCACTATCACTCTTATTATTAACATTATTTATACGCTATTGACATTGTAAGTGTTAACATATTAATAAAGCACAATAGAAATAATGACCTCTTTCATTTCCGATTCATAACTTCATGAATGTGCTCTGCTCACCTCTGAGCATTGGTATTGGGGAGCGCCAGCCCAGAGATGACAAAAGTATTGCACAGTATATGTAGTCTAGCCATAAATACTGTTGCATATCCATAGGTTACAAGTAATTCTGAATCGTTTTCTGCGACGAGCCACGGGTGCGCCGTACGTAATCGCGAGCTCCACGTTGATACAGTGTGACCGACAATAGCCCAATTCTTTAAGCAGGCATCTCGACGGTTTTTCGAGACCGCCAGCAAACATTCTAACAAACTTCTTGAAGTACCGCCACTTATATGCCTTCCTATAATAAATTCCGTCGCGTCGCTCGGAGGCCGAGACACGTTCTTGACGATCGATGATCTCTACAAATCCACAAGGCGTCCATTCGCGACCGTCGGAGGTTGCGAATAATCCTTGCGCGTTACCGCTACTTTACGGGCCCTTAGATGTTAGGAGCGTTGCTGGAGTTTCTTCGGCCACTTCTTCTCCCAGCGCCAACGCTTCCCGAAGTGGCACTCAAAGTTAGTTTAGCTTTTGAATGTCTCTTAGATTATCCGTGAAATAGCAACCGACCGAGTCGTGGTTCGGCCATCTCGGGCGCCCTCGGATCGGCATGCTTACGCGTAACATAGTAACTATGTTACGCGTCCAAGCCGAGGTTACCCCTCATATATCATTTTTATATGATTTTTCATTGACTTATCTCATGTTGTACAATATTTTGCGGTATTAAAAAGGAAAGGGGGGGTTAAGGAAACTCGAACGTTGTGATTGCATTACACAAAGCAGGTATGGAGCCAAAAGAAATTTTTATAACCAACACCAGCTCTTTGCGGCTGGTGATGAGTCTTAAAATATGACATCTAATGCAAGTTGAGGGAATACGATCAGTCTGAGGAGAGAGTACTAAAATAAAAATGGTATTACGAGGATCATATAAAAAATATTAATTTTCATTAGCAATTTTTATTAAATGAGATCACTGATTTGTATAACAACAACTAAATATGAAGTACAGATGCCGATAAAGTTCAGAATTAGTTTTAAATTGACTTGAAACATGTCAAATACGCAAATTGACAAAGGCCATACATCTAAAAGCGTCATGAAAGTCTTTGCTTGTCTCCTAACATTTTTAGGAAGATCGTTATAGTTGACAGCTCTATATGTAATATTCTTCAATTTCTTTCTTATTACAATAATATTCGTACATTGTATTGATATAATCACTACCGTGATCAATTCTGAAAAACTCCAAAAGATTATCTTTAACAAAAGTTTAATGTTTTTGTTTTCTTTATGATAAAATAAGGATACCCAGAATGTAGATATGATAAAAATAAAGGCAGCCAGCATCGTCATTAAGAGAAGAAAATTGTATATAATGTTAATCGTATAACACGCTTCTCCAATTTTGTTATATGCAGCGGCGAGATTTTGAATTTGTATATTTTTGAACGGAACGCGTCCATCAAATTTAAATTTCGCTTGGTGTGATGAATTCATCGCAACACTTCCTAAGACATTATACAAGTATACTTCAATTAGTACCAATCTTTGTCTAAGCATACACATTATCTGTAAAAAAATAGTAATTTCTATTTTCCTTTCAAAATAAATTAATAAATATACTAAATAATTAATTCTGTAAGAATCTGTGGTGAACACGTCCATAACAGTGATAAAGATACAAAATAAAAAAAACAATACCAGAAAGGTCATAGCTCTTATAAATGAAGCACGGTGAAAGTTTTTAACAAAACTAGCGTGCAGTGATAAGTCAATATCAGCAAATGTTTCCATGATACTTCGACAGTTCTTCTTTTGATACAAAACTAATATCAAAGTTGTCGCATATTGGAAAGTGATTATTTGCCACGGTAGTTCATCTAATAATTTCACAGGACATCGTATTCCTTCTTTCACAGCCGGTATTAGACAGATAATGATAAAACTTAAAATCCAAGTGTAACTAATGGTTATAAACAATTTTTGCATTCGAGCCTCCATTGAATAGCTCAGGCCATTAATACGGTATCTAAATATACCAAATAAATATTCAATTAGTACCAAAGGCTTCAGGCTCTTTGTAATACTTTCACTCATACTTATGTTGTGACATATATTAGATTCGTTGTTTTATGTAACGACAACAGCAACTATGTTGATAGACTGAAGAACTGTCTACGGCCTCAATGTTTTATCAAAATGTACTCAAGTTGAATTTATTCCATAATCAAGATTACAGCACTGTATGTTAGTGTTAATCGTTTTAATATAATTGGTACCGGTGTACGACTTATTACGACGTCAGAATAAGTTTTACATGTTTAAAATGTTTGTTGAAATTTAAAAGTCAGAAAAATACTTCAATAAATAAATCTTTATTTCATTACTGTAAGTATTTAAACGTGGTATTCAATTATGACCACAGTCTATATGTTTCTTTTTAATATAATCTGTATTTTTTTTTATGACGAACTACACAGATTGGCCTGAGAAGCTGGCCTTGACTGCTTCACCGGATTGAGAGGTGGCATAGCTCTTAGGTCGCTTAGCCTGAACCTCTATCACTAGTAACTCGACTCTCCCCCCGGTGAGGGGTAACCTCGGCTTGGACGGTTACTATGTTACGCGTAAGCATTCCGATCCGAGGGCGCCCGAGAGGGCCGAACCACGACTCGGTCGGTAGCTATTTCACGGATAAGCTAAGGGACATTCAAAAAGCTAAACTAACTTTGAGTGCCACCATAATATATATATGGTGCCGACGGTGTATGAAAGGTTGGCAATGTATGGAACATAGGTTTTTTTAGGTTTTAGAAACTTTATTCTCACTTTAGACATAGATCACTGACATGAGAACAATAAATAACTTATATTATAAAACAATAAGTTCGCTGTCACACGGGAAAAGGAGTCACCTAACGTATTCATTTGCTTGGAAACGATTAGCTATCGTTTAGGAATTTAGCATGTTGCATTTTGAATGCGCTAAGTGTATATACCCTCTTGACGTGTGTGGGTATTTTGTTGTACAGTTGTACTCCTTTAAAATAAATGGAAATATGAGAGTTACACAGTGTTCTTAAATAAAATTTTATTTCCCCTAATAAGAACGTGCGTACTATCCAAGTAGCATGGATTACGATGCCGAGATGGATGTGTGGCGGTAACTAGGCTTGATAAAATATGCAACGAGTATGTGCAAGGAAGCCTGGATGTACGCGACGTTGTAGATAAGATGCAGGAGTCTACTCTAGAGTAGGGAATGTAAAAAGAAGACCTCTGGACTACGTAGGGAACTTGGCATTACAACATTTCCTTCCCCAGTCGATGATCCAAAGAAAGAGACAAGATTATCATCAGCTTCATTTATTCCAATGAACACAGAACCATAGAATGTTAAGTGATACCTGCGACCAATACATTTCTAAAGCTATAAAGAATTGGCTGGTACTTACTACTATAAATTATTCTTCAAGCTCAAGAGCGAGAGGAAACGTCGGCCTCCACTGTTTCTATGCACGATAGAATCTCCAGGCTTCCCGTGATGGTCGATAAAAGGTAGTTAGTAGGTTACGGTTGTTCCGTTTATAAAAGAGTTTACAAAGGTTTACTTAAAGCTACAAGACCACTAATTCTAATTTTCTTAATATATATATATATATATATATATTTATATATATATATGTAACTAACCTATAACCTAGCATATAAAGAGTTTCTATATCTGAAAACAATAGGATTTTTTTCCTAGAATTTTTAAATTTTTCATGTTCATGATATTTTCATTGTGCAAACGAATCTAATAGCAATCAGGCATAGTGCTTTGCTATGGTACATTCTGTAATCCATTAACATTAGTTACTCTATCTAATGTCTTATGAATTGAACGAGCCCGTAATAAAGTGTTGTGGCACTTTTAAATTGAGCGTCAGGTATAGAATAATAACTCAGCGCATGCGGCACAGTTCCGTTCCGGGAGTAAGCCTTTTTAACAACAGTTGGAAAGTACATGACTATTGTTCTATTTTATAAACATAGACATAATGTACTTATGTTATGACTCATCATTATTAATATTTAAAAAATATAACTTAAATGCACATGTTCCATACAAAAAAATTGCACTTTTACTCTACAATGAACAGCCTAGGGAATTGGCAACAAAAAGTATTTGCCACTACAATTCACCAAAATTTCAAAATGGCGGCCGCAATACAAGAATATTTTTTCTATTGCCACTTGAAGGGTTAAGAGCGTAAGATAGGGGCAAGGCATCAATGATAACATCCATAGTATTGCAAAATATGGCACTATGATTTTTAAGTGTTTTTGAAACATTTATGACAAATAAACTCGATCGATAACTTCTTAGCATAAATCCGATGGCAATGCTTTTTATTGTATAATCATGGCACACCCCCCACTTAACATTCAAAAGACTAAAACGTTCTAGTAAAGTTTTTGTAAAACCTTACATCAAAAGCCATCTAGTAGTCAATAGTTAAAACATATTAAAATATAATTAGATTTTATTTGTATGTATGGCATTCCTTCGGGTAACCTTAATACGTCATTAGGTTATTAATACTAAAAAATTAACGTCTACAATTGGCAATCGGATATTTTGATTGTTTGTTTTACCAAAAATGCGTTTTAGGACAGCAATTAATTTTATATATATCTTTAAGAGTATGTGTATACATGATATAATAGAGTTCACACAGTACATTTGAATAAGATTGCATTTATAAGACATGATTTTTTATAAAGATAATAAAACTCTAAATATTAAACTACATCCTAAGGTATTGTAATGCTATTCGACAAAAGATGGCGATAGTTACAATTTTCTTAGTTAATTCAATATCTTTAGTAAAATCTAGTGTTCTTTTGACACATATCTACTGTGATTTGTTCATCAAAATGTCAGTTAGCCATTGTGTAAAGATTAGTGATGGCAGTATATTAAGCGCAAAGCGCTTGCTTTCTTTCTTTATTTCAATATTTATATCATCCTATCAGTGCTCACTTATTAAATTGCGTAATAAGATGACGTGAAAAATAATCTGGATTACACATTTCCAAGGGATAATACAATGATATATTTTAAATGTTGACTTAGACATTGCCTGCACTCGTTTGTCTTAAGTTATCCAATTCAACAGCGCAACAGTGATACTCCGTTTTAACAGTTTTCGAATTAACTATTCATCTATTGGTGTGGGCTACTCTCAGACTAGCAATTAGTTTAGGCTACTGCTTTGTACATTCGTATATTTTTATAATGGGGAAAGACAGTAGAATTTGATTTACCTAATGTTATGTAGTACCTAAAGTCCACGAATGTGCCCAGATGATGAGAGCTAAGACAACCAGAAGAGAACTCATCTCGTCCCCCTCGCAGGGTTCTCGGCTTGTCGTGCCGGAGGGGCTTAGTAACCGTGGGCGCCTTTTGGCGCCGGCTCGGATCGCCTGAGGTGAAGCAAAGAGGAACCCACTCGGAAGAGGCGGGCTCGCTGAAGCCTGCCGAATGTGGCCTAGAAGGTGTCGTGGGGGAAGAGGAGTGTTGGTGTATCGATGCTACTCTCCCTATCTCCCGCGACTCAGCAGTGCCGCACCGCAAATGCGACGTGGTAGGGCTGTGGCGGGAGGGGCGACTCTCCTGCTGCGGCCGGGTGGCTAGCGGCGGGGCCCAAACATCTTGGCCGCCGCTGGGGGCTTAGTGTGCGAGGTAGCAGTTCGTATTCCCGGCCCCCAAGGCCTTAATTTCGAAAGGTTATATCGAAAGAATCAATGAACAAGATAAAAGAAGGATTGTTTTTTCTTGATCATTGCTTATTCAACAAAGTCAACTGGTATTGGCACAATAAAAAACAGTATTAGATGTAAAAACGACAAATTCGAAAAATACAAATGATGTCCGTTGTCTGATATTCTTTTAAGCTGTGATTTAAAATTTAACTAAAATATCTTTAGCCAACAGTTACAATTAATTTAAGGATGCGCAATACGTCAAATGCAATAAAAATAACAGGGTGATTATTTATTAGGGAGCTTTTGAACTGTCAGAGATCCCAGTTGAACGGCGGAGACCTGCGCCTGCTGTATCGACCGCTTAGAAGCTAGAGTTGTGCTTTCTTGTTTATCGATAGAATGTGGAAAATCATTACAGAATTTGTTTTTTTTTGTCTGTTTTGACATTTTTTCCTATTAATACAAAATACCCATTTGAAAACTATATAAGTTATCGACTTTTTTAAAAGTATAACAATTATAATTTCAACGAAAAATATTAGTCATTCTGATAACATGTTCGTACACGTAATACAACCCACCCAAAACCCTTATAAACAGGAATTTTCGTCGTAGGGCTAAAGAAATCACATGGTAAAAAAACCTGGTTACTAAAACTTTAATTAGAGAGAATTAACATTAGAAAGAAAATATTAGACGATAGAAGATTGCTATTATTGTAAAAAGTGGGATATTGTTATTACTGAAATTACATGTACGGTCAGAGAATTTCTAAGACATCGCAGAATACCAGTTTGACGTGGAGGCGTACCCGACGGCCTAAATCTTCATAGAAATCACACTTTTACTAATAAGCGCTTGTGGGTGGCCATAATCACATAACATTGGGAGCCCCGTTTTTTACCTTCTCCTATATAAAAAATACCATGAGAAATGAAAACATGATAAAAATGACATGGAGAGAGAGAAGAAAGAGAAAATCGACGCATTCGAGATGTAGTGTTAACTAAAAACGCTTGTTTTATGACTAACTTACACAGATTAGCCAGGAAAGCTGACTTTACTGCTTCGCCGGATTGAGAGGTGGCATAGCTCTTAGGTCACTTAACCTAAACTTCTAGCTAGTAACTTGTCAAGGATCCCCCACTGAGGGATAACCTCAGCTTGGACGTCTACTATGTTACGCGTAAGCATTGCGATCCCAGGTGGCCTAAGAGGGCCGAACTACGGGTCTGTTAGTTGCTATTGGATGGATAAGCTAAGGGACATTGAAAAGCTAGGCTACTTTAAATGCCAATTCGGAAAGCGTTGACTCTAAGAGAAGAAGTGGCCGAAGAAACTCCAACAACACTACTAATCTGACCAGTCCTCACCCGTCGACGACCGATTGCGTCGAAGGACGAAGTGGAGGCAGTGCAATCTTTTAATGGACAGACTCTATTGGAGTAGCTACCGGACGGATGGAAATGTATTTCTACCGCACCTCAAGGCATAATTTCTTACGTCATCATTAGCATCAGCCTGTATCTATCCACTGCTGGAAATAGACCTTCCCCAATGCCTTCCACCACATATGATCCTCCGCTTTCCGCATTCAGCTACTTCCGGCTATCTTTACAAGGTTGTCGGTCCATCTGGAGGCGCTCCACGCTTCTCGGCCTCCTCTCCGATTTATTAACGTAGATGAAGTAATTTTTTTATTAAATTAAAAGTGAGACAATTTTATCGATAGTGTAAGGCAATGCCTGCAAAAGCTAGGGCTGTGCGGCGGCACAGTGGCGCGGCTGTGGTCCCGCGACGGACGCGCGGGCGGCGTCTGCACGCGGCCGAAAGCCGCGCTAACGCCACGAAGGTCTGATCTTTGAATACCACCATGGGTCAAATTGTAAGTGCCGACTGCGCTCCAAATGGCACTGATCAAGAACCTCGCATTCACGTCAACCCCACTGAACAGTCGCTGGTAAGAAAATGTAAGATTTAAAGCGCGGAACTAACATGCTTTATTAATTTATTATCTTAAGATATTATTACAAGTATGCTTCACTGCATTGTTCGGTAGCCGCTTTTGGTTTTTCTTTAAAAAATATATATGAGCAAGTAGGTATTACATAAAACAACGACCTACTTTTATTTCAATTGTGACTGATAATTGAAAAGATGAAATGTTTCGTAAACAATTTTTTTTTCTAAAGGAAAGTTTAAGCGTTGTATAATACGCAGTCATGAAATACTTATAAGGTTTTTCAATATAAATATAAAAAATGGCCGTACTTGCATTAAAAATTATTTTTTAATTAATGTCCTATGTAATTATTGTATTTTCGTTTAATTAAGTAGCATTGTTTTGTTTTGCTAATTTGTTTTTTTTTCTAGCTTATAACTTTATTTATAAAAAACATTACTCATCTGTTAATTCTGATACTATAATTACCTAATCAGGTTTAATGAAGCCTATTAAACTTAATCATTTTGCTGTCATGGATCCAATTTTCCCGCCACGATTATATCTGTCGCGTCTCGACGTACGCACTTGGCGCGAGTTTGTTTAAAGTTTAACAGTTGTCGGTTTGGCGGCGCGAGAGGCGGTACATGTGCGTTGGTTGCGTATCACTTGTGGATAAAACGAAACGTACAGTAGCTGTCGTAGGCACATCTGTCAACGATATTAAAACAAAACACAAAATTATTCTTTACCAAAATTCAAAAATGCTTAATTGAACACTGTTTGATATACTGTTTGGGTATAGTTTAAAGTTTTTGTTGTTATTTTAGTCCCCTGCATTAGGTTAACGTTATGGGCTTGTGTAATTAGTTTTTATTCTGTGAGAAATAAGCAGAGAATTTTATGGTGCTAGGTACTTTATATGGTGTGTAATAGCGAATTGTTTTGTTAAAACGCTAAGTGGCAACATCAGTGATATTTTTGTATTGGTGCGTAGACTACTACAATCAAATATGTCTAAAGTATCCCTCAATAATGTGCCGTCAAATCCTCGAATAAACCGCCTGAGAACATTTTCCAGAGTGAGTATTTTTTTTTTCATTTATTAATATGTCTTTTATTATATTCTATTAATATATGATACGATTAATGTTTTAGGTTATATAGAATTGACCTTCATACTGGTTGTTTATTGACATTTAATATTTATGTGTATTGTCTCACCATAGAGTTTTTTTTAAAAGATAATAGAATTTATCATATATGTTGTTTGTGACTTTGATTCTAATCTGAATCAACCCATATTTACGATAACATCTAATGCTTTATGATAATTAAATATGGTCACATTAATGATAATTTAATCCTAAATTATTTTGTCCATAGTTACACAGTTCATATAATTTGTTACTAATTATGAATAAACTGTAATCTTGTCACAACACACACCTATTAATAAGCGATTCCCAATATAATTTGATGTTTGAAATGGGTTATTAAAATCAGCTGGGAATCAGTCATACTCAGTAATACATATTAGATTCATGTCCTGGAGTGTTAGCTTATTATTCTGAAGCGAACATACAGGGTTACTACTACTGTTACATTCCTATATTTAGTTAAAATTCAAACGAAAACTTTGTTTGTATTTTACATAGTAATTATGTTAATGACAGAATTATAATTCCTTCATTCACATTTTTCTTTGTGTATTATCTCTTAGTGTAATGATTTTCGTCATTAACATGTTTGCCCTATTTAGTAATATTTAGTTTACTTAATTTTAAATTATTGTTTCTAATTACTCTAGTTTTAAATGAGAAATAATCTGGCATTAATGAGGGCTATACTCTATACAAGGGTGTGTTTTATTTATTTATTATAAGCCTATATAGATTAACATTATTTAAAACATTTTTTTATGTACAGAATTACTATGTACACAGCATTTTACCTGTTGCAGTATCTCTTAATCTTTGATTAAATACTTTGAGTTTGATGTACTTAATAAAAAGTGATTAAGCAGTCAAAATTTCAGTAATTCGAATGCATGCTCTATGTAACTAGACTCACAGGCCACTATAACCTTTATAACTAACTATACAGGTAAATAGTAGACAACAGCTACTTCTACTAATCCCAATTTTAATAGCTTACTAAATATAAATAATAATTCCATTCGGAGTCAATTATAACTTTTAGATGTTACATACATATATCATTCTTAGTTAATGTAGCTGTGAAAAGGAAAGGAACCCAATGAATTCTTGACCTAAATATGTATATAGATTGTTTTTAATTAAAGAAAATTTACAATTCATTTAATTCTTAATTTAAATAATGCGCTACCAATAAATCTGGAAATTAACATTTTTCAATGTGACTTCCATCATGTCCTTAAGAACTTTGGAAGTTGAAAATGTGTTGTGAATGTTGTGAAAAAAAATCTATTTACATGTTGAAAAAGACATAGTTACTTTTATTAAATTGAAATTGGGTATGAAACAAGCAAATTGTTTACTTGACGGTTTGTTATATTCCAAAATGGCAATGTGTATTGCACATATATATTATGCTTAAAGGACGATCCTCTGGAGGTCTGATCATAGCAGTAATTCGGTGGCATTAATTTGACTAAACACACAATGGTATTCTTAGAAGACATGATACTCCCTAGTTGAATCTTGCTTTAGCTAGTATTTGGTCAAACAAAAATTGTTTTAATGAATATGAATAAGAATAAACTTTTGTTCATATAGTTGAAACATTTTGGTGTTATTCATATATTTTAGATCAATATTTTGTTCTGTATTAATAAATTGTATTGTTTTTAAGTAATATAGATGCCGGTTAGCAA
Organism: Meandrusa payeni; assembly: GCA_029286785.1. Classification (NCBI taxonomy): domain Eukaryota; kingdom Metazoa; phylum Arthropoda; class Insecta; order Lepidoptera; family Papilionidae; genus Meandrusa; species Meandrusa payeni. The sequence goes on along the minus strand of JAGSMX010000003.1, from coordinate 4,004,363 downwards.
CAAAATTAACTTGATTTTATCATTGTATAGGAACCAAAAAGCCTCATACAATATGGGTCAATTATAGTACTGGCGCTAACAATTGTCAATGTCAATCTTAATTTGCCAACTCCGATACAAATTGTGTAAGAGAAGATAACATTTTTCGTAGGTTAAATCAATTCAGCCCTGTAGTTCTGGGCTCTTAAGAATAAGACTACGATATCCCCTGCCTGTCGTAGAAGGTGACTAAAAGGGGCCTCGGGTTCACTGGGCGACAAGGGTGGGGGCCTTTGTCGTCCGCCAAAGTGGACCTGGGAAGAAGGCGACATTGGCTGGCCCGTGTCGCCTTGCACTGCGAGGGCAGAGGGGGGGGAGGGAGTAACCTCCCCCTCGGGACGCGCTCTCCTTGAGCACAGTGCAGAGGGGCTCCGGTGCGTTCCTCTGGAGATCCCGGAGACCCTCGTCATGCACCGAGAAAAGGGCCACCGGGGAGGTTTTAGTGGGTAAAAACCCCACATAACCGCCGCCTTCCCCCCAGAAGGCGGGGTATCTTTTTGAAGATTTCCTCCTCGTAAACAAAAAAAAGGTTAAATCATTTGGCAAATTATATATTTACTCCAATTCAGTTTTTTGAATTCCATTGTCATTGAAAGTTTGTCTCCATGTATTAGCCGATGTTTGATACATGATTCTTGGATCAATATAATATCTATTGGTACTAATATGCTGTGGCAAGGCCAGTGATGAGGCTGGATTGTTAGTTTGTTTACCATATTCTATGAAGAATTATATAATGTTGAAGGGAGAGTACAATAAAATGAAATATACAATTTTGCTACGGAAATTTAATTGCAAGATTTAATGATACTTGTCTTGTTTTATCTTTGTTCTTGTAACTTTTCTTTCCTAAGAAATACTACTGGATATAACAGTTATTTTTCCTATTTTATAAATTTTGAAAATCAATAAACTTTGTCAAATAATTAGAAATGTACATACCTAATAAGATAATTTACAAATATAGATTAGGTCACAACCAGAATGCCAAAATCGATTGTAAATGGTCTTTATTTGCTACTAGAGACTGAACTGGCACAAGGATCCTCAATAGGGAACTGCCTTGACCTATATTGTATGTGTGACAGCATTATGACTCAAAGTTATGCGAGAGAGCCAAATCATGGCTCGATTAGTTATTATACTAAATATTATTATATATAGTATATAAAAAGCGTCAATAGCCTAATGGTTTAGGGTACGGTCTGCGAATCGTAAGGTGGTGGGGTTCAAATCAACCATTCGACTATTGACGTGAATCATCTCCTAGCACAAGCCTAAGCTTAGTTGGAATGGTTAACAAGAATGTTAGTAATATTTATGAAAAAAAAACTTGTAAAATATTATCTCATACTAATAATAACATTTGATACTTCAGCATTGATCTTAGCAGTAATATTAGTGTAAAATAAAAATATACAAGTCAGCAAATTGGCATTGGAATATTTCACAATCAGATTCAAGGGAAGAGGGTTTACAAGACGCCAGTACCCCTGCTGCATCGTCTGATAGATGACAGAAAACAGAACCTTATTTCTTACTGGAGGCTAGAAATTTTACTTTGGCACGAGAGATATGACCTCCTTGAACTTATCTTATTAGCAAAGTCGGTGGCAAAAGAAGTGTTGGTCGTAGAAGGAAATCATGGCTACTTAACATCAGAGACTGAAGCGGAATTGCGAATGCCGCCCATCTGTTTACCCTCGTAAGAGACACAGTTAGAGATAAGGTGAACTGACTTCCAACCTTCGCTAGTCCGACTTTAAGAAGAAGAAGAATAGAAACTTAATCTAGGTTTTTAATACTGACATTGCACTAACATGTCCTTACCGATACAAACGTTTTTTAAATTCCGGTTTGTGTTTAGTTTATCTCCATATCGCTGAAAATGCACCAGATCTTATCGCATGGACAAGCTATTTATAAAGTGACAATAGTTACAAGTGTTACTGATAACTAACATAAGATGAATTGGTTGTATGTACTATGGTGGTACATGTATATAAATATGTATGTAAATGGTAACGGTCACATTATTTTTCGTAGGGAAAAAGTCGTAGAAAATTTACGGTAAGCTATAAATCTGTACAAATAAATCATTTGCTAATAGTTTGTGCCTCTGCATTGTGATGTCGTATGCCAAATATACCCTATATTTACCTAATAAGGTGAAAAATGTAATAAGACATGCATCGCTGTCTACAATTTACCCCACGATGATTACCCGTGTCACCGCTTTCCAAAGTGGTATCCAAAGTAGTATCTATAAACAAAGGCATTTCAAAAGTACCAAAAATCAAAACTTAAGAACTGCCCCTTTTTTGAAGTCGGTCCGAAATTAAAGGAGGCCCTCTCTTAAAAAGAATATTACGCATGGTGCGTCACGCCGCTTCACTCTGTATTGGCAAGCAACAAATCTTCGAAATATTCCTATCAACATGTTACCGAGCTTCAGTCTCGCATATACTATATTATTAACAACACTTTGATATCGTCAAAGGTTCGAATACTTAGGTGTGATTTTATTACAAAACAAGTAATTAAAAAAAAAATTAAAAAATTATTTGTTAATAAAATGAACTAAAAAATTCGAATCAAATGGGCCTAAACTCGATGGGGTTGCGTCGTATAACTACGGAGTTCCTATGGCCACCTTCCCGTTTCATCATCATCTCTATGTCATAATAATATTGCATTGTCATCCGATTTCGGGATCACGGGAAGTTGATTACAGACAACGGGACAGGCGAAACTAAATAAAAGCTCGATTAAAATCACTAGCTAGGTTTTTCGTAACTATATATGGTATATAGACACAACCATTAAGTTGTAAGTACCTTACCTATGTACGTACTTGTGTAAGTATCAAGAGTAACCGCTCAAGTAGCAGTGCCGCAGCGTGAGTGACACTGAAAATTGGGCAAAAAGTTGGAAATTTGTGGTCCCGTTTTCTAATCCAACACGGGGTAGATAAACCTGTATTAGTAGATAACACGTGGGATATTATGATATTTTAGAAAATATTAGTATAATTTAAAACAGAAGCGCCCCGTTGCTCCGAAGATCATTTATAATCTACATGCATAACACGAATGAAGGTTATTATCCCTCTATAATCAAGGTGATAAGTTAGATAATGGCGACGATAAACCTATTTGCGCATAGTTGTATACTTTCCTTTTGTTTGTGGAGCCGATCTGCGCAAACTGATTTATTACTTTGTTGTAATTTGCGTAATATTGTCGTATTATAAATCTATCGGCTTACACAGTCATTAAAATTTCCGCGCGTCATTATCCGGTATCCTTTTAACTTGATAATGATGGTAACTGATCCTATAAACCCGAACGAAGCGCTTCGCTTCGTTTTTCATTCTACAGTAAAGAAAATAGTTTGCCCGCGTCCGTCTTCTCCTCCGATTGCAATGGTGATTTGCAAGAGTAAATAGGCATTTACTAAGCTAAAATATATCACATTATATTTTTTCTTAAAGACCGTTACTACTTTGGGCTGATGCATATTTACGAGTAACAAGTATATTTACGAGCAAAACAAAAGCGACATCAAATAGAATCAAACGCTTAAGCGCGGACGCCCTCTTCGTATTTCCGAATTATATTAGGAATATTACGAAACAGAATTAATCAGAACTTAACCAAACTAAAAAATATACAGACGAATTGAGAGGCTCCTCTTTTTTGAAGTTAGTTGAAAACCTGACTTCAAGTCATATCAGGGAGGAATTAAATATTACCCCTTAATACTTTTGGACGCCTAGTTATGTTAGTTCTAGCGCAGCCCTGTAGTTCTGTGCTCTCGAGAATAAGATTACGGTGACGGACTGTCGACTCTAAAGGAAAAGGTAACAATAATCTAAAATAAAATATCAAAAATATCTCGTTTTTAATGGAATACTTTTAATTAGTAGTGAGAAGTACAAATGCCCTTATATAGACTTTTGTTTGTATGTTATTAGACGTTGACGATTGAATTTGGAATTGCGACCTTCATGTTGAAGGCTTTCGTAACCTTGTACAAGGACGAATACTCAAGGCTTAATAGTTTATATAAGAAACCAATAAATGAACCTTGTGTTAAGTTCTTATAACGATTTCTTACATTTATGCAATGTTAATCATTGAAATAAAACTAATTGTGTTATTTAATGATCGCAAACAATTTAAATCTTAACTTATTATGGGTATTGTTAAAGATTCTATGATTATTTGTAGTTTTCTCCAACTTCAACCTTTGTATTCAGTAGCATTTTTTATCTATATGTCAGTCTTCAACCGGTGCGTCCTCCCCAGTATGACATACGGTACAGAGACTTGGACTCGGACCGTTGGGCTGGTCTACAAGCTGAAAGTCGCACAACGAGCGATAGTCGTTAGATAGTCGATAGTAGTAGATAGGCCAGACACATCTGCCGAGTCAGTTTAGGGGAGGACAGTCTTGGAATGGAGGCCGCGCGTGGGTCGGAGAAGCGTAAGGTATATCTATTTATCTATATAGGATTCATAAAACGCAATTTTTAGCGGTACTACTCTTAGGCCATATTTATATGTATAAATTTTAGCGCAATAAAGGATATATCTATTTAGCTATATTGTTATTGCAAGGAGGAAGTAATATTTTTAAGTATCTTAACAAATCTGATTTGACACAAACAATTCAAAGCCATATAATTTAGAAAAAATAAAGCTGTGCAGTTTTGCTGTTGTCACGACGATATTATCTACTACTAACTTCAAGCCTTGTAACTTTGCCACGTGCAACTAACTTCATCATTATCGCACGTCTGTATTGGAAAGCACGTTCAGTTCAGCTCACAATTACGGCTCCTAAAGATGTAATGTAACAAGTCCATATTGACGGTATTTTTCCTTCACCGTCGGGCGTGGTGAATCAGCACTTAAAATTTTAACAGTTTCCATTCCATGAAAGCCGCCAGCAATGAAATCGGACTGAGCTCTATCGCGGCTCTTCTTTTGCCTAAAGAAGTACATTTCAAAGAAATACTCACGCCCGTTACACGGAGGGGAGGTAGAGGTCGGACATTCACTTAGTCCGACCCTAACACACCTCTTTCTCGCGCATACATAATCCTGACTTCTTAGCGGTCCTTTATTCTCAATTTTAATTATATAATTAATTATTTTTAATTGATGTAATTGTTTGTTAATTTCTAACGAAGTATAACTTCGATAATCGGTAACTAGAAGTATTTTTTAACGATATTGCATTAAATCACTTCACTCTTACACTTTATGACGATATGATTGTGATGACAACTACTGGTATTTTTAATTCAAACTGTATTCAGAATAGTTGTTATGCAATTGGCTAGAACGTATGGTAACTCTCGTTATTGTTTTACACACTGCACCGTTTATATTTATCGCCAAGTACAAAACGACGTTAATAACTAAAACTACGTCAAAATAGCTATGAGTAAACAAAACTTTTAAGGTTGTGTTACCACTGAAGTGAAAACGTGTAGGAATAGACCAAAAATATTCTTTGAATTCGATAGCTTACCCTTTGCACTAACACTCTATTACTGTTAAAGTATAACTTAAAATAATGGCTTATATATAACCCACTGTTGTTGTAATTTTTTATTGTTTCGCTTCAGTGGTAGCCCACCCTAATGTTCCCGTAGTTACGCAAAGCCCGAAAGAAATAGATATTCAATTGTATTCTGGATTTCAATGAATGAATAATGTTGGCATGCTTTACTTTCGTGCTTGGGTACGACCCAAATTGTACAGGTACAAAGTGTCTTTAGAGCATTGCGGATGTGGCATGTAGTTTTTAACGTATGAAAGCATAGACAATTTGTTTTTTAATGACAATTGGCATGTTTGAATCGCACGATCGAGCTAGCCTTAAGCTAGCACCTTAATAGAGTACTAATTTATTTATTTATTAGGATTAGAATAGATTGCCAGCGTTCTTTCCCTATGATTTTGATGTGGTTGGTTTTCAAAAGGAGTGTGAATAGGCATTTAATGATCTAGTGCGCTTTATCATCCAAGATGTATTTCCACTTAACATAAAGTAAGTATTATTAGTAAGCTCAAAGTCGCAGAACGAGCTATGGAGATACACGCGGTTTCTCTACGAGATCATCTCAGAAATAAGAAGAACGAGGGTAACGGATGGGCTACACTGTGTAAGCAAATTGAAGTGGCAATGGGCGAGGTGCGTAGAACAGATGGCTGAAAAGTTCTCGATTGGAGCCCATGGATCGGCTTGCTTACGCCTCATCCACCTCAGCATTTTTAACTTGGATAGTATTCGCAGATAGTATCATTTGAGTGTTGTTTTTCTGCCATGCATAAGAATTGGTAACAATATCAAGACTAGAAGAAAGATACTATAATACTATGCATAATGTCCAATACTATGATACTTTAAGAGCCAAAATATATTATGTACTATTCGTTCCTTATAAACTAACCAATCTGTGAATATGATAACATCACCCCTCTAATAGCGACGACTTTTTGTGTAAATACGCTGTTTACATTTGTTTTTAAACATTAGCGGCATCTATTTACAAGTTAAAGTCTAATTGTGAATACTAACATTATTAGGCCTCATTCACAATAAAGGCTGCGTTTTCTTCGCTTGGAAGATATCGATAGAAAAAATGTGTGTCACGTTCTTTGTTTCATTGTGTTCACGTGTTTCATTATAACATTACCGAAGGGAACAACTTTACAGTTCCATGGTTGATCCGCAGTCATCTTAATTGTGGAAGAGCCCTTAGAATTCAATTGCACAAATAGCCTACATTAAACTGAAGAGATCATACAGTTTTTTTTAATATAAGAATAACAAAAAACAGGTGATTAGCTTGTCGTGACCTTTTTTTTAAATGTACGTAATTTGCCATTATATAATAGTAATAGATTATAGCGTAGCTGTGAAATTATTTCTTTTTCGTTGTCGAAAATTTGGACGAGGGTTGGACAGCCTTTATTCGCAAAAATTGCGTTTCTTAGTTATCAGATAAATCACGATTTGTAGAGATCGTGAATAAACGGTTAGTGAGTCGTGTTATAAAAATTTATCGAATATCATCTACACTCCTCAGAAATAGATTAATATATAATAGTAATAGATTATAGCGTAGCTGTGAAATTATTTCTTTTTCGTTGTCGAAAATTTGGACGAGGGTTGGACAGCCTTTATTCGCAAAAATTGCGTTTCTTAGTTATCAGATAAATCACGATTTGTAGAGATCGTGAATAAACGGTTAGTGAGTCGTGTTATAAAAATTAAACGAATATCATCTACACTCCTCAGAAATAGATTAATATATGGCCAGTACAATTTCCGCGATGTCGCTATCAATGTCGTATTCGTGGTTTCGTACAAAGTCTCAGATTTTTATAGCTTAGGCTTAGCAAGGAGCCTATAAGGAACCAATAAACGTTCTCTTTGTATATATATAGACAAGCGCTCTAACAGCTCTGACACCTTTCAACTTATAAGAGTTATAATACACCTGCTAGTCATTTAAATCTACCAGAGAATGGAGATCATATTTGATAATGTCCTTAAATCGAATGTTGAAAGTGGAAACATGCCTAGTATGTAAAAATTTGCACTAATATGTAATGTTTACTCTTGTGATCTGTTTCCACAATACAATTTTGAAGGCGGGAGTCACTATTACACTAAACGATTTAATCGTCAAGTGGCTTGATTGGTTGGCTTACGGCGCGAATTGTTTTATGCTGTCTATTTGATCAAGCGAGAAGTTGCCAATCTGGCGAATCTGGTACATTGCGAGCCTAGCATAGAGATGTGCGAGCAATTATGTAACATTGGGCACTTGGCCAGCGTTCATTGCATGCTTCGCGGTCAGAATTTCTTGCAATTGGGTTGATCGTTGCGGAAGGGACGGCCAAACATCCAGTTGTAATAGGACATCACTCGTTTTGTTGAAATGGGCAAAATACGTGTATCCGGTCTGCTGTAATTATTACTGGTCAAGGTAACCGGATCATGTTGGTTAAATGCGACATCAGTATATTTGCTGCAGACTATTTAGTGCGATATGAATGTTGGAGACATCCTGATGTTTAGGTCTTGTCTTGTACTGCAAATACACTCGTGCCTGTCACGCAAAGAATAGACTGATATCATGGACTTCCTCTTAGTACGATCTAGGCACACCTCTTTCGCATTATGCTGCATAAAAAAACGCTTACTTAAACGGGAATGTGCATATAGAATTCCATCGTGTAGAAGTATTTGTAGTGTGGTTATCCTTTGATTATATCTGAATTTGTGTTTATCTGCATTGCGTTTCATGTCACATCGTGTCGGAGGTGAAATTTCGAGGGTACACTATTTAGTTACCCGTCATTTGTGTTATATGGTAAGCTGTAAATTTGTTACCCCAAAAGGTGGTCTCGTCATAAAAATATTGAACCATTAAAATATTATAATTTACAATCTTTAGTATGACATACTTGTAATTTGTAACCAGGAATGCCGATTTAATTTCACAATTGTATGTAAATATTATGGAAGAAATCTGAATACACAATTATTATCTTTTTTAAACAAAAAAAAATAGGTCCCATAAGTAATTAACAATTATATCATATAACAAAAATCTTCTTCCCTATAAGCTACATCGTATACGAGTAGTATAAGTATCATGTAGATCGCTTCTGTAGTTTTTGTAGTAAAAGGTGACAAAAAATAACGTTTGGTTCGACAGTGAAAACAGTTTCCCGTGTTTTTAGGTATAGTCGCATAACTATTTACGTCGTCTTGGATTACGGACATTTACTTAATACGTCGTCCGTCAATTCGACGGACATCAACGATGATCCTTTCCTGACCTTGATGATATTTATAAGCGTTATATACTGTTGACCGTGAAACGTTATAAAATGAATAATTGTTTAATTGCTCATGTGCCTACCGGTTAAATGTAGCTAATAATAGATCTTATCCAAATCGGTTAATGTATCATTAGATCAGAGTAAACTATTTTACAGAAAATTTCAGGAATATTCTTTGCATTTTAGGGCATTTTCAAATGTAAGTTAGTGATTGAAGTACGATCACGATCGGAACTTATGTTAATTGGGAATGTAGTCTTCCATGGTAAGGCGCACTAGCTTAGTAAATACCTATTCTTTCTACACTTGAAAACAACCACATTGTAATCGGAGGGAAAGACAGACGGGCAAAGGACTTCGTTCGGGTTTGATGATTGTTCACAACAAAAGGACGGAATACAGCAGTGCGCTTTGAAGTCCAATGGTGGAACGGGGATGTGGAATACAAAGGCGATTCTTAGGTGCTTAGTTTTCCACTTCATCAACTTATCTTTTACCCCTTGGATAGTTCCACAAACAGGTAATGTACCAGAGAGGAGAATGTATTCTTTAAAATTATAACAAAAGCACATCTTGATATAAAGCAAGCTGAACGTAAAGCAAGGCCAACAAATCATATGAATCAATTTACAAGATTAAAGATTTGAAGATTTAACAAGATTATAGTCAATATTCTCTGAATTGTATTGAGTTATATATAATAAATATCTCACCAATGGGCGCACTTGCCGGAATTTGCCCGATAGTTGGTCCGCCTACGGGTTATAACTGTGCTCGATGATTTGATAAGGTCATCTGGAGGTTTAAAATCCTGACTAATACTGTCGGGAAAGCTCATCGTGCAAAATGTACATATAATAACAATCCGACTGAAAATAGCATTGCAACGTTCATTGCCATCTGTGAATTAATCACTCGTGCAAGAAATAGATATTATTTTTGTCGCCGCTCACCATTCGGCGTCTACCAGCGTCACTTTTATTTTGCGTGTTGTACTGTCATGTTCATTTAGAGGTATTGGAGATTGGTGTACAATATGAAACCATAATATAAACCTTATGTTAAGCGTTACATCTCACTCATAATCATTATATTTACGATTTAAAAACAAAAACCGAGTCAATTCGGACGTTATTTTCTAATTATCATAGGAATTACGAAATAGAATTATTCAGAACGTAACTAAACTTTCATCAAACTACCCTTTAAGTACATCCATTTCAATAAAAAAAATATTCATCGAAATCGGTTAACGTGATATTGATTTATTCGACCATTTGTCGCGCACAAAAAATCATGACTTATATGGTTTTCTCATGGATGCTATTGTCAAAATTGGACCAAATGCGACCACACAGGAAGCACGCGCTTTCAAATAAAAAAAGAATAATAAAAAAAAACATAGAGACGAATTGAGAACATCCTCCTTTTTTGAAGTCGGTTGAAAATATTCAAACATAGGCCTCCCCCAACTTTTTCCCCATCCCACATCTCCAGGTCCCATCCGCTATCTGTTCTACGCGTTGTGTGTCCCGGTCATTGCCATTACAACTTGCTAACCTGATGGGCTATGTATATGTATGTATGTTTACTTACTTTCGTCTACGAATTTTCTCATTTTGATATGACCTCTTAAAGATATCTCTTAGCTCGTTGTGTGACTATTAAAATATTAATGAATAGATTAATCTACACGGACCTATTCGAATGATCGCTAATTTTTATTTATGTTTTGTAAAAATATCATGGTTTTCAAGATATCGGACATTTTTGGAATTTTGAAAAGTGCACTTCTATCAACTGTGTTATTGTCGACGAAGCGTTGTTATATATGTAACTATATAATTGTGTTGTCTCTGTCTGTAACTCATCAGCATAAAACAGCGTTGCAATTACATTGCCCCTAATTAAAGCACATAACCATAAATTTGTTTTATAAGGTCTCGAGAATGTTCAGCATCATTTAATGTTTCCAATAAGAGCTAATATAGTAATATAGTCGGGACCTAAAATTTTTATTAATGAACGAATCCTAGCCATTTTTTTCTACGTTATAATCTATTTAATATTTTAAATATATAATAGGCTACTTTGAAAATTTATGTCATAGTGTATCTATCTCCTGTATTGTATTGTGTGTTGTGTAGACATAAAGTTTATGACTTACCAGCTAGATCTTGGACCTGGTAATAAGACACGAAGTTCCCATTTTTTTTTATATGAAAAGTGGCAAACGAGCATACGGCTCACCTGATCTTAAGTGATCACAGTCGCTCATAAACATTAACAGCACCAGAGGAGCTCTAGGTGCGTTGCTGACCTTTGAGATAGGAGTAGGCTCGTTTCTTGAAGGACCCTAAATCGTAAGCGTTCGGAAACACCGTGCGTGGGAGAAAGTATCCCATATCTACGTTGAAGCGTGAATAGCGTAATGGTTAAGATTCTAATTCACCATTCCATTATTTATCTTAAACCCTAACCTGATCTCCTAGCGCAAGCTTAAGCTTAGTGAGAATGTTAGTAATATTTGTGAAAAAAATATTGTCAACATTTTATTTCTTGAAAAAAAAAATAACTTTTCTGATGTTATAAAAGCTGAAGGTCGGCCCATGTCTAGCCCAAATCGGAACACTGGATCACTAATTACGGCTAAATTAGTATGTATAAACAATGTGTTAGACCTGTGTTAGACTATTTTCAGCCGACTTCAAAAAGAGAGGAGTTTTTATGTTACCTCATAACTTTCGACTGGGTGAATTAATTTTGTGATTCTTTCTTTATTTAAAATCTGGTCCGTGTATGAAGTCGGTTTTTTTTTGATCGTAAATATACTTGTGTAAGACCACCATTTCAGGTGACGATAATATTTCTAAAATAATAATATATCAGTAAATATCAAAGACTGGGGATATAAATGATAATGTTATAATTGGGATATGCACAATCGGAGCATGGTGATTAAGTTTATCTGATTATTGAATATATTGCCCTCGAGTTCTTATCATTACGAATCGCTTTCGCCGTCGGACTGCTGTCTTTCGCTGAGTGCCGTTTTATTTAATTGCGATTATTTTTTAATTGTATTGATTTTAGATAATGGTAAGTGTTTTTGTTTTAATATTTGGTAACAGATCCTCCTCATTTAATGTTATATTGTTATACAATAAACATCAAATTGTTAGAAGATTTTTTATTAATTTTTTTTATATGAAAAGTGGCAAACGAGCATACGGCTCACCTGATCTTAAATGATCACCGTCGCCCATGAACATCCACAGCACCAGAGGAGCTGTAGGTGCGTTGCCGACCTTTGAGATAGGAATAGGCTCGTTTCTTGAAGGTCCCTAAATTGTAAACGTTCGGAAACACCGCTGGCGACAGTTGATTCCACAAGTTGACAGTGCGTGGGAGAAAGTTACGCGAAAAACGTACAGTCGTTGAACGCCAACCATCAAGATGGTGGCGGTGGAATTTGGAATTCTGCCGAGATGTGCGGTAATGGAAATCGGTAGCTGGGATGATTCCGAACAATTCCTCAGAACACTCCCCATGGTAAATGCGATACAGGATGCAAAGAGAACCGACATCTCTTCGCAGACTCAGAGGGTCGAGTCGATCGGAAAGACTCTGATCGTCGACTATTCGAGCAGCTCTACGTTGTACACGGTCAAACGGAAGAAGTTGGTATTGGGGAGCCACGGCCCAGAGATGCGAACAGTATTCCATATGAGGCCGTACTTGTGCCTTGTAAAGTTGCAGACGGTGGGCAGGCGTGAAATACTGTCTTGCTCTACTGAGTATGCCAAGTTTTTGGAGGCATTAGTGTCTATATTTTTTTCTAATGACGAACTACACAGATTGGCCAGACAGGCTGGCCTTGACTTCACCGTATTGAGAGGTGGCACAGCTCTTAGGTCGCTTAGCCTGAACCTCTATTGCTAGTAACTCGACACAAGAGTCCCCCCGGTGAGGGGTAACCTCGGCTTGGACGGTTACTATGTTACGCGTAAGCATTCCGATCCGAGGCTGCCCAAGATGGCCGAACCACGACTCGGTCGGTTGCTATTTCACGGATAATTTAAGGGACATTCAAAAGCTAAACTAACTTTAAGTGCCACTTCGGGAAGCGTTGGCAGTGATTTTTTACATAGCCCCTTGCTATTTCGAAAACTTTATAAAAGTTCGATCAATTAAACTAATTAAATCTTCAAGATCTGATAAAAAAGAGAGTTCAGTCGTCTGACCTCAGATCACGACCTACGTTACGTTGTACAGTTATAATGTTTAATAGGAAACTATTATCAAGTATACTCATAAACGGCGATCAAGCTTAGATTATTTTTAAATGTAGAAAATAAAGTATTTCACCTTATTGAAATCCTTGTAGCACAAAGACCCGTGCATTTCATTCTGATAAGGAAATCAGATCCTGATGCATTCTTCTGTGTTCTAATTTGATTACCTAAAGATCTTTGTGTACAATGGAATATTAAATCTCTTCATATATCCGAAGAGAGAAGCTGCCATTTTGTTGCCCAAGTCTAAATTAATTCACTGGCTCTTTGAACAATGCTTCGCAGATATAGGCGCCGTGTTATATTACAATCACAAAAGTTGCAAGCCTTGCAATAATTTTTAGCACCTTATCATGATTAATCAGTGTTTATAGATGTTGCCACAACCTAATCTGTTCTACTGAAAGACGAGAATGAAGTATTAGATTACGTGATACATTTAGTATGTATACTATAATGCTATAATAGTACTTGCCTAGGCAAAGGTAGTGAGTAGTTGACAGGCGTGCGGTATTAATCAATTAATGGCAATCTACATCACGTGGCAGCGTCTCACGCAGGCACCACGTTCTTACGGCCTAGGGTTGTCATGGGGCGAATTTTAAACGGCTAATTTAGATTAAAAATATATTAGTCTGTTTTAAACCTTTTTCAATCAATTGGCGGACTATGTCCTTATACATTCTTTACTGAGAATGCCTGCGCCCAACAGTGGAACATAGTAATACATGGAATTTAACTTAATAAAAGAAAAGGGATGAGGGAATTAGATCATGCAACCCCAACACACTTTCCAATATATATTATATAGAATATCCAGAGACTAACCTTGTCTGTGCTCAATACTGAGCAGATTTTGGCTGTGTTATCAATTAACCTTACTAGCTCGCTTTTTCTACCAGTCTTAAAAGTCCGTAAAGCTTGGTGTGACTCGGCGCATATCCTACGGTATTTACAGGTCTTATACCATAGTTTAATGTCAACCCTGTGCCATCCTCGTGGCGAGAAATGTTGTAATACACGGTGTTCGCAATTATTATACAAATGACTTGCCTCATAATCATCCTTGAAGTGTCTATTTACAATCGAGTCATTTGCGTCTATCGGATCACTGTGTTGTAGCGTGAAGTTTGCGATCACCACGCAGATCATGTTCACGTTGCCGGTACTTACCGGTAGCAAACGTCTATAGTCTAATCGTTTGGGTGTCCCTTTACGAGACGATAGGTAGATTGTAGTAACCATGAGAATATCCTTTGAGTTCGATTTATATTACGAATTCGTCCTCGCTCCCGTTCTCCCCAGAGTTACTTGTATCAATTGCAATCAACTTAGGATTGAAATATATCCGATAACAGATAGCAATGAAGTGCTACTGAAAAATTGTCACACTGTACTTGTTATAGGTAATATCTTGTACCGCATTCGAAAAAATAAAATAAAAGCACGCGGTTCTTAATCATAAACGAAGGAGGCAAAGATTTCCTTTTGGCATGGTTCTACACGTTCGCTCCCTGTTTTGAACCGATTTTCATTTTGTTAATGGGACCATATTCCTTTCGTTGGCATCTTTTGGTTCCGTAGATATACAAAGGAAGTTTTAAAAAATGCTTGAAAGAATGCTTGTTTATTGAGATATTGTTTTACGACAAGCTAAGTTCAGTAATCACAATCAGCACAAATGTTGAAGAATAAAGAGAAGAGGGACGCGAAAGAACTTCGTAATATAACTGTGATATGAATAAATGATACGATTCTTACCAAAGAACCGTCTCTTTTATTGATTCGAGTAGAAGTACCAAATGTACTTGTATTTATTCTTCTAGAACGTCTAACAGTCTTCTTTAGTATACCTTATGTATATATCTTAATATTCCCTCTTTGATGCAGTGCACTTTTACTATTTATAATAAAGGTTTAGCTAAGTCTAACTCGTTGACTTTTAAACATGATGAAATTTTAAAAGCGTTAGATCAAATCAATCAATCAAAAATAAGGTAGGCCATGTTTAGCAAACAAGTTTTCTGTTTACTGTTCATTCAAGTAAACAATAGTGTTAATCATCGATGTTATAAGTTAACAGTGTCGTCTCTAATTCTCGGCGACGTTCCTGCAGAGTACAATTTAAATATTTGTTTTGATACCGTGCCGAGTGCATTCAACTGCCGTCCTTTAAATTTACCTGTTCACAATTCCTTTGTCCTTTATGTTTTATCCGACTTAAAGCAAGGTAGATGTTATCGATTCGATTATGTTTTCATCCATTAAAATAACGTATAGCACTTTTTTACATATGTTTGTATATAATTGTCATATTTGATTTATTAGCGTTAGTTTGAATCAATTTATGTTCTATTTTCGCATAGTGCGTTACACCTAATAGAAAGTCCTCAGCCAAGTAGAAAGTGACTGTAGAGTTGGAATTGCCGGGAATTATAATTAAAATTATCAAATATACGTGTACGATAGAAATTTAACATTTCATTACGACACGCGTAATTTTGCTTATATAATATATCAATATTTACCAGTGCTATGTAATTTATAAATAGACAGCCCTGCCTCAAAATTCTTTGTCAAATACTGGAAAAAAAACATTTATCTGACATCATACTCGTAAGACAAGCGGATTCAAAAATATTTGATAAAATCACGAACAAATAAGTTTGAGCAATGACCAAATTTTACTGTATTGATTCTTTTGATTTCCTTCTTTTTTTTCTTTTATTGACTTCTTCTTATAAGCTGATTAAGCTCAAGTCTCAAGTCATCTCGAATCTAGGTCGGCTGTCTTTGATGTCCTCCATTAGCCCAGTTTATGGCATCCTCTTAGGTTGGATTGTTGGATCTCACGTTACATCAGTTACCAATTAGCCTTTTACAGTTAACTTTTAGTATATACGGTGCCATAATGCACACTGTACAACTTGAATCATCCATTGATGTCTAAACCGTAAACAGAGGAGCTGTTCCCCTAACGGTTCGAGAATCTGTACGTAGATAAGAATTAGTGTTACAAAAGGTATACACGCCTAGAGGATCTCTCGCAATCTCAATACCGATCAAACTGTTGCTGTCAGTTACTTGCATCAATCATCGTGGGTTGGGTAACAAAAGGTATTTGTTAATCCTTTAGCAATGTCTCATAGTTAAAGACTCTGTCATTTGAAGTATTCGTTAGCAAGACTGACCAGCATGTTAAACTAAACGATTGTGGAGGTCAGTCTAAGTTCCTTGTTGGTTTTCCGCGTCAATGTAATGTGCCTAGATTTTATCCATTTTTCCTACCTCTAGATAGATAGATTCTATAGTGCTCCAATTTACCATATGTACAATCACTTAAAGTTATTACCTAGTTTAAACCAAAAGCGGGCAAGGCCTTATCGCCATGATCGATCTCTTCCAGGCAACCCCGTAGGAAAAGAGAGGTAAAATAAATAAATAATAGGGTAATAAGAAAGTCAAGAAATTATTTAATAACAGCAAGAATTATTTATAATGAGGACAGACTTTATTGATTAAGTTGTCTTTTACCTTTTTCTTTTTTTTATTTAGTTGACAATAATTAATCATCATGAAATATCGTGAAAAACATAAATTAATATTGATTAAATTTTTAAAGAATTTTAAAGATAACATACGTGCTTTTTTTGACTCTAGTGGATTAATCAGGACTTGTGGCAGTTCATGAAAAAAAAAATGATTGCTTTAGTTCATTTGTCTTTCGTTACTGTCATCTTCCAAGTATCATTCCAATTCCAATTACATTTTATTTACCGCCATTATGGTACCATTATTCCACCTAATGCGGCTGCTTGAAAATTATGCCAGGTTTATCCAAGCAGAACACAAATTACCAACTAAAAAAAAACACATTATAATCAAGCATTTATCTGCAGCACAAGTGATTACATTAACTGATAATTGCCGCTGTTTTAGATAATATTTTGATATTGATCAAATAAAAAAATCCCCTTTAGTTATTTTTTACTTAGGAAGGTCTTTTCTTTGAGAGTTACTTTCGTATATCACATTGCTGTGTGCAGGCCTATTGTTTGCACATTTTCTTTCTCTCTGAAACATATACACATATATTTATTATAAGTAGTAGTAGAAGTAATACTTCTTTAGCTCCGTCTATGTGTGTATGTATATGTAAAGAGAAGATCTTACTATAGTAATACTTTTTACTAGCAAAACCATTTGCTTTATGATAGTGACAATACGTGCACTGTCTCTTTGACTATTAATTATTTAATAATCTAAATTAGAATCGACATAGGTGTTAGTAAAGAGTAAAATCCTTTTATAAGATATTCCTTATTGTAATAGGTGTAAAAAATAAAACAATGTGTTCCTTTCAAAGTAAGAGAAACGTCAACAAATGGGATAGGAAAAAGTATTACTATACTAAGAGTTATCTTCTCTTTACATATACACACATAGATGGAGCTAAAGAAGTATTATTTATTATATACACTTATTTTTGATAATTTTGATTATTGATGTTGATGTATCATAAATAACATGATTTATCAATATTGCCTTGATCTAAATTGGAACTGATATTTCATTTTAACGTTATGTTGATCTGTAACGATAAAACCCTTTTGCCTCGATTACTGAATATTTATTGGGAGATCAATTTATTCACATAGTTTGTTGTACTTGTTATCCCATTATTGTAATATAGTTTGTGAACACTTCCTCGGTACAAATTTTCCTGTCGACCAATGTGACGAATACTGAATGCGAGTGATGTCTCCTCTTTGTTTGTCAATAGAATATTATAGTACGTTAATTATTTAGTGTGTTTAAGTCTAAAAGAGTCGTAAAACAAGTTCACACGATTTTATATGACCATGGCAAAAGGAGAGTTGAATCGTCAGTTACCGTTATCTTAAAGTTGGTGTAGATAAGACGGTTTCAGCCCTGTAGTTCTGGGCTCTCAAGAATAAGACTACGGTATCCCCTGCCTGTCGCACAAGGCGACTAAAAGGGGCCTCGGGTTCACTAGGCGACAAGGGTGGGGGCCTACGTCGTCCACCAAAGTGGACCCGGGAAAAAGGCGACATCGGCTGGCCCGTATCGCCATGCGCTGCGAGGGCACAGGGGGGGAGAGAATAACCTCCCTCCCGGGACGTGCTCTCCTTGAGAACAGTGCAGAGGGGCTCCGGTGCGTTCCACGTTGAGATCCCGGAGCCCCTCGTCATGCACCGAGGAAAGGGCCACCGGGGAGGTTTTAGTGGGTAAGAACCCCACATAACCGCCGCCTTCCCCAGTAGGCAGGGTATCTTTTTGAAGATTTCCTGCCCGTCAACAAAAAAAAAGAAAAAAAAAAGATAGACGGTTTCGTTAACAAGTAAGAAGTAATTACCTAATCTTCGATTGTCACAGACTTATAATCTCAGTCAACAAGCATATGATATTTAGAAGTTCCCTGATATTATTTTCGGAACCTTAAGTCCTGTGTGCACAAAATAACATGGAACTGCCAGATTTAAACAAGTCTCGGATCTGTTGAAGATGATAGCTTGGTGATATTATTAATTACTAGATTTTATTAAAGTTATTAATATATTTAAAATATTATGTATGTTTAAAAAAAATTGGAACTTAATTGAAACCATTGATAAATGACGATGCTGACTGTACAAGCAGTAAAAAATATTTTATGTAATAAGCTGTATATAATTATATCGTACAAGGTCAAGTTTTTTTACAGTTTTTAGCAAAATGTTCTTATAAAAAAATGATTTTTTTTGCCGAGGCTGTCATAAAGTTACCGACCGTTGGACGTTTAGTTATGGGACAACCTGTATATATTAAAATAAAACAGAGAAGCTGTTCTCATTTCTTTGTTTGAAGTCGGTAATTAGTTATATTCACTTTTGAGTAAAAATCAAAAATTGAATTTATTAAAAATATGTTAAATTCCTGTCGCTTCACTTGAATCTTCTCCATTTCTTTAGCAATATGCACCTCTTTATACGGACCAGCGTCACGGCTACGCTTCATTGCAGACGCACCGTAATCTGATTATTCATATAAGCGGTTTGATTTTCAACGCTTGCCTGGAAACAGCCGGAGTCCGATAAGTATTGCTGACGTCTTCGCGTCACGTTTCATATGCAACGGCGACACTTATAATACAACGAAGCACGGTTAAACGATTTAATCATTGAAATTAAAACAATCTATTATTTATATCGCGAAACGCAGTAGCCTAAGAGGAAAGATATTTTATTTGCATGTGTCTGAGACTATTTGTTCGTTCAATTGGATCTGATTGATGGTCGCGGGTTCGATTCTTTGTCGGCTTGTATCAATGAATTGCCGTTTTTGGGTTTTTAAGTATAAAAAAGTATTTGTTAAAAATTTATGCCCAGTGTATCACTTTTCACACATACAAGACTGTAGAAAAGCGTGCAGGGTAAGCTATCTCTACCCCATATTTTGATGAATTTTTTCTTTGTCGTTCCCTCATTTCTGAGGATCGTCACGTGAGCCCCTCAAATGAACAATCTGCCTTCATCGGCTTCGGTCCGAGGCAGCCCTCACCAGCTGGTAGAGATTAGGAGAAGAGATGGCACCTATTACTTGGTCAGACCATCGTGTTGGCCTCTTGTTCTCTTGCCTTGTGTATTGCCAATGACCAGCTTTTCAAGGTTGCCATCCCCTTTACGTATTATATGCCCGAAATATTACATTTCGATAAGGATGAATTTCTTACCATGCCCCGAACGACTTTAAGATGTTCAACAAGAGTCAACTCCGTTTTCAAACTGAGGAATTGTTCGGAATCATCCCAGCTACCAATTTCCACCACCGCACATCTCGGCAAAATTCCAAATTCCATTCCAAGGACTGTCAACCCGTGGAAACAAGTATCACCAGCGGTATTTCCGAAACTACTTTCGTAAAGGACGGCAAAGGAGCAGGTGCTCCTCGTTTATTATGAATGTCCATGGGCAATTGTGATCACTTAAGATCTACTGCTACCTTTGCGGCGGTATTAACTTTAATTCAAATTATTATCTTTAGGGCTATTTTTAAATTTTATTGAGCTTTTAGAATTTTTTCCTTTTTTTAATGATTTTGTGCCATTGTTTTGTGTCCGGAGGCGTTTCAAACGACACCGGATGTGATCGTAGTGACATGAACTGTCTGACTTTTCTCGCATTTTAATGCCCTATCAATGACATTTATAACAATAAATGTTCGATAGTGGGTGGTGCCTAGGTTAGTGAAGTCCTTGCACTTAACGTTTAGATATAGCCTCCAAAACACCATTACAAATTCAGACCACGTCCAAACATGACCTTACTCAAAGTTAAACCACGGCTACAAATACTGACCGCTAGACATTCATACATTTTATGTGTCTTTACATATTTAATGTGTCAGTATTTTAGCCAAGTAACACCGTTTCACAGGGAATCAGTAGCCTCCAGCTTATTTATGGCCAGTCACCTCCTGAAAAGAATCATTACTTCTAAATCTCTTTGTAAAAATTGGACGCACATTTCTGTAGACCATATGGCTTTGTCCTTAGACGTTCTACATCATACTATATTTAGGCTAAAGCCATTTTATATTCAGGTCACGCCTTTGGAGTGTCATCACAAGGCTTAATATTATAAATATGTTTCATATAATAATAAGAATTTGTATGTGTAATGTGTATGAGTAATACATAGATGTAAATTCTTATTATTATATAAAAGAATTCTTACCATACAAAAATCATACAAATATCATTATCATCGCCTGTGTCAATCCGCTGCTGGAATTAGGCCTTCAACAATGCCTTATACCATATACGATCCTCAGCTTTCCGCATCCAGCCACTTCCGGATATCTATATAAGGTCGTTGATCCATCTGGATGGAGGGCGCCCTACACTTCTTCGACCCATGCGCGGCCTCCATTCCAAGACTTTCCTTCCCATTCTGCCGTCACAGATCGTCACAGATCTGGCCGGCCTACTGCACTTCAACTACTTTTCTTCTCCTTTCTAGTACATTTGAAGTCTGCCAATTCGCACTAGTGTCATGTAGACTACCTAAGTATTCTTATAAAGAAGGCCTGTGCCCAAAAGTCGTCTATATATGTTATTTTCCTATATCGAGGCGGACACAGAAATCAACCATGTAAAGAGAGAAGTGAGGCGTTGACTTTTCCAGTCGCTACGGTATTAGCATGAAACAATCAAATATTTTATCGTAGGCATTTGAATTTACGATAAGCGATCATAAAAACAATCCGCATTTCAATGACGTAAGACTACCAAATTACAAGACGTTAACTTTAATATGGTCATAACGTCGGTCAGCGCTTTTGCTTTAACGATTCACCCAGAGAGGACTCAGCGATTAGGTTCCGGGTAATGTCTGGTTACAGTACTAAACTGTAATGTGCTCATTAAGCAGACAGTACAGTTCCGTTAAATATGTTAAATCCGTTGTAATTATGAAAATTTTATGGAATACGAATACTTCAATAGCGTAATGACTTACAGCACGATCGGCAAAACTAAGCATGTAAATAGTTCGTTATCATGAATTTGTCTATATTTAGTTTTAAAAAATGTCGAAAGTTTGTCCGACATCGCGGTCGTCGCAGTACAAGTACAGTTAATATAAACACTCACGCTTGTCATTCGAAGGGGTAGGTAGAGATTACGGACCTTCACTTAGTATAATTCTGACACATCTCTCGTTTTTGCGCATCCATACGGTACATGATCGTCGGTTAAAGGTACTGCTCACCTGCGCCTTTTTTAATATAACGCAAATCTATTCATTGTTACACATAATTATTACGTTTAATTTATTTATATTTATTAAAATCCTAACTAAACCGTGATCAAATTTGTAGAACATTTCTGTGTATTATCTTCATGAAAATATTAACCTCTATTCTAACCTCTAAAAGCTTTGAAATGTCAAATCTAACAACTGAGTGGTACCTTTACATGATACCATTGCTTAACATGCCGATGTTTTTGTTAGCCATAATATTTTAACCATTCAACATAACGCTAATGTTGATTATCATATAAAATCTCTAAGAAGATGCTACGAACAATGTTGAGAACGGACGCGGACGGAAAATTGTTTAGTTAATCCGCAATATAAATCTACACATCGATTATGGTTTCCTACTGTAAATCAATACGTAAAGCAGGCGACAAGCCGATACTTCGACTCCCACTTCATGGTATAAAATGATCGTTTGGCATTCATCCAGGCAAAACTGACGCAGTGTTGGCTGTCAACAATTAATATCTGGACATTTTTGAGGCGACCTAAATGTCAGCTTCTTGTATACATGAGGAACCAAGGACGTGCTCTGAAGTAATTAATTTTATTTACTTTCGCTGATTTGCAGTTCATAGTCAGTGAAACCGCGATGAAACAAGTTTACGGAATAATTAAAAATTTGCATGTAATTGTAAATTTCCTTTCCGTCCAATTTACTTTTTGCTTTTTAATCAAATACGGTTGATATTGGGGATCCCAAGCTTTATCACTTTTATATTCTTATATCCCATGTATCGTAAAGTTAACACTAGGGAACGTGCTTGTACGTTGTAGATCTCAAAATAGAGAGAGAATAGCGTAGAATGGTACGCATTAGCTGGACACAGAAGATATCCGACGTGACTCCAGCACGTGAGAAAGAACCGTCAATTGTAGCAGCCGTCAAGCGGAGAAAAGCCTACCTAGGTCATGTCTCGCGATAACGAATATATGAGCTTCTCCAACTGATAATGACGGGCAAAATAGCGGGGAGGAGGCGCGCTGGATGTAGGGAAAAATATGGTTTGGTAACAGAGAGTGGACCAACTTTGCCAGCGTGGAACAGCAATTTTGCTTGGCACAAGAGAGAGATACTATGTACTTATTGTATTCGGCTTGGTGAGTCGAGAAGGCCTTTCTTCTCTCCCTACTACTGGAGGTTCACTGAGCTGACGGCTTCCTTTGCTTCATACCAATATTTTTAGACGTCGTAGAGTACATAGGGATTTCGCAAAATAACTTAATAAAATATTACACATTAACAACGTATACTTAGGCGGCAAATAAACAATTACAATTTGAATTTCCATATATGCATATATTATTACGTAATATTACCATACAATGTACATAACATATTCTAGATTGAATTACAGCATGCGTCGTTAACGTTTCTTATTCAAGTTTATGTATAAAACGAGTATGTCAGCATTAAATGTGCAGTAAACAATACACACGTACAAGAGTGGCCGGCGCAATACCGTGGGATCAAATATGGATGCACATTATTTATTTTAAATGCATACCGCATGCTGTAAAATAATACTACGGGTATATAATTGATAAACTGTTTGAATATTCTAATAAAAAAGTATGTTAGAATTAGCTTCTAGTGTAAGCGACTTGCTCCAGATTCGCATTTAGCGTTAATAGGTGACCGTCGGAGGTTATAACATACTCTCGCGCTACCGCCGTTTTATGGGTGGGCTTCACCCGCTAGATGTTAGGAACGTTGCTGGAGTTTCTTTGGCCACATCTCCCATCGCAACGCGGGAAATGAATAAAATGGCATTTAAAGTTGCTTTGAAGCTTGGAATGTCCCTTTTTTTTGTTGACGGGGAGGAAATCTTCACAAAGATACCCCGCCTTCTGGGGGGAAGGCGGCGGTTATGTGGGGTTCTTACCCACTAAAACCTCCCCGGTGGCCCTTTCCTCGGTGCATGACACGGGCCAGTCGATGTCGCTTTCTTCCCGGGTCCACTTTGGTGGACGACGCAGGCCCCCACCCTTGTCGCCCCGTGAACACGAGGCCCCTTTTAGTCGCCTTGTACGACAGGCAGGGGATACCGTAAGCTTGGAATGTCCCTTGGCTATCCGTGAAAAAGCAACCGACAGAGCCGTGGTTCGGCTGTTTCGGGCGCTTTCGTAACGCTTTCGTTTCGTAACGTAAATTAACAGTTCAAGCCCAGGTTACCCCTCACCGGAATGCCGCTTCAGGCTAAGCGAACTCTCGATCCGATTAAACAGTTAAAGCCAGCTTTTCTGGCTAATCTGTATATTATTCCCAAGATACTCTGTACCCATAGTTAGTAGTATTGACATATATTTCACAAGTTATTGACTTTATATTAAAAATTACTATAAATTTTAATTTGCATGCTTAATTATAATAAGCGAAACATGTCGGCCTCTCGGTAATTATATGTATAACATCAAATAATACCATGTTTTCAGTAAATATATATATCTTATCTTATCTTACTATTAATGCAGCTACCAAATTACCAGCTACCAATGGGCAGCGCAGCGCCATGACATGGTATCTGCCATTGGTGGTGTAGACCTGTCGCTTCCGAGCCTCGCTCTTGCGATGGTCTCGAGCGACAGGTCTTGGACGGCGGTCGCCTCCTTCTGTGAGACGGTCATGTCCCAGAAGGAGGCTGACGAGCGGTCAGGAGGGAGCGCAGAGGCTCCTCCGCAGGCGACGTATCGGGGTGCGCAGGAGGCGTTATGAACGCCTCCTCTTGCCGCCCCGTAATCCGAAAGCAGGGCCAGGATGGGTACCTGGCCCCAGCATGCTTCGGCGTCGTCGGGACTTCTCTGAGTGCCGGAGAAGTCCCCTTTGAGGATGAAGTCCGGTCTTTGCCGGGACCGGCCGGTCGTTGGGGTGTCCTGTTGCTGACAGATCCGGGGCACCCCGCTCATAACGGCTGATGGCATTCGCGGAAGGTTTAGTGGGTAGGGGCTGCCCAGGCCGAGTCCCACACATCCCTCCGGGCCCACCCAGGGTACCGGAGGATGGTTTGTAAAAAGATTCCCCCGCGTGAACAAAAAAAAAAAAAAAAAGCTACCAAATTTCATAGGATAACTCGTTGGACTAATCTGAAGATAATCTACAGATTTTGTTTAATTCAGTCCAGCGGTTTTGGAGTACCCAGTTAACATACTTACATTGCTAATTGTATATATAAATAAATTATTTGTGTCCGGTTTAAGCGACTGCTTGCTTAGTGCATTTGGCTTAAGTAGCATAACTTGAAAGAGAACGTACATATGTTTCGTATCTTAATAAATATCATGTGGATATTTACAAGCAAAAATAAAACCGACTTCAAATCGAATCAAACGTTAAACGCTATTACGCGCGTTATAAGTGGTTATTGATTGATTTAAAGCAATGCGGCGGTGACTTCTATTAATATGTAATGGTTAAAGAATATGTTTATAATGCATTTTACATTAACTTCCGCGTTAATAACAGGTTCAATGATGTTATAAGAATATTAAATAATATAAGATTACAAGATTTTTTTATATAATTATATATTATAATAACTTTAAGGCATCCAATTAACTTAAGTAAAAATAGTCAAGTAACAGGGCATAAAATATGTTGTCTGACTGCGGATGCATAAAACGATTATGTCTTAGTGTACACTTAAACATACATTTTTCTTATCTTATTATTCTGATGAATTCCCACTATTAAGTCATTAACTGGGTTGTAAAAATACGTTTTTTTTTTAATAATCATCAAATCGGGTTCGAAAGTTTCGAGGTATAGTCACAGGAGAGTGAAGGGGGCGAGGGCGGACATGCGCAAGCGCTTATTGGCTCTCCTGTCGTACTCTGTCCTGCGCACATATACGACACCCCACTCGCTCCTGGTGTACAGTCGCGTTCTAAATTTTATGTTAACGGACTTTTGTTTTCTGTTAATTTTGAGTTTTTTTTATTGACTGCTAGTGTACCTAGCTCGCTTCGCCGGGCTAGGTTTTGCTTTATTTTACTTAAACAATCATAAATGTAACTCTCACAATATATGAAATTATTCATTTTTAACAAAACATACACACCACTAAAAAACCCCTGTATAATATAATAAGTTTGCTATGGAAGATGGAGATTTTCTGACACAACCATATTTTCATGCTTACTATTATATATATAATATTACTTTAGATCGCATCTATGAACCAAAAAATTCTCTCCGTATTCATTCTCTTCTCGAGCGGATGAAGATCATTACCTACACCTATGTACATATCAGTAAATACAATATCATTCTTATCATTTAGGGATTTATTATACTGTATAAGTATAATGAATACATCAATATTTTCTACTGTACTTTAATATGGTTCATATTGACATAAATATACACAACGCATGTGTCAATAAAAAGTTGGGTTATAAAACAATAGAATATCATCATAGTAAATAAAAGCTGTATTTGACAGTTCAAAAAGAGGTGTGCTCCAATGGTCACTAAACTTTACAGGATTACTCGCCAGGTCAATGTGAAGATCACCTGAAAGTTTCATTGAAATCGGTCCAGCCGTTTCGGAGCCTATATGGAACATACCCACACACTTTCTCTTTTATATATATAGATTGACGTTTGTTTTTATTTTACTAAGTTGTATTGTATTAAAAGAGCATGATATCATTTTTAAAATCTAATTTGCTTTGTTACAGACGGAAAGTGAAACATCATGCGAAGAAGCAGCGCGACTGACCGCGGAAGGTGCCGGTGAAGCTGATGATGACGAGGCCTACGACTATGGAGCCCTACCGCCGCCACCAGACGGTGGTTACGGCTGGGTGGTCGTGTTCGCTTCCTTCATGTGCAACTTGGTTGTGGACGGCATCGCGTACACCTTCGGGATATTCCTCCCCGAGCTGGTTACTTACTTCGGTGAGGGGAAGGGCACCGTGGCGTGGGTGGGCAGTTTGCTGTCAGGAGTGTATTTGGCTGCAGGTAATTTATTTACAAGTATTATACATTGATCATTATATCCCTTAAACTTGAATAAGCACCGCTAAGTAAATTACAAAAAATACAAAAGATAAGTGTAACTTTAATTATAATGGCAAACAGTGCATTAACGAAACAATAGCAAGTATGTTTTTAAGTAAAAACAAAAAACGACTTCAAATCAAATCAAACGTTAATCAAATTTTAGCCTTGTAGTTTTATCATGGACGCCATTCTCAGAACGAGACAAAATTGAATGAAACCACACGGGAAGCACCAGCCTTTGAATAAAAATAAAAAAAGAATCATCAAAGTTCTAGAGGTTCAGGCTAAGCGATCTAAGAGCTATGCCACCTCTCAATCCGATAAAGCAGTAAAGGCCAGCTTCTCTGTCCTGTATAAAAATAAAAACACCAAAGTTCTAAGGTAACAAAGATTTAAAAGTCTATGTATAAAATGTTTTTTTTGTGTATTGTTTTTAAAATTATGGAATTTATCATTGTTCGTATAGTAAAGGACTGGAATAGTTTCCCTCTGATTACAACGTGGGCATTTTCAAGAGTAGAGTGAATAGGATAGAATTACTAAGTGCGCCTTACCGAACTTGCTTAGAAAGCATAAAACAAAGTTCTGCGTGAACATTTTATTTCCAATCCAAATCAATTATGATAACGAATCGGGGCGAAGGTCCATAAAATATTTAAATAAATGATGAAAACATGGAAACAAATGAGAGATTAACGTCCAATCGTGAATAATTGGGGCGTTTCTACGATAAAATTTATCGAATGGAGAGTAATAACTAGCTAGTACATATGTAATGGTTATCACTTATATATGACTCTCGAGCCGTGGTAGCTCAGTGTCCGGGCAGTTGACTCAAGTTGCGTAGTACGCTAGCAACTCGAGTTCGACCCCGGTGCCAGGACCAATAAATTTGCTGTTGCAATTATATGTGCTGATTTACCACGCGCTCGGCGGTGAAGGAAAACATCGTGAGAAACATTTGTCATCACATCCACACTAGGGCCCGCTGTATTAAGCGCTTATTTTCTCTTTATAGAGAAAGGCGGTGCCCAACAGTGGGAACATATAAAAAAATATATAGTTTGTAAGTTTAACGGGAAGTCATGATATTACGAGTACGTATCTGATTCTGCATATGTAAGCTCTCATATTTGAAGATTTCGTAAGTCGAAGTCGAGTGTTCATTAATTTCATTTCGTTTAAATCACATCATTGAAATTCAAAAGATTTTTGTGACGGACTATACACATTAGTCAGAGAAGCTGGCTTTTTTTTGGTGAACTGCTTCACTGGATTGCGAGGCATAGCTCTTATATAGCCTGAACCTCTAGAGTAGTAACTCGACACAAGGGTCCCTCGGTGAGGGGTAACCTCGGCTTGGACGGTTACCCGAAAGGGACGAACCACCACTTGGTCGGTTGCGTTTACGCGGATAAAATAGGAATAAGACACTCAGCCCTGTAGTTCTGGGCTCTCAAGAATACGACTACGGTATCCCCTGCCTGTCGTACAAGGCGACTAAAAGGAGCCTCGGGTTCACTGAGCGACAAGGATGGGGGCCTGCGTCGTCCACCAAAGTGGACCCGAGAAGAAGGCGACATCGGCTGGCCCGTGTCGCCTTGCGCTACGAGGGCACAGGGGGGGAGGGAGTAACCTGCCTCCGGGACGTGCTCTCCTTGAGCACAGTGCAGAGGGGCTTCGGTGCGTTCCATGTGAGATCCCGGAGGTGGTCCGACGAGGTGGTCATGCACCGAGGAAAGGGCCACCGGGGAGGTTTTAGGTTTAAGAACCCCACATAACCGCCGCCTTCCCCCCATAAGGCGGGGTATCTTTGTGAAGGAATAAGACAGTAGTATACATAAACCGTGACGTGATCTTGTACAGATAAGTAGACTTCAACTGTTTATTTATTTCATTTTATGACGATGTTTTCCTTCTCCGCTAAGCACGTACGTGGAAAATATACAATTACAAAGACCTCGGGCAGCTTTGATATTGTGAAATGTGTGTATTAATACTTGCGTACGGTCATTGGACTACTACGGTTACCTTAAAGTCGTGAACCTTGTAAAAAACAAAAACACGCACAATAATAATACGTAAGCAAGTTCTAAAGACTGGTACTTTTTGTAGTTCATGAAGAGTTCACTCGTTTTTTAAATAGTATTGTCAAGCATAAGCCGAACGTTATAAGCAAAATGATACTTACTGACTCTAATGAGGTATCATCACAGAAGAGATTTATCACATGAAATAATTATTGTTACCGCTGCGAAGCCGGGACGCTAGTATCAGTTCTATCAACATAGTTCGGGCTTAAAATGTTCCGGTCACAAACTAATCGAGCCAACATACTTCCGCGCAAGTAAGGGGCACGATGTGAACGGGTAGTCTCCCCGAGAGGTAAAGTTTCACTCAACGTGATTGAATGATTTATTACTCTTAATCTTCTTAATCTTTCAGGTTGAATGAAGCTATAAAGCTGTAAACCAATTAGGTTGTAAAAACCTACGGACTAAGAAGGGCAATACAAAATAAAAAATAAGATTAAGTAGCGATTAAAGTTTCGTAAAAATAGTTTTATTCAATGAGTAATATTCTCGTTTATATGAAAATTCAAGTCAACAATAATGAAGTTATTTTATAAAAAACGTATTAAAAAAAGTCGAAGTCTTCAATACGCTATTTATTTTTCGGCTCTCGGCGATTTCCAGTTCCTTGCCCTACTTTAAGAATCACTCAACTTTAAGCCCTCTGTATTTTACATTTCAAGCGCTTAAAGCCAAAAGTCACACAGATCATTTCACAGTACATTTTACGGTAAAAATGTATGTCATTGTTTGACTCCATTATCAGTGTCAATAATATTGCTTGTTAAAATTATGTATTTCCCTTTTATGTATTATATATTTTATATATTCAGTCTCCACAATTTTGATAGTTTCCTGTAATTATTTTACTTGATATGCAACTATATTATACAGTGTTTTATTGATATTTACATAACACATATGTAAAAACAAAAAAAAGGGAAGCTGATGGTGAGGTGGATGCGGATAGAATCCGTTGACGTCGAGGATGCCCTATTGAAAGTATCGGCATATGTATGTAGTTCTGTGTAGGTTCTCGATACATAACCCGTTATAAATAAAGAAACAAAACTGGAATTCCTTCGGCCACTTCTTCTTGGCGCTTCCCGAAGTGGCATTTATAGGAGGAATTTATTGATAACAACATAACTGTTCGAAATCTCGAATAGTCGAAGCCAGCCTCTCTGGCTAATTTGGATATACGTTCGTCAAAAAAAACTTTTCTTTTTTTCTTTATCAATTCATGCAGCAACGTTTGGGACTATTTACTTCTTCTTCTTGTTCTCCTATAAGCTCTACAGCCCTATGTGGGCCTTGGCTTGGTCAAGCAACTTCCTCCACCTCGGTCTATCCATGGCCGCAGTCCTCCAGGTTCCTATGCCAATTGCTTTGGCGTCTCGGTTGACACCGTCTAACCAGCGAAGCTTAGGTCTTCCCCGACTATTTACTACTTACAATTTTTTTTATTTCACGTTTGTTAACAATTCTATTTTGTGTTGTGTTATTACTTCTATGAAGTTGCCGTAAAGCCGTTGACTCTAGCTTTTAATTTCATTTGGCATTATGAAGTGGCATATTTAAAAAAAAAAGCTTTTGTCGTTGTTGTTGCACAATGCCGAGTAAGGTCAGGCTTCGATTTATCCTATGCTCGTAATTGAAACATCTCTGATATTCAGCCAGGATTCCTTGCGAAACGTTGCGTTAGAATTCGAGATACTCGTATATCAACAGTGTACTGTTGCTACTAAGGCGTGCTTCACGTACGATGGTCGAAAGGTATATGAGAGAGAGCTAGCTTGTGCATTCCAATTCGGTAATGGGTACTTTTCTACTATTAGTGTTATTAGAACAATTGTGTCTGTATTTACATCGGCGTCTACTCCGTATTGACTGTTCCCGTTTGTTTGATAAGATAGCTCGATAGTTCAAATGCAGTGTCATCGACACAGGATATTTACAATGTAATTCGACAAAAGCAGTATTTATTTAGTTTTTTTTTAACTTATTGTAACATATTAAACTAAGGTTCACAAAGGCGGACTTAATGCCTTAGTGGCATTCTCTACCAGTCAACCCTGGGTGAGAGAGAGACACTTAGGTAGGTGTATTCATCAAGGAAAAGATCAGACACAAAGCGATATATTAAAATAAATTCACATATATACACAACACGCACACATAAATACACGTGAATATACATACGTATACTTATATTAATAGACTACCTGCGTCCCGCGGTAACACCGGTTAAAAAAATATTTTTTTCTAAAATACAAGCGTAGTAGCCTAAGTTAATCCTTATTACATCAGCTATCTGATAGTGAAAATACCGTCAAAATGGTTCCAGACATAAACAGACAGGCAGGCAAAATTATATAGACAGATACAAATGAACACGTCCTTTTTACCCTAATGGGGTAGACAGATTTTTCTTTCACTGTACTTACTAAATCACATATGCGATAGTGAAAGCTTATCGCCGAACACCGGACGCAAAATTTAGCAAGTAATTTATTTGTATGTAAGAAACCGAAAAACCTATTGGTTCAACCCGACTCGGAATTGAAACCCCGACCATTAGATTGTAAAAGCAAACATTTAGTCACTAGGCTATAACTGCTTTATCATCATTATCAGCCCGCATCTATCCACTACTGGAAATAGGCCTTCCCTAATGCCTTCCACCATATACGATCATCCGCTTTTCGCATCCAGCTACTTCCGGCTATCCTTATAAAGTCGTCGGTTCATCTGGACGTAGGCCGCCCTATATTTCTCCGACTTTCCTCCTCCATCTACCGTCACTAATATTTGATATATAACTGCTTATGCTCTTCATTTTGTCATTACCGTCTAAATAAAGTTGTCATGTTCCTGCTGGGGATAGAACGGCCGAGTAAAACTCTGGAGCTTAGATATCATAATGAAAACATACTAATAATAAATAATCAGTTATTTTGCAAACCAGTATCAGTAGCAACTTGGCCAAGGCAATCCTTGTACAGCAAAAGTCAATTTACGAGAATACGTAAATACTTAAATACACATAAATTAATCGGAATACAACTAACACAATAATCGTACGTTGCTAAGCGAAATTATATCTTATCTTCTTTTATATTTGTTGAAAAAGACAAATCAGATAATGTGTTGTACGGTATTTTTTTATCGAGTATTGTACATTGCTACTTGCATTTATCTGAAATAATACGTAATTGACCTGTTTAGAATCGCCTATCATAGATCAATATCGGAAATAGACCTACTTCGAATACATATCTAGTATTAAAATCTCGGCGCACTTGAAAAATATTTCAACAAAATGACGTAATTTTAGATTAACTCACGTTGATATTGATGTACTGCGAGACCTAGAGAACTGTGACAATTTTGATCACCATCAAACAGTACGATATAAAGTTATTGATAATATATTTACAATCATTTGTTTTACGCTTTGTCCTCGGTCTAAATTTATTCATACTTTTTTATATACATTTTTATACCTAATTTTTTTTCAATTAAATAGTTTATAGAAAAAATATACTCAAAGTATACATAAGGATAAATTAATATGATTTGTAATTCTACTATTAAGGGACAAATTTCATTGTATTTTTTCATAATTAAATTCACTCATACAATTTTAACAGCAACTGTAGACTAAAAATCTGTAGACTAAGGAATCATAATTTGTCCTCTAACAGATTAACGACAGCTTTGATAGACGAACAGCTGCCTGATTCGATGTTTCCAGAATAGTCTATTGCAAATGTTCAAACTTCTGTTTTACATGTGTTTTTTTTGTAACGGAAATTCTATAACTTCTATGATTATTAAAGACTTTTTTTAACAGTTTTCTCTTTAAATTCTAGTTTTAGTGTTTATATATGATGTATTCTTATCTTAAACATCCTAAGTAGTATATCCTATTATATCTTGTCTTATCATTGAGTTGTGGACAAAAGCATTAATCTAGCTTACAAAAGCAACAGTTGGAGAGCGAAGTAATGTTAACAAGGGTATAATTGTCCAGTGTAATGTGTATTGTTTCGTTATCATTTCATTTGAACCTAATTCGGGTTAGGTCATTAACGTCCATTACTATTTTATCAATGATCGACGTTTCTAGAAATTTCTCCTAGATTGCATATTATAATGCGTTCATTGTGCCTATTACTTGAATGATTTGTTTGCTCAAATGTTAGTTACAACACAATTCCATATTTATGTGTTTGATTGTGGAATATCAATAATGCAAGTATTTGTGATGTTTTTTTTTATTTATTTTAAATTAACCACGACAAATTTAACCGCAACTCCAATACAACGCATATAATAATAAGTATATATCACCATTTAATAATATTAATAAAGAGACAAATTATTATTATTATTTAGAAGTTTTTACATATTAAAATAATTGTTTTAGTTGTAGACCTATTTGTTATTGTAAATATTTCCCAATAAGTTTATTTTGTTGAACTTTTTTAATATAAATTTAATCACCAAACCCACCACACATTCACACACACACCACACACTTTCTTTCCTGCATGCTAATTATTAAGTTAATATTAATAATAAAATTACAGAACTATCATAAGTATGGGGGGGGGCTGGTGATCTGTCTTACAGGGTACCCTAGTTCAGACACCAGTCTTTCACAAATTTAAGAACTACGTATAAGTAAACTGTACATTTAAATTTGTGAAAGATGAATAAATAAATTTATTATTATTATTTTTATTTATTTAGAATCCTTAGGTTAAGTTTTTATAATATTTATATAAAAAGTAAAATACACAAAAATATCATACAAAATACAAAAACATTATAAAAACCTAACCTAGTGTGTGCCACCGGCAGCGAAGCAGGGCTCAAGCAACCGGTGTTTAGGGCGACATAGAGAGAAACCTCCTGACGATGCGTGCCGTGTCCAGGAGTACTGCCTTCTGTATCCGACCCTTGACCCAGCCATCTAGCGAAAGTCTCTTAAGATGTTGTTCGAGACTTTTCGCTATGAGACCGTTTGCAGAAACGACTATCGGGACAATCATCGTCGAATCCACATCCCACATGGCGGTCACCTCGTGAGCCAAGTCGAGGTACTTTGTGATTTTTTCCCTTTCAGCCTTCACAAGGTTCTCGTCATGCGGGATGGTAATATCGACGAGCACCGCCTGTCGCGTTGACCGATCTGTCAGCACAATATCAGGCTTATTGGCAACAATAGTCCTGTCTGTGATGACTATTATTATTATTATAATTAAATGTACCTATTTTTATTAGTTAATACTTAGTAAATTTCATAATGTTATTATAAAGGAACAATAATAATTAGTATATTCAGTATATAAAAATGCATTAGACAAATAGATATCTAAATTGTGCTGGCTGCACCAATGTAGCAATAAGTTTAACTGAGATAGTGATTGCAAAATCCTATCAATCGGTGACAACTTGATAAGTATCATGGGACAAGGTAGTTAAGAGGATACTAGCGAAGTAATTAGTCCCTTGAACTGGATATCCAGTATTTAAATTATTCTAAGTAAATAAATTGCGCAATTTAGGTACTAAAGGATTTAGTACAAGGTGTAAACGGGGCTATTAATTTAAGTGAACTTTAAACTTACGTGATTATGCGTTAGGAAGTATACCATTCATAATACAAGCAATTTATACAATATAATCTCTGTAAGTAGAACTTCGAAATGGTCAATTCAATCGAGAACAAATCGAGTTAGGTTGGAAGTTGTAATCTATAAAAGGGTTTCTATAAAGAATGCTTTTTGTTGTTAAATATCTGACTCGTAGGGATTTAATTCTATCATCCTTCAGTTTAAATATAGCCGTGAGCAAAAATAAAGGGTCGGTTAAGAAAGTTTGAATATCTCGGAAGATAAAGACGCCAGCTAACTGAAATAAATAGTGTATGATAGACAATTAAATATCCTTAAAATAAAATATTTTTATTAATTTATTTATATTTCATTAAAAAAAACATAAACAAACGAAAAAGGATATTAAATTATTTTTGATTTAATTTTATTTTTATTTAAATTTTAGTACTTAGTCTTGCCTCCATGTGGCGACACTAAGTATAATATAAATAAATAAATTAAAATATTTTATTTTATTTTAAGGATATTTAATTGTCTATCATGCACAATTTATTTCAGTTAGCCTAGCGTCTTTATCTTCCGAGATATTCTTTCTTAACCGACCCTTTATTTTTGTATACAAGTGTATCTGCGGAAAACTTAATAAAAAAGGTATTTAATTTTTACGCGGACTGATTATTTGATTTCTGTACGTTGACGACCACATAATTATGGTAAAAAAATCGGTCCGAAACGTCAGGGATAAGTTTACGGGCACTTTACCGTTAAGGAATAAGTTACTTCGTTGCACAATCTGACTAATTTGAATTTGTCGGCTCGATAATGTAGTACCGATTATTGCCATAACTGAAAAGGGGACAACAGTAAAAATATTACTCAATTCCTCATATGGATGATTCAGAATCGTTAAGATTGCATTTTAAAATCCCTTTTACCTTCGATGTTATCTCATTTTCACACTCCACAGTATCATAAATATCATGTTATAAATACAACTACTATATACGGTGGGCAGACAACATTGTGAAATATTTGCATGTATTTCATTTTTACAGTGATAAGTTTTGTTCTTTATCTGTGTCTGTGATTTCTTATCGTATATTTGTCAAACTTCAAATATATTGTTTCGTATAATATAAATAAGAAGATAGTCTTGTAACTAAGCGTTAGGTTTATGGTCAAGCGTTAGGTTATATATGGTCTATCTGTAGTTCTCGGCTCGTAGAATAGGACTACGGTATCCCCTGCCTGTCGTAGAAGGCAACTAAAAGGGGCCACGGGTTCACTGGGCGACAAGGGTGGGCTTTTGACGTCCGCTGAAGTGGACCCGGGAAGAAGGCGACTTCGGTTGGCCCGGGTCGCCTTGCACTGCAAGGGCACAGAGGGGGAGGAATTAACCTCCCATTTTGTTGTAGTATTTGTTGTTAAAAGTGACTAAAAAATCGCTTCCCTCTTCATTGATTTAGACTTACTTTTATCCCTGGGATATTGTTAGTATTGATATATTAAAGTGCTCAATTTATGTTCGCAGGTCCGGTAGTATCAGCACTATGCAACAAGTACGGATGTCGGGCTGTGTGCGTCGCCGGGTCGCTGGTGGCAACGACAGCCTTCGCGCTGTCCACTCTCAGCAAGAGTGTAACTGTAATGATGATCACATACGGAATACTCGGAGGTAAGTCGACACACATCACAAGATCTGGCATCGAATCACAGAGCTATACAGTCTGTTCTTCGAGACATTTAATTCTGCTATTCATACTAACAACTCAAATGTATATGAAACTAGCTGCGCTCCCCGGTGTTCCATGTGATTAAATCTATTTATATTTTTTATAAA
Source organism: Meandrusa payeni (assembly GCA_029286785.1). Classification (NCBI taxonomy): domain Eukaryota; kingdom Metazoa; phylum Arthropoda; class Insecta; order Lepidoptera; family Papilionidae; genus Meandrusa; species Meandrusa payeni. Next base: position 3,967,790 of record JAGSMX010000003.1, on the reverse strand, counting down.
ATAAAAGTAGCCTATGTTACGCCTTTATACTTAAGCTATTCGTCAGTAAAAGTCCGTATATGAAATTCTTTTATACATTAAAAAAATCATAATCATTTTGAAAATAAAATGAACAATACAATAATTAAAAAATACAGTGCAATTGAGGAGGCCCTCCTTAATTTAATGACTGTTTAAAAAAGTGACAGTTTTGTAGAAGACACTTTTGCTATCTATCCTATATGTATCTGCTACGTGCACGCTTCCCAGGTGAATAAGCACTGCAGTGCAGTATTTCTGCCGACAAACGGTTGCATACAATACCATGTACCCGTTTTAAAAGCGTTGTTTCTGAAGTTATAGATTTGCACTAATTTATCAATAAGTTTAAAGGTAAAGTAAACGCAGTGTCACTCAAAATGTTAATAATCCTGATTACTTTGTTGTACACAGCAGCAGACTTACGATCAAGTTAACATACAGCCTGTTTCGCCACTTATTAAAAAAATAGCTCGCACGGCCTTCTAGTCACCTAGATCTATTAGAATATTAAAACAATTTCTTTATCGGATTTCATCACGTCACAATTAAACCGCGATAGAATTCAATCAGTAACATTCAATCACTAGCAGAGTAGAAGCTTGGATGTGGCAGGAGGTATTTCAACAAACGGAATGCATGTCCATCCATCCATTAGTCGTCGTGCAGGTCACAACCCTCAGCAATGAGGAAAACGACGCAAGGAGGAGGAGGTTACATAATGAAAAAAAAAGAAATGTGTACTGTGCGCGTACAATAGTTTCATACATAATTGCCGGTGGTGACAGAGGTTACACACGATGCCAGCTAAGTACGTGTTGCGCTGTTCTTCTTCTTCGTTCCCTCACTGCTGAGGATCGCGACCACGTACAAGCAGCCTCCATTGAGTGCGGTCATAGGCCGAGTGGACCGCACGCTGCATGCTGCCTCCCACCGTCTTCATGATCGTGTGCGACCATTTTGTAGGCGCCCTACCCTGAGCACGTTTGCGGTCCATTTTGCCTTGGATGATCTGCTTCTCCAGACAGTGCTTGGAAGACCGCATGATGTGTCCAAAGAAGCTGAGGGCTCTTTGGCGGCAAATTTCGGATAGCCGTGTGGAGATCTTAAGCTCCTTCAGTATGGACTCGTTGGTTCTCATGGCAGTCCAAGGTATACGGAGCAGTCTTCGCCAACACCACATCTCCAAGGCGTCTATGACACGACTATCCCGACTTCTTATAGTCCAAGTCTCGGCACCGTATAGAAATATGGAAAAGATCAGAGTAGTTGCGCTGTAGCTCTGTACAAAATGTTTGCAACCCACACTATTTTGGTGGAATCGCTTCTTTAGGTGTCGGTATATACGCAACAACGCTCGTCGTACGCCTGCGGTTGTAACCTGGCTTAAGTCCAACCCGTATTGACGTTTTTTATGCTTACCCCGCTCATAACATACCTGTCAGCTACACGTGGTCGAGTGTTGCCATATCTGAGTCGATACCTGTTTGTGTTACCTGTCTATTAATATCGAGAGGTAAACAAATTACGTATATATCAGATATATGTTGACGAACTACACGGATTGGCCAGAGAAGCTGGCCTTGACCGCTTCACCGGATTGAGAGGTGGCATAGCTCTTAGGTCGCTTAGCTTGAACCTTAGTATTCGGTATACTACTTTATTGTATGTAGTACTAGTAATCCGCCCTCGCTTCAATTCGGCTTATTTCACATTAAGATTTAACATTTTTTTATTCTATAGATAAAAAAATCATCTATCTAATCAGTGTCAACAATATATTATATACTAAAACCTTCTTTCAAACCCGCTGCATCTTTTTTTTCTTTCTTTATTTATTGGTGACAAATGTCATTTTGGGCATGTCAGCCCCATCATACCCAAACCTAAGTACACCCACATCGGTCGTATGATGCGAGAAAGAAAGTCATCAATATTGTATGGCCATAGCCTCCAGTTTCCTCGCTCCCTCTGAGGTCGGGTCAGACAGCAGCATTAAAAAAGCACCCACGTGTAGCTCCCTTAGTTTTAGACTATCTATTAATGACTCTTTCCACTTCATGTTTAAAACATTCCTCCATTATGTGGTGCACATCATCCAGCACTTGGAAAATCCACAGTTCGGTGACTCAGCTTCCGCATCCGATTGCTGCATCTTATAGTATAAGTATTAGTGTCTTTACATAGTATGGAACTTGCATGAAGCTTAGTTGCTGGTAGGTGATCTTCTCATTTTACACCTTTTTATGAAGAGATAGGCCGACGTCGCCTCAGTAATACTTTTGTGACCACTGACTGTGGGGCGCTCGAGTCCGATTGCTATTCTGTCGTATAAGACGTTTAGTATACCTAGGCTATCTTGGAAGTCGTACTACTTCCTCAATCGGGTCGGCTGATAATATAAAATAAAATTTATTGACATTCTGTTCTGAATTTTCCAAAAAAATCAGGCGATGGTTCTGTAAATTACACGAATTTTATGGCAATTGCTTTACCTGTACAGCTATAAAACTATGGAATAGTTTGCCGATTGAGATTAAAGAGGCTTCGTCAACTAATGTCTTTAAATCGTGTGTATCGGAATACTTTCTACTCGAACAATGAAAAATGCACTGGTATATCGTTTATATATTCTATGTATATGTATATTATTATATTTATATTGAAGTATCTATGTATATGTAAATGTATATAAGACGTACGTACGGAATAACTTTACGACGTACTTTGGTGCAATAAAGGATTTATCTATATATCTATCTACGTATGCAGCAAGTGGAGAATGGAAATTCTCGGTACAAATCTACTAGGATATTTATCCCGACCTTTGGATCGTATATCGAATACTTCACGTACTATCTAGACTATGCTTTACAAGTATAATTACGTTTAAAAACAAACATAAAAAAAGTCATGGTAGCTCAGCGTCCGGCGGTCGCCTTAAGTTGCATAGTACTTTGGCAACCCGAGTTCGATCCCCGGTGCCGGCCCCAATAAAACTATTGTTGCAATTTTATGTACTGATTTACCACGCGCTCGGTGGTGAAGGAAAACATTGTGAGGAAACCTACTTGTCCTAGAAAAAAATTTCTAAGGCATATGGAGCCAATGGGCACTAGGGTCGCGTGGAGCCCTTATACTCTCTTTACAGAGGAGCCCTGTAACTAACTAACATAAAAAAAACATACACGAATTAAGAACGTCCTTCTTTCTTGAAGTCGGTTAAAAATAAAGACGTACGTTAATATCGGTTCAACGTAGTTCCAATTACGAAAAGGGTTTCGCCACAGTCCCAGTGGGCGGTGTCGGCTGAAAGGTAACGTGAGTGATTTAAATTCACGTGTTCCGCCACTGGCCCTGACACAATAACACGAACGAACTGCGATCGAGCGCCCGGAGATTTCCCCGCGGCGCAGTCCTTATCCTCGGAGCAATTAAACGATGAAGGGCTTTGAATAAACAACTCTTTGGTACTTTAAAACATACTGTATATAGCAATGTTAGCTAAAATCGATATGCTAGGGGCGTATCGTATTAATTGAGCAACCCAATTAAAGACACAAGATTACAAATAAATGATTTATTTTATGTATTTATATACATAATATGCAAAAATAAAGGGTAGGTTAAGAAAGTTTGAATATCTCGGAAGATAAAGACGCTAACTAAAATAAATTGTGCTTGATTGACAATTAAATATCCTTAAAATAAAATATATTTATTAATTTATTTATATTTAATTCAAAAATTAAACGAAAAAGGATATCTTAATTATCTTAATTAAATTTTATTTTTATATAGGTATTTAGTGTTGCCTCCATGTGGCTTATGAAATATAAAAAAATAATAAAAATACTTTTTATTAATTTATTTTATTTTACCCTTTATTTTTGCTCACGGCTATATTAGCCGTTATAGCTTAGTACGCTAGCAAATCGAATCCCAGGTGCAGGCGCTAATGAAATTGTTCATCGATTGCAGATTAACCACATGTTCGGCGATGAAAGCATAGCAAAGATACTTGCATGTCATTTTTAAATACATGAATTCATGACATGAAGTGACCATAGCTGCGTGGCGGACTATGTCTTAATTCTTTTATTACGGATAACGTCTGCTACGAACAGTAGGACATATATGGACATAGACATATTCTTTATTGGCACATAGTATGAAACACATCAAAAAGACAAGAAAAAAAATACAGTTGAAGAAAAAACGGACAAATAGGACATAAGATATGATGCCAATATTGACATCGTCCCAGCATATGCAGTCGCAAGGATGAGATAGCGCTGATTTTCAGCGGTGCCCAGAACTACCCAAAGTCGTGCGCGCGCGATACTACATTTACATGAAATTTATACAGACAACAGACAATAAGAGTACAATAAATATAATACGTGTATTAATGTATATTATATACAATAAAATAATAGATGAACAAATTTTCATAAATAAATCTATTATTAAGTTAAAAAAATATATAGGCTGTTACTTTTACTAATCTATAATAAAAAATTTTGTGGACATTTTAGTAAGTAAAATATAAATAATTACTCATCTGTAACGTAATTTGGAGCCCAACATCCAATGCCAACATAAATACCATGGGACCTAATTGAAAATAACCCCTTACAAAGAAAAAAAATCAAAATATGTTCGTAAATACCGTCACTATAAGTGCACAAACAAAAGTACAGAAGATTTGGAAAGCACCTTCTTTTTGAAGCCGGTTAAACAACGGCCACTTATACTTAGTCGGCTAAGACCGTTCATTGTTTATCAATGGTTAATATTTACACACATCTCCTCGGACAAATAATTACCAAATGTGTTTACAATAATGTACATTCAGCCTTATTTAATCGTGCTGGCCTCGATTAAATTGCTTCTATGAAGTAACAATCCATTTAATTAATGTTTACGTACCTATTCATTGGCTATCTACGCGCATTTGTTCTCTATTGTTCGAGTACTCACTCATTAGAAGGATCGTTTAGACGCGCGCATTATCAGAATCATTATACACACAGGATACATATTGTGTCAGCCTGTAAATAACTATGTTTATCCAACTCCATTACAGATTTTATTACGTTTTTTTCTCAACCAACTTCAAAAAAGGAGGAGGTTTTCCAGTCGTCTGTATTTTGTTTGTTACCTCATAACTTTGGACTGGGTGAACCGATTTTTATTTGATAGCTGATGCTTTCCATGAAGTCACATTTTAATTTGGTCCTATTCCTGACATTGGCATCCATGAGTAAACCATATATATATATATATATATATATATATATATATATATATATATATATATATACACACCCTTTCCAATAAAAAATGATTATATTTGATTATATATGATTATTATATTTAGTTATTCATCTAATTGTCGCGCACATACTTAATGCAAATTTAAGACATATATATATATATATATTTGTTATTACTCTTCAATATAAATTAATTCTTGACGTTCTGAAACAAATACTAAAAAAACTACTGCATGTATATTATACAGAATTATTTGCCTGCCTCTTCTATTGAATGAAACAATACGTACCAGATACATCCATAACTAAAAGACGAAAACATTTCGCGTTTGGACGTTCGACTTTGAAGAAAATGACCGGATTATCCCCCCACCCTTTAGATGTTAGGAGCGTTGCGTTTCTTCGACCATTTCTTCCCTCAGCGCCAACGCTCTCTAGGGTGGCACTCAAAGTTAGTTTAGCTTTTGAATGTCCCTTAGATTATCCGTGAAACAGCAACCGACCGAGTCGTAGTTCGGCCCTCTCGGGCACCCCCGAAACTGAATGTGTACGCGTAACATAGTAACCGTCCAAGGTTACCCCTCATCGGGTTACTAGCGATAGAGGTTCAGACGAACCGACTTAAGAGCTATGCCACCTCATTAAAAAAAAGTCCGGATTAAATATTCCTATATGTGAGGTCACGAAATGATGTCATGACAACCCTAATTTAAAGAATTGTGAAGTGAATATGAGGAATTGCATTAATTAGGACGTTGACATATCCGCGTTGACAACAAAGGAACTGCACGTAACAAAGAAGCACCTTTATTCTGGTGTTCGCGATACGAAAATAGCTTTAATGTGGTAACGGATAACGAATCAAATATTAAAACGTTTCGACCTGTTCTTTGTTCCCCTGCAACTCGGCAAACCGTGTGTTTGGAAGTTCGCCAACCGTATGACCTAGGGCTGCCACTACGGACTCCAGTAATAGTCTGCTTATAAATATTGCACGTACGTAAGTTTACAAAATGCTTGTAAATCAAGTCTAAAATGCAGATAATTTTACAGTAATTTCCATGTTCCATAAATATAGCCTTTATAGCTCAATAGCTAGTGATCTAAAGACTAAAGACTTTCCTGTTTGAGATTTATTTTATTATGTATAGCTTTTTAGGTATAGTTTTGTTTCTTACGCAGAGCAGTTCTAAATATGGCAAATAGCTGTTCTAAGGCACAACCGGGGAACCTCACCTCATAGAATAAAAAGCTTAAAACCCTTAAATGCATCCCACGGCCTTGGGGTCAGGTTAACCGGCATGCTCGCTTGCATCTTAAATTACTTTTAAAACGATAAGTTATCTTAACCATAACGTTATAACCACATGTCACATAAATCATTTCAATATTAACAAACAAAATTATTTTTTAATATAACCCTGAGTTAGCAACAAAGGAATTGCACCCAACAAAGAAACGCATTTTTGTTTACGCGACACGTAAACAGTCTCGGAAACGAATAATAAATACGGTAATAAAACGATTCGATCTTTTCTTTGTTCTTGTGTTGTTATTCCTAATTAAATAATTCTTTATTTTTAATATTTAATAAAAATTATAATCAGCACTGACAACCCTGGCTATACCGATTTGAATGAAACAGCGAAAGCGTCCTCTCTGCCTCGTCTATAATAAGCCCTTTCCATTGGCTCGGAGTGGAAAACTTGGGCTTTTCCGCAAGGGCGGACTCTTGCATCGATTTATACCCTCATTGAAGAGTTCCACATGCGAATATATTATTAGGGTGACTTTCTTATAATGATTTTTACCGTTAAACTATACCGACGTTCCACGAATTTCTTGATTAAATAAAGTATTAACATTTTATACGTGCTGTGAAACCTTGTTATATCGTGTCTACGTTCCATTACGGTTAACAACGTCATGGTTGCTTGCTTATAATTATGCTAACCCTTGAATGTTAACGTCTCCCTTGAGAACTTCACATATTGACGATATGACACGTGCAGTAAACAAAGGGTATTAAAAGTGTTTCCAGTTACCCGCAATACCATTTATAACTCTCTTAACTGCGTTTCCTAATTTCGATCCGTTATATAAGTTCTTCCTTACTTATAAAATAGAAATTTTGTATGACAGTATTAAGCAGAATATTTATTGAACACCGACACAATAAACAATTTTTAACATATAATATATAAAAACAGTGAAATGTTGTAAAATTAATGGCATCGCAGTTATAGGTGAAGACTGCATGCAATTTAATGGCGACTGACTATATTTAATTATACCAAAAAAACACAAAAAGTAAATTTTAAACAAAGTTAACTAATAAAAAAAAAACGTTAGTGACTTTTTAAACATATCAAAACTTTGACAAAAGAGGTCGATATCATTCATTTTAAATTTGAATTAAATTTTATAGCGAGTCTATTTAAGGGCGCATTCTTACCTAGGTTCGACCTGAATAAACTACTTCTTAACAATTGGTAACGTGAAGGTCTAGGTAACCGCGACGGTATAGAAAAAGCTATGGCGGAGAGAATAATACAAGCAAACATGTTACAACATACAGGAGCTCTCACTCTTGAACTAGGTATAGTGTACCTCAGCCCTGTAGTTGTGGGCTCTCAAGAATAAGACTACGGTATCCCCTGCCTGTCGTACAAGGCGACTAAAAGGGGCCTCGGGTTCACTGGGCGACAAGGGTGGGGGCCTGCGTCGTCCACCAAAGTGGACCTGGGAAGAAGGCGACATCGGCTGGCCCGTGTCGCCTTTCGCTGCGAGGGCACAGGGGAGGAGGGAGTAACCTCCCCCCGGGACGTGCTCTCCTTGAGCACAGTGCAGAGGGGCTCCGGTGCGTTCCACGTGAGATCCCGGAGCCCCTCGTCATGCACCGAGGAAAGGGCCACTGGGAGGTTTTAGTGGGTAAGATCCCCACATAACCGCCGCCTTTCCCCAGAAGGCGGGGTATCTTTGTGAAGATTTCCTCCCCGTCAACAAAAAAAAAAAAAAAAAAGGTATAGTGTACCTGTATCTCAGGAGACGATGCCTTCCATGAGTCATAATCAGTAAATCCTGCGTACATTAACTTTTTAAAGTATTTAATGAAAAATTATAATAAAAAAAACATGTGTGCAAAAGGAAAAGAACTACAGTCAAAGACGATAAATGATGTGAATGTGTAGTGTGTGTGTTTGTTATGACGTTGCTAATATTTTTCCAACCATTTTATATTATTTTAAATGTTCATAATTTAAAGTCATAAATTAAAAAGTATATTTGCCATTCAACGGGTGGCCGTTGCTTTTCTAACAATGGAAACCTTATCAAAGTCCAAACGGATACTACTACAGCGCTATTATTACTTTGTTCTTGTTTACCGCGAGTTATAGATTAGTCACATTTAAATACTAACAAAGGCGTATATTACATTTGAAGAAGTTACGATGATGACAGGATATTATGATGGATCATTAAAAACCATTTGGGATAAAAATCCCCGACCTTAAGATCGCAGGCCGTTTAGTAACTGGGTTATCAACTGGCTCGTTTTTATCTGGGAAAAGGGAATTTCCCATATAAAATGCCACCTAACATGTGGCTTACCTGATCTTAAGTAATTCGCTTTTTAACAATTAGAGGGATTGCAGGTTAATAGCCTCCAGCACCTCTCTCTCTGGGTGAAACGCTGAAATATAATATACCTCCACTTCTTAATGGTATTCTGTGAGGTTGAGGTACTTCCACGATCGTGTTGACACATTTTCGACCGACTTAAAAAAGCAGGAGGTTCTCAATTCGTCGCGTGTATGTTTTTACCTCATAACTTTGAACCGTTTTTGATGATCCTTTTTTATTTGATTCGGTTCAATTTGGTGACCATGGCATCTATAAGAAAACAATATAGTCAAATTTTCGTCAAGTATGTGCAAGACAAATTGACGACTAACTAAATATCAACTGATTTCGATGATTCATTTTTCACTTCAATGGTAGTTTGATGAGAATTTGGTTAAGTTCTGATTCATTCTATTTCGTAATATCTATTCGACTTCAAGTCTGTTTTTGTTGCACCAGTAGAAACCATAGCTGGTTACCACAATTTTTTTCCTTTTTTTTGTTTACCGTCCCAAAACGACCTCGGAGACGGTTCACGTCAACAGTCGAATGGTAGATTTGAACCGACGACCTTATGTTTTGCAGACCTCATCCAAAAGCATTAGACAATTGACATTGTATATTATACACTAAGACCTAATATATCCTACGAGTGATCCTTGGCTTCTGTATTAGTTTAACCATATTTCTACCTCGATCCGCAAAAAGCAAGTCAAGGTCACGACCACCTAGTTGGATTATAGCCAGCTAGACCAGACATAATGGCGTCCTTTACATCATATGATCTATGTATTTGTTTTTGTACAGAATAAACAGAGGAAGACAAATAATTATAGTGCTAAAGCAAGCTTACCTTCCTATATATAGCGTATTAGAGAATGCTCTCGTTTTACTTGGATTCATTTAAAGTTAGCTGTGATTTATCAAGTGTCAAATTGGATAATACACAATAGGATTACATGTGAATTTGTAATTGAAAATCATTATTTTTTGTACCAAAAAAGTATAGTTCCGATTGAGTAACGTACAATATGTATTGTATAGTGAAACCTTCTCCGAAACACGATGTCACTTATGGTATAATAATCATTTGTATGTTTTCTGTCGTTTTTGTAGTAAAAGCTGAAAAAAAAACTCTCTCAATTTCTATTACATCGATTTAGGATTTCTATATAAATAAATAAGTATTTAAGTATTATATATTAATTACCTAATATCCCCTTTCCATCACCGAACTAGGCGCGGCGAGCAGTTCCACTCTTGCGTCGTAGATATCCCAACAATACGCACGAATCGGTTTTCCTCCACCTTACTTATGCGGACGGCTAAGGAATGGAACTCTCTGCCGCGTTCAGTCTTTCCATACGGTTACAATCTGGACACCAATGTGAACAGACACCTTATAGGTTCACGTGTTCCATCCTAGGCTTCATCCTCGCCTTCCATCAAGTGAGATAGTAGCCAAACGTGAGCCTATTCTGTATAAAAAAATTATCCGCGGCTCCTATGCCGCATGTCCACCAATTTACAATCTACTATTGCAGCCTGAGACGACGCGTTCGGAAACCATATGGTACTTATGAATTCAGTTGTGTTTATATAAAAAATATTAGTAAAAATTATATAATACTTAGTTTACAACCTTTTCCAATTATAAATGGAAACTGTACATACCTCCGGCATAAAATCAAGCTGTGTTATTCTATCTCTGTGTATTATTTTCATCCTGATCTGTACCGTTCAAGCGTGATTGAGTAAAAAACATCCATCCAAACATTCGCATTTATAATAATAATATATATAAGATAAGTTTAATATTAAAGTAATCAAACCTATAAATATCATGAGTTCATTAACTGCTTTCACGCTGTTCAAATCACACACGGACGAATATAGACCGGAAATACACTGGACAAATAACAATTTATTTTTGGAAAAAAAGCGTCAATAGCCTACTGGTTTAGGGTACGGCCTGCGAATCGTAAGGTCGTGGGTTCGAATCCACCATTCGACTATTGCCGTGAACCATGTCCTAGCACAAGCTTAAGCTTAGTTGGAATGGTTAACAAGATTGTTAGTAATATTTCTGAAAAAAAAAAGGAATATTGCTAGCTTTCTTTTCAAAATAAAAAAAAGAATTTTCATTTTCACATTTAATACGAGTAAAAGATATTTTATTTGCTATACTAAGATACCAATGCCCCGAAAGGAAACGAAAGTAAATACACAAATCTTAACAGACGTACTCGTAAAACATATACATGTGCGGAAAATCCTTCATGAAAACAAAAATACGGATGGTCTCATTGAAAGTATTCGATCGTTTTTGAAACAGCTAATATAATCTTATTCCGGGCGGCTGATTAAACATTAATAGCTAGCGGCCGGGCCTAATATAATATATGTCATAATATCCTTATGATAAAAGTCTACTAAACGTGTGTGTGTATGTGAATTTACCGTGTGTAAAGTAGCCTGCAAAAGGACATCGATTATAGTACACGACGTGTTATATTAAATGCTACCGATCAATTGATACTGATATATTGGTTTTCATACCTCCATTAATCATGTTATTCACTAAAACGGTATTAGAACCTTTTTTTTTTGGCGGGGAGGAAATCTTCAGAAAAATACCCCGCCTTCTGGGGGGAAGGCGGCGGTTATGTGGGGTTCTTACCCACTAGTTAGTCGCCTCTTACGACAGGCAGGGGATACCGTAGTCTTTTTCTTGAGAGCCCAGAACTACAGGGCTGACGGTATTAAAACCTAAATCTACCGAGAATATGGTTGCTTGGCAACCAGAGTTGGACATTTAGGTGTATATATTTATACGTTTATCGGGCCGCAATGTAGTTTAACTAAACGCAATTATAACGCAAGTATCATGTTGCTTCAATAAGTCGTATATGATATTTACCTATGAAATCGATTATTAACACTGGCTAGTGTGAATGTCAATATTTTTACATACTGCATACAATCCCAATTTCAAACTATTGTTTTTTTCTGTTATGCATGCATTTCGCTGTAAAGACCGAATGAATCAAATGAACGTTTCCCCGTTTTGTAGAAAAATCGAAATTTCGCCCTACATTTTATCAAGCTCTAATGAGGCATAAACTTAACACAGACGGCACGCAATATAAACGAAATATTGGAATTGGGTACCGCCAGCAAACAAACGATGGGTTTTGGTTTGATCACTTCAATGAATATAAAAAATTGCATATTTAAACTTGTTCAAAGGTTTCTTCGGCCACTTCTTCCAGTGCCAACGCTTCCCGAAGTTTCCCTTAGATTATCCGTGAGATAACAACCGACCCAGTCGTGGCTCGGCCCTCTCGTGCGCCCTGGTATCGGAATACTTACGCGTAACATAGTAACCGTCCAAGCCGAGGTCACCCCTCTCCGGGGGTCCCCCCTTGTGTCGAGTAACTAGCCTCTATTAAGGTTCAGGCTAACCGACCTAAGAGCTATGCCACCACTCAATCCGGTGAAGCAGTAAATGCCAGCCTCTTTGGCCAACGAACTACACCGTCAAAAAAAATATTGTTCAATGGGTTCATTATATTGCTAACCCGGTTGTCGTATAGCAAATAGTTTTATAAATTATTGTACTTTATGCGCTATGCCTCTGGAGCATATGTACAAACATATCGGGAATGTGATATGACATTAGTCATCGCGTTTGCGGCCCACAAATCGACATCGGATCCGAACAAAGGAGCGTGCGCACTCGTTGGATACAAGAGGTCATCAGCACGAATTCTGCATGCGTCACCTTCCGCCTGTGTGTGAGCTTCAGGGAAAAAATGTCAATTTACATAATGCATTCGCGTTCATTTAACCCAATTAGTGTCAAAATAATTAGACTCTGTGACCGGATAAAGAAACATCATCATCGTCGTTTGAAAAAATAACAAAAATAGTTCCATCTAATTTAGATTTTAACTTTGAAACGCTGTCTGAAAAATTATTAAAATTAGTCGTGAGAAATTATTTCTTTGTATTGTAATAAAAGGTTATTCACTAGGCGTTAGACTGCCGATTAAAGGATCCATATCTTAAACAGCAGATGTAGCAATGATTGTTTTAATAAATCTCACCTAACAATACATTGGTTGCTTTTGTTTCTCAGCTAAAGTGAAGGGGGATAAAATACATAGATAGATATAATACTTCTTCTTCCATGCCTCTTCCCTTTGTTTGGGGTCGGCCTACCTCGTGATGCGATGCCAAGACAGACGGTCTTGGGTTGTCCGTACCTCTATTTTAGCTCGTTGCACATCTTTGACAACGGTTGTCCACCATGTTGCCTGTGATCGCCCTCTACCTTTCTTCGTATCTGGGATACCAAGGATCCTCTGCACAACGTACTCCTGATCTCGGCTCATCCCATGCCTATACCACCGCGAACGATTTCTCACCATCTTATCATTTCAACAATATGTGCAACTTTGAAGGAGCCTCTGATTTCCTCATTTTGTACTTCCATTTCGATATACCGTAGTAAAAAAACTTCCGTGACCCGTAGGGATTGGGAGAGGTGGTCACTCCTTTACTAAAAGTCAAAATTTTAAATTTATTTTGTTTAACTTATTTTATATAAAAAATAAAAGGAGCCGCAGTTTTTTGACATTTCTAAAGTTTTCCGCCCATCGCTACTTGTAACTTTTGTTGTGCTGTGCTCTTCGGAGATTGAAAAACGTTCGAAAAGTCTCGCACATTCTAGAATGCAACCTATCCTTAACTAAGCAGCGCCATGCATACGATAAACGTATTCGTGATTCCGCCGCAATGCAGGTAGATTCCTATTAACTATAGGCTTAAATAATGATTGTCGTGTACGTGTAAACTTACTTATTAATCTTACATATAGCAAGGTTACCACAGCGCTGAATTTCAGCCGTGCTCAGGGCTGCTGTGTATGTTTGAATTAAATGCTTTCATCTACTTGGCTTAGGTACTAATAAACTAGGCGCAAACCGGATAGCGATCTATATCTCTGGTTTTTGTACAATTCAGATGTACAATATGAGAAAATGACTGATCCAATTTGAGCCCGAGCTGTGTCTCCTAGTTCACTGTGACATTGAAACACGATGATCTCATTTTGGCAGCCGTATGCCAAGCTTGAAAATTGGTGCTAATGCGTCTAAACGTCTGTATCCATTTTGCGGAAACTACTGACTCATTCACGGGATCACCAGCTGATTTGGATCTCACGAATTACAAGTTACACTAAGAGCAAATATCAATAACAGATGTTGTTATGTCATGTATATTTTATCAATTTTACCTTTTTTATATTATCAGAAGGAGCTTTTGACACAGGATTGTATTATGTAATTGCCTTAAATGTCTAGTCGATTTATATTAGGCGATGTGTTGACAAAATTGCCAAGCACGCCAGGCCTCTAAGGCTAGATCACCTACGCCTCTAAGGCTACTTGATCTAGCTGACCTGTAAATAATTATTATATTACTAAATAGTAATTTATTACTTTTTTTTTTTTGACGAACTACACAGATTGGCCGGAGAAGCTGGCCTTGACTTCATCGGATTGAGAGGTGGTATAGCTCTTAGGTCGCTTAGCCTGTACCTCTATCGCTAGTAACTCGACACAAGGCTCTCCGCAGTGAGGGTTAACCTCCGCTTGGACAGTTACTATGTTACGCGTAAGCATTACGATCCGAGGGCGCCCGAGAGGGCGTTATTACCATGGCTACACACCAATTATTGGAAAAGCGTTCGACTTAAAACTTGAACAGCTGGCAAAGAAGTCACTTGCTAGTGCCGTGATAGCTGTGCCGGGTGATCAACTTAGGTTTACAAAAATTTAAAATCTTTAGTTGTAAAGAAACCTTTAGTACGTGTAGTAGGTGTTTGCGGGCGATGGTGATTGTCTAACATTAGCTTTAACCCTGCTTTCATTAAAAATGCTTGACAAATTATTGTGTAATCCTTAACAAGTCTCCAACGAAAATTTTTCAATGAGCATTAAATAAAACGTACAATGAATTTAATAAAAAAAAAATACTGAGCTGAGTGTACTCTAATACTTTTAAATTATACTCGAAAGTAGTCTACCAGAAAGTGGCAGCACCTTTAATTCTAACGCTTTCATAAGATGTGAGCAAATGTTAATAAGTATACTCCAATAATGAGGGTGGATTGATAAGGTCTATAAAGAATTGGGTCACACAGAGTGCCTACTTGGGAGACGCCGCACTGTTATTTTTTACAAGACAAAAGTTCTAATATGCCTCTTTTGTTTCTGTCTTTGAAATAGTAAATTCATCAAACGACGCAGTAAAAAAATTGAAGAACGATATTCTATAACTGAACATGTAGGTATATGTACTTCACATACATACATACACTAAATGAAATTCTTGTAAGCCAATTAATGCTTCTGATCGAGTTGATGTTCGACCCTTTCGGTATGCAGATGGAAACATGCAGAATGGGAATATACCATTCAGTATGCTGTCACGAATAGAGTGACGGCTCATACCGCAATTACTCTTTCCCATTGATCTAAGCTAATCATAATAGAAGAGCCGTGGTAGGTCAGCGTCCGGGCGGTCGCCTCAAGTTGTATAGTACGCTAGCAACCCGAGTGCGATCCCCGGTGCCGGCACCAATAATTTATTTTGTTGCAATTTTATGTGCTGATTTACCACGCGCTCGGCAGTGAAGGAAAACATCGTGAGGAAACCTACACGTCTTAGAATTTTTTTCTAAGACATGTGATTTTTGCCAATCCGCACCAAGGCTGTGTGGCGGACTATGGCCTTTACAGAGAAGGCCTGTGCCCAGCAGTGGGACATATATATGCACCAGCTTTCAAATAAAATATGAATCATCAAAATCTGTTCACCCAGTCGAAAGTTGTGCGGTGACAAACATTTAAAAAGAAAGAACAGACGAAGTTAGCCTAAAAAATAAGACTGTGTATTAAAAACATGGTCTAAAAATTTATAGAATGGCCCAGTACAGGCAGTAATACCAGAAGAGCTAAGTGTTTTACGATCCAGTCGGAGATTCGAATCCTAGCCCTCTTGGGAAGGAAATATACGGCTAGTAATTGCTGAAACCTAAATAAAAATGTTGGGCTAAATTTACTTGCATATTCTTAGAGTAAAAAAAGTAATAAAATAAGTTTTTTATTTCCACATCAAAGTTGCCATCCGACGTAAGATAAACTCTTCTTTGTTTAACCTTCTTTGTTGCGTTCTTTCTGAAACAGCTTTTCCAAGCTTTTACCTTTTGTTACGGCCTACAATGCATTTTCAGAATTAAAATTTTTCATCACTATTGTTGTGTGCATCTCGTTTCTCTTTCTGTTGTTTAATTTTATTCTGTTGTTATATTTTACGTACATTTACTTTTAATTATAAGGATAACATGTGAAATTGTTATTTAAGTTGCATAATTTTATGTGTAAAAATATATAATAAGCCAATAGAATTAAAAATGTTAAATAGATCTATATTTAAAACTAGATTGTACAAATGGCTTAATGCTTTAAATACTTATAGTGTTTCCGAATTTCTTTGTTAAAAATGTCTGTTCCCATAGTTAGTAGTGTTGACATATATTTCCCAAGTTATTGACTTTATATAAAAAATGACAATACATTTTAATTTGCATGCTTAATTATAATAAGCGAAACATGTCCGCCTGTCTGTAATTATATGTATAACATCAAATAATACCATGTTTTCAGCAAATAAATAAATCTTATCTCTTTTAAACCTGCTAAGGATTGAGCGAGTGCTATTTTTAACTGACTTCAAAAGAGGAGGTTCTCAAATCATCTGTATTTGTGAACAGATTTGGAAAATAATTTTTTGGTGAAAAAAAAAACTGTAGAAATTACATCTTTTTGTTAAGAATGGGCCAAGGTTATAGAGGTCAGAACTAGACCGACATTTTAAGACGGACATTTTATCGTATTTTTTTTTATTGAAAAAATCGTAACTTTTAGTGTTGTTGGAATAATTATTTTTACTCCACAAGTTTGTCCTGTTCGCAAAGATCTGTTTTGGCTGTCAATTTTTAATTATCATTTATACCTATTTTGTAAAATATGCTGCTGATCTTCATATAAATAAATAATGACTAAGTTTAGTTATCTTTCGTCAAACATAAAACGGGTACAGGTTGAAGGAAATAATGTTTCTAAACCTTTCTCTCGAAAGTGCATGTTCTTGGAAACAGTTAATGGGCATTAACCCTGTTCACCATCTACCTTTGACCCCTTAGATGTTAGGAGCGTTGCTGGAGTTTCTTCGGTCACTTCTATTCCCCGCGTCAACGCTTCTCGAAATCGCACTCAAAGTTAGTTTAGCTTTTGAATGTCCCTTAGATTATCCCTGAAATAGCAACCGACCGCGTCGTGGTTCGGCCCTCTCGGGATCGGAATGCTTATGCGTAACATAGTAACCGTCCAGGTAGAGGTTACCCCTCACCCGGGGGAACCCTTGTGTCGAGTTACTAGCGACGGAGGTTCAGGCTAAGCGACCTAAGAGCTATGCCAACTCTCAATCCGGTGAAGCAGTCAAGGCCAGCTTCTCTGGCAGTTCGTCAAACCATCTACCACTGCAAGCACAAGTTTAGTTTGTTAGAAGATCGTTCATATTTAACATTTATCTTATTATTTCACAGGTATCGGCTTCGGTATGATCTACCTCCCATCAGTAGTGGCGGTAGGCTACTACTTTGAAACTCGACGCTCCCTCGCAACGGGGATAGCTGTGTGCGGATCTGGTGTGGGAACGTTCAGTTTCGCGCCCCTGGCCGCCATCTTGTTAAAAGAATTTGGTTCGTGGCAGAACGCAAACCTCCTGCTCGCCGGTCTTATATTGAACTGCGCTGTGTTCGGTGCGCTAATGCGGCCTCTGGTGTATCCGAAAGTAAGTAATGTGAGATTGATTTTATAGACCCATCCCTTAGGATTGTGGAGAGTATGCTGCCACTATGAGCACTATAATAATAATAATAATAATAATATATTTTATTTCAAACCAAAATTAATGTACAAGCCAGTTCGATAATAGCCGCAGTAGTACAAACTGTGTCGCAGCTATTAACGCCCATCTCCAAACAGTTAAATACAAATACAAATAAAAATTTAGTAAAATTAACAACTTATAACGTAATTTAGTTTAATCGTTTTGTGTGTGTGAGTGTGTTTGTGTGTAAAAAGTTGCGTGTGTTAAAGAGTGACTGTATGTGTAGGGACGAGTATGAAGGGAGTGAGTTACTCTGACTGTTTATTATGGTTTTAAAAGATCTTCTGTAAATTCATACGAGAGGGTTTGGAGCCATTCAGTAACATGTGTCTTACATTCTTTTAGTGGTAATGGGTATATATGTAATAATTTATTTACTTTATTGTACAAAAAGTCACTTAGGATGTAAAATTGATGTCTAGCGAAATCAGTTCTGTGGGCCACAATGGTGCAAACCCTGTCATGTCTGCGCTGTGTATTGTAAAGTGCAGGTTCGAACTTGAGAAGTGAATGTTTTCGAAGTACTGCGCAGAATAAAAAGTTGCCGAACAGTTAATAATTTATAAAAGGAATATAGTTCACTAGTTGGAAAGCGGATGGGTCTAAATGAAATGACTTTTAATACACATCTCTGTGCTCTTTCAAGACGCAGGAACATACTTTTATGAGATCCGCCCCAGACGGTGATGCAGTATGTCAAAGTTGATTGACCAATGCATAGTAAACCGTTTTAGTATAGATAGGTCGGCACTGCATCTAAGTTTTTAAACACAAATATTAATTTACGGACTCTTGAAATGGTTTCCTGGATTTGTTCCTGCCAAGACAATCATCCCCACTGTATCATTTGTGCACTAGATTATTGAATAGACTAATACGTGCGTGTCCGGGTCCGATCTGGTACCGTGGTCTGGTCTCTCCGAAGAGCAACTTTCTTAAGTTCGAGGAGGAAGAGTTGAGCAAAAAGAAAAGAATTTAGGGAATCAAGTCACTCACCTTCAGTGTGTAGCCTCATGTATAGCTTCCTTATTGTAATACTTATGAACCAGTAAAACATGGCTCCAGCATTACAAGTAACGATATAGTGTGAAGGCCTCAAATTGTTCTATTTACCGGACTTTCTAACAGTTAATTTTTGTTCGTTCCGATAGCAAATCACTTGTTAAAATTTGTGCCTTTGTGTGTGTCATTCATCATCATTATAGCATGTATCCATCCACTGCTGGAAATAGGCCTTCTCCAATACTTACCACCATATATGTCCCTTGGATCGGTAGCATTGATGGTACTGGTAAAGGTTGCAGGTATGGAAATGGCAGGGAAAGGGTTCTAAGAATCTCGGGAATCTATCATCACCACCAGCACCACAGCGATGGGCTTACCACCGTTAAAATAATGGGTGTTTCATAAGCACTGTGAATGAATGAATAAGAAATTGCTATTTTATTATATTTACAAATATAGTTCTTGTTTATTTTAATATTCAGACGTCAGGCGAGAAGCCTTTATTACAACGAATGGCCGAAGAGAAACGACTGCAAATGGAACGAGGCTCGATTGGAGGCTCATACTTCGTGGTGCAATTACCTGATGGCACTATGGAAAAAGACTGAAGGTAAGGTTATCCCATTTTCCTAAGATTATTTTAAATAGGCTTTTCTTAAACGTGTCAAAACACAAAATCTAAAAAGTGTCAAAAGCCCAAGATCTGAGAAATGCAACGCTTTATTATGACAGACCTACGCTGATTGGCCCGAGACGCTGACCGCAACATGTTCACCGGATTTGAAAGGTCGAAGAGCATTACTCATAAAAGCATTATCTTAGAAAACAAGTCCGTGTCGGTTTGTGTGTACGTCCTGGTTCCCGAGTCTGCTAAGTCAATTGTTTACAAAATAAACGTTAACTAGCATCAAAGTGATCGATATTTCCAATTTTAGTAATCTTGTAGTTCATTGGTGCCATGCCATTCTATGGTTAACCGATGGCGTACCACTGGCACGTCAATCGTGTGTGAATATTTGACGTATTTCGTAATGACAGCTTAGATTGAAATTTAAAATCTAAAAAAAATTTTTTGGGGCTCTTGCAGGCGCCTTTAAACATCGATCCCGGCGTGCACTCGTCTCTGAACCTCGAGGCGTTAGCACGCGTGCCCACTGTGCCCAACATGCCGGCCGTGCCCACTGCGCCCACACTTCCCACGATCACCGAGGCCAGGGTCGTCGATTTGGACAACGGTGAAACGAAAAAGGTAAAGCTTTGTAGGTTTAATTCCGTTACAATACAACGGTTTTTTGGTTGGTGGTTCTGATGTTAGTTTGACATGACCTGACAGATATACATATACAAAATCAATTAGAAAAACTAATCAGTTATTCTTCTATCTTCACATACCATCTCCGAAGTATTATGGACTGACGTCCTTGGGTCAATTACTACACACAAGGCCGACTTTACGATTCGCAGACCTTACCCTTAGACTATTAGGCTATTGACGCTTCATTGGCAGCAAAGGGGTCGATATTAGCTAGTTTAGTTTTTAGTCTTGTTGTAGTTGATATATCTGTTTTAGAATGAAATGTCACTCACAAATACCTCAGGGCTCTGGCGTCCGTAGGTGCGCGTGTGATTGCGCTGTATAAGTTTGTCTACTTAAAACATTCCGAAAGGCTATAGCGTGATGTGTTGTTTTAAAGTGTGATTATAGCATTAACCATATTTTCTCTAATTCAGAACGAAAACGGCTCAGCCGTGACCGTACAGCCCATGTCACGCAACGTGTCTTCACCCGCCTTTAGCGCGCAGGCGCCCGGTCTGCCCAAGAACGGCTCGGTGCCATTCTTCGACAGGCAACGGAAGCAAAGTACCGGCGACAGGTCAGAGAACGATAGGTAACGAGATAACTTTTCTAGCGCAGACGGGTGGAGGGGGATACGTGTCATTTTGTAAGTAAATGTTACAACCAAGGAGAGGAAATCGCAAGAATCATTGAGATCATACATCTAATAATCTGTTAAATTAATAAATTAAAAATTTTAAAATTCAAACGACGTTAAAATTTTACTTACAAATTTCATTGAAACTATACTAAGTAATTAGACATTGTTTTATTTCTTTTATAAGATACAAGTTTTAATTTCAATATGCAATCCCTATCTGCATTCGATATCGACAAAAATATCGATAATATTCGCATCACTATTTATTTAACGTCGATATTAATGCCCATCACTATTTCTGACAGTGGTAGGATTTTTGTAGTCTGTGGTTGTTTTGATGACGTCGGAACAGATCGGATCTCCCTCATACATTTTCATTTACGACGTTTACTATGAAGTGCGGACTCTTAAAAATAATTCTATACTCTTTGATGGGTACTGAAGCTATTTGATAGAGCACGACGAATACGAACTTTCCGAAAAATTATGAAGTAAAATCTTTTCTCACTATATCTGTACGTAAACTTACGATATAGTGCACAATTGTGTAAAAATGTCACCAAGAGTCACGTAGTTTGACTTGACCCTTACGAAAGCATAGTAACTGCAGATTTTTTCTGAACTTTGACATGACTGCAAAATAAAGTTGTATGTAAATCTGTATTTAATAGTATGGTAACTACCATTTCGTTTTATTTAATGCGCAGCAATAAAGATTAATGAACTACCCACAAAATTGTCTTTGTTGAAACAAATTCTTAAATAACTTTTATTTCCTTACAGATTTAAACCGTCCCTAGCGGCTATTAAAGCCATTTCGAAAACTTCGATGAGCAGCCAACACAGAAACGCACCTGATGTAAGTTGTTTTCTAACCACCAGATCTAGAATTCATCGGAATAATCCCAGCTACCGATTTCCATTAACGCACATTTCGGCAGAAATCATAATTCCAACGCCACCATCTTGATGGCTGGCGTTGCCCGACTGTTCGTTCCTCGCTTAATATGTGTGCAATAAATATTTGTATGTATGTGTTTGTATAAAAAATAAATATTTCAACTTACAGGGCGACTCAGAAAGCGGCGTATACAACTCCAAGTTGTCCGTAGCGGCGCCAAGGGAACCTTCTAGAATGGTGCGCCCGATGTCCCGCAAGGATATCTTCTACTCCGGCTCAGTTCTCAACTTGCCACAGTATCAAAGTCAGAAGTCGCTACAAGGGTACAGGAACTCAGTTCTCAGCTTGCCACAGAGCAGGCAGACTGGCGACCTGGAGCGGCAGGAACGTGAGTATAGAAAAACGAAGCTCCCATGCTGTATTACTCGAATAAGCCGTAAGGAGAAAATATGACATTGTTATTTATAGAAGGAATGGATAACAGATATACACTCATTGATTTTTGTATTTAAAGATTATACCAAAACAAAAAGTTAGGGATATCCTGGAGAGACAAAGTACGCAACGAAGTAGTGCTGCAAAGAATTGGAATGAAGGTTGTAGGACAGTTCTAGACGCAATTAAGGGATGAAAAGCTGGAATATCTAGGGCATATAATGCGCAATCCCAAATACGATTACAGCTCATAATCCAGGAAAAGATACAAGGGAAAAGAAATCCGGGTAGGAGAAGAACATCTTGGCTTAAAAATCTACACCAATGGTTCAATAAGAGCACGTTCTTTATTTGAGTGCTGCTGTGGCGAGGGTCCAAATCGCCATGATGGTCGCCAACCTTCGATAGAAGATGGCACCCAGAGAGGAAGAACCAAAACAAATATGTTCATTCAATCACTAATGAACTTCACAGAATCATCAGCTAGGACAATATGAACATTTTATCTAAATCAAAGATATGGAATCCATGGTCCCCAGCGGTATTTCCGAACCTATAGGATTTGTAGACCTTCAAGAAACGAGCTCTTTTCTCATCCGACTTCAAGAAAGCGTCAATAAACCTAATAGTTTAGGGTACGGTCTGCGAATCGTAAGGTCGTGGGTTCGAATCCACCATTCGACTATTGACGTGAATCATGTCCTAGCACAAGCATAAGCTTAGTTTGATACAAACTTGTTTTCTATAATTACAGAATACGACCTATGCCCGTGCCTATCGCTTCCGGAATCCTTTAAATCGGCGCTATCTTCCATGTTGGACGTCAGCCTCCTGCGGGACCCGGCGTTCATGTTGATAGGCGTGTCCAATGTGTTCGGGATGGCGGGTCTCTACGTGCCGTTTGTGTACATCGTCGACGCCGCTTGCCTTAACGTGGGTATTTTCCTACATAATTGAACAAAAGACTGGATTAATTCGACTCGATGTTTGACTTTCTACTCAAGTAGTACACTACATACACCAGAAACTAGCAATAAAACATAACTTAATAACAAATAGATTTAAACCATATTAGAAAACAGTAAAACCAAATTATATCACGATTGCGCCGTACTTACTGATAAAACTATACATTATAACAGACCACACCTAACATAAGTAAATAAAACCACTAAAACAGCATATTTGATAGACGTTACCATACCTGACACGCATAATATCCAGAAATCCATCACAGAGAAGATAAGTACACAGATTTAAAATATGAAGTAACTCGCATATGGAAGCTAGACAAGACGTGCATAGTTCCAATAGTACTCTCCACAACTGGAGTTATACGCAAACAGCTCCACCAGTCTTAGAACCCTTCAGCTATCCCCCAACTCATACATTACAATGCAGAAAGCGGTACTGCTACCTGCCGCACAAATTTTTAGCTGACATCAAGCTTTTTTTCTTTTATATATATTGTCCTTCTTCTAGTAACATTTAACCAGTGGCTCGTGTTACTAGAAACCTGCTCAGCCCTTTAAGGAATAAAAAAAACTTTTTCTTAAAAAAAAAATAAACCATTCAATCCAGCACACAGAAATAGACAAATAGGAAAAGGAGAACAGATAGATAACTATTTACAATAATTAATTACTAATTAAAAAATAAAATAAAGAAACTAAAGTAAATAACTTAATCTATTTGGTTGCGATGCTGGATCTAATAGGTACCAGCTCAGCATTGTTTCGGCTGTGAAGCCAACGCTGGTATTCTGCTGACTATGCCTTCCTGTCCGGCTGGGTCTGGTGTTTAGTGGACGCTTCAATAAGATTAAAGTTAACAAAGTAAAAGTACAATATAAAAGACGTGAATATAAATAAAGGTTAATACCCTAATTACGTAGTAGTTACTTATTATAAACTCCCGCCGCTTCTTTAATATACCTTTTCATCCTAAGTTTGCCTGGAAGAGATCCCTCTTAGCAATAAGGTCCCCAATTGTACAACGAATTAAAAAATATACTTTAATTCTTTAATTCTCTTGTTTGATTGGTGTACAATAGAGTTATATCTCTCTATCTCTATACATTCCAGGGTGTGGAACCATCGCAAGCATCTTTCCTGCTATCAATAATCGGCATAACGAACACAATCGGGCGTATCGTGTGCGGCGCCGTGGCTGACTTGCCGCGAGTGGACTCTCTGCTGCTGAACAACATCTGTCTCGTTCTTGCCACGGTAAGTGATACATAGTATATGTAGCGAAGAAGATCATAGGCAGTGACTCGCTCGTTGAGACAAATCTTCAGAGCCTCGCACACCGTAGACAAGTTGGCCTGCCTCTCGGTTTTTTATCGGGTGCATTTCGGCGAGTGTGTGGAGGTTTTGCATGACCTAATACCCCCCCTCCCCTTTCCATCACCGAACGACTAGGCGCGGCGAGCAGTACCACCCTTACGTCGTAGACATTCCATCAATACGCACGAAGCGGTTTGCCTCCACCTTCCTTATGCGGACGGCTAAGGAATGGAACTCTCTGCCGCGTTCAGTCTTTCCTCACGGGTACAATCTGGACACCTTTAAGTCCAATGTGAACAGACACCTTATAGGCTCACGTGCTCCATCCTAGGCTTTATCTTCGCCTTCCATCAAGCAAGATAGAAGCCAAACGTGAGCGTATTTACTATAAAAAAAAAACAGATTTAACAAGTATTCTTAAGTGAAAAACAGAAACGTCTTCAAATAAAACATTATAGATCAAAGATCAAAATCTAATGGATCTCAATCTCTTTTCTCAAAGCATTTGTATATTTAAAAAGTCATTAACCTATAAATAGTATTTTTTCTTCTATTTCTTTTTGCTTAGTTAATTGTTAATTTAGTCAAATTTAACTTTTGTGTAGTTATGTTTTAATACTAGTGTACCTATCCCTCTTCGCCGGGCTAGATTTTCCTTTATTTTATTTAAATAATAAACATATATCATTAAATATTTAATTTAACTCTCACAATTTATTAAATTATTCATTTCTCTCCGTATTCATTCACTTCTATCCTCTTCTCGAGCGGGTGAACATCATTACCTACACCCATGTACATATCTGTAAATACAATGTCATTTTTATCATTTATACAAAAACATGTCGACCTCGAGTTAACGTCATAAATAAAAGTACGACGTATGACTTGTTTGACAGTTCAAAAAGAGGAGTGCTCCGATCGTCACCAAACTTTACAAGATTACTCGCCAGGTCAATCTGAAGATTCCCTGACAGTTTTATTGAAATCGGTCCAGCTGTTTCGGAGCCTACATGGAACAAACCCACATACTTTCTCTTTTTTATATATATATATATATATATATATATATATATTATATTTTAAATATTTGATAATATATTTAAAAACCTGTCGATCACTTTATATATTACTATGTAATTATTTTAATAAGGTCATTGTCAGTGGATACCGTTGGTATATTTTTCAGATATCCGTTGCATTGACTCCGTTCTGTTACTCCTACGGCGCTTACGTAGCCGTCGCCATTGCGTTTGGTATCGCTATCTGTAAGTATTTTAGTGAATAATTAAAAAAAAACTTGAAAAACTATTTCCCGCATTTTATTAATAGACTAAGGGGCGAATAATGCATGCATAAAGCTTTGGACTACCTTTATCTTCACTAATGATTCCACTTCACTTCATATGAGTAAATTATTTATTCTTTATTTGCAAACAATACAAAAAATCGTACAAATAGGCGGACTTAATACCAGTAGGTATTCTCTGCCAGTCTAACTTGGGGTTGTGAAGAGACAAAGTAACGGGTGCAAGCTATGTGAGAAAATAATAAATAAAAGAAAACTATAATAAATGCATGCTTAAATAATATACATACCTACTTACAAATAAATTAAATATATAAACATAATAATTATATATAATAATAAATAGATATATAATTATAGATGGATAGGGACAGCAATTGTCAAACTATTCCTTGCTAAGGTAAAGCTTCCATAGTAAATATTTGAAAGTAGATTTAGTTCCATCTGTACGTAAATTTTTACAATTATCAGAATAAGAAATTTCTGATAATTTATATAAGATGGATTCGGAATATTAATAAAAAAAACAAGAATAACTATATGTTGCTCTGTATTTGAAGGAAACCACATTCAAAGTTTATTCCTGTTTTGACTAAACAATGTTATATAAATTAAATAATGACATCTATTCTATTTCTATTTTACATCACTGATATATCTTTTTCAATTATGTCACAATCCTCCATAGACTTCACTATGGAGGTTTCGTTCATATTAAAATATAAAATACATATTAAAAAATAAAATAAATATTATTATTTTTTTACATTTTTAACTTAAAAAATACTTCTCTTGTGGCGACTTGCATTCGCCAGCTACCAAAGAGGATTTTAGACAGCAAAATTATTCATATTGTATTTGGAATTAAATTTTTTTTATAAGTCATATGTCAACATTTTTCACTTTTTGATCTCTTTTTGTCTAGACTTTTCCGTTTGTATATATTTTAATGTAACAAGAATGTATAAAATATAATTTCCGTATTCCTGATCATTTCTGTGATTTTTTTATTTACTGGCGGCACATTAGAAGGTCAAGATCGCGTGCAGAAGTAATAATGTGATTGGCATTCCGCTCTGATGCCACATTACCCAAACTCTAATCGCCAATACGCAATTGTTTGAGTTTTTAATTTTATTATTAACATTATAAGGAAACTAATTAACATTATTTTTACCGTTTCAGAACTAGTTATCTATTTATTTATTATTTTACAAAATCAACAGTTTATGAATTATAATAAATATTTCCAGATCTAAGCCTTTATAGATTTACATTGTATAAAATATTTTTTTTCAGTGTTAACTAAGGATGTACTTCGCATAAAAAAAAATAATTAAAGAAATTAATAGGAAATGAAAATTGCTTTACCTATTCAGTGATGTAGATATTTTTCATCTATCAAAGAGTAACTTTAAAAATAAAATCATTTATGTACTTAGTGTAATATAATTTAAATAAACACTAAAATGTATAAGAACTTAATCATGTTTCACGCTTCGTAGTTTAAGTACTTACATAACTTAGTAAACTTAACTCATAAATTGTTTCTGATAATGCAGTTATGCACCTGTTGGCTAATTTATCGGTTTTGTGTCTAATTGTTTTCCATTTTCCTATGTAACTTTGTGATTAAATTTAGCTATTGTGTATACTATTATAAATAAATACTGTGTGTTAGTGTATGTGTGTATATCCCTGTGTGTCCTGTATCACATATCTTTAATTAACCCGAATAATGCCATCAGAATGAAGCTACATCATAAAGAGAAAAAATTAACGGTAATATAAAGCTTAAAATAACCTAATAAAACCAAATCAATTCCAGCTGGCTACATTTCTCTGACTTCGATCATCCTGGTGGACCTGCTGGGACTGGACAAGTTGACGAACGCGTTCGGACTGCTCATACTGTTCCGTGGCGCGGCCGCTATAATTGGATCTCCCTTAGCTGGTGCCGTGTATGACGCCACGAAGAACTACGACGCCTCCTTCTACATGGCCGCTGCGTTCTTCCTGGCGTCTACCCTCACTTCATTCGCCGCGCCTATGTTCCGCAGGTATATAATAATTACATATACATACATCAGTAACTCCATGTATAAATCAATCTCCTGCTAAAATATTTCCCAGTACGTGACTTATCTCTTTGTCGTTTCCTCATTTCCGAGGATCGTGGTGATCATTATAGTATTTATCTATGACGGTTGTGTGACCAATTTATGTGAAACACTTGGGTCTAACCTATAATCTATTCCTGCACATATACGATCATCGGTAGGTCCAGATACACAGGGTATGTTATGGTGGCAATATTACTATGAAAAACTATATTTCAGGAAACAAGAAGAAGTCCCACAGCCGTTGGATGTGCTTACACCAATAGACGAAGACCTTGAAGAAGGTGATGAAGAAGATCCAGACGACACGCCCATAACAATGGGCGCGCATATTGGCCGTGCGCCCGCTATCACGCACACTGCGGCCTCGCCCTCGGACCCGCCGAGCCCACCCGACGACCAACCACAACGCGAAAGTGTACTTTAAGCTTAAGAATAGTGGATAATACGCCATGCTGTGACTAGACACTATAAAAATCGTGAAAGTGAACTCTATTTCTCTTAAGAAAAGTGATAAAAATTAAGAAACCGGTTCTTAACAGACGCTCAGCGTATAAAATCGAGCGCAACACTTAAATTGCAATTCCATCTTGTGACTCTTTAAAAAAATATACTCTGACGCTACTCAAAATAGTGGTGAGAATTATTCAAATAATAAAACCACCAAACCGCTAATAAGCTCATGTCACGCCATCCATGAACCATTTGTGTGTTGTGATTAACTAAAAATCTAAAAATAATTTTTCGCAGTCCTTTTGTTAACTCTGAAATAGCTTTGAAATAGCAATTTTAACAAAAAATAGTGTATTTAACGTCCATTGATTTACATCAAGATGGAAGCTAAAGCAAAAAAAGATCTATGCCATCGTTTTAGAGACGAATACACAAATAAAAAGTGGTAGAGCAAAGACAGAACTAAAAACTAGTCATAAAGACTACTGGCTGAGATAGATATAGCTGTGAAGTAAGTTACGCATTTACAGCAGTAAAAAAAAAGGAAATTGGAAAGAAAAAGGGAGAAAATACTAGTCTCTATTATGACTAAAAAACTATAACACGAGTGTAAGAAACGAATAGGGACTTTAGATAGCAAACCACAGACATAGACATGATATTGTTATCAGTGATATTTTTACTTTTCGCGCCATCTATAATCATCGATGACAGCTGTCACTATTGATGAAAAGGCATAGACAAATCTTATTTCTATATCTATGTAATAAGTTCAACGAAGGCAAAAGTTCTGAAAATGGCTCAAGTGCAATGTAATCTAAATCTTATCGTTATTATTATAAAGTTCCATTTGCCTGACTGATACTTTCACGTGACTCGTTTTTGATACGAATCTTGACGTGTTACCTAGTAATGTGTTTTATATTAGTCGTGGACTTATTAACTTAGTTATTTAATTACCAGATGACTTCTAGACTTACGTATGTCTTACGATCGTCATTTTACGTGCGAAACAAAATCACTTGCTGAAATATACACATAGTTCTGTGAGAATCACTTAGAGAATTAACCGAATTAGAGATTAAGCATATGCTAGATTTGTAATCAATCTCATAGTAAGATCACTCAGCAGCACTTTTAGTGCTCCCCGTCCGGTGAATACTTGACTTGGGAAATAGCATGAGACATAATATAGATTCATTAAACATTACCTAAGCAAAAAAACGGAGTATATTAACAGTGTTGAAAGCTTTTTATTAACTAAGAGTGAAAACTTTTTTACTTAAGCCAATTAAAGTATTTGATAGAGGGCTTAACCATGCCCCTTCCAGCCCCTATAAAACTAGATAAATTCACAATCCGGTGAAGTTTTTAAAGCCTTTGGGCTAATAATAAGAAATAATCAGTATTCATTTTGTTTTTTATGAACATTCGAAGAAATGGCGTAAGGGCTTCAATATTGAGCCGTCACTTTAGCCGTGGTAACTCGAAAGTTCCAGAGAGAACTGTAGTAAAAATAAAATATGATTTAAATTTTTTTTTTAATAATTAAAATAAAAAAAATTAGGTCCAATTAGTCCCTTCAATTAGATTATAGTATTGCTATAGTTATAATATGTAATTAATGAGCTACATGTAAGGTAATATAATTAGGATTTAAAACAATTTTCAACCGTTCTATTCTCAAATATATTATTCAATTCTAAACTGTTACGCATAGCATTTCAAATGCTTTGCTAATAAAATTTAAGCTTACTTGTTACCCGTGAGAGAGTTGTCATTATTTTCCAAGCCATTTCTAGATAATTATAGACCTAATAAATTGTCAGTAATTTGATTATCAATGATTAATTTTGGGTGATTTTATATAATCCATGCGCTAACAGCAAATATTTTTCATAATTTTTTAAAATTATATTTACATTTTAGCATGTTTTTGATGTTATTTTAAACAATTAATTTTATGTTTGATGAAAGACAATTGATTGTAACGGTCTGTATTATTGATTTTAATATAGGCTCACAGAAATTTAATCACTTCCAAAAAAAAATCTTCATTACAGTAGTTAATTTAGTTACATTACATGAAATTTATTATGGCAAGAATTAAAAAATAACCATTTTGGTAGTTTATTTAAAAAGTAACTAAAAAAAACATAAAAAAAAAACAAAATAGTTGTTGTAAGTGTAAATATGTATTTAAACAGACATAAGATGGAAAATCATATATATATATTATTATTTTAAAACCTTATTCGTATCTATGAGACACGCGGGCATTTGTCATTTAGTGCCAAAATCATCACCAATATGCCTTTGTTCTAGAACTTATGATTTATTTAATGTAATATGTATTTAAATGCTCAATTTGACTGTCTGTGTAAATAAATAATGGTTATCATTTCGTAACTTCTAGAACAACAGGACATTTCTAAGTACAATCATGTATTTAAGGCATTTTACCAATATTGACGTTCTTGTACATAAGAATCGGAAAATGAACGGAATGGAATGGAAAATCTAAATCTCTTTTCACCTTAATACCTATATAGGCAATTAGTAAGAGATAGAGACGACTTTAGTCGACTCTGTATCTGTCTTATAACATAGAGAAGTAATCTTACGTCAGACACTCGGATGAAGCTGAAAATGTGGTATAATCATTAACTTGCTAATTAATAGAATTTAACAAATGTTTGAAGTGTGCCATACTTAGCAATATTACCACTTCGAAATGTTGCCAGTGTTGCAATAAAAAAAATTAATACTCAACATTTTAAAGTATTAATCACGGTGGTCCATTATTAAAAATAAATCAATTTTAGTGAATTAATTATGATATCGTAATTGGTCAAGTAATTAATAACTAAATAAAGTATTGAAAAGCGAAGTATTTGTACTATGTAGCAATTTTAGTACTTAAATGTAATGTAAGAAAATATAAACAAAGCAATTTTTAATTATATGACTTACCGCTAGTTCTACGCATTCAAGTTACGATCCGACAATCGGGGTTCATGGACTATCGACTTCCAATGACATTCGGATTATTACGTACAGTAATTACTTGCTTAAATTTGTACTTATTTGGGGTTTAGCTAAATAATTTATTTATTAAGATATTATCATGTCGGTCCATATAATTAGTGGTAGAAAGACAAATAGCTTGGGTTCATATAGCAAATAATAATTATTGTCTCCAGGATTAACGATCGATAGATTTGAACCATCATAGCTATGAGTTTCCGTAAGTCGGTTTACGTAAAAAGTACATAGCTGAATTTTGTAGATATTAGCTATGACAGCATGTATATATAGAATCTAGATCATAAGCTCATAAATCACGGATAAACACCTCGATAAATCTAAATCGAATTTGCTACGCTGTCAGCACAGAATGTTTCGCTTGGTCGGTCAGATTCTGACGTTGCCCTTCGTGAAAAGGTCGGTCAACGCGCATGCGCGAAGTAATAATCACAACATCAGGTGAGCCTATTTGTTGGAATCGTATTGAATAAAACATGTCCAAAGGCTTCTACAATTTCACCGGATTTAACGCATAGACAGATGCCTAGAAATTCTCGCCCTGTACCGTTACACCGGACTCGATATACCCGCCATCGAACGGTAGATTAGAGGAACTGCTGGAAATTACCGCATTCTTTCTTTCGTAGTCACTTATCGAGCCATTGCATAGCAATGGTTGGCTGTAATACGCTTTAACCGATGGCATCTTTGAGCGGTAATCTTGCAAACTTAGGGAGAACCAAGGTAGATTAAGTGTAGATATACTTATGTACTTGTAGATAGGAGCAGTAGACTCGTGCTTCCTGGCGACTGCCATTGACCATGATTTTCCGGTTTGTTCTTATTATATTGATTTATAACTTTCTATAACTATTATATGGCTTCCGTAGTTTGGCTATGAAGTGTATTTTTAAGCAATTTCTTTATGGTTTCATTGTTAAACCGTGTCCATTCAACCATCGGATACATGAATATATATAAAATGGATAGGCAGGGGGTGAGATTAATCAGTGAGTTTTTGTATTTTAGACTCATAGAAAATCATATGCTATCTGGCGACCATACAAGGTCGTTAAAAAGCGAAAAACTGTTGTAATCTCTATTTCGCCCAAATGGGTCAAAAAGATGTGACAGCTGTAATATATTTACATAGAATTGAATGTTTTACGTTACAGTAAAATTCTGTAATTATTACGTACATATTAATCTAAAGGCAAGGCCAGTCAGTGGCAAAATGTCAAAATCAATTTGACATTTTGCCACTGACTGGCAAATATATTTCCACTTTGTCTCTTATTTAAGGTTATTCAATCCAACCTGTGCCATTATTATGAACAACTAAACGATGTAAATAATAAACAAATATAATTAAGTGGCTAAATTTAATGTGAGTGATGGCAACACAGTCAATTCATTGTGCTTAATTGAATACCAAATAATCATTAGACGTCAACAAGCGGTAGGGTACTTGCCAGTTATTAACGGTGTATATATTGTGGAGATGATATATTTTTGTCATAGATATTTTTGTGTCAATAAATTTGCATAATTTAACTTTAAGCGTGATGTTATGATAGATAGATAAAAAGAATGTTAGGTATTAGGCATAGACAAAGGTATTATGTGATAAAGATGCTATATAAACAAATATTTCTTTTATAACAAAAGGCCCATACTCTATGAAATTATATTAAAATGAACGTTGATACACATTTCGTTTGTAAGTTTAAGTGTATGATTAATTATGTGTAATCAAATGTATTAAAAATATTATTCAGAAAACTTATTGAGTAACGTTAACTGTTGTTATAGCTTTATAAAAAAAAACCAAAAGTGTTATTATGTTTTTAAGATTGACAAAGGACGACGAATTTTAAAACGGATTTCCATTAACGAGGCGATCAAATATACAAACATAATATATCTAAATTATCTGTAATCAATACAAGTGTAATGGGTGGGGTTTAGAAACCTGCCGCCTTGCCATAGAAAGTCTGAAGGTATTAAAGGATTCTGGACACCCTTTAAATACGCCTGCAGTGCTGAGAGACTCAATTTGTTTAGTTAAATAATTTAAAATAGATGTGTTAATAATGTGATCTGTTGATAATAATGATAAAACATTTCAATTTAAACTAAATAATTACCAAACGGGTTAGCGGCCCTGGACACCACAACTATCACAACAATTTTTTAACTTGTGAGGAAATGCTGTTATTCATACGTGCCCGCCGGGGGAGCGGGCAAGTAATGTCGGGCTCGGCCTACTAGAGGCCCCTACCGACTAAAACCTCCCATGGTGAGCAGTCCACTGTGATGGGGCGAGATGGGGTCGCGTTAGCATTCAACATCTCGCTCCGGTGATAGCTCCTTCTGCGTCTGTGGAAGTGTAGACGGCGGGGAATTCCCCAACTACCGCGGCCCCACTAAGGAGGTTCGAAGAGGTGGGCGAATTGCCTTCTCCTATCGCCTGGTCGTCTTCACGTCCTCCAAATAGTGACATTTTCATCCAACAAATCCTTTCTTTTCCAATTCCTGCAGTCGCCAACCTTCTTGCCCCAGCGTGGCGAATCTTCCTATAGCGTATGTGGTGTAGATAACATAACCTCCACTATCGGGCAGTCTATTATTGCTATTATGCTTGACAGTATTCTTATCTAAGATGGCGGCTACCGATGACTTTATAAGGCGGAAGTGGCTGGATGCGGAAAGAGGAGGACGGAATTTAGTTATTTGAGGAAGGCATATTTCCAGTGGATTGACACGGGCTGATCATAATGATTATTACCAAAGCTTAAAGGGCAACCACAGCAAATTCTTACAGAATATCATAAAACAAAAACTTCGGATATAAAATTCGAACCAAATGTAATGCTATTTTATGTTAATTATTAAATTAATATGTTTTAATATTTTTGTAATCGTTCACATTATTAGTAAGTCTATCTTTCTTTTGTTCAGCTAAAAAAAATGTCCTTTACAATTAAATATAGACTTTTCTTAAGCCTTGTCAAAAAATAATTGCAATGTAATCAGAAGATATCACAGTTCACCTTTCTTGTGACGAGGCCGCCGGTTTCTAAACGTTAATTTTGTTGGAGAATCAAACTGTTTTACAACCTCGTAAAACGGATCCAATAATAATTATAGTTAATTCCCAATTACCACTCGCTTGGTGCTTGCGAAATCAGTTCGCTGTCGGAATATCCGGAATTTTTTTATCAATTCAGTATTGGCTAAAAGCATTGTTATTTATTTATGAGGCGTTTGCAAAAGGTTCAAGTTGAATATGGAACGATTTATTACAAACTGTGTTATATATTACATATTAACGTTACTGATTACTATAGTCGGATGGTCGGATGTCGAATTCATTAGGCTTAATTTAATAAAAACATACAACTTTAGTTTTAGAATTAAACAAACTAACTTTAGAATTAGTAAATGTCTTAATTCTACAATATAACGGCAAGGTTTTAGGGCAAAAAAGAGAAAGTGGTATACATTTATATTTATTCGAAGTCTTTTTGCGTTACAGACTGTTTAGGTAGCTAAGAAATACCTTTATTCTAAAATTAAACACTACGGAAACAATAAATCGTCTAACAACATAGATAATATATAATCTATAATGCCCACTGATAGTATGGCACCACAGGAAATGGGCAAAGCAATTGTTTTCATACAACTATGTCTTGGTATCCTTAGGTATACCACGGCTTTCCAGGGATGCCGATTTTTTTGCGCTCTATCTTGCTCACCGTTCTGAAGGTTGCTGAAGAATTAAGAAGGCTCTCTGCAGTATGAAGACAGCGTGATATGGCATCTTGAATGATATGCTTATCTTTGTATCTACGATGATCATAATTGGAATATTAATTCGATAGACTTATCATTAAATTGCTAGTGGGTTTAGGCACTCACAGTTATGTTTAATAAAAAATATTTTACAGTAGAACCTCTGTAAATCGAACTTCACAAGAGACGCTATATTTGTAATGACATGTTTGATTATATCGACATATAAAGATGGTTCTGATTTCGAATCATGGAGGTTTTTGATTTAAAAAGGTTGTACTGAAATACATATCCATTGAACCATTTGCAAACAGTTTGATCCGGCTTCAGATTTGCAGTTGCAAAGATTTGCACATTGCTTACGCCGCGTAAGGTTTACAAGCTAATTGTTATGTCCACCGAGAGTTTTATAATATAAACTATTCATTAAATGCTAATGATGACTGACACCAGTTGTTTCATTTATTTAACGGCTCACAACACCGGTTCATCACGAAATCCTATTGAGGCATCTAATGTCATTCGGCTCTCGGGCACCCTCCAGTCATAGTACGTCACACCGAGAGGAACAGGCCACAGCCTTTGCGGTTAGTTCCTCATAACTGTTGACCTCCAAGCCCGGTGAAGTTGTAAAAATCTTGTGTAATAACATGTACTCGTACGTTTGAATGAAATAGTCCAATAGCTAGTAAACTCGCTTTATTGAGACAGCATAACGTTGTACCAAGCATTATTTTAAGGAATACCATCACAGCTGCGCGTTTTTTTAAATACTTTTTAAGTAAGTGCCTGACTACGATACCACCTGTTGTTAAGTGGTAATGCAGTTCTGGATGGTAAGGCTCGTAGCTTAGTAAATGCCTATTCACTCTATCTTGAAAACGCGTCCTCACAATCTTTATACAAAATTAATTAGAAGTCAGATTACAAACTAATAAATTATTGTTTAC
This sequence comes from Meandrusa payeni, assembly GCA_029286785.1. Lineage (NCBI taxonomy): Eukaryota > Metazoa > Arthropoda > Insecta > Lepidoptera > Papilionidae > Meandrusa > Meandrusa payeni. The sequence goes on along the minus strand of JAGSMX010000003.1, from coordinate 3,931,622 downwards.
AATGCCAAGTTTATGTGATGTTCAACTAAATTATTAATTATGAATTAGAGCTACAATAAGGTTCAGGTAAATGACTACGATATCATTGGAAGTAGTTAATTTGTATAACAATCGTTGTGTGCCATGTGTTGCTAGCTAACACTTGTTTATAGGCGAAGAATATAAACGAGCATATGATAATAAGGTTTACCCACAATTCGCCCAGACATTATCACACATTACCAGAGTAAATGCAGGCTTTTAAGCAAAGGAAGGCTAATTGGAGCCAGCAGAGAGATGTCTTATTTATAATCTGTATCTGACGAAATTATATACACAACTCGACCCTAAACATTTATACTACGCTAAATTGAATGATGTATATTTTCCGCTAACTTCAGCTGAATAATAAAATATCCACACATAGTATAAAAACGTCGCTTCCCGCTGTCTTTTCGCGATAAACTCAAAATCGACTACACTGATTTTTATTCTATGCTCACCAATGGATAGAGCGGTTCTCGAGGAAGGTTTTAGTATGTAATTTATTAAGTTTTCGTATACATTAGCTAAAATATGACGATATTTCGGAAAAATATATTTCGTCTCTAACAAAATCTATCTGTTAAGGATAACATATTAACACTTTAAATATTGGGCGTTTCTAAAGCGCTAATTGCTAAGCTAATGACACAAATAATTCCTTATTATTTTAAATACGTTACACGGTGTACACCATGAAAATTAATACAATAATACCTTAGGAGATATAATCCAAACAAATAATGTGCAATGAAGTGAATTTCGCGTCGCCGTGAAAACGAAACCAAATAACTTTTTTGTTAAATTCCACGCGGACGAAGTCGCAACTATTATGAGTACTGAAATAGATCTACTCGTATGTTATCACGTTTTTCCGTTACAAGCCTCTACTGTAAAGTACACTTTTATAAGTTAGCTTAATATAAGTTCCTGGTGTTGGTAAAGAATAATTTGAAATAACGCCTTGTAAGTGGCGACAGTAACAAAAATAAATACACGTTTAGTAAAATCTATATTAATGTGTTTAACAATTAGCGATTTTATTTATAGCCTAAGAACGAGAGCAATGCAACGAGCATTCCTCACCAATGCTACGCACAACGTATGCGAAATATTTTTAAAAGCTTTCAAGACCGCAAATACACACAATTGAAACTGGAATTCAAGGAGTGTGGGTATAATTAAAATACTTCCAACTATGAGAAATGTAACAAAAGGAATGTTGTATGAACAAGACGACTGGATTCCGAACCGATGAAGGACAGGGTTATATAAATTCAGTAGTTTCTTTAAAACTGGGTTTACTTCAGTTTTCAGCAATGCCACCGATAGTGTACCTTATATTATATTTATTAAGTTTATTAAATTAATATTCATGGCGAATAAGGGCGGTGCATGATCCATGGCAGCGGATTCAACAGTATACTTCGTATTCTTCGTAACAGAAGTCATCATTTGAATTCTCATTCATCTATACATGGGTATCAGTTAGGTTAAAACCGTCTTTATTCAGTATGTCACCGCGAAAAGTCCGGTTGATAAAACTATGATAAGGTTTCGTTCGGAAAATTATCTTTCTTTTTATACTTTCTAGGCAAGTGCTTGACTACGATCCCATCTGATGTTAAGAGGAAACGCAGTCCTGATGGTAAGGCGCACCAGCTTAGTAAATGACTATTCACTCTACTCTTGAAAACGCGTCCTCACAATCTTAATAAAAAATTAATTAAAAGTCATATTACAAAACTAATAAAGTTAAATTATTGTTTACAATACCAAGTTTATGTGATGTTCAACTAAATTATGAATTAGAGTTACAATAAGGTTCAGGTAAATGACTAAGATATTGGAAGTAGTTAATTTGTATAACAATCGTTGTGTGCCATGTGTTGCTAGCTAACACTTGTTTATAGGCGAAGAATATAAACGAGCATATGGTAATAAGGTTTACCCACAACCAGACATTATCACACATTACCAGAGTAAATGCAGGCTTTTAAGCAAAGGAAGGCTAATTGGAGCCAGCAGAGAGATGTCTTATTTATAATCTGTATCTGACGAAATTATATACACAACTCGACCCTAAACATTTATACTACGCTAAATTGAATGATGTGTATTTTCCGCTAACTTCAGCTGAATAATAAAATATCCACATATAGTATAAAAACGTCGCTTCCCGCTGTCTGTTCGCGATAAAGTCAAAAACTACTACACTGATTTTTATTCTGTGCTCACCACTGGATAGAGCGGTTCTCGAGGAAGGTTTTAGTATGTAATTTATTAAGTTTTCGTATACATTAGCTAAAATATGACGATATTTCGGAAAAATATATTTCGTCTCTAACAATATCTATCTGTTAAGGATAACATATTAACACTTTAAATATTGGGCGTTTCTAAAGCGCTAATTGCTAAGCTAATGACACAAATCATTCCTTATTATTTTAAATACGTTAGTTGACTTAAGTCTTTTATGAATATTATTTTTCCCATTGTACACCATGAAAATTAATACAATAATACCTTAGGAGATATAATACAAACAAATAATGTGCAATGAAGTTAATTTCGCATCGCCCTGAAAACGAAACTAAATAACTTTTTGTTAAATTCCACACGGAAGAAGTCGCAGCTAGTAATTAATAAAGAAATTGTCATTAATAAATTAACTATTATGAGTACTGAAATAGATCTATATTATCAGGTTTTTCCGTTACAAGCCTCTACTGTAAAGTACACTTTTATAAGTTAGCTTAATATAAGTTCCTGGTGTTGGTAAAGAATAATTTGAAATAACGCCTTGTACGTAGCGACAGTAACAAAAATAAATACACGTTTAGTAAAATCTATATTAGGTGTTTAATAATTAGCGATTTTATTTATAGCCTAAGAATGAGAGCAATGCAACGAGCATTCCTCACCAATGCTACGCACAACGTATGCGAAATATTTTTAAAAGCTTTCAAGACCGCAAATACATACAATTGAAACTGGAATTCAAGGAGTGTGGGTATAATTAAAATACTTCCAACTATGAGAAATGTAACAAAAGGAATGTTGTATGAACAAGACGACTGGATTCCGAACCGATGAAGGACAGGGTTATATAAATTCAGTAGTTTCTTTAAAACTGGGCTTACTTCAGTTTTCAGCAATGCCACCGATAGTGTACCTTATATTATATTTATTAAGTTTATTAAATTAATATTCATGGCGAATAAGGGCGCTGCATGATCCGTGGCAGCGGATTCAGCAGTATACTTCGTATTCTTCGTAACAGAAGTCATCATTTGTATTCTCATTCATCTATACATAGGTATCAGTTAGGTTAAAACCGTTTTTATTCAGTATGTCACCACGAAAAGTCCGGTTGATAAAACTATGATAAGGTTCCGTTCGGAAAATTATCTTTCTTTTTTTTATACTTCCTAGGCAAGTGCTTGACTACGATCCCACCTGATGTTAAGAGGAAACGCAGTCCTGGATGGTAAGGCGCACCAGCTTAGTAAATGCCTATTCACTCTCATATTAAGCACTGACTTACCCCAGCTCATTACATTAGTATAATATTATATTATATTTTTTAATATTATTATTATAATCAAATAATTATAATAATAATTTTATAATATAATCTTATAATTTAGTCGAAGGTTGTTAAATAAAATAATGATGAGTCTTACTTACTTATTTGAATAAATGAATTATTATTATTATAAATCGCCAATATTGGTCTGTCTCAACTCAATCACCCGACTTCATACAATCTGTAATTAATTACTATACCACTATTTTAAAATAGTCACAGAACGAAAAGAGAAGAACAGAAAAGTAAATATGTTTAATTGGTAAAGGAGGAACTAGAACAAAATATATTTTGGTACTAAAAACTTAATTTTAAAGTAAAAACACATTTCATCTCTGCCGCTAACGACTCTGCAATTATAATATAAAGCTCCTAGCTAGATTTTGAATCAGACTCCACGGACAAAACAAAAAAAACTTTGTACATTAATACTAATTAAAAAAAAACCATGAGATAAGTTTTTTCTTTATTATATGAAGTAAGCAATGTATACGTAGCAATGTATATATATGTTATAAATAAAATTAAGAGAAATATGATTAGAAAAGAAGGCTCAAAATAAGAAAAAAGTACCTAAAAATATTAAGACATGTGAAGTTTACCAATCAGCACTAGAGCCGCGTAGTGGACTAAGCCCTTATATGCTATTTACAGAGAAGAACTGTGCCCAACAGTGGGACATATATAGGCTGTGTAACTTTAAGCAGAAGTTTAAAAAGCAATTAATTTAGAAAAATTGTTAGATACATTAAAATTAGTTATTATGTCAAAAAAGTATGATTATGATTTTTTTTTATTCGGTAAAATATAGTAAAAGGATACGAAAAAGACCTAAGAAACCGCCGTTGAAGGCGACATTTAAAGAAACTTATTGTGTCCAGAGATACCTAGCCATTAACCCAAACATCTAGCGAAATTTCTGTTGAGTTGTTGTTGTTGTTGTATTATTATTGAAGATGGTACCCGCTGTAGTTCGAAGAACCCACACTCCGAACTATAAATAATGAATTTATTGTTTTCGAGCCTATTTTTCCTACTGATGTCGTATAATATTTACACATTATTATAACACAATCACCCACATAATGCAGATAAAAATAATAACTATTAGCATGAATACTTCGCCTCATTGATTGTATTAATTAGTCTCAATAAACATGACCTACTTTATTTGTTATGTAATTTAAGGACAGTGTATATATACATTGAAAAAATGTATACTGTAACTTGATTATCATCACTTAGATGTAATTTACCCAATACAGACACAACATTCTTCAACGAACCTTTTTTTTTACGAACTACACAGATTGGCCAGAGAGGCTGGCCTTGACTGCTTCACCGGATTGAGAGGTGGCACAGCACTTAAGTCACTTAGCCTGAACCTCTAGTAATTTGACACAAGGTTCCCCCCGGTTGGGGGGTAACCTCGGCTTGGTCGGTTATGTTACGCGTAAGCATTCCGATCCGAGGACGCCCGAGAGGGCCGAACCACGACTCGGTCGGTTGCTATTTCACGGATAATCTAAGAGACATTCAAAAGCTAAACTAACTTTTATTGCCACTTCGGGTAGCGTTGGCGCTGATAAAAGAAGTGGTCGAAGAAACTCCAGCAACACTCCTAACATCTAAGGGGACCAACGAACCAAACAAACGGTGGCTTATAACACAAACTTATTTACAGCGCATGCTCTCGCTACCCAGAGGAGTAGGCAGAGAATTAAAGCTATCCGATTTGCACAGTCCTGGCGCTCCTCTGCCGTTTCATTCATACTTATTTATTTATAATTCACACCAAGAAAGTAAACACCATTGCAGATTAAAAAAATACAAAAGATTTTAGAAAAACAAGGACAATTGTTACCTCAGTTACAGGTGTAAACTAAAGCCTTAAAAATCAGCCTTTCTATTATTATTATTAAAATAGACTAAAAATCTAGTCTATATGATGAACAAATATTATATGTACAATAATAAGTAGGCTATATTGTAAAATAATATATTTGAAGTCTACAATGATAAGTGAAGCAATTTATTGTATGACGGAAATAGGTAGTTATTTAATGTCAGTGGACGTGGTAAATTTATCTAATGATATTTGCTTACGAGGCTGAGTAAACAAAGAGTGATAAAAATAACGATTTCGAAGTATTTTGTTGTAATTAAATAATAATGGAATTCTATTCTCTTCGATTCAACTATTCAATTCTTTAATAGTACAATGGTTTAATAGTAAGTTAGTAACCTCGGTTAGATGACCTAAATTACATCTACCAATTTACTATACATACATTTACGTTGATTGATCAAATGATCAACAAGTACGCATTGTTAAATAGATAAATTCACTGCGACCTCTATGCATTCACTGCTCTGTGGCACCAATTGACCCCTGCAAATGTCTATGCCTAATGTAACAGGTTAATTTGTTACGTCAGCAGTTCAACACTTTCAATGAATTACGATGAAATCAAAGGAAGGTCTGTCTGGCGGACTGTTTGCCGCTGATTTTCCGCTCGACCAGTGTTGTGGCCTCGTACGTTCGGTTCCTTGACGTGGCTGGTTGTACACCGTTCTGTTCTAATTGAACGTGTAAGAGAATTAAATTATTGCTCTATTATACCCACACTATAAGATCTATATTTCACGTATCGAAGATATAAAAGTTTATAAAGTATTTATGTTATCGTTTTCTTTACAGCTTCACATTTATAGCTGTAAATATGTAACTTAAATACTGCGCTAAATTTTATAATATTCCTTTAGTTATGCGTCGCGCACCAACAATGAATATCCGTTAGGCGAAGCGAGTTCTCGACAGGAGACAGCGTGGAGTGGGATGCACTAAGAGAGGTGGGAGCGATGATCTTCTCAGGACGGCTCGCAGAAGCTAGATGAGAGCCGAGGATCGTGCTTAGTGGCATGCTTTTCGACAGGCCTATGTCCAGCAGTGGACTGTTGTAGGCTGATGATGATGATGAAGCTCTTAGTAATATAGGTAGACACTTAGACTAAGATACAAGTGCATATCTAATCTTGGTAAATACATTGTCGGGTATAAGAAAGTTGTAAGATTAAAAAAAACTGTTTTAGTATGTGAGATGCCCGCTTTCAACAATTCTGAACCGGATTAGAGTTGCTTAAAATTCTGTGCGTACTAAGCAATTTGCTCTAAGTGTTATAGCATGAATTCGGAATATATAGTTATATATTCATTGATTCATATGACAGATTCATTATATATAACTATATATTCTTGTACTTCATTCCTACTGAATACTTATAGAAATAAAATGGTACCTAATAGATGAATATCGTGTGTATTAATGGATTATGATTTTTTTAAAGAAAGCTAGCAATATTTCTTTTTTTCAGAAATATTACTAACAATCTTGCTAACCATTCCAACTAAGCTTAAGCTTGTGCTAGGACATGGTTCACGGCAGTAGTCGAATGGTGGATTCGAAACCCACGACCTTACGATTCGCAGGCGGTACCCTAAATCATTAGGCTATTGACGCTTAAATTGATACATTGATGATAAAAATATTAGCATTTATTCATACATATGCAATTAGCATAATTTCAGAAATTAATAAATTGGTTAAAAAGAAGACAATGCAATACGATATTTCTATACTAGAAGGAAGCCTTCTAGAATAGTTGGCTGTTCCCGTTACTCCGTCTACGTGGAAATTGGGTGAGGCTAAGGGCAGATATTTGCCGATGTCCACGGGTCCAGTACAACACCCTCAAATTAACCTCTTTGTAATATACAACGTAATATGTATGTAATTAATACAGTAGGAAACAAATAAACGGAAAATAAATAAAGAGGGAAAAAAATTGGAAATCCCAAATATTTCTTATCTTTTATTTGTCGCTTACGTTCTTCCATGTTTTACCGGACTTTAAAATGGAAGATTTTTAATTCGACTATATTTTTTAACGTTAGTTGACTCATACTGATCGATTTATTTTATTTGTTGGGCGTCAATTAGGCCCCATATTATTGTTTTCGTAAAATTGAAGTTATACCAAGACATTTCTAAAAACTCAGACATTGTATTGACACAAGTAGTTTAAATTTACAAATTAATAGATTAGTATAATACGATATCCGCATCCACGACAACGATATATGGCAAATAATATTACATCTGCCGCCGCATTAACGGGATAGCTAGTGATGTGCGATATCTTTGTCGATAATCCGTGAACGTGCACAAGGTCGTTGACCGTATACTCGTAGACTCGTGCAACTAATGCCTGCGTTACATCAGACGGCCTTGTCTGATACGGAACAATGGTCGGACTGTAATGGCTTCAGTGGCATAATGTTCGAGCAGCAGCCGTGAAAGATGCCGAAAATATTACTTTGGCTTACAATGATTTACACAAAAAACAAATAAATTATTAAGGTTAGTTATGCAGACCGCGATTCTCAGATGTAAGGGACTGACCCCATAGTTAGATGTTCAATCAAGAGTTAGTGCTTATATTAAATATTATTGGTCCAAATGATTAAACCTGTCATTATTAAATTGTACCTTGTACGTGGTCAAAAAGTGTTCGACGCATATTTAATCTGACCATCGCCTCAGTCGAGGCCACTTTTACAATGAACTTGAAGTATACGTTTAATAATTTATTTGAATACGTGTATGATATTACATTAATATAATTATTAACACTTTACATTATAATTATTATTACTTATAATTTTAAATAATAAACGTTATACTTACCACATGATCTTTTAGACACTGTGTTATTATTTTATATATTTAATTACGCAGGAGACAAATAAAACGACGTGCTCACTATATTTTATGAAAGGAAGAGACAAAGTTTTTTACTAGAGTTGACACAGAGTATACGAAACTATCATAAAAGTATTTTGAGCATTTATTATAACACACTGTTACAGGGAAACAGCGAAAGCAAATGTGAGCTCCATGATTTCCATTTTTTTTTTAATATTTTAGACATAGACATATTCTTTATTGGCATCATTCGAATACATTAAAAACAAAATATGAAACATTAAAAAAAAGACAAAAAAAAAGAAAAAAACGGACAAGTAGGACATATGATACCAATTTTGGATGCCGTCTCAGCATATGCCTTCGCAAGGATGCGAGATTTTCAGCGGTGCCCAGGACTAATCAAATGACCACGATCTCATCTGATGTTAAATAAAAATGCAGTACTGGGTAGTAAGGCGCACTAGCTTCAAATTATCCATTTGAACGGCAGACGATTGGAAATTGTATAATAAAGAAGTGTGGCTTGAAAGCAGATATTGTGACTGAACAAAGAACACATGGTTCCTTTATTTTGAGTATTTATGAAAGAAGAAAAAGCTTTTTAACGCGAAATTGAGTGGTGAGACAATGATATACTAAAGAAGGTCGTAGTTTCTATCATCGACCTTCTTTAAAATGTCCTAGTACGCGGAATCGACTAACCCGTAATAAGCGAGAGATGGGTGCCCGCAGCCTACGCCTGTAGATTAAAGGTGTAAGTGCTTTTATTTATTTATAAAACGACATGCGGACCTCAAAACACATCGGTTCTTACATTATATTAAAAGCAAAATAAGCTATGAATAAAAAAACAGTAAATAAACAGTACTGTTATTTATAAGTAAAGTTAAATAATAATAGGTTTCAAAAAACAACCAAGTCATTGTATTTGTCACACCAACGCGTTTAATAATAGGCAGAGTGTAGGTGAAAACCCTGCTTTTTTACATGGGAGCAATTGCTTTATTCATACGTGCCCGTCAAGGGAGCGGCCAAGTTATATCGGGCTCGCTCTACAAGAGATTTACCGACTAAAACCTTCCATAGTGAACCGTCCTTTACCACCATGAGGCGAGATATCTTCAACACAATTTGTTTTTTTCGTATTATGAAAACATTCCTTTCTTTTAGAAATATTACTAACAATCTTGTCAACCATTCCAATTAAGCTCAAACTTGTGTTAGGAGATGGTTCATTATATAATGGTTGGTAGAAAATGAGTAGGTTACCTACTTCCAGGTTCTGTATGCACTACTTATTGATAAACTATTTGGTTCACCTGTTTATCTAATCACGTTTGTATATGAGGTTAACTAACTTATAGTTACTGGGTGTTTTGTCCTCTTAGTGGAGTAGCCATGCTTACCAAAGCCGGATTTAGAGGTCTGGAGGCCCCACGGCATAAAAAAGCCCAGCAAATTATTTTCGATATAAAATTACCAATTTTTTAGTCGACATTTTAATTAAACAATTAATTGTAAATCAAGTACTAGACTTTTTTCAACATTTAAGAAACAAATTTATATATAATTAAAAAAAAAATTCGGTTACGGCTCCGGGGCAGTGGCCACCAACAGAGACGGTCGGTTCAGTGCAAGCCGGCGGAGAGTGAGGTGAACACCCTGCTTTATAATATACTAAGAAAAAACTAAGAAGTTTAATCCCATAATAAGTCTAGTGATAAAGTAAGCTAGCAAGAGCTAATAATTGCTTGTCTGTAATGTATATTTCTTTGGCAAACAAACACAAATTCTATTGTACATAACCTTTTTTTTAATAAGAAAAGAACGTGTAGGAAATATTATCCGTTGCCTCAGCACTTTGTGTACAGAAAATAAGACGTAATTTCATTATGAAATTACGTCACTCAAGATTTATCATTAAAACGTGCAGGCGCACAAAAACTTTTCAAGGTCTTGAAAAATAAATAGTATTTTTCGAGACCAATTTAAAGAAAGACGTAATTACTGAAGTGTTTAAACTAAACAAATTGTACACTCACTTTTTTTTTAAAAGGCACGTGTAAAAATATATATATATATTACATTATGATAGATGACCTTGTAAATAAAATACAATACAACAACAACATTACGTCTTTGTTTTCAAAATGGACTTAAATAAATAAAAGCATCACGCCTTTCACGCAGTGGAGTCAGCAAAGATTACTGATATTTATTTTACACGGTACTGTTATAGTCGGACATCGCTCTAGTAACATAATATTATATATGCATACATCGCTTCTGACAACTTTGGCCTTTTTATTATGAAAAAGAAAAGAAACACCGAAAAAGTTGTTGAATCCTATGTAGTATTTGGTCTATGACTTACAGTTAACTTTTTAAATTTCAATAAGTCAACAATCTCACTTGACTAATATCTAGGTTAGTGGGTACATTCTGATAATAAAGGCCGTTGTTATATCGCAGTGACGTTCGACTGGGCAACATTTTGTAGTTGCAGATATACTTTATAATCATTTGGTAACCAACGGTAGAAAACACAAGTTAACTACAGAAACAAACATATACGCCAATTTTATTTATTTCACAAAATTAACAGCGTTAAAAGTTTATTTGACTTGAGCCGTGGTAGCTCAGTGTCCGGGCGGTCGCCTCAAGTTGCATAGTACGCTAGCAACCCGAGTTCAATCCCCGGTGCTACGGCACCAATAAATTTTCTATTGTAATTTTTTGTGTTGGTTTACCACGCGCTCGGCGGTGGAGGAAACCATCGTGAGGAAACCTACATGTCTTAGAAAAAATTTCTAAGGCTGAAGTCTGCCAATCCGCACTAGGGCAGCGTGGTTGACTATGTCCTTATACTCTCTAAATTTAGAAGGCTTCGCCCAACAGTGGGACATATATATTATAATATATATAAACTGTAACTTTAAGGTTTAAATAAATTTTATACCGTGCAGACTGCCAACGAAGGGATTTACAATTTTTAAATAATTTATTGATTTAGTTATGTAAATAAGTGTAGAGTTAGATATATAGGTTAATGCGTATGTGTATGTTTAGTGTGTATGTGTGTGAATCCCAGTCGGCTTGTACCAATGAATTGTCACATTTGAAAAAAATCACTTGTTTAACATATAGGTCCATAAGCTTGGTGATAAGAAGACACCAAACCCTGTCTTTATCTACCCCGTTAGGATTAGAAAGACGTGAGATGATTTAAATATATATATATATAAGAATTGCTAGTTAAAATTTATAAGATATGGTAGCAACTTATTTAAACAATAACATTGCGAAGAGATCGATTTATCTATCCGCCTCCTAATTTAATAAAATTTAATGTAATATAAAGCTGAGGGACATACACAGACACAAATTTACACCCACACACCAACACACACACAAATTTATAAAATATTGTTTTCATTTGTTATGCTCATATTTTATTGTATTTTATTGTGCTTTCCAAATGGGAGAAGACACTGACCCCTGAAACACAGGTCCAATTGAACCTAGGTCAGGAGTCAGGGACTTCATATTTCTTTGTTTAAACATTTTCTTTGGTGACTAATAAAGATTTATAATTTATAATTATAATAATTAAGATTTATAATTATAATTATTATAATAATCTATTTCTATAATATCAATTCACGATACGACAAGACCACAAATGAATGGTATCGTACATGCACTTCCCGATTAAAAAATTATCAATTGTTAACTTAGCGTAAACATAAGGCGCTTATATTATTTGTCAGTGATCACACTGGTCTCAGAACGTGAGAAGCGCCACCAATAACGGTAGTAGACACATTCCACGATACACACGGCTAAAAATAAACACGATGCAGTAACACGACGCCAGTAATCACCTTCATCTCGAACTATCGGCACATCCTTTCTGACGACAACGAGAGTAAAAGACACCTTCCATTGACGAGTTGACACGCATTTACATGCAACATCCTACACTCCCACGGCAATGCAGATGATGTGAAATGAGTGTTGGAATAGTATAGATACTTTCGAAGTTTCTTAATGAATGATGTAACACTACTATAGACTTGCACCAGACGAATTCTTGTAACAGAATCATTTGATTTATAGTCCGAACAAAAAAGAGTAATGAAATTGCCCTGCAATGACCTTCATCATACTGTCTGACATTATTAAATATATATTTCTAACTAAAAAAGAAATATTTACAATATTATAGATATTTTACAAAATATTTACAAAAAATATAACTGTGCCAAACCATCATCGTTTGACAGCGTGCCCAGAAGGCTGGTAGCATTGCCACGTAGTACGGCAATGCTTAGCCTCTGTGCAAGGTAGCCCTCTGGTCACCAGATGTGTCGACCAACTTATTAGCTATCACATTAAAAAGGTGGTGTGCACTAGGACCCCGTGGACCAAAATTTCTACCTCAAATATGAAACCTCTATCAAGGTTACTATATTTGCGCCGCTTGAGGTTTTCTGCAGTTGCAGCAGCCGCTCCAGCCTCAACAGAAGATTCTGGAAGATGTCACGGTGCCAAAGAATCGATGCATGTGCCATACCATACTAAAGGCCGTCCTATGAGTCCTCCAGGGTATAAGAGTCATACCGTCTGGTCTCTTACTATATATATATATATTGTAGTATAACTATTTTGTAGGCACTCTCTGTGCATGTTTGCCGTCCATTTTGACTAAAGTGATCTGCTTTTCCAGACGGTGCATTTTATGATGTACCCACCCATTTAAGTTACTATAACCGGCTGAGTTTTGAACCTTGATCGTCACACAGCTTTGCTTACTAATATAAATAGATTTAATAGCATATTAATTCAAGGGAAGTCATAACAAACACTAGGAAGTCATCTTGTATGTCGCAAATCATGCGTTGAGGAAATAAAGCTTTTGCGATAAAATAAATGGTAATTATACGAAACGGATGTGACTGAACGTTTGAACCAAGACATTACTGAACCATATCGTGTTATTATTATGTGGAATAAGGAACTAGCTTTTATTAGCTGCCAAGTCAAATGAGAGTAATGCGTCCGTAATTTTATCTAAACATGTATAGATAAAAGTTAAAGTTACAGCCTTTATATATATGATATATTTGTCCCACTGTTGGGCGCAGGCCTTCCTTGTGAAAGAGTATAAGAGCATAGGCAACTAGGCATGCCTTCGAAAATGTTTCTACATATCCTCATGATGTTTTCCTTCACCGCCGAGCGTGTGGTAAATCAAATACATAAAATAGTAACAACAAATCTCTTGGTTCCGGCACCCGGGATCGACTCGTGTTGCTAGCGTACTATGCAACTTGTGCCGACCGCCCGGACACTGAGCTACCACGGCTCAGTGTCCGTATATGTGCATGTAAATGTCCTAGTAAAAACAAAAGGCATTCATCTTTTATTCACTGATCTTAAGCAACATGCTCATTCGTAATAATTAAGATTTATAATTATAATAATTAAGATTTATAATTATAATAATTAAGATTTATAATTATAATAATTAAGATTTATAATTATAATAATTAAGATTTATAATTATAATAATTAAGATTTATAATTATAATAATTAAGATTTATAATTATAATAATTAAGATTTATAATTATAATAATTAAGATTTATAATTATAATAATTAAGATTTATAATTATAATAATTAAGATTTATAATTATAATAATTAAGATTTATAATTATAATAATTAAGATTTATAATTATAATAATTAAGATTTATAATTATAATAATTAAGATTTATAATTATAATAATTAAGATTTATAATTATAATAATTAAGATTTATAATTATAATAATTAAGATTTATAATTATAATAATTAAGATTTATAATTATAATAATTAAGATTTATAATTATAATAATTAAGATTTATAATTATAATAATTAAGATTTATAATTATAATAATTAAGATTTATAATTATAATAATTAAGATTTATAATTATAATAATTAAGATTTATAATTATAATAATTAAGATTTATAATTATAATAATTAAGATTTATAATTATAATAATTAAGATTTATAATTATAATAATTAAGATTTATAATTATAATAATTAAGATTTATAATTATAATTATAATAATTAAGATTTATAATTATAATAATTAAGATTTATAATTATAATAATTAAGATTTATAATTATAATAATTAAGATTTATAATTATAATAATTAAGATTTATAATTATAATAATTAAGATTTATAATTATAATAATTAAGATTTATAATTATAATAATTAAGATTTATAATTATAATAATTAAGATTTATAATTATAATAATTAAGATTTATAATTATAATTATAATAATTAAGATTTATAATTATAATAATTAAGATTTATAATTATAATAATTAAGATTTATAATTATAATAATTAAGATTTATAATTATAATAATTAAGATTTATAATTATAATAATTAAGATTTATAATTATAATAATTAAGATTTATAATTATAATAATTAAGATTTATAATTATAATAATTAAGATTTATAATTATAATAATTAAGATTTATAATTATAATAATTAAGATTTATAATTATAATAATTAAGATTTATAATTATAATAATTAAGATTTATAATTATAATAATTAAGATTTATAATTATAATAATTAAGATTTATAATTATAATAATTAAGATTTATAATTATAATAATTAAGATTTATAATTATAATAATTAAGATTTATAATTATAATAATTAAGATTTATAATTATAATAATTAAGATTTATAATTATAATAATTAAGATTTATAATTATAATTATTATAATAATCTATTTCTATAATATCAATTCACGATACGACAAGACCACAAATGAATGGTATCGTACATGCACTTCCGATTAAAAATTATCAATTGTTAACTTAGCGTAACCATAAGGCGCTTATATTTGTCAGTGATCACACTGGTCTCAGAACGTGAGAAGCGCCACCAATAACGGTAGTAGACACATTCCACGATACACACGGCTAAAAATAAACACGATGCAGTAACACGACGCCAGTAATCACCTTCATCCCGAACTATCGGCACATCCTTTCTGACGACAACGAGAGTAAAAAGACACCTTCCATTGACGAGTTGACACGCATTTACATGCAACATCCTACACCCCACGGCAATGCAGATGATGTGAAATGAGTGTTGGAATAGTATAGATACTTTCGAAGTTTCTTAATGAATGATGTAACACTACTATAGACTTGCACCAGACGAATTCTTGTAACAGAATCATTTGATTTATAGTCCGAACAAAAAGAGTAATGAAATTGTCCTGCAATGACCTTCATCATACTGTCTGACATTATTAAATATATATTTCTAACTAAAAAGAAATATTTACAATAAAATAGATATTTTACAAAATATTTACAATAAAATAGATATTTTATAAAACAATAAGTTCGCTTGCATATGGAAGAACACCTAACGCATTCATTTGCTTTGGGACGATTAACTGTCGTTAAGGAATTTAACAAGTTGCATTTTGAATGCGCTAAGTGTGTATACCCTCTTGACGTGTGCTGGTATTTTGTTATACAGCTGTGCTCCTTCAAAACAAATTGATCTTTTACCGTAATTCGTTCTAACTTTTGGTATTACAAGAAAACTAGCGCGTCGGTTGCTGCGTTTTTTAGAACTTTTAGTAAAAGAGATGTTGGTATTAATCGTTTTATCTATAATTTTCCTAATGAGAATACATGTACTGTATTTATATAATTGCTTGATATTCATGATTTTAGTCGCTTTGTAGAGATCAGAAGTCGGTGTCAAGAAAGGGAATCGGTAAAGGATTTTTATAATTTTATTTTGCAATATTTGAAGTTCAGAAAGTTTTGTTTTTGAAGCAGCACCCCATATTTCAACAAGATATAGTGGGTGTGGTTTAATTAAGCTGTTATATATAGTATGCCTTAAATTTTCCGGAATACATCGATTTGAATTACGAATTGGGCCAAAAGTGATATTATTTTACCTTTATGTGATCAATATGAGTTTTCAATGTTAAATTACTGTCAAGTTGTAAACCTAGATATTTTTCATGTTGTTTCTGTTGCAAAGGTATATTATTAATTACAAGGGGCTATGCAAAGGTATTTTTGTTTTTAGCTTTAAAATAACGTAACATGTTTTCAAAATGTTAATTGTTAGAAGATTATGTTGAAACCATGTGAATATAGAATTTAAGTCTTCTTGAGCTTGAGAGATAAGAGTATGAATCGAAGATCCAAAATAGAATAAGCAAGTGTCATCCGCATATAGTGTAATGTGGCCATGTAGACCAATTTCCTGAATATTATTGATATAAATTATAAAAAGCAAAGGACCTAATATGGATCCTTGTGGAATGCCACATGTGATAGGTAATTAATTACTTTGGCAATTTTCAAAATCCTTAATAACAAAAGAGAAATTCTAAATCGATTTATAAATGACTCTATCATAGATAGAATACAATTAACTAAATACAAAACAAATTACCTGCTGTTTTTGAAGTCGGTTAAAAAGTGGAGGCGTACTTAGTAGTCTGACATATTTTTATAAGCCAGTTACTAGCATAATAGGCAGACTTGAACTTGACCGACTTATTTAAGAATAATCTTAGGACAACCGGCTGCAATCTACCATGGCAAGTGCTTTTCCGTGCAGTGTAAAATGTACTTTAACTATTGGTGATACAGTTCAATTTCATATATTTAATTTTATATAAATTTATCAAACAAATTTACATAAGGTCGTATATATCCGCTATCAGTGATCATTGATAGAAAGAGATAGCTTGTAAGGTGTGGTAGATTCAATAAGCTCAAAAGGGTATAACGGTTTCAGCAGTTGAAAATATATGAAAAAAGGGTATCATAGCTGTTATTCTTAAACGTAACCAGCAAGTTTCCTTATGCGGATCAAGGAAAGAAAATTAAAAAAAATTATGACGCCATAGCAAAAAAAACGTTACCGTATAATATACGCAACATATTTCAAACTCGACAACAAACTCGCAGTATGTGTTGTTATAGTATACGGGAATAACCGTTTCGTAAGTTGAGGAAAATTTCTACGAAATCGTTAGCAGTCCACAGATAATGTATACGCAAAACTATGTCATTCTGTCAATAAGATAATGAATTTTTCTTAAATTATTATTTCATATTACTGACTAAAGAGTATCTATCTATCGAGACTTTATATTTTTATATATATATCTATATATCTTATATATATAGATATATCTTTCGCGTAACTTTCTCCCACGCACTGTCAACTGTCAACTTGTGGAATCAACTGTCGCCAGCGGTTTTTCCGAACATTTACGATTTAGGGACCTTCAGGAAACGAGCCTATTCCTATCTCAAAGGTCGGCAACGCACCTGCAGCTCCTCTGGTGCTGTGGATGTTCATGGGCGACGGTGATCACTTAAGATCAGGGGAGCCGTATGCTCGTTTGCCACTTTTCATATATAAAAAAAAAGAGACGTAATATAGAGTTCTAATCCTTTCTAAGCAAATATACGTAGAGCAGTGACCAGAGAACTAATTCTCTGTTTGTTGTTTTGATACTTCCTTATATAAATATTTTTATCAAGTACCCCGGTGGTCGAAGAAAAATATCGTGGTATCTTATTATTAAAAAGACGAACTGAGCTATCTCTGTCTACACGTTTATATTGAAGAAACATGGGTGATTTTTTTGGTAAGAAGATCTCATCATGCTTTATAATAGTATAAAGTCAGATGAGACCTTCAGAATAGATACTGCGGGTGGCACTAGGTGGAATTGCAATTAGGATAACTGTGTACAACACAATATAATTACTTACTCGAAAAGCAGCCAATTAGATAATAAGTAGGTAACTTGGTTCTGTATTTACAAATAATTTGGATCACCCGTTTCCTAAAATAGACTTACAACGTCAGTTTAATTAACACATTTTAGATACCAAAGAGACTTAATTACTCGTATGTCAATTTACATTTAATATAGAGGAAAGATTTACCACGCGCTCGGCGGTGAAGGAAAACATCGCGAGGAAACCCACAAATCCTATTTTTTATAAAAAATGTGAAGACTTCACAGTGCGTCTAGAAGTCCGATGGTGGAAAGGGATGGGGAATTAGATCATGTAGTTCCTGAGCACACTCTCCAAAATGCAATCTGTAGAAAACCGAAAGGCTAGCTACCTTACGCCTGTGCTCAAGACTGAGCAGATTGGTTTCAGCTGCGTCACCAAATAGCCTCTTAGCCCGTCTCTCCACCGAGTCCAAAGCTGCGAGATGGCATTTAATGCATGATATCATGTTCGTATCTTGATTTCCCCCCGTCAAAAAAATTTACCCAGACCTCGACCACCTCTATATCCGGTGCAGTAATAAAATTATTTCCATATCATCTCTTAAAATTCGTGTCACAAGATCCTTTAATTCTTATTGATAAGCTATGTAACTAACCTAACAAATTAGTCATATCCTTGATTGGAGTAACGTTAGGAAGGTAACTTTTTAAATCAAATCGAATGTACGAATACCAATTAAACTCAATCGCCTTGACATTCTTTCGTTGTTGTATTGCCGACATTTCCGCCGGATCTATTCTATTGTAAAAAAGTTATAACTTTTTTTTAAATTTTACATACAACATTTTTATCTTTGTGTCTCAAAATGTAATAGGTAACAATTTAAATATCATCAAATCGGACATTTACCTAAAAAATAGCAGTCATCATCATCATTTCAGCCGTAAAACATCCACTGCTGGACATAGGCCTCCCCCAACGATTTCCAAAGGGACCGGTTGTAAGCGGCCCGCATCCAGCTGCGTCCTGCGACCTTTATGAGGTCATAAGCGCAGTGTGGGACGTCCACCTTGCGGGTGGACGTCCCACACTGCGCTTGCTGGTCCGTGGTCTCCAATCGAGAACTTTTCGGCCCCATCGGCCATCTGTTCTCCGCGCTATGTGCCCTGCCCATTGCCACTTCAACTTGCTTATCCGGCGAACTATGTCGGTTACTTTCGTTCGTCTACGGATCTCCTCATTCCTGATTTGATCTCGTAGAGATACTCCGAGCATAGTCCTCTCCATAGCTCGTTGTGCGACTTTGAGCTTGCTTATGAGGCCCATAGTTACAATACAAAATAGTAATAGTTTATTAAAATAAAGCATGGATTTTTTTTAATGACGAACTACACAGATTGGCCAGAAAAGCTGGCCATGACTGCTTCACCGGATTAAGAGGTGGCATACATAGCTCTTAGATCGCTTAACCTGAACCTCTATCGCTAGTAACTCGACACAAGGGTCCCCCCGGTGAAGGGTAACCTCGTCTTGGACGGTTACTATGTTACGCGTTAGCATTCCGACCCGAGGGCGCCCGAGAGGGCCGAACCACGACTCGGTCGGTTGCTATTTCACGGATAATCTAAGGGATATTCAAAAACTAAACTAACTAGGATTATTCACAACTTGCGACGAGTATGTTTTACAATAGTAAATGAAGTAAGTTACTTATTGTGACCGCATATATATTTTAAAGAGTTTGTGTTCTTCCTTCCGTGCAGTCTATCTGTCGTTACGAATTATTAATTTATTAAAAAAAACATTTTAGACAACGCAAAAAGTAATGCCGAAAGTACGAACAAATTATTCACCACTAGTTAACCATTTCTTTATTTCGTGTTACTGACCTGTGATGTCTTAATTGAGAATAAAGTTTCTTAAACCTAAACCTTAATGACTATTTACGTCGTCAAAATAATACGGCACATTTCAATCTGTAATGTTCTGATAGAGCTTTTATTAGTTTAGCAACGTAGGGTACACATAAATAATTTCAAAGTGCTATCTCCTGTTACATATTCACGTTACATCGAAGGTGTAATAAGGCATGAGGTTCAAACACTATAAACAGAATAATGTCCATAGAATACTGATCGGCGAACGGTCACGAGCTATGAGACCTTAGCGCATGCGTGATGAGGACAAGTGTACACATTGCATACAATGGCATGGGAAAACTACTAGACACATATTGTTCTATACAACAACAAGTATAAGTAAAACAAAAATTAATTTCAAATCAAAAATACGCCTAAATTGACTAGAATAAAAATTGTATATGACAAACAGTGTAATTCTCTTACCGTACGTTACGTACGAACCAACAACTCCCATGCGTCGTCGTACTATGATTCATTTAAATGCATACTACCAGGGTTGTACTTTGTGTAGAAAAAATACAAATTATATTGTGTATTCTGTGGTAGAAAAAATTAAAATCACAGACTAAAATGAAATTATTACCTTATTTATTATAAAGAATCAAACGATAAACGATATTACGCACGAAATCCCTCTTTAAATTTCCGAATTATCGTAGGATTACCCGTAGATTTAGATTTAGACCATAGAATTAGAATTAATCAAAACCTAACCAAACTCTTATCAAACCACCCTTAAAGCTACCCTTTCCAATAAGAATTCATGAATCATCGAAGTCGGTTGTCGCGAAATTAAGTTATTCGTCCATTTATCGCGCACATATTTAACGCAAATTTTAGACTTATATGGTTTTCTCATGAATGCCATGGTCAGAATTGGACATAATTGAAATTAGACTACAACACCAGCTTTCAAATATACAAATAATCATCACAATTGACCCTGGTGAAAGTTTTGAGGTTTACAAACATAAAAAATACAATCGAATTGAGATCCTCCTTCTTTTTTGAAGTCGGTTAAGAAAGAGAAATATAACATCAACAGGATCCTTTCAATGGGGTATAAAGATCTCAAACACACAGACCTTATAAGCTTGAATTACCTCACAACAGACAAATTTCTATTTTAAATAACACTTATACCAAATACAGTCGCATTGAGATAGACTTTTTGAAGTCGGTTAAGAAAGAGAAATAGAACGCCAACAGGATCCTTTCAATATGAGGGTAGAAATCTCAAAAACACAGACCTTATAAGCTTAGATTACGTCACAACACACGAATTTCTATTTTAACAACACTATACCTGATAGATGATGCGTACACAATGACCATGAAAAGGAAGTAGTCGTGGACAAAGTTGAATATTTAATGCAATATTCAATTAAAATACAAACGGAAGTAGCAGTTGCTTTCTGTAATATTCTTTGTTTGCGTTTCATATTATACGGATAACACATTAGCGATCTTCACGACTTGAATAAAAGCTATAAACAATACTTTTATTTTTATACTGCTTTCATTTTGTTTGTAGGCGAAGGTAGATACGAGTAAGTAGCTATTAATAGCTTTCCAACAATCCAAGTATCTCTCCAAATGTTATTTAAACTTTCGGACAATTCGCACCTTCGGTTCTGATAGCAGATCATGTAAATTGGAAATGATTTGAAGTAATAGATGTTAGTTGTGAATTTGAGGTTAAAATCCCTAATGTATAAACAATTCAGATAAGAAACAAGGACAGATGAGTATAGTGTATTGACGGCGTTTGCTTAGCTATTGCGTACAATTATCTGAATCAGCCAACACAAAATTGTTTTTCTTCCTTCTAACACTAACTTATGTTGATTATTGTTATTTATATATAATATCTTTATATTTATTGGCAGATAATAATATGCACAAATATATAAACAATATTATTTTACCTATCTATAAAAAAATCTATGCGTAAGCGTGTAGCAATGATCTAGTCTCATTAGTCAAGTAAAGTGCATTACGCATTATTTTTCTACCTATCATTGTTGTCACAAAATAATACGTTTCAAATAAAATAAATAAGCTCTTTTAATAACCTATTACATATCGCATATTCAGTCTTCTAAACCATCTGTCCATTTAATAAATCTTTTCTTACAAAGTGCCTTATATGAAAATTACTTAAATGAAAATGATGGGGATGAAATTTTAATGAATCTTGTAGTACACATAACAAATAACACTAAAACCTTTTCTTTGAAATGAAAAGAATTGACTTCCAATATGAATTGGAATAAAGAAGAGAAAACAAAAGAAAATTTCTATGAATTATTCGCGTTTATTTCAAGTTTATATCGATTCTTCGACTTCACATTGCGATCAGAATAATAATGGGCATTCATTAAAAATAATTATAAAAGTGACAAATAATAAAATTGTTCTATGAAATCGGATTATCCATTTATTCATTCTGAAGCTTATTATTCTTACACGCGATATAATAATGATGGAATTGATTGAATGGTAATCTTAATTGTGATGACGTCATTTGAACATATTTAACAAATTTCACTTTAATATTTTTAGACAAAGATATACATTAAATAAATGAATACCAAAATATTTATAAATGTTTCTATATTCTGTATGATTCGGAAATAGCTTTTATTTAAGGAAACACCATTATGGCACCAGTGATAATAGTCAGCGGTATTAAAAATTTTGACAGTAGCCTGTCTAGAATTCAATGATACATATTATTTTATCAACCGACTTCAAAAGGGGGAAGTTCTTTCGTTTGTGTTCTTTTTTTATGTTTTATCGATGATTTTTTGTTGTTCTACATTTTACACGGCTATCAGAAATTTGTCGCCAAAGAGCCCACAACTTCTTTGGACACGTCATGCGGTCTTCAAAGTCTGGAGAAGCAGATCATTTTAGGCAAATTGGACGGCAAACGTGCTCAGGGTAGGGCGCCTACAAAATGGTCGCACAAGATCATGAAGACGGTGTGAGGCAGCATGCAGCGTGCGGTCCACTCCGCCTATGACCGCACTTAATGGAGGCTGCTTAAAGTGGTCACGATCCTCAGCAGTGAGGGAACGAAAAGAAGACGTTTTGGTTAAGAATGATTTAGTTAAAATTCTACGATAATTCGGAAATACAAAAAGTGCGTCCGCGCGTTTAACATTTCATTTGATTTGAAGTCGGTTTTGGTTTTTACTCGTAAATATACTTGTTATTTATGGCACTGATCTATATCAACCATAGTATTTTGTACTCACGTATATCATGACAAATTGAGAAAAAATCTTTTACTCCGCTGAGTACTAGTTTGTCAAAAATCTATATGCTTAACTTAT
This sequence comes from Meandrusa payeni, assembly GCA_029286785.1. NCBI lineage: Eukaryota > Metazoa > Arthropoda > Insecta > Lepidoptera > Papilionidae > Meandrusa > Meandrusa payeni. The sequence continues at coordinate 3,908,133 of JAGSMX010000003.1, read as the reverse complement.
CAGAACTTGATGTCTGGTCGTGTTAACTTCAACATCCGCCTCTTTTGATAGCGAATTCAAATATGTACACTGATTACACGCTTTACAAGGAATTAACTTATTTCGTGCACACATCTATTGCGCAGTAAAATGATTTATTTCTTCAAGATTTTTTAACCGACACGTGCCGGTTAAAAAACTTCTTGTAATTGCCGCCACTTATAAGCCTTCCTATACTAAATTCCGTCGCGTCGCCCGGAGGCCGAGACACGTTCTTGACGATCCGGACGACGCGATTACCATTGCACAGGCTAGATCTTTACAAATCCACAAAGCGTCCATTCGCGACCGTCGAATGTTGCGAATAATCCTCGCGCGTTACCCCACCCCTTATATGCTAGGAGTGTTGCTGGAGTTTAGCTTTTCGAATGTCCCTTAGATTATCCGTGAAATAGCTACCGACCGAGTCGTAGTTCGGCCCTCTCGGGCGCCTCGGATCGGAATGCTTACGCGTAACATAGTAACCATCCAAGCCGAGGTTACCCCTTGGGGTCAGGCTAGGCGACCTAAGAGCTATGCCACTTCTCAATCCGGTGAAGCAGTCAAGGCCAGCTTCTCTGGTTAATCTGTGTAGTTCGTAACAAAAAAAACGTGTCGGTTGCAATAAGCCAAGAGGAAGTGGCAATTTGTCTTATTTTTTTAGTATCTCTATAATAATTCATAAGCAGACGAGTGATAAAAAGTTAATTATATACATAAATTGTCACTTTAGAAAACGTCACAAGTCAAAGTTACTAATTTACCTTTCAAAATCATGTTTTAAATATACTAATAAAAATAAAGATTTTAATAATGATAGCCTAGTGGATATGTGACAGCCCTGTAGTTCTGGGCTCTCAAGAATAAGACTACGGTATCCCCTGCCTGTCGTACAAGGCGACTAAAAGGGGCTTCGGGTTCACTGGGGGCCTGCGTCGTCCACCAAAGTGGACACGGGAAGAAGGCGACATCGGCTGGCCCGTGTCGCCTTGCGCTGCGATGGCACAGGGCGGGAGGGAGTAACCTCCCCCCGGGACGTGCTCTCCTTGAGCACAGTGCAGAGGGGCTCCGGTGCGTTCCACGTGAGATCCCGGAGCCCCTCGTCATGCACCGAGGAAAGGGCCACCGGGGAGGTTTTAGTGGGTAAGCACCCCACATAACCGCCGCCTTCCCCCCAGAAGGCGGAGTATCTTTGTGCAGATTTCCTTCCCGTCAACAAAAAAAAAGTGGATATTGTGAAATTAGGGGTCGATTTGAATTCCATACGGCTTTTTTGTATACTTTCTAAGCAAGTTCTTGACTACGATGCCACATGTTGTTAAGTGGAAATGCAGTCCTGGATGGTAAGGCGCAGCACTAGCTTATTCACGCCTATTCACTATACTCATGTAAATACCCACAACGCTCGTAGGGAAAGACAGAAGCGGGCAAACTATTCCAGTCCTTTGCTGTACGATCAATGAATTCCAATTAAAACTTGCAAATATTGGATTTTTTAATCTTCGCAATAAAGTATAAATAATTTATGTATAATGTAAGTTTATATTTTCTGATCATGAATTATACTTGATGTTACTTACTTCTTGAATTTTATTTATTACCTTGCTATTTATATTACCTCTCCTGTCCTAGATGGTTGCCTGGAAGAGATCGCTCGTAGCGATAAGGCCGCCCTTGCCTATTACTTTGAGTGTACTTATTGCAAAATTGGGGCAATAAAGAATCTATTTATCTAATTATATTAAATATTTAGACAGGCGTAATAGCCTTGGTAAGTGATAATAAGCCGTTGGACGTCCAATTCGTGATGGAACTGCTTTTATGTGGCCACGATCCTCAGTTGTGAGGCGATGAAGAACACAAATCTTTGTGGAAAGCGAATAACGACTGCTATCCCTGTCCACCCTGTTTTGGTTAAGTCTCTTCGAATGTGACAAGGAGTGAAGCCGATCACCACGCAGGAAAACGGGGAAAACCAGCCCGCGGCGTAATCGCAAATAATTTGCATTTTGTCCTTATATGAGGCAGTGTAGGATGCAGGGATTTTCTACTATCAGCCGACTTGCGTTCTCATTTGTTACCAGTCAGTAACTCGTTACGAGATCTCTAAAACGAGGTTTGTAAATCAAGTTTATGTTTAAGTATATTCATGGAAATCGCCATGTTATTTGAGCGGTGATTGGGGATAAAGACTGCGGGTTTTTCATTAATAATAAGTTTTGGGCTGTTTCAATATTTATTAACACGAGATTTAAGCTCAAGCTATGTCCTTATATCCTTTAGCAGGGTAGACTTGTACTGTAATTGCTGTATGTGTTTCACCGGGCTTATTACGTCCTACATGTGACCATGTAATTCCATCGGCATATATGATATTTTTGTTCTAAGAACCGAAAATAGGATCTGATGAACGGCTGGCATTCAAAACTCTTCAGTTTACATTCATTCTAGCCACAAAATCCTCAATGATTTAATTTTCCTCTGGCTTTTCTAAAGCTTATACAAATTCACTATGTGAAGACATTTTTTATACTAAAAGTCGAAAAAGGCTTTCGAGTCACTTGATGTTAAGTGATCGTCGCCCATCGTCGCCCATAACACCAGAGAAGCTGCAAAGATTATTTTGGCATATGACAAAGGAGCTTTATTTCTGGAAATCCAGAATAACCATTTATGTGCCAACTTTTTATGTTGTTCATATGTAGTTCAAATTTATTAAAACAATTTTTTTATGACGATCTCCAACGAAATCCTGAGAAGGCGCAACAGTTGTAGCGAGATTTGAAAGGTGGCAGAGCTTTAAGGTCGCTTAGCCTGAATCTCTATTGGCAACAACTCGGCGCATGGGCTTGAGCTCTAATAGCATTCCAATGCAAGGGCGCTCAGTCTGGTAGCTTTTATCAGATAACTAGTCTTTAGATACAAGTTGTTGTCTGTTGAAAAAACAGTGACATTCAAAGTTTAAATTGTCATTTCCCTAAAGATTGCTGCTATGTAAGACTAGTTGCGGATGTAATTAAAACATGACGTTATGCGCTACTAAAATCTTTTGCGTACTCGAATTAATGTAGGCCGATATTTTTACACTGTACAGAGTACTAAAAAACAGAGTAGATATGTATGTGACACGGTAACCTGATATATTAAAGTCAAAATTCACGTTCCAAATGCGCCGAAAGATTTCATTCCACTTTCGTGACAGTGATCGTACAATTTGATTTGCAAAACAAATCAATATGCAAATTAAATTTATTAATCTTATCAAATTAATATACCGAATAAACACACACACACCGCGCAAAATAAGCGTACGGAATACGGACCATTAGCTTCTGATACACTCACATCCATGCAAAACGCATAAAGGTCACGGCCGTTCGCCATAAATTGCCTCTGTAGTCTCTTGATTTATATTTGTATATCTCTCTGCAGACTACTCTGATGATTTTCAAGACAATATTTCTTTGTCCCTGACCATTCCACATGTACGCTTAAAGATACTAGAACACTTCTAATTTGTAATTATTACAAGTCACCATTGTATAGCTTTTGTGTTTCTCATCACATTATTAAATACATTTTCCTTCTCCTTTTTCTACTTTTTGATCAATACATTTGTAGACTCTCTCGGACCTCCTCCATATGCTAATGTGATTATAATAACTGCTCAAGCCGAGGTCGCCCTTGCAACGAGTTGCCCCATAAAATAGGTCCACGATAAGTGACTTAAGATCTGTGCCGCCTGTCAAAATCAGATTCAATTCTGTCTTCCTCACTTCTAACTCTGGTAGTCGTCTTTGAAATAGAAAAAAATCATTTCACGGTTCAAAGAACTGCGCTGATGTCAGACTATCTCGTTCACAAAAATATGTTTCGGTCATTAATTGATAGCCAACACATCACCAAGCTATTGCTGTAGCCTGTTGACGTCCACTCAAAAGCTTCTCGAAACCATTGGCCATAATACTATAAAAACAAAGAAAAAAAAATCTTAAATATTTATAAATACTTTGAGAAACCGTGATAACCATCAGTACCATATACGTCCAGGTATTTATTCCATTTACACAATTTGATAGAACGAATGATTGAAATTTTATCTAAGTGACATGAAAATGACCTACCTTTTCCGTTTTACTGTTTTTTTTCTGTATAACCCGAGGAGCTTAAGTAAACTTAATAAACAGAGTATAGAGATTGCTGTTCAACATAGTTCATTCAGTTTTAAAAATGCGGGAGCTTTTTTTCAATTGATAGGAATTTACATATCAGTGAGCCCACTAAATTCCCACCGGTATGGATAAGTTATTTTACATATACATTTAAATTAGCATGCTTTTTTACTCAATTGGGATACAAACAAACAACAATCATTGTTTATATGTAAGCTCTAAGTAAATATTGCGAACGTAAGGTCCAATTACACACATTTTAACGCTTTTTGTGCGTAAATCTAAAAACTATAAAACATATAGATGGTAACTAACTTTAGAAACGTTATATCGTAAATGCAAAACGCCGAGTTATGACCGCTTAACGCTACGATCAAGTATTACTTAATTTAGCGATCAAATCAAGAAGTAATAATAAGAATACAAAAGTTTTTATTGTAAAAAATGATACTTACATAATGTAATTAAAATATGCTATAGACTGATTTATCTTTGTTAAAAACTTATAATTCAAGTACAAGCACGCGGTGTTGTACTGAAATGAAATAGAAACAAAATAGTTGCTTTATAGAGTTAACTGCATCGTGCTTTAAACATGGCCGTCAGACGCCGGCGCCGTTCAGTACACTCGCAACCGGCGTCGGCAGCACGCGTTAACACGTTCCAAAATTAAATATCGAACTTTAAAAAAAAAACTTATATATTTTTTTCTGTGTATAAAGTGTATTATTAACTGCCAGTTCAAAAATTAGAGGTGTTTTAAAAAGGAAACATAAAAAGCGCGGGAGTTTGATTCGGGCACATTCTCGTGTATGCTAATAAGCCGGCACTACGGAGCATTCGGAATTTGAATTGGTGAAGGTCCGTTTCAACAGATTGGCGATATTGGCGTTAAGTAGGCTTTCCCCTGAGCCTGCATTTCGGGTGAGTGACACTTTGGAGGGACACAGCGGTTGGTTTATTTTTAAACAGGAGAAGGCGCGGGATGCGCAACCGTAACTATTTTTGGTCCCCGATTCATTCCCACCTATTTTCTAAGCCTCATTCTCGAATTTCAAATATGCTATGTGAAAGCTAGGCGCTATTCAAAATGATCAGTTCAATATATTCTAAATATTAACGTATTGAAATAGTAAAGACACTCAAAATTCACGAATCTATGAATAAAATATATAATTAACTGTAATATGAACAACTTAAAATGCGGAGAGTTAGTTATAAGATCCATAATTTTGGGTTTTAAATTACACTAACATTTCCAATTTTGAATTAAATTTAAAAACGTATTAACTCTTAAATTATGTTATCGGTTTCTCGAAACGATTTAGCTTAACTATCTCAAAGATGAGATGTCAAAACGAAAATAATCACGATTATAAAATGTTTTTAACTAAATATATCAACAGTATTATGATATTATAATATATATTAACGAGATGAGATCAACAAACGTGAAACTCTGATGTTAATGACCTGTTATTCAAATAAGTGACATAATTACAACTATTTAACGCTCATTAAGTGTCTTAAGCGACGAGGGAACGGTTTAATTCTGCTACGATGGAGTATAATACGGTCTCATTAACTTTTTAACAAGAAAATTGCTGTTTGATAACCGATAGAAGGCAGAGTCCATGACAAGAAAAGAAATAATTGACATACAAATTCAAGGGCAGAGTTATGAAAGGCCGAATGCTGATCCAATTTGTCGATCCTGTGGGAAAGATCTCAAAACCCCTCGTTATGAGGAAGCGGCCAATTTGGACATGTTAAAAGCCAACAACGCTTAAAGTTCCAATAACCACTTAGATGTTAGGAACGTTGCTGGAGTTTCTTCGGCCACTTCTTCTCCCAGCGTCAACGCTACCCGAAGTGGCACTCAAAGTTAGTTTAGTTTTTGAATGTCCATTAGATTATTCGTATCGGAATGCTTACGCGTAACATAGCAACCGTCCAAGCAGAGGCTACCCCTCACCGGGGGGACTCGGGAGTCACTAGCGATAGAAGTTCAGGCTAAGCGACCTAAGAGCTATGCCACCTCAATCTGGTGAAGCAGTCAAGGCCAGCTTCTTTGACCAATCTGTGTAATTCGTCAAAAAAAAACTTAAAGTTCCGAAGCGAAAGCGTTGTGGGATACGTTCCCACAGATTCTTGGCTCCTACTTTCCAGGATCTATCTGTGGAATTCACTGATCGTCTTCAGTTATTGGGTATTGAAATCTCACCGACCCTAAACTATGGACGATTCATCGAGTCTAAGGCTAAGATAGCTGCAAAAAAACTTGGGATCTTGATTAAAGTGCAACCGTACTTCTCTGCGGGACAGCTTTTAACACTTTATAAAGCTCAAGTCCGGTCGTGTGTAGAATACTGCTGTCACATTTGGGCAGGCGCAGCTAAATGCCATCTCGCAGCTTTGGACTCGGTGGAGAGGCGGGCTAAGAGGCTATTTGGTGACGCAGCTGAAACCAATCTGCTCAGTCTTGAGCACAGGCGTAAGGTAGCTAGCCTTTCGGTTTTCTACAGATTGCATTTTGGAGAGTGTGCTCAGGAACTACATGATCTAATTCCCCCATCCCCTTTCCACCATCGGACTTCCAGACGCACTGCGGGATTTCATCCTTTGTTGTGAACATCCTCAAACCCGAACGAAGCGATTTGCTTCGTCTTTCATTCTTCGTACAGCAAAGGAATGGAATAGTTTGCCCCTTCCGATTACAATGTGGGTATTTTCAAGAGTAGAGTGAATAGGCATTTACTAGGCTAGTGCGTCATACCATCCAGGACTGCATTTCCACTTAATATCAGGTGGGATCGTAGTCAAGCACTTGCTTAGAAATCATAAAAAAAAAAATCTAAACCTAAATCTGAGCAATAGAAACGTAACTCAGGCGCCGAAGGTGAATCAATCTCGCCCACTCAAGTGACGGTTCGCTGAATTTAATGCGAAGCAAGTTCACTTTTCGATCCAAACAACTGCGCAGATATCAAATATTTTATCTTTAGTTTTTGTTAGTCGGCTAGAATCTGACCATTGTAACATTTTACAATGCCATTTTTTGCCTTATTTTCCTTGTAAACCTAAAACTTATCAGACCTGTTGAAGTATTGTCTAATTTTGAAAACGTCCAATCAGGGCCCCGTGTCTGCTAAACCAATTGTGTGCATACCTTATTTTGGTACGTTACGTTAACTGGCATCATAATGTTCGATATTTACTCGTTTTAGTAGTCTTCGTCCATTGGTGTCACTATGGTTTACGGACGCTGGCACGCCAATCGTGTTAGTATTTGACTTTTTAGTAACTTTTTAGTTTGATATTTTAGTAACAGATCGGTTTCATAAAACGTCACTGGAAAATAGTAGAGTACGACTACGTAAACTCTGTTATGACTTAGTGTTTTTCAGAATTCTTCAGACCAGCACGACCTATGCGCTAAATCTTATCAAAACCTTTTTTTTGTTAACGAGGAGAAAATCTTCAAAAAGATACCCCGCCTTTTGGGGGGCGGTTATGTGGGGTTTGACCCACTAAGACCTCACCGGTGGCCCTTAATCGGTACATGGTGAGGGGCTCCGGAATCTCCAGAGGAACGCACCGGAGCCCCTCTGCACTGTGCTCAACGAGCACGTCCCGGGGGGGGATCGGCCGGTTACTCCCTCCCCCCCTGTGCCCTCGCTGTGCAAGGCATGGGCCAGCCGATGTCGCCTTCTTCCCGGGTCCACCTTAGCGGACGACAAAGGGTGGGCCTTGTCGCCCAGAGAACCCGAGGCCCCTTTTGGTCGCCTTCTACAACAGGCAAGGGATACCATAGTCTTATTCTTGAGAGTCCAGAACTACAGAGCTGATTCTTATCAAAACCTATCTATTGTGTCGTACTCTAAAATCATACAACAACAAAATTGCTGCTTTTATTTTACATTTCAAAATAAAATCCATTGGCAGTACACAAAAAAAAAGTAAACGTAAAAACATGTGGTAGCATAAGTGTAATGACTTGGGATGTACATACCGGTTTATTTTCGGGTTAAATATAATTAATTGTAACTGGTTTAAGTTAAAAACCGTTTTTGTAATCCAACAATGTATTACAATTTAAATAAACAATGTATACAAAAACAAAACCACCAAAGGTTAGCTGGAAGAAAATGCTAAAGAGCATTATGTTCGTCTTTGTACATGTATTTTGTTGCGATAAAAATTTAAAGAAACAAAATAATTATTTTCAAATCATAGACGACTGACTTCTGATTTCTTGTCTCACGAAAAGAAGTGAATGACGATTGCATATCGATTGTTTTTTTTTAATTAAATTGATATTAAGCATTTCAAACTTGTTGTTTGTGGTCATGTTTTGCTTTTTGATAATGACATTTCACTATGAAAACAACCTTAATACAATTCAATTGTCATTCTGACAAGAACCATAAACTATTAATATAATTTTCAATTCAATTTTTGATTATTTAATATTTGATTAATTGATTGTAATGTGTTGGCATATTTTTAAAACGTCTTTATGTACTAGATTAACAAATAGAAACAATTGAAAACATAATTAGAGTGTCGGTGGTACGTTATTGGAAAACTATAGTGGCACAATTGAACTAGTAAACTTACCAAAACTGTCAACAATGAAGTCATCGCACTTGCTTTGAAAGAATTGTTTTTTTTTAAATAAACTTAAACAAAAAATGCATATAACACAACTTTATTAATATTAATGAAAATCGTAGCGCGTAAAAGAACCCAAATAAAGTCACATGTGTTTCGTGCGACCTTCAACAAGTTTATACGTGTTTTTCTACAACTAGTAGTATTTGTTCCTTGTAAATTTCAGAAGCGACTTTAATCTCAAGATAACATAATGAGCGTTTGTGTAAAAACTTTTATGTCGCCAGTCTGTTCGAACGAGAAACGAGATGCTTCTTACTTTTTTTTAACAGACTTCAAAAGAGAAGGTCATTTTAATTAGAATATTTTTATTGTCGTGCCCACAACTTCGTAATTTAATTTTTTGTTATTGAAAAAGTAAACCCACTTTTAAATAAATGTCATTTTATGGGCATAAGACTTTGGATTCCGTAAATATACCCCGTAATTCCTGAACATTGCAAAGAAGAATTTTGTTTGAGATATTGCTTTATGATTAGGTCTATGTCAATCTATCCTTGGAGGAGCCCTAAGCGCTGGGCAGATGATAATACCAATTCGAAATTTTACGAGGCATTATACACTGCGGAAGACCGCAACAGGTGGAGAGCGATTTTATGCAATATAATTCATGGAGGTCACGACCCTAAACAATGTGGAATACTACAAAAGGAGGTGGATAGAAGATATTAATGTATCTTTCTAGTGTCGGTCCATGTCTGAGGATCGTGGTCACCATCAGGGTTGCACCTGGAGCGGATGATTTGCTTCCACCGGCTTCTGTCTAGTGCGTCTCTTACAGCACTGTAAAATTTGGAGGACGACGAGTCTTTTGCTTGATCGGACCACCTTGTTGGTGAACGGCCGCGAGATCTTTTTCCTGCGGTGTTCCCAACTACGATCAGTTTATCCAGACTTTCGTCGCCTCTGCGCATTGTGTGTCCGAAATACGCCAGCCTTAATGTATATATTGGATTAATGAGTGTTGTATTAAACCCTTTGTGCATACGATTATAGTCCGTAATACATTGATTTGAATAGTACATTGGCCTAACATTCACCTTACGAGACTGTAGTCGTCCGTCTAAGAAATGAATGAAAGAAAATGTGATGTCAAAGACCTCTTGAAATTCAATAAACGCAGAGAAAGTAAGGCTTTCTGTATATTAACTGTTTCATTTCGCTGGATAGCTGCTCTTTAGTTGCAGTTAAAAAGTTATCATTTCTGTATTTTATATCAAATATCAACACTTGATTTTTAAGTTAGTAAGTAATTCAATGAATACTTACTATATTTTGTAATAATAATATCATTTGTGAATTTATTTTGTCTTCTAATACAACTGTATTGGTAACAGCGTTTCCGATGTTTTTTTCGTAGGTACGGTAATGATGTTATGCAAACGGGTTGGTAATTTAATTATCACTAAACCCGATTGTATTATGTTCAATTGTTTTACCTTGAAGTGATAAAATATTTGGTACGCATATTGTTTTTCAATATAGTAGTAATTCCAGTGTTAATTTATACGTACTCTCTAGAGAAATCGTAGGCTGTCACATACAAATGGTCGAGAGTCAGACAAGCTGATTGAATTATGTCTACAACATTACGCGACCGTTGTTTCTGACATATGAAGCCTTGATTCGATAAAACTAGTTTTCTTGTTAACGAGTGCTCAATTCCAATCGGAATCTTTGCCCTTTCAATGATTATTAATTTTCTATTCGAGGTGCAATTGTATTGACGATTTTTTTTTATGACAAACTACACAGATTGGCCAGAGAAGCTTGCCTTGACTGCTTCACCGGATTGAGACGTGGCATAGCTCTTAGGTCGCTTAGCCTGAACCTCTATTGCTAGTAACTCGGTACGGGGGTCCCCCCGGTGAGGGGTAACCTCGGCTTGGACGGGTACTATGTTACGCGTAAGCATTCCGATCCGAGGGTACCCGAGAGGGCCGAACCACGACTCGGTCGGATAATATAAGGGACATTCAAAAGCTAAACTAACTTTGAGTGCCACTTCGGGATGGATTGACGATGACATTTAATATGTAAGGGTGAGTTTGTATTACAGGGGTTATCTATCTGAATCAAAGTAAAAAAAACCCTTCAAACGACTTCTAATAGTATTTAAAATTAAATATGTAGGAATCTAAGAACTATTAGAAATAATTTAAAATTTAGGTATGTTTATCGTCAAAGATAAAAAAATATTTTTTTTTTTCAATCGACTACAAAAATGGATGAGGTTCTCAATTCGTCAGTATCTTTTTTTATGTCTGTTATTTGATGATTCATTTTTTTTTGGAAAGGATGTATTTCAGGGGATTTTGATAAGAGTTGGTTAGGTTCTCATTAATTCTGATTAATGCAGCCCTGTAGTTCTGGGCTCTCAAGAATAAGACCACGGTATCCCCTGCCTGTCGTAGAAGGCGACTAAAAGGGGCCTCGGGTTCACTGGGCGACAAGGGTGGGGGCCTTTGTCGTCCGCCAAGGTGGACCCGGGAAGAAGGCGACATCGGCTGGCCCGTGTCTTTTGCCCTTTTGGACATGTCAGCCATATCATACCCTAAACTACGCACACACACCTTGGTCGCATTAAGCGAGTAAAGTCATCAATGTTGTATGGCCATAGCCACCAGCTTCCTCGCTCCCTCTGAGGTCGGGTCAGACAGCAGCATTAAGAAGACCCCCACTTTGCTCCCTCAGTTTTAGACTATGTATTAATGACTTTCTTTCCGCTGTTCCGCAGTTCAAACTGTTATACAGTTTACCACGCTGATGCTTGGTCAGATAGAGAGCCTCCTGGGATATAATACCACCACAAAATTAAGAACGCAAACCAAAAAAATAACAACAACCACCTAAGGCCACTTTCTTCACGTCGCGACTCTATTATCGTTTGTTAGTTTGATTGTGTCGCGACCTACTGAGATAAAGTTGAATTTTTTGTATGTTTGAATAGGAATTATATCGCATTTATACGAAAGAATTTGGTGTCAAATATTTGAGAAAGCATCACAACTTATCATCATTGAGTCTTTATATATCTTGTTGATATGATAATACAATAGTTTTTTGGAATATTAAGGCCTGGTAAAAATATAACACATGTTTCTAAGGGTGCGTATCGACTTGAGCATTGTAATTGATCAACGAACAGAGCGAAGAATAGAGCGAAACATTGTATCGAATGCTATATTTATTGCAAATGAACTGTCAAATTTACTGCCCTCATGCGATAATGCTCGCTGGAGCGCTCCTGTGTATTTTTCTGTAATTTAACATTAGCTAGAATTCTAATAAATGTAAGCCAAATGCATTTAACTCTTGTGAATACACTTTTACACTCCTACCTTTGCTTCTAGGATATCTATAAATACACAGACGTGCTTGATGGTAAATACGCGTTAATTTCATCCTTTATGTTATATTTTGTAAATGTTACATTGAATTCTAACTACATTACGATTGTTATAATGGCTTAAACAGCAAAGCAATTTGCTTAACTATCTGTTAATATATTGTAAGTCACGTAAGATATAATAACCGGTTTCCTATTTATTTAAAACACGTTGTCGTGATGTTTATTTTATCGTCTTGTAAATATATTAAACCTTAATAAACTGACTAACTCTAAGTTTATGTTATCCTATTAAAGTTGCTTCTCGAATGAGATCGAGCAGTTCTCTAATAGAACTCGTCAGACTGCTATTGCAACTAGATTAATAGGCCAGCCGAGGTCCATCTTGGGAGTCCCAAGTTAACAAATACTGCCATTGTTTTTAATTCTTCGTTATTAAAATGACTTTAGGCTAATAACGGCAATAAGCCGAGTTGTTCCCATGTATTTCTACAGTGTTCGCCCGATAAAACTAAAATAAAATAATTATTTCAATTAGGGTCTGAATCTTATTTGATCAAATTATATAATTTTACAAGAGGAGTTGTGTTTCCTAATGTTAAATGTCATAGAATTAAAGCATGAAGTTAGCAATAAAAACTCACGATCAAATGACAGTTAGATGTCTCTCAATCCACGAAATTCTAAAAGCTCCGGGCTAACATCGACAATGACTTCTTTTTCAGAAAAAAGGTTGTATATGCGCTACATTTACAATTTCTCGAATGTCGTTGTATTCGTATACGACGATAACCACAACATGTAGTGTTCGTCTATCCTTTTTCCCATCTACCGTAATAAAGTAAGTCCTTATATATCAGAAACGAGGTCAGAATCAGGACTGCATCTGGAGTTAATGATCAACCTCCATCGATTCTATCCAGTATGTCTTACAATCATGTAATTTTTTTCCTGTCAAAGAATAAAAGTACCACACACAATGTAAACTCTCAGAAGCAATAAAAACTTAAGTTATTAGATTTAATGCCTAACGACTAACACTAGTTTTATCAACCGACTTCAAAAAATGAGGAGGTTCTCAATTCTGTTATAGTCTATATATTTTTTACGACTAAGTGAATCGATTTCGATGATTCCTTTTTTATTTAAAAGCTGGTGCTAGCTTTCACGTGTAGTCCAATTCGGACAATGGCGTCCATAAGAAAACTATATAAGTCTTAAATTTACGCATGTATGTGCGTGACAAATGGACGAAATATTTAATATCACGCCAACCGATTTCGATGATTAATTTTTTTTTAAAGAATATACTTTAAAGGTAGTTTGATGAGCGTTTGGTTAGGTTCTGATTAATTCAATTTCGTAATATTCGTGTTTTTGTTTATATTCCTAAATATACTTCTATTCGGCTAATTTCCTTCTCATATTCCCACAGTCGAGTGATAATTCAAAACGGCGACTTGAAAATATTCCATAGTAAAATAAACATAAAAAAGGACTATCCATTCAACAATTTCTCGGAAGCACCGACCCTAAATCTATGGTCCAAAAAAAAGTCGCCCCTTCACATTTGGCGCCAACATTAGAAGGGTGTGAATGGTTCATTCAATTTATGGTGACGTTAATACAAAAAAAGGTTCTAATACTTTAGCCGACTTTGTTGTTCCAGATTTAACAATTCATTTCAAATATAGAATTCGCTGTAACAAATGATTAAATGTCCGACATGTTTAAAAAAAAAGAAACAGTTGATTTATTGCTTCTCATATAATGTGTCTATGGTGGAGATTTACGCGGGAAAGTAAGCATTTTATAAATAAATAAACTTAACAAAGTAACATTTATAATAGAATGAAAACACTTTTATTATTAATTATTTTAGTAGGAAATCGCCTAACATCAAGTTATTTAAAAATACAATACATAATAATACAACAATTTAAACCAGTTTATTAATTAGCGTGCTATGAGGGCACAAATGTAAATATATAAAATAGGAAGTGTGTGGGTATGTTCTATTTAGGCTCCGAAATGGCTAGACCGTTATCAATGGAACTTTCAGGGAATCTTCAGATTGACCTGGCGAGTAATCCTGTAAAGTTTGGTGACGATCACAGCACTCCTCTTTTTTAAATTGTCAAATACAGCTTTTATTTACTATGATGATATTCTGTTGTTTTATAACCAAAAATTGTATTGACACATTGCCTTGTGCATATTTATGTCATTATGAACCATATTGAAGTACAATGGAGTATATTATATAAAGTAAACTAAATTATATTATAAGAGAAATGAATAATTTAATATATTGTGACAGTTAAATTAAATATTTAGTGATGTAAGTTTATTGTTTAAAAAAAATAAGTTTAAACAATATCTATCCCGGCGAAGCGGGCTGGGTACGCTAGTTTTAAAATAAAATACAGACGAATTAAGAACATCCTCCTTTATTTGAAGTCGGTTCAAAATAACTCTATTGCGTACATATCGTATCCTGTGACGACGCTTATTGGATTGTAAGCTTCTTCGGTATTGAGGGCGATTAGCTAACAATCTGTCTGTAGCTGTGTGCATGAGTAGCTATTGTCTGCAGTGTGTGTTGTTTGAGGGCCGCGTGCCAGTGTTACGGGTAAACAGAACTAGTTCTAACCAGAGCAGATCTAGAAGACATTTTATTTAATTTATATGCCAACTATAAGGGCTATAAACATGTGAAGGTGGCAGTAATATTACACTTTAAACATAAAATAAAAATAAACCGTCTGGTGACTCTCTGGTCGGCTTAGAACGTACTACAGGTACGTACTGGTAGGTAACCAACACGGCTACATACTTTTTCACTCGACTTCAAAAAGGAGGAGGCTCTCAATTCGTCTGTATGTTTATTTATTTGAAAGCTGGTGCGTCCCGTGTGGTCCAATTCTGACAATGGCATCCTTAAATTTGCAGTAAGTGTGATACAAATGCGGGCAAATAACTTAATATCATGCGAAACGATTTCAGTGATTCATTTTTTATTGGAAAGGATTTACTTCAAGGTTTGATTATGTTCTGATTAATTCTATGTCGTGATATTATTGCGATAATTCGCAAATACAAAGAGGGCGTCCGCCCTAATAGCGTTTAAAGTCGGATTCAATTTGAAGACGGTTGTTGTTTTTATCCGTAAATTTACACAAAATAAATACATTTTGTAGGATCATTCACGATATTTCATTTCAATAATAAACGATAAATAAGGTAACAGCACTTTCTAGATCCACTATAAAACTTTTTGGATAAAATCAAAACTCATTTTAAACATTAAAAACATAATGAAAAATTTGTATCAGCCAGTTGCGATTTGAATGCTGGCCGTCATAAGTCCGACGATTAATCACTATTTATTAGAGATGAAACGGATAGTAGTGTGGCCGGATACCGGATACCGGATATTCGGCAAGCTACTAGGCCGGAGCGCCGGATATCCGGTTGCCGGATATTCGGCCCTTTATTGCGTTGACGCGATCAGTTTGATTTGAATATTGACGCGGTAAACGAGATCGGATATATTCAGGCGCATTCGAATCGCACGTAAGCGGAGTCGCCTCTTACCAACAAATGTGGAAAATTTGGTATTTATTCACCACAATTTGCCACTTGTTAATTTTGAGTATTAAACTTATAATTAATAAAACAAACATTTTTGATGTGCGATTATAAAAATTAAAAATAAACGGTGTCTATAGCCTATTGGAGTATGATTGATTTGCCTTGAGTAAAATAATAAGATTTTTTAAAATTATACTATCCGGTATCCGGCCGGATACTGAAAACAAGGCCGGATAGGCCGGATACCGGATAGTTACCGGATATCCGTTTCATCTCTACTACTTTGCTATATTTTTCTTTTAATTTGTGATGCAAAAAATATTATTTATAGTATTTGTTACCC
This sequence comes from Meandrusa payeni, assembly GCA_029286785.1. Classification (NCBI taxonomy): domain Eukaryota; kingdom Metazoa; phylum Arthropoda; class Insecta; order Lepidoptera; family Papilionidae; genus Meandrusa; species Meandrusa payeni. The sequence goes on along the minus strand of JAGSMX010000003.1, from coordinate 3,891,983 downwards.
TTAATTTGAATAAAGCAGTTGTAAAAAATGTTGTGTCCAGTGTTTAAATATTATGTCACTTAATTAGTGAAATGGTTTAATGTTTTCCGGTCTACTCTCTAAAGTTACTGAAGAAGCATTACGTTATTTAGTTAAGATTAAAGCTTTTGTTAACTCTATCTACCTAGACATGAATGGATATATGTACGTAATAATGATGTCTCCTGGAATTTCAATACCGGTTATGAAATAGCTTTTCGACGTCTTTGTTTATTTATAAAGTTAGCACATTGGTATCGATGACATAATTATTTAACCACGAGTACAAAGATTGGCTGCCATAAGTCGACATGTTTAGTTTCTTTATATTATATATGGTACGCAAATATGCCATGATCATACCATGAATATTAGCTTATCCATAGACAAACAAACTCCATAAGCCACTACGCAGAGAGTGTTAAAATATTTGCTACCTATCAAAACTAGTTGGTTTTGTTAGGTATAGGTATAGACTCGTTGGTTCTCATGGCAGTCTCATAGCAAAGCTCGGTCATTCAAGTATCACACGTATATAGAAAACGCCACGTGTAAGTTTATTGATTGCATATCCGCTGTGTGCTTACAATGACGATAAAAGTGCATTACAGAAATCAATCTCCATAAAGGTGAGTGAGTTAAGTACGTTCCAATCAGGTTTTGAGTCCAGTAAAAATTTTCCACTGTCGCCCGTCACCTGACATTTGTACAGGTGCGGTGCGAACGTGCACTCCAATGTATTTAAGATACCACAAATTCGGTCGATACGAACACATTGCTTTTATTTTGTTACTAGTTGCGCCTCGCGGTGTTACCCGCGAATAAAAACTATAGCATTTTTTATCCTACCTTATCTATTTTAAAACCAGATGCGGTATAAGTATTTATTTTGATATAAGGATCAATTTATTATTACTAAATGCATAGAAATAAATTATCATTTTTTTTGTATTTATGCTTCAATATGTTGGCGATAATACTTACACATAAAAGAGAGATATATGCTGTCGCGGACTTTTTTGAAAGGACTATTCAAGATAAACGTTTCCACCATACGTTATATCCTTGTAACTCTAACAGTCTTACAAATAAAAATGAGTTATAACATATTTATTCCACCCTTAAACTAAGTTTAGTTAAACCAGGAATAAATTAAGAATACGCTGAGAATAGTTTACCACAATTAAATTCGGAATAACTATGGTTTATCTATTCTTCCTTTACGTCAAAATGCACGAGTTGGCAACAGCGCAATCAAAGAGAAACCATACTAAAAAAATAATTGCAGTCTATGTAGTAGTATAGTATTGTATCTGTCAATGTCTGGCGGTTATAAAAAAAAATCTATAGTCTATATATAGATAGAAGATAATCCACCTCCACGCTTGTCCATAGTAAGAGACATTCGAAATAATTAATCTAGAAACATTGTACCACTTTTAGAAAACCGATATTTTAATCGAAACTGTTCATCGCCATATAAATGAAAAGGGTTTTCCAATATTTTTACTTTTCTTGGAGTCTTAATGATATTTATTAAGTCATTTACTCTTTCTACTTCCTCCATTGCCCTTAATTTAATAATAAGCTAATTTAAATAAGCTAACACAAACACAAATCGTGGTATTTTAAATGTTATACTGGACTTAAATAAGGGTGTACGTCGTTATAACTTCGGAATAATGGTTGTATGAACAAAAACGTCAACGTTATGTAAGGTATAGCTTACTCTTAGTTTATTAGTACAAATTTGGCTTATTCTTAGTTTATCCTTATACCACGTTTATTTGTAAGGCTGTAAGGGTTTTCCCGCGCAACGGAATAACTCGCAGATAGCATTTTTTTTCCTACTGATCGTTATATTTAGGATAATTCACACCATATCTTTATAAATAATAGCCTATGTGTAAAGTTTCATCAAAATAAGTGACACTTCACATACAGACATACATTCTTACAAACTTTCGCGTTTATAATATTAGTAGGATACCAGTTTTCTTGAGACTTTTATTAGAATTTTAAACATCGCCTTAACTCGTCCCATTATTATGTGGTATTTTTTATATTTGTTTAAAAATAAATATACAAAATACCAGATAGAAGAGTCTATAATCAGCCGTATGGTTTAGGGCAGTGGTCGGCAATCTTATGGCCAATGAGCCAAATATAAACATAAGAGCAATTAAAAAAAAATTGGGAGCCAAATCTTGTTTAGTAGTTTTATCTTAAAAAAACTCATGCTTTCGATTTATAAAAGAATTTTTCCCAAGTTTTTATGACAGAGCCGCACTTAAGGAGCCAAAGTGTCACATGCGGCTTTCGAGCCGCTCTTTGCCGACCTTTGATTTAGTATACAGTCTGCGTAACGTAAAGTCGTAGGTTCGAATCCACCTTTCGACTATTGACGTGAAACATCTAGCACAAATTTAATTTTAGTTGGAATGGTCAATAGAAAGTAAATAATATATATTAAAAAAAATATTGCTAGCATTGCATAGCATTATTTAAAAAAAAGGAAGTAAGCTTCACCTTCAATGGTCTGAATAAGGCATCGGGATCATAAGTCCCTAAATTCACTGTTGTAATTAATTCAAAATGAACGTTCAATGACATCATCATCATTTCAGCCGTAGTACGTCCTTTCTAGATAAATCTAGAAGTGGAAAGGACGAACTACGATCTACTAAATAGACCTCCCCCAAAGATTCCCAAAAGGACCGGTTGTGAACGGCTTGTATGCAGTTTTTTTTTAACCGCGTTGTCATGCGGCCTTTATAAGGTCGTCAGACCACTAGTGACATCATAGTTGCCCATTTTTGGTAGTTTTGGCAATATGCTAGTTCATTTGTGCTGCTATGACACTCCAATATTATTTCAAACGTTAGTATTTGGTAATCTCTTACAAAATCAAAATCAAAAACTTAGAAAATAATTAAAAAAAAAAACAATTTTTAATAACGCACCAACCAAAACCAAAGTTAGCATTATGAAAACTGGTAGCTACTGGTAGTAACCGGTTTTTGGCACAATGATAATTGAATTATATTTCTTCCATTCATGGCTGCAGGTACATATGCAAAGTTTAGAATAAGCTTAAGAGAAATTGAATATTAAAATATTTTTGTTGATTAAAATGTTATTGGTGCAATCGTTTCACTTATAAAATTTCTAATTAGAACAGATCATTCGAAACGACTGAAGTTCATAACGCAAGTTTTATAAAGAAAGTTGCGTTCTGCGTTTGCTGGAAAGTTTGCCATTTACATCTATGTAATAGCTTACAATTAAGGAAACGACTGTATATGGATTAATTGAGCATCAAGAGATATTTATAAGTTTATAATCGTCGTAGCGGGAACAACTTGTGGAAAGTAGCTGTAACCACATTCCTCGCAGAATGTTATGACGTCGATATTGACGCTCTCATGGTATTTTACCGCCATTATTTTATCTATACTTATTGATAATCGACGATCGCATAACGATCTGCATTTTCAGATATTGGAAATTTATTTAATCAATAAACATCAGCAATAAAACAAACAAGCACAACTATTTAAATCCTTGACTTTTTCAAACGTTTCGTAAATTTATTACATAAATTGATAGATACATAAATATACATTTAGAAATACTTTCATAGATACGTAATTATAAGTGTAATAATAACGTAAGTATAAATGTAATAATATATATATATCAGTCTGTCATTTATACTTATACTAGTGGTCGAAGTCTCCCTAATCTAGTAGTCTACGCACTATTCTGCGCATAAAGTGGCAGGATCGCATCCCCAACACGGAAGTTCTTCGTCGCAAAATCTCCGGCATAGGGGCATTGCTTATGAAAGGCCAGCTAAGATGCTGCGGGCATGTTTGGCGTATGGACAAATGCAGACTGCCAAAAGCAGCTTTAAATTCCGAGCTTTCGGCCGGAAAACGCAATCGCGGCGGGCAGTACCTGCGTTACAAAGACGTGCCCAAGCGTAATCTAGCTGCCTGTAACATACAGACCGACAAGTGGGAGAGCTTTGCCTCAATGCGACCAGAGTAGCGCTCTTGTGTCAAAGCAGGTGTAACGGATTTTGAAAAGAACCGTCTCGTTGATCTAGACGCAAAACGCCGCGAAAGGAAATCTCGCCCTAAGGCCTCCTACAACTACACCTACGATATCACCGGTCAGCAATATTGTGCTACTTGCAACCGAGCATTTAAGAGCAAGTTCGGCTTCGCAAGCCATATCAGGGCTCATGCCCGAAGCTAGTCAAGGTCGCCGTCACCAGTCACGGTGTGGACTATATATATATAATCTAGTAATTAATAAAGTAGAAATTCGTTTACATAACATGTCATATTCAATTTATCACAATAATTTTAATTCTCAAAAACCACGGAAACAAAATATTTTAGCTGGCAACACATGACACCCAGCGATTGTTATGCATAATAACTACTTCCAATGATATCTTAGCGAGTATTTACCTGAACCTTATTGTATCTTTATTTCATAATTAATAATTAATTTGATCGTCACATGAACTTGGCATTGTAAACAATAGTTTAACTTTATTAGTTCGTAATCCGACTTCTAATTAATTTTGTATAAAGATTGTGAGGACGCGCAGTTGTGACGGTATTCGTTATAAATAATTCTTTTGTACAACGTTACGCTGTCTCAATAAAGCGAGTGTATTAGTTGTTGGAATATTTTATTCTACGAGACCTACAAATTATAACATATATTATATTTTCTTGAAAACAATTATAATTGAAAACAAGAAACGAATTGTTTCCGAATTCAAAATAAACATAATTATTATTTTAAATTGTTTAACAGTAACACTTACGTTCGAATTATCCGGTAAATAATTAGGTAAATTAAGGTTGGACACATTCACATTTGTTAAATCATGAGCTAAATAAACAAGAAATTATTTTTATTACTTCCTCATTTCATTTCTTGTAATCACAACATTAATTTCATAAATAACTTCATATGTTTACGCTGCTACTAACTTTCCATTTTATATTAAATAAACGATAGCAATACATTTGAGTACATTCCGTAACATGAATTTTAAACAAGAAGTGTATTTGTACTTTTGTACGTATTATAAGTAACACATTTCACTTATTCGAATCTATTTAACTAAAGAAATTTCAATTGAGACAAATATTTAAAACACGTGTTTTAACGGCCCTAACCCACATTTTATCTTGTTAACCATTCCAACCATTCAAAGTTAAATCTTATAAAGCAGCTCAGCGCTTTATAAGATTTTTTTTATTTGAAAAAAATCTCAGTGCAGTTTAGATTGGAAAGCTTTAAAACTAATTCTAGTATTGATTTTATTTAAATAAATATACATTTATTACACGATATATTCTTATTCCTCTCAATCGCTCCTCCATTGCTGAGGATCGTGACACACTTAGTGCGGCAGTCATTTTGATTTGCTTGAGTGGCAAGCTCCCGTTCCTGCCCGCCTTATCAACAGTTGTTTTACTTTAAAAACATAGGTATAATGTAACTTAAATGCACATGTTCCATACAAAAAAAATGGTATTGCAGTTTTACTCTACAATGGATTACTCTATGGAATTGGTGAAAAAAAATTGCAAAATATACCACAATTTCAAAACGGCGGCCGCCGTACTAGCAGTTTTTTTCATTTCCGCAGCGGGATTATGCCACTTGAAAGGTTATACGCTATAATCATCTGCCGCTAGGCACCCCTTCGATAGCCATGTGGAGAGAGTACCTGGTAGATGACTCCAGTTGTTTGGAGATCTGCCCCGACCACCTTCTCGGACTTCGGCGTGGACAGTGCCTTGGATCTATCCCGTCACAACCATTCTTTCCAAATTGTTAGCATCTCTTAATGAATAGTGGCTGAAACAATCTTTTTAAACAGATTATATCTAAAGCCGTGAGCAAAATTAAAGGGTCGGTTAAAAAAGTTTGAATATCACGCTAGTTAACTGAAATAAATTGTGCATGATAGACAATTAAATATCACTTAAAATAAAATATTTTAAATAATTCATTTATATTTCATTAAAAAAATAAACTTAAACGAAAAATGATATCTTACGTAAACTTGGATATCATAGTATTTTTCATTAAATTTTAGTACTTAGTGTTGCCTGCATGTGGCGGAAAATTTAATAAAAATAAAATTTAAAGATTTGCTCGCAAGTGTATATTAAGTAAATTACTTAAGTAACTTTTCAATCAAATTGTCATCACCAAACATTAATATTTATGTTTGATGGTGACAATTCGACTCGTTATTTGAACGCATAAGATTAAATAGAGTCAACAGACCATAGACTAAACAGGTCTGTGAAGGTGTTATGGTATGTTAAGAAATATTGTGCAACATAAACACCTGTTAAAATATACAATATTATTAAAGCAATTGCCATGATTTGTTTTATTGATCGACATACTTTAACATAGACCGGGAGCCAGCAATAAAACTAACCTGATTATTACAACTGTCATACCATGATCCATAGTATTGGAACATCAATGTACTACTGACGTGAACCATCGGTCGGTCGGTCGAGTCATCTACAAGGTTCACGGGAACCTCGTACGGGCCTCGGGGTGTTACCCCATTACCCGGGTTATCAGCGCAGGGGGCGACTGCTCCCCTGGTCTTGGGTACCGTTTTGGAACGGATTTTTTAGGAATAACTATTTTAACGTCGGGGCTAATCCCTCAAGCGTCAGCCGCGACGAATCTATCTTCTACGCCCTCCCTACCTCTCGGTCTCGACTTCAAGCTATTGTTTTTATAAAAATAATAAAGGGTCTAGTCGCATGCCCCACTCACCTGATCATAAATGATCCCGCCGCTCGCAAACACTCACTATTCGTAAACGAAGGGCGAATCGCAAAGGATTACCTCCTCTTGGACGATTTAATGGTTTCCTCCTCTTCGCCGTCGGTATACTAAGAGATAGTGGTACTTCCCCGATCGTTCTGATCCATTCATATTTTTTAAGGACTATCTACACAGTTGGCCAGAAGGGCTGGCCTTTACTGCTTCACTGGATTGACAGGTGGCATAGCTCTTGACTAGCCTGAACCTCTATGATCCATTCGTGCAATAGCGAAAGCCTTTATAGTGACCTACCGCTGTTAAGTCTTGTCGGTTATGGATAAAAAGAATTTTAGTACATTTCGTGGAAATTTGTTATCATATGAGCATTAGGTAAGGTAGGAACTTAGGTATTAATAAAACAGATACCCATTCCACTGGTCCGTCACCACTGAATATTATTATCTTACTAGATATATCACATATATTGAAAAACTCGCATGGATCGAAATAATAATCGTTACCCATATTTCATCACACTTGAAGTCCTGTATAAGAATGAGGTCGAAGCCCGACTTGCTGGACTGACCAGAACCGCATCACTCTCGGTACGTCTTGCAATGCTCTATACGCTGCTGTAGATAGGGGAATAAACAACGGATCACTAACGAACTTTTAACCATGAGATGGTTAACTCGAGGAAACCGACGCGAGAAGGAGACGATTGCTATATACCTCGCACAGGTTTTCCAATCCGAAAACCTAAAATTTAATGGGACAGATAAACTGGGGTTTGACACATTGTTACTATTACTTATTTATAAGACTTAAATTTAATCTATGATTAAGCTCGGTGATAATCGGTTCCACAACAGCAAAGAAATCAATGGCGATAAACCCATCATAATAACATCATGACATAAATTTTGTTTATTATGACTTTTTTTGATTAATGAAACACGAATAGTTAATTGAACCCACGTCAGGTAGATCAAGACATGTGGAATCTTAATATATATACGTGTAAAAAGCATACTAAAAAGGTAGCCATTTAAACGACCTTCGATTTTGTCTTTGACTGGGCAAGTACTTTAAAAAAGAAAAAAAAGATTTTATTGAAATGTTTTAAGAACGGTGAAGAAAAAATCACCACAATACGCTATTGATTCCTGATCTATAAAACCTGAACTTGATATACCAGTGTTCCGAGTGACATAGAACTTGAAAATTTACATAATATTATGCGTTATAAACATAATATTCGTCGTAATATTACACAGTCACCATTTAGACGCCTTATGAAGTGTTTGTTCAAGTGCCACTCTGTGATTAAAAAAAAGTGTTTACACTACGGATTGAAAGTAAAGTAAGTCGTTAGTAAATTTAGTTAAGCTCCTACACTACGGGACATATATCTTTATGGCAAATATAGGAAGTCTGGACGGACACCATATCACCGTCATTTCTACCGCCAATGTTTGCAGATTCCCGATGGAGAGAGGTTAACAAGATGGAACATCATCGATCATCAAATGTCACGCAATAGAATTTGTTCATTCTGGATTGCACCGCTTTTGCCCACCAATAATTGATAATTCCATCGAGCGAAAGTACTGTTCGTCTAGTCATGTTATAAAAAAGCAAATGGATCACCAGATATTAAGCGGTCAATGCCGAATGATGATCCCCAACAAAAGATTTAAGTAGAAGAGTACGGCAGTTTTGTAGGAATTCTAAAAGAAATAGAAGACAGCCGATTGTTGACGGTTATTGGGCTCTTTTTGGGTCCTGCCGGTCCTTCTCCTGTGGGATTATGCAGCACCACAATAATATTCGTATACTGAAAGAGAAATATCCCATGTCAATTTTATTGATATTGAACCTTTGAATTGTTATGTATGTTTCTTGATTGAGATATTGGTACGTTCATAACAAGCTTACACTAGGTAAAACCCCCCTTAAGGACAACAAGTAAGTCTGTAAAAGAAGAGAATATAGCCGTCAAAATCTTTACACACAATTTAGTGTGCGCAGTAGGGTTTAATCCGTTACTGACGGCAAGAGTTTTTTTAAGTTCATGTTCAGCTCGTAAATAAACTTCTAGAGTACCAACATCATCAATATGGTTAATACTGTCACTAACTTCCTCGCGTTGATCTTCTTCTCTCTTTCCTCATTCATTGTATCTGTTTTTGTTCTATTAATAAGCATTTAAACTTCCAGTGAAGGTCGCAGGCCGGACACCACGCTCTGGTTTTCGAGCACTGACGTATAGATAATGGCAGCGTCAGATAAAACTTGCTCCCGGGTTCAAACGCTATCTAAAACGAACGGCATCAAGATAGGGCACGACCTGTGTGTTGGACGACAGCTTCGTTATGCCCGCATGAGTCTATTGATAGATATACAAACACGCGGGCACCAAGTGCTACAGTACTACTATAGAGCATTAAAAAATTAATAACTTTTTAACCGCTCCCTTATTTTATTTCTCGCTACGATTGATTAAAGTTATAGCTTAGTTTTTCTATTTGCCAAAATATACCACGTTTTTGTCATAATGACGCTTTCAGACATCCAAAGTATATATAATATACATTTTTACTTAATTACGAAACAATTAAAAGCGTCAATAGCATAATGGTTTAGGGTACAGCCTGCGAATCGTAAGGTCGTGGGTTCGAATCCACCATTCGACTAATGTCGTGAACTATATCCTAGCACAAGCTTTAGCTTAGTTGGAATGGTTAACAAGATTGTTAGTAATATTTCTGAAAAAAAATAATAATATTGCTAGCGTTCTTTAAAAAAAAAATTGTATGTGTCAAAATGGCAATGGTAAAATATAGTAGCAGCGTAGTGCGTAGTGCTGGCAGACTTGTTATAATATAAATAAATAAAAATAACAAAAAAATACTTGTTAAATTTTGTGATTGATGTGTGGTAATTCGACTAAGGTAATAGAGCCGCGGTTAAGAATGCCACCACGCTAGACTTACGGTCCGTAAACCGAAGTTCCTTCAAAGAGAGGGTCCCTTGCTCTACTAAGTTACTCAAAATAGGCTGAGCGCTGCTATAGCAGCCTTCCAGCTACTAACATAAAGCAACACAACCTCTGGCAAATGTGTATCTAAAATGCTTGTTGAAAAGCTAATAGCTTTTATTTACTCTGTCTGCCCCACGTGTGTAAACACTTATTTAAAAATTTATTCTAAAAAAGTAGGCCTAATCGATACCTTAAAAATTAGTTTAGGTAAAATTTCTTACAATAATTATCATATCCTTTTTTAATTAGCTGCATTTTATAATATGAATGATAGTTACTAATTTGATAATTATAAATTGCTTTGAAAATAGTTTACATTTAATTTGTTTACGTTTACGTTCGCTAAATAACCTCAACGCGACAAGCTGCAGTAAACAAGCAAGAAAATCATAAACATGTTATTGTTAACATTTCATCAGACTGTCAATTTGATGTTTCTCTGTTCGCACATGTTGACATTGCGTCAGGCGTACATAACAAGTGTGATACAAATCAATACGTACAAGTCTTTCAGTTTCATTATAGACATTCCAACGTGTTGCAACAAAACTTTTGTAATAAACCTTTTTACTCTTCATCGCGATAACTGGCAAAAAACCAGATGCAAAAAAGAAAAATAATGTTAGTGCGCTTGATGTGAAATATGTAGGACCAACAGTTGCCTATACTTTCTAAGCTATGCAATCCAGCAGGTAAAGCTAGGCACTAGCTAGTTTAGTAAATGCCTATTTCCTCTACTCTTGAAAATACCAACTTTGTTATAAGAGGGGAAAGACAAACGCGGGCAATCATCCCGAAGTGGCATATAAGTTAGTTTAGCTTAGATTGTCCCAATAGATTTCGTTAATTAAATAGCTACCGACCGAGTCGTGGTTCGGCCCTCTCGGGCGCCCTCGGATCGGACTGCTAACGCGTAATAATGGTAACCGTCCAAGCCGAGGTTACCCTTCACCGGGGGGACCCTTGTGTCGAGTTACCACCTAATAGAGGTTCAGGCTAAGCGACCTAAGAGCTATGCCACCTCTCAAATCCGGTGAAAAAAAAAAAAGCGGGCAATCTATTCAAATGCTTTACAGTACGAAAAATGAGAGACGAAGCAAAGCGCTTCGTTCGGTCTTGAGGGATGTTCATAACAAAATGATGAAGTCACAGCACAAGTTTAAGTAACTTTTGTTCGTAAGTGATCATAAATATTGAAATCTGGGATTGAAAATATTCCCACGAACGCTTCTACCTAGTTTTTAGTCTCTGAATATGTTTATTTCACTGCCCTTTATAGAATAGATTATATAATTATAGGGTTGTGTGTGGCCACATGTTGCGTTAGGTAACGAGCGACGTTATTATCGCTCTTTACATTTTAACGAACGGCCATATATAGCCTTTCTTATCGAAGCTCACCGCACACTTGCGTCGCGTTCACTCCCGATACGGTTATCTTATCAACGCGCCTATTCAACAACTGTGGAAAGCTCAAATGTTCACTTTACGCCTATTAATACAAAAACATACATGTTTGTGACCAACCAATGGTGTAGGCCAGACAGGCCGGAAACCTGGAAATCGAGCCAGTTTCATTAATAATGCTATCAAATTTCTAAGAAATAATAAACATACCTTTCTACAATTCCAAACAATCTCTAGGAGTAACTGACTGATTGACTACATCATTGGCACTGGAATTCAGATTGTGCGCAAACTATAAAAATAAAAAAAAATAAAAAATAAAAAAAAAAATTATTTATTTACATTACAAACGAGGAAGGACATTGACAACAAAAACATTAAAACTGTTTTAAAAAAATATTTTTTATAACATGTGTAAAAAAAAATATATTTATATTGTAAGTAGTGAAAGAGAGACATGTGTAAAAAATATATATTTATATTAAGAGCAGCCTGTATCGAGCGCTCACACGCATTGAGGCGTCTTCGCTTACGTTGGGTGTGTGCGTTCGTTTGCAAAAGATGCTCGCAACGGCTCGTGACGAGGTGTTGCGGTATTTTCTTTTAAATCACTATTACTATAAAAATGGACGAGGACTGAATGGTGAGCATCCAGACAATCCTGGGATAGGTTTTTGGGATGCTCTTTATAGTGTAAATTTTATTGTAAAATGTATTAAATAAATAAAAAAAAAAAAAAAAAAATGACGAACAATTTCTTTTAGACAATTGTAAAATAAAAAAAAAGCTTTCTTTTTTTGATGAAATTTTACAGGCAAGTAATATATGTGTGTGAATCTTTTGAATGTATTAAAATGATGTATTGTTAAAAAGTTCAGCGTTACAATCACCATAAATTATTTATTATGGAGACAACTTTAAAAATTACTTAGAGTTTCTATTTTTGTAGTGTTCTTTGATATAGATTATAAACACTATTTCTCGTTATGTTATCTGTTTATTTATAGTTTGGTGGATTTTGGTGGTGGTTCCCATCCTTTGCCCTATAATTGTGTACCGACGCACCCTTAATTTGTGCCCTGCTCCAGTTTGAAAAGCGCTATAACTATTGGGTTATGTTTATTTAGGTTACTTATGGGTTAATCTATGCTACATTCTAACAATGACATACGTCGATCGACCTGCTTATCTACAAATATATTCTAAGCATTTGCAGCTCGGATTTGCGAACTCAAAACCACCCATCTAAAAATTACCCGAAACGCTTAAGGAGGATTTCACTTCGAAATTACGAATATGTTTAGTTGCTGGTTTCGAAATGTGTGTAGTAGTGGCTCAGCTTGGAAACTTGTTAATTTATAGTGGAACCTGTACTTCCGTTTTTTTTTCTATTTATTAATTATAAGGCAATCTCTAGCTATAGTATAAAATTTGTGATGTATATATCGAGGATGGGACCCTATTTCATAAATATCTCTAATAAGTTCAGTGAAAAGAGTTTCTTTCGTACACGAAGGATGATGATATTAATTTATTCCTAATGGGAAAGGCAAAAGACTTTAGTCCATACAGTCATGTCTTGTTCTTGGTAATAATAGGAGAATTTCGGTAGTTTTAAAGGCCGAAGCCACGTCTTCATTGTTCTTCATCGAATCTTTAAAAACGGTTCTGCCAGTCGAAAGTTATGCGATAACAAAGATTAAAAAAAATACAGACGAATAGACAACCTCCTAGTTGAAAATATATTTATAACTTATAGTGGTTAGTAACAGAACTTTTGTTATAGATTGATGCAAGGTGATGCAGGGACACCTCGACCGTTTTATCACATCTTATCGAGGCTGTTATGTTCATGATTTACTTTCTCTTAGTTTATTGCCCTTGTCACCTCAGGCCGGGCAATCGATACGATAATTATTACATTTGTTTACAAAATGAAGAATAAAAACTCTTTTAGGTAGTTATTTAGCCACAAAAGTGTGTATTCGTGGTATACAACAACCCCACGCTTCATCGACTCATACGCCACCATTCAACTTTTCTCGCTCACCTACCATCATTGAATCGACAGATTAACTTCTTCGTTTCTAATTCTATCTGTTAGAGAAATGCCTAGCATATCTCGTACCATCGCTCTCTCGCATCGTGGTGCGAGTTAAGCTTGTGGACCATCCCAACGGTCAAAGTCTTAAGTCACCGCTGGTCATAGCAACTGCTTGAAGACTTTCGTCTTGTGACGATGGTGCGGGGTTAAATCTATCGATCTCTCTGTTGGTCTCAAAACATTATTTTTGGGTATTCCAAAATAAGCTAGTTTTTCACGCTCGAATTGTGTGCTTGAACGTACGGTCATGTTTCGTAGACCCTAAAACCTTTTTTTAAGCTAATATCAAGAGTTACTAACTAAGCTGGTAGAGGCGAACTTAATTCAAACGAGTAGTACTAGGTCAATCTAATAACGTACATTCAAAGTCACAACGCCGTATGGTTTACTGTACAGTCGTGCGCATATTTTACTCTACCTAATTAAAATTTTTGTATGGTATACATTTATGATAATTGCAAAGAGTCACCTCAATGGGCGTTAAAATGAAAACCTTTTAACCTTTGTCTATGACTCTACGATTAAATTAAAACGTATTCCTTGTCCAAAACAAAAGATCAAATTAGTTGTACGTGCGTCATACTAACACATTGTTTTCATCGTATGCTATTTGATCAACTGTAATTTTCATTAATAACTATAGTATATATATAATATAATTCTTACTTATAGTTTAATAATAGAACAGAAAAAAAACACGTATTGTCTTCTCTTTCCGCGCTTTTTGTGTATTTCTGTAATGTCACTCTGAATGAATTTAAAACAGGACACCAATATAGATAGGAACAATGAAGCAGCTTCTACTGCTAATGAATGAGGAATTACTATTTTTTTTGTTATTTATTTATGCTTGAGTTTTCTTACTATCCTGCTATTGAATTATTTATTTTACCTCTCCTGTCCTACAGGGTAGACTGGAAGAGATCGCTTATAGCGATAAGGTCACTCGACCCAAATTTAGTTAATTAAATTTACTTTTTTAATAATTTCTAAGCAAGTGCTTGACTACGATCCCACCTGATGTTAAGTGAAAATGCAGTCCTGGATGGTAAGGCACACTAGCTTAGTAAATGCCTATTCACTCAACTCTTGAAAAGACCCACATTGTAATCGGAAGGAAAGACAGACGCGTGCAAATTATTCCAGTCCTTTGCTGTACGAAGAATGAAAGACGAAGCAGAGCGCTTAAATTAAGTGTACCTTTATTAAAGTTTAAAATTTGAGCAATAAAGAGTTTATGTATCGATTTATATTGTTTTTTTATTTATTATTATATCCAATTTAATTTTGTCAAGTTATTGGGAAACTTATTAAACTGTCATGCCACTGCCTCGACTGACTATTTCGTGTTATCAAGGTTCGGCATAAAGAGGTTCTACTGTATTACATTTTTTTTTTTAATGCAGGTAATAAAACATGGTGGTGCGAGTGGCAACGGATGAAAGGCCGTTCGAGACGCCGTCCTCCGACGAGAGCGGTCTCGGCAGAAGCGACTCACCCAGTGACGAAAGTGAACCAGAAGCAGCTTTGGTAAGATTATAGAACATATATTACTCGATATCATCAAGCATCTAAACAGAATTTTGAAAACAATACGTCTAATTAGCTTATTAAAACTACTAACATTATATATCCATAGGTTACAAGTAATTCAGAATCGTTTTCTGCGACGAGTCACGGGTGCAGATTATTTAGCACCAGTCATTTATAATCTATTTTCAGAAAATATCTCTATGGCCATCCAACGACATATAAACTAAAAAAGACATTACAAATATGTCAAGCATTTGTGGCAAATAGAAAATTGTAAGTGGCTTATAGATTTTAATCAGATCATTAATGTTGTGTGCCGAAATGCATCGTTTTTCAACTCACCGTTATCGCTGCTATGAAAGCGGAAACATGTATAAACACAATAGTAACACTGATCGCCTGCTATCATGTGGGTGTTTTAATTTTTAAATATATGACAGGCATTTCAAGATCAAGCAATAATAGAGAAGTAATCAAATCACAACAGAAACGATCAGCTAAACACAGCGCTGGTTTACAAACTGATGAAATATTTACCAAAACAGTGGGTGTAGGATCATCTTGTGTTTGCGATTAACATAATTTTTTCAATATAAAGATGTGAGAAACACGAAGAAGATAGAGATAGCTATACCACATTTAATAAAGACATCAGTTTTTAAATAACCCCGAAACAATGACGGCAATGGAAAAGAAATTAAGAAGGAAGAGAGCACTGAAGAAGATGGTAGAGAAGATCGTAAACTGTTGTCTTGTGACAACCATAACTATAGCATTTGTAGAAGTTGCATTCACGTTCTTATTACTAATTCTCTGATTAAACAAATCAATAGGAAATCTCACTAGGAACGATCAATTTAGTTTTATTTAATACATATAGAAAAATGAAATTTTCACGCTGGCATGGATTGACGGAATTCGCCATGAATTCGGTGTTCTTCACGTGCATGGGTATTTTTATTTACTTAATTTGTTTCGGTTAATAGGCTGAAATTGCTTTAAAATGTTTTTGAATTTATACAAATAAACGAAAAAGCAATACTAAAATATTTTGTTATTGATTACCTTTCTGCAAACACAGTATCGTGATAATGTAAATTGGGCGGTTCTCATAAAATAAACAACGGCAGAACTAATTAGGTAGCTCTTGTCTCACGAAGTCTAACGTATTAATGAACATTACTACGACTTCCTAAATACGCTACCAAAGTTCTTAGTTTAGTAAGCTTTAAAAATAGGTTGAAATCATGGCTGGTTGAGTAGGTATTTTACAATGTGAACTGGCATAAAATGTTTTCTTTTGGTGCATTAATCTGCATATATTTCTTTATTATTTTTGTGTGTTTCTAAATTTGTAATATAAAGCAGTTAGATAGCCCAATTCATATATTGTCCGGCGGATATTTTTTTAATAATAAAAATCTTTATTTAAAACCATAACAAAGTTTCATATAGTACAATTGTAGTGTGCGATAATAGCAACATTAATAATAGGTTACTGGGTCGCTGCTTTTAGCGGCCACCCTACAGTCAAAGTTTGGGTTTAAATTTAAAAATCGTTTTTTTTATATAATTTTTTTTAAATTTGAAACTGTTTTATATATGTAGAACTGCGCGTGTGTGTGTTTGTGTATGTGTATCTAATCGGTTGTCACAGTAAAACGCGCGGGTGATCCCTAAGTAACTCGTTGCGAGTCTTCATTGGAGGTGGAGTTGCGTCATAATAAAACATAGTAACAAGGTCAACAAGCATGTCTCTATTTAATTGTCAACATCCGAAACCAAAGGAACCTTAAGCGTTAATAGCCTAATGGTTTAGAGTACGGTCTACAAATCGTAAGGTCGTGGCTTCGAATCCATCATTCGACTATTGCCGTGAACCATGTCCTAGCACAAGCTTAAGCTTAGTTGGAATGGTTAACAAGATTGTTAGTAATATTTCTGAAAAAAAAATATTGCTAGCTTTCTTTTTAATAATAATAAAAAAAGGATAAGCGTTGACAGCTTTATGGGTGGAGTTATAAAAATTAAAATGATATATTCGCTTAAAATAAATACCAAATTTATTTATCGAAAAATAAAGCAAAACAATGAACGCGATCAAAAGTTTCCATTGACGTTGTCAATGTCAAAGCATTGTTTATGCTTTAATAACAGTTTATAGGTGAACGACAAAATGCTATGAAGGTGGAAGCTTTTACGCGATGTGCCCGCTTTTGAGATAGGAATGGAAGATTTCGTAATTGTGTGTGGGGCGAAATATAGCGGTGAAGGTGATGCAAGGTCGTCTAGAGTCAATTATTGTGTGAAGTATCATTCTTATTCTATCACTACTTAAATACGCTCTCACTACTGTTTTTTTCACCTAAAAGTAAATAGAAAAAAAAGATAAAGGCTCTCTACTTTTCACCAAGATAATTAGGTTCCATACATGGCAAAGGGTTTTTGTGTCATCATAAAGTAAATACAAATTTTGATCAAGTGATTTTGTTGTTTTTTTTTGTTCAATTGTTATTTCTCATAACTGGCAACACTTTGCCTTTTTTTCCTTTTTCTGCTACTGTTAATGTGCCCATGTGCTTCGCTCTCTGTTATATTAAGCTTAATCTGTTTATAATAGTTATACTATAAAAGGACTGTGTTTTATTATATAGTTTACAATCTAAATATACAACATTTTTATGTTAATCAAGAGCAAGGGATACCAGTAGCAGAAGAAGGAAAAAAGGCAAAGTGTTGCCACTTATGAGAAATAACAATTGAACATTCTTGATGCAAGCTTACTAATTATAATAAACTGATAACAAATTTCTCAAATCGTGTTACGTTACGTGTATAACAATAAAGTTATTATCACATTTAATAGGTAAAAAACACACGACAATGGGCACGATAACTATATATACTATTACATGGTTTTCTATTCTACAGGTCGTCCCGCCAGATGGCGGTTGGGGCTGGGTGGTAGTAGCGGCTTCCTTCATGTGCAATGTCATTGTCGATGGCATCATTTTCTGCAATGGAATGCTGCTGACGGGAATACAGAAGGAGTTTGGTGTAAGTAACATACTTTACCTAAGGTCTTTTTTAAATTTAGTGCTTGATCGTATTGATCTTGATCACCTGACGTTAAGTGGAGATGCAGCTTGTATTGGTGATGCACAGTAGCTTAGCATATATATATAGAAGCAGTATTAATATAAGATGTAAAAAGTAAGAAAAACTGAGATAGGTACATTATTGCATGTGTAATGAAGATTTTTTTTTTTTTTGACGAACTAACACAGTTGGCACAGGAAGCTGGCCTTTACTGCTTCACCGGATTTGAGAGGTGGCACAGCTCTTAGATCGCTTAGCCTGAACCTCTGTTAGATGGTAACTCGACACAAGGTCCCCGGTGAGGGTAACCTCGGCTTGGACGGTTACCATTATTACGCGTTAGCAGTCCGATCCGAGGGCGCCTGAGAGGGCCGAACCACGACTCGGTCGGTAGCTATTTTATTAACGAATCTACTGGGACAATCTAAGCTAAACTAACTTATATGCCACTTCGGGAAGCGTTAGCGCTGGGAGAAGAAGTGGCCGAAGAAACTCCAGCAACGCTCCTAATCCTATCGAGAGGGTGGGGTTTCCCATAAAATACTTGTATCGCGCAAGGATTATTCGCAACCTCCGATGGTCGCGGATGGACTCTTTGTAGATTTGTAAAGATCTAGCCTGCGCACGGTGATCGCATCGTCCGGATCGTCGAGAACATGTCTCGGCCTCCGGGCGACGCGTCTGAATTACAAGTGGGGATAGCCTTGTAAGTGGCGGCACTCACAAGAAGTTTATTTGAATGTTTGGTGGCAGTCTCGAAAACCGTCGAGATGCCTGCTTAAAGAATTGGGCTATCGTCGGTAGCCCTGTATCAACATGTAATTCGCGGTTGCGTACGTACCACGGCGCACCCGTGGCTCGTCGCAGAAAACGATTTTGAATAGCTTGTAGGCGGTGGATATGACGGGGGGAGGCATGCGCGAAGACCGGGCTCGCGTACGTCATAACGGGACGTATTACTGCTTTATAGAGGTCACCTTATTACGAAGGGACATTTTGCTCTTTTGTTGATTATGATATAGGCGGCCCATTACGTGAGCAGCCCGGTTCCTAACTCGAGTTACGTGTGGTCCGAAGCTGAGTCTCGGATCAAGAAGTACACCGAGGTATTTAGTTTCGGTAACCCAGGGAATGGGACTACCGAGAAGTTGAATGTTGGGGAGAGACGGTGGGCTACGCCTAGCTTGTCTCGAAAAGTACATGGCTGCGCTCTTAGCCGGGTTGATTTCGATCCTCCATTTCCGGAACCAATTCCCTAAGGCATTGGCCGCGGTCTGGAGTTTCTTGAGAATGATTTCGGGGGAACGCCCCGAAGCATATATGCCGGTATCGTCGGCGAAAAGGGCTAGCTCCGCTCTACGTGAGCGCGGGATGTCGTTGGTGTAGAGCGTGTATAGGACTGGACCTAGCACGGAGCCTTGCGGTACTCCGGCGCGAACGGGACGAGGAGGGAGCGCACTCCTCGACGCGGTACGTGAAGGTTCGACCCGTAAGGAAGTCTCGCACTGTGCGTACGAGATAGTCCGGCACCTCGAGCTCGTACAGCTTGTATACGAGCCCGGCGTGCCAGACTTTGTCAAATGCCTTCGCCACGTCCAGGAAGATGGCTCCCGTGTGCATGCCAATAATGGACTTGGCATGTATGTGCTCCGTGATGCGGAGCACCTGTTGGAATGCACGAGTGTTTGGCACGGAAGCCAAACTGCTCGGGGATGGGGAGCTCGCGAAACCATGAAGGCGCGTAATCGAGCTAAGATGAGCCGTTCGTACACCTTCCCCAGAACGGAGAGGAGACTAATTGGCCTATAAGAAGAGGGATCGGTGCGCACTTTGCCGGGCTTGAAGAACTCTATCACTACGGCTTCTTTCCACTCGTTGGGAAAGATGCCTTGTGAATGGCGGCGTTGAATATTATAACTAAAAAGGCGTATAATATTCTCTGAAAGCGTCTGGCAACCAGATTAGGTATGCCGTCTAACCTAACCTAACCGGGGGCTTTGCGGGGACGCAAATTTTTTAAAACATCCTCAACCTCGGTACACGTAATCGGTGGAACGGGATCGCGGATTGGTTCATTCGCCCTCCGTTCGACCAAACCCTCCACCCTAAGGAGGTGGGCGGGGTCAACCGGAAGGGCGCTGGGAGAGCACTGAGACTCGAGACTGTCAGCCAGGCACTCGGCCTTCTCCTCGTCCAGTGA
This sequence comes from Meandrusa payeni, assembly GCA_029286785.1. NCBI lineage: Eukaryota > Metazoa > Arthropoda > Insecta > Lepidoptera > Papilionidae > Meandrusa > Meandrusa payeni. The sequence goes on along the minus strand of JAGSMX010000003.1, from coordinate 3,871,748 downwards.
AGCTGGCGGGAGATTGGGGCGGGTGAGAGGTGGCATCCCGTGATCGGGATCGCGTTTGAGCGATTTTGGTAAACTCCAAAATGCCAAATGAGAGGGACGAATTTCGCTTAACGTACTGTTCCACCGCTCGTTCCTATAGGCAGCTATGCGTGTTTTCACCTCACGCTGTAATTTATGTAGCTGCCAACGGTGACGCACGGTAGGGTACAGATCGTAAGCCCTAGCGGCTGCGTTCTTACGTCTCATGAGATCACGGATTTCAGAAGGCAGGACCCATCGCTGATCGTCAACGACCGGTACCTCCTGGGAGCAGTCAGTAATGACTGTCTGAATGTGTCTCGTGAGCGCGTGCGCAGCGAGATTGGTCTTGAGCGGAGAATCTACGTTCTCAGGAAACGCTTCTAAGTGGGGGAGCTGGCATCTTCAATTGGGACTCAAGTTTGTGCCAGTCGATGACGGTTTTAGTTTGAGGGGCGGTTTGAGCTGAGGGCCCCAGCCGCAGAAGTACGGGCGGTGATCCGAGTGAAGCTCATGTATCACGTACGGGTTGGTCACTGTGAGTGACATGACGGAGAATAGCAATGTCTAAGACATCCGGTGTGTGATCCACATTATGTGGGAAATGAGTGGCTCTTGTGGTCCCACGATCTCAATGTCGAGAGTCGACCAGAGATTCGAGGGCCAGCCCGCGCGGATTGGTCATACGGGAGAACCACCGAGGATGCTTGCTATTGAAATCGCCGGCTAAAATCGTAGCATCTCCGAGAGAGGAGAGCTTCGAAGTCCGATCTGAGAATTTCTTTGCTACGGTGGCAAGGAAGATACACCGAAGCAATTGTGATAGGGCGTGGCCTGTCATGGCTAGCTGGCAGACCGAGGCCTCGAGGTGCGCTAAACGCGGCGTGGCGATCGGAACGCAATGCAAGGACCTCCTATAGTAAATGAGAGTGCCGCCACCTTGGGCGCCAGCTCTATCATTCCTAACGATGTTATAGTTCGCAATCTTCGGATCGCAAACGGAGGTTTAAGAAATGTCTCCTGCACTAACATTACGTCGACTTGATGTTCGCGGACGAAGTTCGCGACTTCGTCTTTTTGTTCCCTAAGCCCGTTCGCATTAAAAAACGCGACGGTCAACGAACGGGGTTTGACTCTTGCCGTGGGAGTCATTGCAGCGCCATAAGGACGTGCTGATATTTAAGAATAAGGGCTGCTTTAGAGCCCAGATTCTTCGCGTTGACATATGCGTTGGCGAATCCTACAAGGTCCTCGATGTTCACTGAACTTAAAAGGTTGTTCAGTGCCTCGAAGGCCGCGGGAATCTCGGATGTTTCGGTCTGCGGCGCCGACGCGGATTGCCGTACCGGGCTCGGCGAGTGGTGGTCGGTGCGGTCGAACATGCCGGCACCGGGCGCGTAAGTGGCGCGAAATGGGTGGTAGCTGAGGCCGCCGCTGCTGTGTAGTTGAGCGGCGACTGCCAAGCAGGTCGTAGTGGCGGGAACGCGGACGGTGGCGGTACCGACGGACGTTTGGCGGCGGACGCGGTTTTAACGGCCGGCCGTTTACGTTGGGGAGCATTCGGCACCCCTTCCAATTGGCCGTGTGGCCAGTCTGCTTGCACAATACGCAAGCAGGCTCCTCCGTCTGGAGGGCTTTGTCCTTTGGACGAGGACAATCGCGGGTGCCGTGGTCTTTAGGCACTTGACGCATCGGGGTCGCGCGAAGCAGTTGCGCGCCGAGTGGCCATACAGTTGGCAACGATGGCATTGCTCAGTTTGTCTTGCGCGGAACCTCTACGGAGATACGCGCGAACCGGCACAGGGATTTTAATTCAAAGATGCGCTTGCCCTCGGGGGTGCGCTCCAGCGTTACTTGGACCATGTCCAGAGGAGTCTTGTTCCGCTGCCTGAGCATGCGGTGAACGTGGATTATTGGGAGGCCTTGCTCCTTTAGGTCAGCGGTGACCTCTTCTATTGATACCCTGCGGGGATCCTTTAACAATCGCCGCAGGGTGCGCTCTTCCGGGAGCGCGTAGGTATAAAAGTATATATCGTACTGCTGCATAAAAGCAGTGACTTTGCGGAAGGATTCCGCATCTTCCGCCTGTATGCGGATTTTATCGCCAGCTAGTGTCGGCACCAGCTTGGCGTGGGGCATTGCCGATTGTACACGCGCCCACTGCGATCTATCCGTTAGATAGACCGGAGGGGCTTTTAGGCCGGCGGGGCCTGCACCGGACGCGGCGGCAGTATGAGGCGCGACGGGTGTGCGAGAACGAGGCGCGGGCGGCGCGCGAGGTCGGCGATTGCCGTCTCGCGTGTTGGGTGGTGGGGCAGAGTCCGCGATGCCGCGGAGTCTGCTGGTCCCCTGAGTGCTTTGGGAGGGCGGGGTGGGACTAGCCGAGGGGAGGAAGTGGCCGATCGGCGCTTCTTTCTCTTTTCTTGGAGACTCAACAAAGAGGCCTTCGCCTTCGACGGAGACGTCACTCTCCGAGTCGGACTTCCCTACCTCCATGTCGGAGGTAGTATCCGTGCTCGGAGAGCCTACGTCCCTGAATCGGATGATACCCTTGAAGAGGGCCGCGATTGGGCTTCGTCGTATTCAGCCCTGAATTGGTGATAAAGGTCCGGGTGACGAGCCCGGAGCCATTCCGACATTTTGTCGTTTTCACGACTCATTTTTCGTATTTTCCACGCGTGGGGTGGGTTGGTTTGGGGGCACAATTAGCAGGGTCCCGGTGGGACGCCGGGGTGTGGCCCTGCCTCCCTCCTGCCGGGTATAGGCAGGAGGATGTGTGCTCATTGTGCGTCCGAGGTGCCTTCTTATGGGGCACCTCTGGGTGTCAATCCTTAAGTTAATTAAACTACCCGGGCACTAAAAGGCTTAACGAGGGTTGACTGTTGACTATGGCAGTATACCAAAGGCCAACCTTGTCAACCCCTTCCGGCTTTCGCGTTTCCTGAAGGGCACCGCTAGGTACCGGGGACCTACAGTCGGCTTCTGTTCACACCGTCAGGTATCCACCGACCGCAAGTGATTCTAAATAGTTCTACTTATACTCTAATCGCAAGTCGTTAGAAGCGACAAATGCGACAGAGACAGCAACACAGGACCGACGCTCGCTGGCAGCGCTCGCACACAGCGCCTGAAAAGGACGGTGAATTTAGACACTTACCGCAGGAGTACAGGAAGCACGACCATACGATGCAAGAGCCAAAGCTGGAATGTTCGACGATGATACGATGTGTAATGAAGGACACAGCGATTCATTTAAGTTGATCGTGAAGTCAGAAAGTCACGGCTTCATGACCAGATTATGTTGAACAACCTATTTTACTTATCTGGTATATTCGAAGCACAATTTAATTTATGGTATTATTAATAAGATTAAAAAAACCGTCGGTTAAGAAAACTAGTTATCATAATTATGAATTTGTAAACAACCAACAAACAATCGAGCCGTGGCAGCTCAGTGTCCGGGCGGTCGCCTCAAGTTGCATAGTACGCTAGCAACCCGAGTTCGATCCCCGGTGCCGGTACCAATAAATTTGTTGTTGCAATTTTATGTGCGGAATTACCACGCGCTCGGCGGTGAAGGAAAACATCGTGAGGAAACCTACATGTCTCCTCACCTCAAAGTTTTTCTAAGACATGTGAAGTCCGCCAATGAGAGAATTCTATTCAATTCTATTTACAGAGAAGGCCTGGGCCCAGCAGTGGGACATATATAAAGGCTGTAACTAAACAATGCTATTTGCATGGAAATGATCTTCCTTCTTTACTTTTATAATTCTCTCTTAAAATAATACGCTCTCATGTCTTCTTAATCTAAATAGCGCAAGCAATTATACGCTATCCGCTTTATTATGGCTAAATGCCGTTGAAGCGTATGGCTTCGACATCTTCATTTTGAGAGGTGGTCTTAGATCAGTCATCCTTAACTTCTAATATGAGCAGCTTAGCGCAACGGTTACTAGAGAGGGGACCCGAGCTTGGGTCGTTAGCCTATTCCGGCTAGAACAACCATGGCATTGTCTGTTTTTCACAAAAACTGTCTGAAATGTGACAAGGGTTGACAAATGATTTTTGTTTACGTAATAATTTACGAAATGGATACTCGTCAAATCGTATTTACCACTTCATCATACAATGAGTATCAGAGTGTTTTTTTGACAAGCTGCACCCCACGGCGTTACCCATGACAAAAAAAAGTATGTCCATGAAAAAAATAATAACTATTAATTTACAATATGTACCTGATGAATTTCAGCACCAGTAGTAGATAATTAGGAATTAGTATATATTTGTATTATTTATTTAGACATATAAGGCTCTTTTTTATTACCAGATCAATAACCTCCTTTTTGAAGTCGGTGAAATAAATGCGTATCTGTTCTTCCTAAATATAATCTATATCTGTGTAAATGATTTCTTTCATTCAGATCCATTCAGCCGTTCTGGCGTGACTAACCAACAAACATTCGCATTTATAATATATATTAGATTAATTCAAATGTGGAACAACATGGTTGTTGGATTACGTAATAAAACAAATTTCTTTAACTGTTACACATCTGTAAGATAATAAACTAGACAATATGATGCAGATAATAAAAATTCTACAATGGAACGTTCTAGAAGGCGAGAGTTTCACAAGGCCATTCCGTTGTCGCGTCCATTACACGTGTATAAAAATCAATTATACGAAACCGAACAAGACGAAATAAGAATTCGCCGACTCATGATTTTTATTATCATTTCAAGTTTTAGAGATGCTATATACGTGTAATTTTAAAATCTGGTATTTTAAAAATAGAACATTCTAGATCTTGACAACCTCTTACATAGTTGACCATTTATTCTTTTATTTATTTTGATACCTTAAGTTTTTATAACATTTTTATAAAATACAAAAACATTGTAAAAACCTAACCGAGTGCCACCGGCAACGAAGCAAAGCCCAAGCAACCGGTGGTTAGGGCGACATGAGAGAAACCTCCTAACGATGCGTGCTGTGTCCAGGAGTACTGCCTTCTGTATCTGACCCTTGACCCAGCCATCCAGCGAAAGTCTCTTGTGATGTGATGACCATTTGTTATTATTATATTATCATGCACAATTATGAATAGATAAAAATATGTTATTTATATCGTAAATTTGTTCCCTCACCTTCGAAGTAGTTTAATGTAAAATTGATTATAATTGATTTAACAACAAATCAGATTAGAATCCCAAAGCTTTTTGGAAAAGATTCTTACATTATTCTCCAAAAAGCTGTATGCCCAGCCTGTATGCCGTGGGATATTGCATACATGTACTCTTTTGTTAGCGACTAAATATTAAGTCTGTTACGATTATTAAGGTTACCTAATACATTTTTTTTGTAGACGAACTACACAGTTGGCCAAGGAGGCGGGCATTTACTGCTTCAACGGATTGAGAGGTGGCATAGCTCTTAGGTCGCTTAGCTAGTAACTCGACAGGGAAATTCCCAAAATAAGTAGATTTTATTTATTATTCTTAGGAGTAAGTACTGTGTTTACAAACTAGTTTGAAAACTAAATATTTACAATGAATTTTGACATTCGCTTGTAATAATGAACTTGAAATATCGCGCGGTCCTCACGTTCGTATTTAAATTAATTTTATTCCTGTTGTTGACCTTGCTTCATAATCATATAACATGAATAACGGAAGCTCATTATACCAGTTAAACTACACTGACAAATATTAACTACAATGTGATGAAAATAATAACTTTTATAACGCCAAAAGATCTTTTTAAAAAAAACTAATTCATTAGTTAAACGTGATATGACGATTAGTTCGAATCCCAAAAGAAAGAATGGTTATTTCCGAATTGTTTGAAATCTTAACATTAACAAGCCGTTACACAAAACTACATCAGTGGAGAAGGAATGCTATCACGCTCAGAGTTACAGACATTACCTAGTTAATCTGACAATTCTTGTCACCGGGGAGGAAATCTTCAGAAAGATACCCCGCCTTCTGGGGAAGGCAGCGGTTATGTGGGGTTCTTACCCACTAAAACCTCCCCGTTGGCCCTTTCCTCGGTGCATGACGAGGGGCTCCGGGATCTCCAGGAACGCACCGGAGCCCCTCTGCACTGTGCTCAAGGAGTAACCTCCCCTGTGCCCTCTTTTGGCCTGAAGGCGACACGGGCCTGCCGATGTCGCCTTCTTCCCGGGTCCACTTTGGTGGACGACTCAGGCCCCCAGCCTTGTCGCCCAGTGAACCCGAGGCCCCTTTAGTCGCCTTGTACGACAGGCAGGGGATACCGTAGTCTTGTTCTTGAACCAACAAACATTCACGCATTTATAATATATATTAGATTAATCCAAATGTGGAACAACATGGTTGTTGGATTACGTAATAAAACAAATTTCTTTAACTGTTACACATCTGTAAGATAATAAACTAGACAATATGATGCAGATAATAAAATTCTACGATGGAACGTTCTAGAAGGCGAGAGTTTCACAAGGCCATTCCGTTGTCGCGTCCATTACACGTGTATAAAATCAATTATACGAAACCGAACAAGACGAAATAAGAATTCGCTGACTCATGATTTTATTATCATTTCAAGTTTTAGAGATGCTATATACGTGTAATTTTCAAATCTGGTATTTTAAAAATAGAACATTCTAGATCTTGACAGCCTCTTACATAGTTGACCATTTATTCTTTATTTATTTTGATACCTTAAGTTTTTATAAAATACAAAAACATTATAAAAAACCTAACCGGTGCCACAACAGCAAACAAGCCAAGCAACCGGTGGTTAGGGCGACATGAGAGAAACCTCCTAACGATGCGTGCTGTGTCCAGGAGTACTGCCTCTGTATCTGACCCTTGACCCAGCCATCCAGCGAAAGTCTCTTTGTGATGTGATGACCATTTATTATTATTATATTATCATGCACAATTATGAATAGATAAAAATATGTTATTTATATCGTAAATTTGTTCCCTCACCTTCGAAGTAGTTTAATGTAAAATTGATTATAATTGATTTAACAACAAATCAGATTTGAATCCCAAAGCTTTTTGGAAAGATTCTTGTTCTTCTCCAAAAAGCTGTATACTTAAATGGGATATTGCATACATGTACTCTTTTGTTAGCCACTAAATATTAAGTCTGTTACGATTATTAAGGTTACCTAATACATTTTTTTTGTTGACGAACTACACAGTTGGCCAGAGAGACGGGCATTTACTGCTCCAACGGATTGAGAGGTGGCATAGCTCTTAGGTCGCTTAGCTAGTAACTCGACAGGGAAATTCCCAAAATAAGTAGATTTTATTTATTATTCTTAGGAGTAAGTACTGTGTTTACAAACTAGTTTGAAAACTAAATATTTACAATGAATTTTGACATTCGCTTGTAATAATGAACAGAAATATCTTTTAGTCCTCACGTTCGTATTTAAATTAATTTTATTCCTGTTGTTGACCTTGCTTCATAATCATATAACATGAATAACGGAAGCTCATTATACCAGTTAAACTACACTGACAAATATTAACTACAATGTGATGAAAAATAATAACTTTTATAACGCCAAAAGATCTTTTAAAAAATAATTCATTAGTTAAACGTGATATGACGATTAGTTCGAGTCCCAAAGAATGAATGGTTATTTCCGAATTGTTTGAAATCTTAACATTAACAAGCCGTTACACAAAACTACATCAGTGGAGAAGGAATGCTATCACGCTCAGAGTTACAGACATTACCTAGTTAATCTGACAATTCTTGTCACCTAAGTTTCCGTACCTTTTTTTTTGTTTACGGGGAGGAAATCTTCAGAAAGATACCCCGCCTTCTGGGGAAGGCAGCGGTTATGTGGGGTTCTTACCCACTAAAACCTCCCTGCTGGCCCTTTCCTCGGTGCATGACGAGGGGCTCCAGGATCTCCAGTGGAACGCACCGGAGCCCCTCTGCACTGTGCTCAAGGAGTAACCTCCCCCTGTGCCCTCGCAGCGCAAGGCGACACGGGCCTGCCGATGTCGCCTTCTTCCCGGGTCCACTTTGGTGGACGACTCAGGCCCCAGCCTTGTCGCCCAGTGAACCCGGAGGCCTTTTAGTCGCCTTGGCCCGCGACAGGCAGGGGATACCGTAGTCTTATTCTTGAGAGCCCAGAACTACAGGGCTGAAGTTACCGTACCTTTTTTTTTTTTTTTTTGTTAACGCGGGGAATCGAGTTATCAACCATCCTCCGGTACCCTGGGTGGGCCCGGAGGGATGTGGACTCGGCCTGGGCAGCCCATACCCACTAAACCTACCGCGAATGCCATCAGCCGTTATGGGCAGGGTGCCCGGATCTGTCAGCGACAGGACACCCCAACGACCGGCCGGTCTCGGCAAGACCGACTTCACCTCGAAGGGACTCCTCCGGCACTCAGAGAAGTCCCGACGACGCCGAAGCATGCTGGGGCCAGGTTCCCATCCTGGCCCCGCTTCCGGATTCGGGGAGCAGCGAGAGGAGGCGTTTGAAACGCCTCCTGCGCACCCCGACTCGTCGCCTGCGGAGGGAGGGAGCCCCACGGCTCCCTCCCTGACCCGCTCGTCGGCCTCCTTCTGGGACATGACTGTCTCGCAGAAGGAGGCGACTGCCGATCAAGACCTGTCGCTCCGTACCATCGCAAGTGCGAGGCTCGGAAGCGACAGGTCTACTCCACCGATGGCGGATGCCAGTCCGCAGCACTGCTGCCCATCCTGGGCACCAGGGTGTGCTGGGCAGAGTCCACCGCAGCGCCACAATCATGGCACCGCTCATCCCGGCCTCCCGTCGGGCCGTCCGACACAGGTAGTCCCCGAAGCAGCCATGCCCCGTGAACACCTGCGTCAGACGGAAGGTGAGAGGTTTGCGCTTTCTGCGCATCCAGCGCTCCAGGACCGGGCGCAGAGCACCCGTTGTACGTAAGCCGTACGGGTGATGCGCCAGGTCCTCCTCCCACCTCCGGCATAGTGCTACCTCACCTAACCGACGGATCCGCCGGACCTCTTCTGGCAGAGGGTTCTCTCGAGGGCCCTCCTATCCGAGACATAGTCGGACACCTCGGCCAGAACCCCGCCACGAGCTCCCACGGCGGATCGCCGGCGCAAGCGCAGTAGCTGCCGCCACGAGATCGTACAGTACCCCGGATGACCCTGATCGCGGCAATCCGCTGCGCCCTGCGCAGCTGTGAGCGATTGCCGCGAGACAGGTCACCCGCCCAGATGGGGCACCGTACGTGGCCATACTCCGACAGACCCCAGAGTACAGCCTCCTGCACACCGCGCTGGGTCCTCCGAGGTTCGGGAGGAGACTTCCCAGCGCGGCTGCCGTCCTCAGGACCTTCGGCCCCAACTGTTCGAAGTGGGGTCCGAAGGTCCATTCTCCATCGAGGGTGAGTCCCAGATACTTCATCTGGGAACTCACCTCACTCTATCTCCTCCGATGAGGAGGGTGGCACCCGGAGGGTCCTTTACGTCCGGTCCTGCGGAAGAGGAGGGCTTCGGTCTTCTCCAGTTTTACCCGAAGCCCTAACCTCTATGCGGCTGACCACGAGGCCCACACCGACCTCGGCCAGCCGCGCTGCCTCCTTATACGCCTTTCCCGGGAGTATACGAGGGTGTCATCTGCATAGCAGATGACACCCCATCAAGGAGAGACAACTCCGCAGGACATCTCCAGTCGTAGCCGATGTCCCACAGAATCGGCCCCAACACCGATCCTTGTGGGACACCGCGCTCGACTTTTCTCCACCTGACTGACCCTCCGGTCCTCGAATGCCACCCTCCTCTGGGAGAGGTAGGCGCCCAACAACCTCCTGAGATACAGGGGCACTCCGAAATATACGAGTGCCGCCTGTATCACCGCATGCGGGAGACTGTTGAAGGCATTGGCGATGTCCAGTGACACCGCCAACACTACCTCTACGAGCGCCCGCCTCTTCCGTCACCGCCCGCAGGCATCAGGAGGCGTCCGGCAGATCGACCGGCGGGCGGAACCCAGGTGAAACTCATAGAGTTTCGGGCCCAGACCTTCCTCCATATGCTGGACGAGGCGGCGAGCCACGACCCTCTCCAGGGCCTTGCCAGCCTCGTCCAGCAACACAACCGGTCGAACCGCCGAAGCTGAGTCCGGGGCCGACTGTCCTTCGGGAGAAGGCATGACCCTCTTTCCAGGCCAGGGAACTGCCCCGACCGCAAACAGCGGTCGAACAGCTCCCGAAGGCCGGACTGAGGTGCACGAGGGAAAGGGCCAAACCTTTCCGTGCACCCCGTCCGGACCCGGTGCCCTCCGCCTACTCTGGAGGCAGGTCAAACTGCCTCCATTTCGGTATCCGTGACGGGTGGTGGCGGGACGTCTTCGACGTCCGGCGTCTGCCGAGCCATCCTGGGGAGTGAAACTCACAGGGGCGTCGGGGAAGAGTTCCCCGACTATCCTCCCCAGGAGCTCTGGCTGGAGCACTCGGTGAGAGGGGCCGACCGGGTGCGGAATTTCTCCCGCACCCTTTATACGGTCGGCCCCAAGGGTCTCTCTCGAGACCCTTCACCATCTCCAGCCAGGCAGTCTCCTTGGCTCGGCAGATGGCCAGCTGCAGGATCTTCTTTTCTCCACGTAGACCCTGTACAGCCGACCATCTCTCCACATCCTGGGGTCGGCGCCGCCTGCTTCAGGTGTACGCCCTACGGGCCCCGTTGCAGGCGACGCGGAGGTCGGCAATCTCTGTCGACCACCAGAAGACCGCCACGCCTGGGGGGACGCCCAACGCGGGGCATGGCCGCTCTGCAGACGTTATGTAGTACGTCGCAGAAGCGGCCAGCCGCATCGTCCACCCCCGTCTTCTGTTGGCGGGAGGCCCCAGCGGCCGACAATGGCCGCCTCTAATGCCAGTTCCCGGTTGAGCTTTGTGAGCGCCCAACGCGGGAACCGGCTTCGACCCCAGGAATTGACGCCGGACGTCCGGAGGCTGGAGACACCTCGAACCTTATATATTTGTGGTCCGAAAGTGTCTCCACCTCCGTCTCAACTCTCCAACCTCCACTTGCCGTGCGACGGCGGAGTGGCGAACGACAGGTCCACCACTGAACCTCCCGACCGCCGCACGCATGTGTGGGCTGTCCCAACATTAAGAAGGGACAGCCCGGCAGCTAGCGCCCACTCCTCCACCTCCCTCCTTTCGGGTTCGTGCGGGGTTGCCCAAGCCGTGGACTTGGCATTGAAGTCCCCAGCACGAACACCTGGAGGGGCGCTAGCTGCCCACCACCGGCCCGAGAGCGTCGAGAAATCGCTCAAGGGCCCGGCGGAGTCTGGTTCGGAGAGAAGTAGACTCCGACCAGAGCCACCTCTCCCCGAACCGCCGCCACGTACCCGTGGCCTCGCTTTGGGGACGAGGGCGGGCCTACTCAGGCCTCACGGTGATGGCAACGGAGCCGTCCAGATCCCCACCCAATGAGGAAGGGAAGTACCGGCTCACGCCGTACCCGCGAGATCGACGCCTCCGCCATGGACTGCAGGAAGAGATCCTGCGCCGCGGCGGAGTGGTTGGCGTTCGCCTGGAAGTAGGTTGAAATCTGGCCATCAACCAGACATCTCAACGTCCCTCGAGCTCCCGGACCGTTGGGGTTGGGCGGGGAGCTTTCCACGGGTGGATGGGGGTGGCATGACATGCCCCCATCACGTGGCCGGCAGGCCTGCCTGCATCGGCGCAGACCGCACAGTGCGGTGGCGCCGAGCGAACATAACCGCCATGCCTTCTGACGCAGCGATAACATAAATCGCTGCGGTCATTGAAATGAGGGCACGTGCCAGCCACGTGCCCCAGACCCAGGCATCTGTAACAATGCCTGGGTCTTGGCTCCAGGAAGTGGAGGTGCACTCGGCTCCACCCACCGCGATGCTACCCAGCTGCAGCAGCTTTTCGCCGCTACAGCCGGGCACTCCACGAGGGCGGAGCCCATCCCTTGCGGGCCATTGCCGGTGCGCATGCTCCGGACAATGACCTGCGCGGCAGTACACCCCTTCCCGAGCCAGCGCGGCAGTGAGGCGGTCCACAGTGGTGGTGTCATTGAGGCCCGTGACGCGCATGTCGGCGTTTTTCACGGGCCTCGACACCTCCACGTCCTCCACGAGGACCGACCTCAGGCGGTCCGCCAGCGCGTCGGCCTTGGCCGAGCTGGTGGCACCTGGCACTTCAATAAGGCGCTCCGGTCGCCGACTGGCGGATCCGGAGCGGCCCAATACCCAGCTCTGCCAGGTCCACCGCTTGCTCGGCCTTTAAGAGGGCCGACGCGTACGTGACTCCCCTTGTCGCTGCATCAGGCCGTAGCTTGATCACTACGGCCTGTGAGCGGGGAGCACGATGCTGGGCTTTGGGCCCTCTGCCTTCTCAAGCGGGGCCTTCGCCCCGCCTCCGACGACCGCCTTCTTCGTGGGCGCCTTGCGGCGGACCACCTCCGTCCATTCCCCGGGTTGTTCCCCGGGGTTGCAGCCAGTGCCGCCGAGGCGCCTCCCGAAGTTTGAGGTGGAGGGCCCAAACGGGGTCCACTCGGTACGTTGTCCCTCCACTCTTCCTTTTCCCTTCCCCTTCCCTTGGACATGGGGAAGGGCAGGAACTCCTCCCTCCCTTCTTCGCCCTGGGACTGGGTGGTTCCCTGGCTGGAGGGCTGTCCAGCCGCTACCGCCACTGCTGCACGAGCCTCCTCCCACGGCCGCTCTCGTCTCCCTCGCCAGCGGCCCTGGCTCTAAGCTCGCTGGGGTGGGCGAGCAGACTCTGTGGGAGCCGGGACTCCAGTTCTGAAGGCGACCATCAATTAGGTTGCCAACCAACCTGGCGATGTTGCCTTCCAGATCCTGGAGTTGATCCCGGCTCATTTGCCCATCCTGTTTAGCCGCTTTTCGGCTCTCCTCGTACTCCTTCCGGTGCGCACGGACCTCCTCTCGCAGATTCGCCAACTCCCGTTGGAGTCTGCTATTATCCGCCCTAAGTCGGCGGGTCTCGTCTGCCTCCGTGCGCACCACAAGGGTGTCCAGGACATCCTTGACGAAGGCGGAGGCCCTCTTAATTTTATTCGCGTATCCCCCTTTCAGGTTCACGCTCTTGCCCGTCAGCTGCAGGATGGCGTTTAGCTGTCCCTCCGCCGCCACCATGAGGTCCTCAGGACCCATCGTCTCGAGATCGAGATCGAGAGGGAGTTCTACCTCCTTCTCTTTCCCGGTCTCTCCTTTCCTCAGCCGACTCTCGAGGCCAGCTGAAAAGGCCGCCTCCATCTCCTCAACCTTCTTTTCGCGCAGAGCAACCCTCGCTTTAGCGAGGGTGTCTCCCTCCCTTACTCCCCTTTTCGGGGAGGACACCTTGCCACTTCCGCTGCCGAGGTCTTCCCCGTCTCAGTGTCGGAGCCGGAGTCGACCGATACCTCCGAGAACAGCCGTTTCCCGTGGCACAAGTCTGACTCCGACAACGACGTTACTGAGACGCTGTCAAGAGGTCTCAGCCTACCTCTCCCCTTCCTACTCCTTCTACACTTCCCCAGCAATCCTTCCCCATCCGAATCGCTAACATCCTCACTTAAAACCCTCCCCTTGTCATAAAGCTTGTTCTTCTTTTCACCCCCATCGAACTACCCCGGATCTCCCCTTTTCCCCGACTTCTTACTCATCCTAACACCCTAACACCTAAAACAACAAACAAGGAAACAACAACGAAATAACAATAATAAAACAACAACAAGATAACAAAACCAACCAACAAAATAAAACCACCCCAAGATAAAAGAACAACCCCAAAGACTAATACCCAAAACACCCTCAACGAACCTATCAACAACCATAAAATAACAACAAATTAACCCCGACTACAAAAGAACCCAAGTACCAAAATGTGGAACGCTTCACGATTTTGCGTCGAAGTTACCGTACCTAAGTTAGCCTGAACTCATCTTCACCTTCATTCAATTTCAACGTGTTAATAAAGACAACCGTATCTAGTTCTAAATAAACTTCTTGTAACAATATGTAAAATATTTTTTTGAATTCTTCAGTTATTGAAGTAACACACAAATGAAACAAATTAAAATGGCCTATTTACTTTCTGCTGCAAAGCAAAGACAAGCGCACTTCAGAATACGAGGTAATCTGTTTTTGACCAAAGAGTCATTTGTTGTTGTTGTCTGTTATTATTGTCAATAGTTGTCTTAAAATTTCATAATAATTCACACAGGACTCCACTTATGGAGGCACCAATTAAAATATTTATTATTATATGTCAGATTACCACGTGTTCGGTATTAAAGGAAACGTATCGTGAAGTATTCTAGATGTATAAAAAATGTTTCTAAAACGTCACCATCAGGTGTGTCACTTTTATTTTAGAAGAACTTTTATATCATTATAAATTAAATCATAACAATAAGAGATATATTTACTTAACAAAAAAGTGAATGAAATTTAGCATGGAGATCAAGCAAGTAATAAAAAGCTGATATACTATATATTTTAATAAATATATTCCATAATATAAAATACGTCGTGACGTTAGACTTCCGTCGCGCCGCCTCCCGCGCATTCTATTTTTAAATGGCAACTACGAAAACCACACCCTCGCGTGCCTCGACAAGCGCATGCGTCACTGCCGTGCCTCCATTTTAAACTATAAACAAGCTGCCAATATATTAAGGCCCGCGTCCGTTCACTTAAATACCTCTTTATGAATTAGAAAATGCGCTGGAAAGAGAGGCGGAGTAGCTCAGTTATAATCGGTTAGTGCTTTGCGCGCGTCATTGCGTTATGGCGGTTCGCGGGCTTTTTTTGTTTCTTCTAAGGACATACGACGATAGTCGAGTAGATACGGCTCTTGGTAGGTCATGATTCAATGTTAATAGATGGATCCTATTACTTTTAACAACAAGCTCCTATTTAAATAAAATTACCTGGAGTAGCGACCCAAGTTTAGTTAAAGATTTCGGACCGATTTATTTTCCAAACTATTTTCGATGGGATGGAAACAAAATAATACAAACAAAAATTTCAACGCCCAGGTACCATGTTATCTTTTTCTTTCATCGCCATTATTACTATTTAAAGACCATTACGGCTATCTCTAAAGTAACCGGGTAGTTTCGTTAAAATAATGACATAACCTTTTATTTATCTTAGATGTTCTTTCTGGTCATTATTTGTTCGTCCCAAGGTATTGCCTTCTAGAATATTTTATTTAATATGAGTTAGTTCAAATTGTAGAGCCGTTGTAGCTCAGTGTCTGGGCGGTCGCCTCAAGTTGCATAGTACGCTGGCAACCTGAGTTCGAGCCCCGGTGCCGGCACCAATATATTTGGTGTTGCAATTTTATGTGCTGATTTATCACGCGCTCGGCGGTGAAGAAAATCATTGTGAGGAAACCTTTTTCAGCAAAATTTATCTAAGACATGCGAAGACTGCCAATCCGCAGCAAGTCCGCATGGCGAACTATGCGGTTATACTCTCTTTAAAGAGAAGGCCTGCGCCCAACAGTGAGACATATACTTAAAGGCTGTAACTTTAATTCAAATTGATCCTTTTTCTTTCTCTTCTGCACCGTACGCAATTTTATGCTTTGGCTATTACAACTCTAGTGAGGACCCTGAAAGAATTTTTTAATTTTAAGATAATTTTATGTATTTCTTAAACTCTTTTAGTCCTAGAGTGGTAGATAGAAACAACAATTGCTACCGCGTAGTCAGCATATCGCTATACGTACAGCACAAATATAGCAAGTGATTGTTTTTGTACGTAAGAAACAAAAACACGGACAGTCGTTACAAGGCGGGCTCGAATCGCCAACATTTGTTTCCTCGAATCATACTAGCAGTTAATTTTTCTGTACTATTTTATATTATACAAATATCTTATGTTTGTGACCACTTCGCGGTTCGACTCTCTCAGGCACTCCCAGAAGCAACATGGTATCGCGAGCAAAGTAAGACGTAAGCCAAGGTATAAAGAGGCGCAAGCTGAGCGCTCTGGCAGCTCGCCCACATCTCAATACGGTGAAGTTGTGGAAGCTTTTGGTTAAACAGCATGCAGCCGTAAAAAATCGAACCGATGACCGAGCTTCAAAAGTGTCACTAATATCTAAGCCGAACAACGACCAGCACGCATAGTGTACGTAAAAATCACGGTGATGACTGACGCGACAGTAGTACTGTTCACGTGCCAAACGTCCAAGGTTGGCAAAATGTGGGTCACTGCGAACCGATGATTAATTAACAAGTCTGTGCAAAGTCGTTAAATACTAGTAGTTTCATAGTTCGTTTACACTTGACTTCATCAGAAGCGGTCGTGGATTTTCTTGTTCTCGATTCCATAGAGATTTCCGATCCGACATGATTAAATCATCTAAAATAATTTAACATTATGAAAGAAAGTCAGTAATATCTAGTGGATGTATCGAAGAAGAGTTACTTCACTTACCTTAGAATTAAAGGTACTGGAACTTAACGTGGAACATAGTATCTCATGTTCCACGTAAATTTAATTCCACCTAGAGTGCATGATAGATATCGATATTACATAAAATATCGATATATGGACGCGATATATCACTTCAATCCGATCTTATCGAATCATCTAATATCGATCTACGAAATATCGTAAAAAATTAAAAAAAAAGCATTCTTTTCTTTCTTTTATTTGTAGCTGACATCGGGAAGAGTGTAGTCTACTCTTCACGATGGCAGGACTCGATGTATAAATTTTATAATCTATGCATGTAGTCTGTAATGCTAGCAGAATCAAATAATCTGGACTGGTATCCGAAGCGAGAACCTCTTAGTTACGCGCCGAGTACTCTATTAGTACAAAACTTTACTAATATTTAATATTAAACGCTAATTAATTATAAACAAATTTCGATATATGAAAAATATCGATATAATTGTACAATATGTCGCGTAGTATCGATACAACCTTACGATTTAATATATTGAAAAATATATCGTTATATTTTTGTAATGAACATCCCTATTTGCACCATTTGACTATTGACGTCCACAACGTTGCGCAAGCACAATCCGATTTCAAGAACAGGTATTGTCAAAATGCTTAATTTTTTCTTGCTTAGAATACGCATTTAATAACAATAGTCGACTATCGTCTTCTTCAAGGTTTCCTACCCACATAGGCCTCTGCGAAATTTAGAAAGCAATAATAGATTGGGAACCGTATCATTCTTATAATATGTGATCATGATCCTATGAAAGGATTCACCCTAGTACTGACTTTAAGAAGATAGACTCGGCTAAACGACTTCAGTGATTTTAACAAATTTCACTGTCTTAAACTATTATAATGATCTTAAACTTTTAAAGTCCTTGTAAATGAAGCAACCATCTAAATTACAATATTTTGCCACCCTATTTTTCTATATAGAGGTAAGATGTGAGTAGATAGAGATAAGTGGCGTTTAAAATGATTTAGTAACTCAGTACCCAATCTGTTTTACAATTAACCAGAGACGACACGAGAAATTTTTATTATACTTTTTTGATGCATGATAATAATTTTAAAATTTACATAAGACTTCAAAAACAGTACCGTCAATTTTATTTCATTTATCGATTATTCATTTAACGATTTCGTTGACTTGCCTTCGAGCAAGGTTGCCAGGTGTATGTTTTCACCTGTTGCTTCGTTCGTATATTATCCGAAAAAATTACTTATCTTAACTTGTAGAGCTATGGTAAATTATTAAACGAATGATTTACCGATATATACATTTTTCAATAAGATAACCAAAATATAAAATATTGTTTCTACACTGACCAATTTTCTGGAAACCAAGTCTATATTAGTTTCAGTATTACGTTTTTTATATTATGTACTAAGCATAAGCATTGAAATTTATGATCTTAAAGTGGAGGTTTCGTATCAAAGCCGGATTAAGAAATTTCTCCAAATTGACAAGATAATTTTTAAAAATGGAGATGCTTCATATTAATCATCGAATGGTGAGTCTGGACCTATCACCTTATATTTTTCATACTGTACTCCAAACCTATAGGCATTTCAAAATCATCAATTTATCATAGTAATTATGTCAGCGAATACCGCCATACATAACAACGAAAACATAAATACTACGAAATACTTATCAAAATAAATATTTCGTAACCAAATATATCTTAGTTTCCTGCGCCACAAGCCCGCATGCTGCCACCGTATCGGATGTGCTTGACGTCAGAGAAGCCAGTTGGGAGTCGCGCCACTAATTACGCAATTTACGCCATTTTGATGTCGTGTGTGTGTGTGGTGTCATCTGCTTAGTTCCCGTGAACTTCGCAGGTACGGGCCTCGGGGTGTTACCCCATTACCTGGTTATCAGCGCAGGGGGCGACTGCTCCCTGGTCTTGGGTACCGTTTTAACACGGATTTTTAGGTATAACTATTTTTGCGTCGTGGCTAATCCCTCAAGCGTCAGCCGCGACGAATCTATCCATTGCTACGCCCTTCCGACCTCTCGGTCTCTATTGAGACGGAGGTCGAGAGGGGGCCTATTCGTTCAAAAGCCCCAGAATAGGGGAATTTGAACCTACGGGGCACGTCGGAGGGACGTTAAACATTGCAAAGACGAACCCGCGCGGGTGTTCGTGCGGACCGTTGTCCGCACGGTCGAATAAGTTACGAGCTAGTCTCGTGACAAATTCGTGAATCGATTCGATGCCTAAATCGCGTTGTATTACATCATTTCTGACGTAACGCCCCGCGTTTAGGATCATTCTTAAGGTTATGTTTTGTTGTGCTTGGATGCGGTTCCTTGCACTGTTACTGGTTAATCCGTACCACGCTGTAGCGGCGTACGTCAATCGTGTACGAATGTAAGCCTTGTAGACGGAGAGTTTAGCCTGACGGGCAAGTGAGATGCCAATACTGGTCTCAATACCGCTCGCAGCTCTGGCGCTTTGAATCATACGATTCACCTGAGGGCCATTGATAGCCTGCGATCGATCTTGCATCCGAGATAGACTACATCCGACTGCCAAGGTATTACCTGTCCACGAAGACGCAGTCGCTGGTAATCTTTGCCGTATTTGGACGTTAGCGCCGCCGTCTTACCGACGTTGACGGCGATACGCCAATTGTCCAACCAGCGTGGTAGGGCGTCGAGCGCACCCTGTAACCGTTTTACAGCGTTGCTCGGGTTCATGGCAGAAGCCAAGTAGGCGCAATCATCCGCGTATAACGCCAGCATCGGTGCGAAGCGTCCCTTAGGGCACGGGATGTCGTTAGTATAAATCGCGTAAAGTAAGGGGGACAGGCTCCCCCCCTGCGGAACACCGGCGGCGATCGGTCGCGACGTCGAGAATACGTTCTCGACGCTCACGTAGAACGAGCGTTCGGATAGGTATGACGCGATTAGTCGGATTAACGCGCGCGGTAGAGTATCGATGTCGAGCAACTTGTACAATAGTCCGGCGTGCCACACACGATCGAAGGCTTTCTCTATATCGAGAAAGACCCCGACCGCCCTCTGACCCCGGTTACATGCGGAGGTCAAAAAATGAAGCACGCGGACCAATTGTGTGGTTGTCGAATGGCCGTTGCGAAAACCGTGTTGTTCCTCACGTAGCCGGACGTGAGGACGAATCTTCTGCAGTAGCAGTTTTCGAATAGTTTGGCGATGTGCGGTAACAGCGTTATAGGCCGGTAGCTCGCCGCCAATCTACGATCTTTACCCGGTTTGGGAAGCATTATTACTTTCCCGGTTTTCCAATCCCGTGGAAAATGATGGGTGCGAAGTATACCGTTGAAGAGCCGAGTTATTACTACTACGAACCCTCGCGGGAGTTGTTTGAGCGCACTGGTTGGGATACCGTCGTGACCAGGCGCTTTCCTCAGAGGAGGCGACTAATGGCCCTCCTAACGTCGGAGGGCGAGAAGAACGTGTCCCCGGGAAGCGGGGAGGTGTAACTAGTAGTTCCTTGACTCGCTTTTCAACACGCTTATGGTGAGCTTTACGCCTCGGACACTATAGTTCGGTAAGTTGGGTGTGAATTGCACCTCTAGGTGCTCGGCTAGAATTTCCGCGCGGTTTTGTGCGTCGAAGCACTTATTGCCGTCCTTATCTATAAGGGGGCACGTGGGTGTTTTAGTGCGAGAGAGCATGCGATTGAGTTGGTAGAGTGACGTGATGTCAGTGCTGGCTGCGTCTATGCGCAGTTGCCACTGATCTCCTCTAAAGTTCTTCACTTCAATCGCTACTTTTTCGCTTAGTGAATTTAGCTCCCGCTTGAGACGCGGGCAGCGAGTTCGCGCCCATAGTTTCCTGAGAGTGCGTTTTTTCGAAATCATCGCTTGTATCCTAAGCGGGAGTCCACCTCTGCTAACCTGCGGGTTCGAGGGACACGTCGCAGCATCCTTAGCTTGAGCGATGCTCTCACTAATACGGACGGCGAGCGCGTCGACCTCGTCTGCCGACGATAATGGTCCGCTAAAGGTGAACTCTTTGATTTTCTCATAAAACGCGCTCCAGTCCACCGAAGGGCGCGCGGCTGGATGCTCTACACTCACTACTCGCGTATCGAGCGTTAGCATGATCGGAAGGTGATTTGTGTCGACATCGTGTAGAACCTCCAGGGTGACCGGGAGATTCCACAGGTGATGTAGTACTATGTCTAATACGTCCGCGCGATGTTCCGGTGTGTACGGAAAGTGTGTCGGTTCGCTAGGCCCCAACACTTCATATCCCCACGCGCCGGCGTCCTCGTACAGAGCCCGCCCGACTTTGTTAGTGGTGTTCGAACCCCAAGTTGTGTGCTTGGCGTTCAAATCGCCGACTATGAAGGCAGGCGAGCTGCTGTCGAAGATCGCGTGGACGTCCGACGGGTGTAGCGCGGAACCGGGGGGACGATACGCCGCGAATATTCTCAAGTCCCTACCTCCCGCGTTTATTTTGACGCCTATCGTCCGTGTGGATTCGTAATTAGGTAGCTCTAATTCTTCGTGGACCAGATTTCTCCTGACCAACACTGCCGTACCTCTGTACGGTCGTCCGGCAGGAGTAATCTCGTCTCTTCTATAGACGAAAAAGTTAGGCACCTTAAATGAGGACCCTGGCCTGAGATAGTCTCGCCCAACAGTATGACGCTGGGGTCGTACAGTTGTGCGAGAAGGCGCAGATCGGCGATTCTGTACCTCACTCCGCCAGGGTTCCAGTATATAATTTTTATGGGCTTATAATACATCGCGACGAGCTATAAGTCCGGTTAGTGCCACCAGAAGGGCGTTTAAGGGGTCAGTACCGGCAGCTACGGCGGCTAGCACTTCCCCGAGTAGGGGCGCGATTAATTGCACGATTTCCTGAAGGGAGTTCGCGATCGGCTTGTTGGTTGTGAGTGCGACGCCCTCTGAGGGCGTGGGGACGATGTTGGAGGGGGCCGAGATGCTCTCGACTCCCTCCATCGGGTTGGTGGCTGTTGTTACGGGCGCCTCTGTAGGTGCCGTAATTTCTGCGGTGGTTACAACAGGTGCCGCGGCTGGGGAAACAGTGGTCTGTTTCCTCCTCTTCGCCTGTTTTCCTTTTCCTCTTTTTGGAGGAATCGGAAGACACCTGTGTATTGGAGGGCGTGGCCTTAGGGGCGGGATTCGCGGGAGTGCGTAGTACCGCTCCCTCGACGACCGCGGTAGTTGCGGTTGTCGGGGCAGCGGCACGCGCACTTCTAGTGCGACGTGTGCGAGAGGGCGGGGCGGCGGGGGGGGCCGACGGCTGTTGCCGTCTCGCTCCCACCGTCGTCCATCCCTCCTCGTCCACGACAGCTCGCCGTTGGGATCGGGTGGATTGAAGAGGGATTGGCTCGGGAATGCGTATGCCGCGCTTCCTCGCCTCTCTCTTCATGACCGGACATCTGCGGTCATTTGCGGTGTGTTCGCCCTTACAGTTGGCGCATTTTGGGGTGCCGTCTTTCGCCACCTTACATTCTTTGGCGGTGTGGTTGCTACCACACCTCACACACCTGATTGGGCGGTGACACGTTGCGGAGGCGTGGCCGAAAGCTTGGCACCGGTGACATTGCGCCGGGCCGACCCTTCCTTTCCACGCCTCTACTACGAGGCCGGGCATACAAAGGAGCTCCTCTACGGCGTACAGCCTAGCGAGCTCACTCTGGGTGAGGTGATCTAATTGTATGAAGTAGAGGGCGCCTGGCTTGCCTCTACGCGGAGGGATGGACTTGATGTACTGCACTGGGAAGTCCTTCTTCCTCAATGCAGCCATGATCGCCTCCGTCGGCGTGTCGGCCGGCAGGCCTCAACCCTACTTTCGTGGGAGTTCTTTCGCTGGCGTGTAGCTGAACCAAGATAGGCTTGGTTCAACCTCGGCTAGGTCTACGAGGTACCGCTGTATGGCGCGGTACTCGTCGGGAGATTGGGGTAGGAATCTAATTCCTTTGCCGAGCGGTCTTGCGTTCGGCGGGTGTCCTAGGATGCCTTTAAGGGCCTCGAAATGAGTGACCCAGTTGGGGAGGCATTCCGCCACTATCGGCGGATATGACCCCACTTTGGGTCGCCTTTCCGAGGCGCTTTCCCGGTCTGGCCAGATGGCGCCGGGGGTGGATGCCTCTTATGGAGAGGGAGGGTGGGGCTGCCGTTTTGGCAGCGTACGAAAGGCCGCTAGGGCCAGCTTCAGGAATGTTTTCCGTCTCCATGCTGGAACGCCCCGCCTCTACCGCGCACTCTTCGGAGGCGTCGGGTGAGGCTGAGTTTGGTGTCGACGTTCACGCGTGTTTTTATGGTGTATATGAATAATGGCTGTTCAAACAATGTATGAAGTCCGTGTATGCACACTAGCGCCACTGTCATTTTTTTAATTAAATCATATATACAATACAAATTATATATTCGCTTAATTATTATATAATATTTATTTATTATATATTATATGATTTAATTTAACTTTATAAAAATCGAAACGAAAATTATATATCATGATCAATTATCAAAAATGCATTATATTATAGAGCATTTTCCTGTAAACTTTTAATTACATGGTAAGTTACTTTAATCTCTATCTAACATAAGTGTTTAATTAACCCAATCATTGCTCATATCATTCAAGTGATTGTTTTGTATTTATATTGCGAAATAAACAATTAATAATTAATAAATAATTTGCCTGGACAGAGGCAAAAGAAACGTAAACGTTCCGTCAGCTAAAGCTCATAGTAAATAAGGACACTTTTCCCTGTTACCAATCAAGAGTGTTTCAACATATAGAGTTACTGCATTTGCATTAAATAATTATAAATATTGTTGGTGTGGGTGACCCCTTATACAGTAATTGTATCGTATGTCTGCTCCCTATCTAAGGGCAACGTCCTGACTCAGGCACGAGACTTCATTATTGCATTTTTGATACGGAACGAATACGAAACGAACCATAACAGTTTCAATGTTTAACAAGCTAATATCATAATAATCAGTTGCATCATGTCATTTATATCATTTTTGCCATAAATTGTTAAAAAATATAATTGGAAAGAGAGCGAAGTGTTACAATGTTCCACATCCAGTATGAACATAAATTAAAATTAAATTATTTATTTCATGGCACGACTCTAACAGAAATAGGATTCAAGAATTTCGAGAATTTTTATCAGGCAATTGTTAGTTTGAATTTCTAACGTATCGTTGTCGAGTTCAACACCACGCGTGAATAATGCTAACTAGATAAGAATAGACGGGTTCGCATAGTCAGACTGCGTAATCATTGGGAGTATGCCAAAAATCTGTCTAGATTGAAATATGTTTGAAGCAAAAATGAATAACTCAGATTTTTAGACTATCGCACATTTTTAGTTTTGCAAATTATTTCTATAGACAATGTTACAACATTTAATAGTATATGTTTTTATAATTTCTACCCCAATGATTGACGATTTCTCTTGATATTAAATGATGATGCAGTCTTTGATGGTGACGACATATTGCATATTAATTTTGACTACCAATTTTGTATAAGACATTTTTTTAAGGACTCCTTATTCCTAAGGAAAAACAAATCTACTCGTATCATAGTTTAAGACGTAAAGCTATTGTTGAAGCAGAAATATTACTAACATTCTTGTTAACCATTTCAACTAAGCTTAAGCTTGTGGTAGGAGATGGTTCACGTCAATAGTCGAATGGTGGATTCGAACCCACGACCTTACGATTCGCAGACCATACCCTAAACCATTAGGCTATTGATGCTTCTTGTAAGTTTTTTAAAGCACGTTTGGATGGAAAGATCAGTTTTTAACAGATACTGTGAATATTATTATAATGACAATAGACAATACTTTATGGTGTAAAAAAAATGGAAACTATTTTATTTATTCATTTATATAACAATACGTGAACCATAGTTTGACGGTTTAACTTTAGGTAAATTTAAGTCCATTTAAGTAATTACTGGTGCAATTCATAAGCTCTAAGGGTCATACTGCATTAACTGCATTACCTGTCACTACCGTCTGTACACCGTTAGGTAAACAGACGTTGTGTGACCTAGCGATATACACACACCACAGTAAAAGTAAACATAGTTGACCACAGATACCAATAAGGCTTGTCTAGACACGTCAAGGTTTTTTTTCCTATTACGGTATATAGTTAGCCAGTTTTATTGGTAACTGTACACAGTGCTGTTATTTTTACATTTAGAACGTTCATTTCAAATTGTTTATCATTTATAAAGTCTGAGATTCAATTGGCTCTCGTGTGCGTCCTTAATAAATTTAAGCTCTAAACTTCTTTTAACCGTAAAGGGGTATAGTGAGATAGCAATTGCTTTTCACCATGCTAAGATGAAAAACGATTGCTACCCTCATATATGGTAAGGAATGTTCCCTTCATCAAAGCCGTCGAGTTTAAATTTTAGTAAGTAATTTGTACGCAAGAATTCGAATAAACAAAACGCAAGCATAGTTCATGTTAAAGTTAAGTTAAAGTTACGGCCTATATATAGGTCCCACTGCTGGGCACTGGTCTTCTCTGTAAAGAGAGTATTATATAGTATATAATTGGAATGTAAATTAGTTTGTAAAAAGTGCTGAATTTTTAAAAACAGTCAGAAAAATTAAACCTTTTACAACCTTCATTTATGTAAAAAAATATGAAGACAATATGGTAATAGTCTTAGTACCCTAAAATAAAATTGTGTCCCTACTTGTTCGCATGTAAGTAGTTATACAGATTTTGTATTTAAACAAATCTGGGTTAATAGAAGTATTTTTGTTCTAATGGCGATACTTAGTAATTCACATGATAAAAATACACTCTGTTCTGTTTTTTTTTATCATGAACTACACAGATTGGCCAGAGAAACTGGCCTTGACTGCTTCACCGGATTGAGAGGTGGCATAGCTCTTAGGTCGCTTAGCCTGAACCTCTATCGCTAGTAACCCGACACAAGGGTCCCCCCGGTGGGGGGTAACCTCGGCTTGGACGGTTACTATGTTACGCGTTAGCATTCCGATCCGAGGGCGCCCGAGAGGACCGAACCACGACTCGGTCGGTAGCTATTTCACGGATAATCTAAGGGACATTCGAAAAGCTAAACTAACTTTGAGTGCCACTTCGGGAAGCGTTGGCGCTGGGAGAAGAAGTGACCGAAGAAACTCCAGTAACGTTCCTAGCATCTAATTGGTGGGGCCTGCCCATAAAATAGCGGTAACGCGCGAAGATTAACCTGTTTTTCCAAACACGTCAAATGGAGTATGACTAAAAAACAATTTACTGAACTCGTTTGTACTTGTATTACTGCTCGGCGGATATCGTTCAATGCGTATAATTGCTTCCACGTTAGCGTTAACGACATAAGGGCGTTCTTCGTGCGGAAGTATTTTTTTATATTTTTCATAGAAAAATCAATCGAGGACAAATGATCCGGTTCGACCGGACGTACTGTCCGTCTACTATTAAAGTGTTTCTAGTGTAAAATGTGTTTTTAAAAAACCTTATAAATCACACCCGTATAACAATACAAAATGGCGTCTACTATTGAAATGTTTCTTAGTTTATTTGGAATTATTAATAAAATTTATGACACATCAATAAATAAAAACAATCCAACTGTATTTTGTCATTCAGTTAGCGCAGTAGTTTCTGTTGCAATGAACAAACACGATCGAGGAAGTACCGCGACTTCGCAGAATAACGTCATAAAGGTGTCGTAAATATAGCGTTTTATTATGACAGTTTTAACTTATTTTTGTAAATTTATATTCAAATATTTTTGTGTCCAACAGGTAAGCGAAGGTGCTGTGGCGCCTGTGAATTCTCTACTTACTGGATTTTATCTTCTGGCTGGACCATTCGTGTCGGCGCTTGCTAACAAGTAATTATGATTCCATTAAACATAAAAACAAACTATTCGACTAGATTTTTTATTCGACTATACTTATACTTTTGCTAAGGAAAATTTATTAAAAATCCAAAAAATTGGATAAGGACATCATAGTATCTCTATAGTTTTGACACAGACCCGTGCATGACCAATTTCATTCAAAAAAACAAGTGATTTCATGTTTATCGGTTATGAATGAAATGGAACACAATGCATTGTGATTATACTCGACACCATGATTGTAGCTCGATCATATTTAATTGGATCATAGTAGTTCACTCAAACAAATATATCTGCGAGTAAAAACCGACTTCAGATCGAATCAAACGTTGAACGCTGTTACGCGCGGAAGCCCTTTTTGTATTCCCGAATTATCGTAGGAATGTTACGAAATCAAACGCAATCAAAATCTAACCAAACTTTCATCAAACTACTCTATAAGTATATCCTTTCGAATAAAAAGTAATCATTGTTTTTTTTTTGACGAACTACACAGATTGGCCAGAGAAGCTGGCCTTGACTGCTTCACCGGATTGAGAGGTGGCATAGCTTGGGAATTGGGCTATTGTCGGTAACCCTGTGTCAACGTGGAGCTCACGATTACGTACGAACCACGGCGCACCCGTGGCTCGTCGCAAAAAACGGTTCTGAATTACTTGTAACCTATGGATATGTTTAATCATTGAATTCCGTTGGCGCGATATTGAGTTATTCGTCCATTTGTAGCTCACATACTTCATGTAAATTTAAGACTTGTATGGTCTCATGCGTGTCGTCATAATCACATTTCTCCCAGAATTGGCCTAAATTAAATGGGACCATATGATACAACATAAAACACCAGCTTTCAAAAAAAATCAGAATCGAATCGCAGTCGAAAGTTATGCGGTGAGAAATTAAAAAATACAGATATATTATATAAAAACTATGGATACCTTCTCCTTTTGAATTCGGATGATAAAACGGAATAGTTAATAATCGTGGAAACGGATATATTTAAAAACAATAGAAACAAAATCGCTAAAATCATGGCAAAGGATGAAAACGTCCATTGTGTTCTGATAATTTTAAATTCTATTTAATACTTTATTCTTTAAATCCTACTGAGAGACTACTGTCTTCGAAATCCTTTGTCTATTAATTTATATCTTTAAAAATGTATATTGATAATTTATCTTGCGTTTGTTGCAGATATGGATTCCGCAGTGTCACCATCGTGGGCAGCGTGATTTCGAGTATTGCATTTGCCCTATCTTACTTTGCAACTAGCGTCGAATACCTTTACTTAGTTTTTGGTCTTGGTGGAGGTAGGTGAATATACTAGCATTTTAAATTAAATGATAACAAATGCCCATCGCAAAAAATCTTTTTTTAAAAAGGTTACTAGCAATATCGTTTCTTTTTCACAAATATTACTAACATTCTTGTTAAACATTCCAACTAACCTTAAGCTTGTGCTAGAAGATGGTACACCAGCCCTGTAGTTCTGGGCTCTCAAGAATAAGTAGTCTGTCGTAGAAGGCGATTATAAAGGACCTCGGGTTCACTGTGCGACAAGGCCTTTGTCGTCCGCCAAGGTGGACCCGTGAAGAAGGCGACATCGGCAGGCCTGTGTCGCCTTGCTCTGCGAGGGCACAGAGGGGGGAGGGAATAACCTCCCCCCGGGACGTGCTCTACTAAGAGCACAGTGCAGAGGGGCTCCGGTACGTTCCTCTGGAGATCCCGGAGCCCCTCACCATGCACCGAGAAAGGGCCGCGGGGAGGTTTTAGTGGGTAAAACCCCACACAACCTTGCCTTCCCCCCAGAACGCAGGGTATCTTGTTGAAGAACAAAAAAAAGGAGATGGTACACATCAATAGTCCAATGGTAGATTCGAACCTACGACCTTACATTTCTCAGACCGTACCCCAAACCATTAGGGCTATTGACGCTTCTATATCAATATATGAGCGCAGTCCACTATGCGGCCGTACTTGAGTAGCTTCCTCAGGGTGTTTTCCGTCCACTGAGAACGCAGTTAAAAAGTATGTACATTTAATAAAGCATCATTTTCTCTTTTTCCACCAGGTATCGGCTTCTGCATGATCTACATGCCCGCAGTGTTGACCGTCGGCTTCTACTTCGAGAGATGGCGCGCACTCGCGACTGGTTTGGCGCTTTGTGGTTCCGGGGTCGGTACTTTCATCTTTGCGCCTCTAACTAATAATTTCATCAAGGGATATGGCTGGAGGATGACCATGCTGATACATGCTGGTGAGTTATTGGTTCAAAATGTTATTTTTATACGGTTAAGTAGTTTGAAAACAAGTATATCTACAAAACCGACTTCTAATTAGTCACGGATGAAACATTAAATACTACAATGTACAAACGCTCTTTTTTATTTCTATAGGATTTTAATTATATAACGAAATTTTGGTGCCTTTATTCTATTTCTACTTACACATTCGTAGTTTTTGTTGGTAAAGTTTTTTTACCTAGTTTTGGATTGTCATAAACCTACCAAAAACTCAATCAATGTTATATATAAAGCCTACAAAATTGATATAGAACCTATTTAATTTGCTTTCAAAAAAAATTAAAATCGGATCATAAATGACGACGCTATGAAAAAGAAATGACTATGAATTAAAATGAAAAAGAAATCAAAACAATACGACTCTTTTTTTGTAGTCTGTTAAAGAGCAGTGAGAACGTCGTTCAACTTATCTTATCGATTACTATTCAAAGATTGATTGACAAATTATACAACAATTCTAGAGCCCCAATTCTGTTATGAAAACAAAATTACATTATGCCAATGACCTTAATCTACTACTTTCACAATGGAGCATTTGTCATTTGACATGTAACGACAAACATATTTGGATTGTCATTATGTAGGGGATTACGAAATACTAACAATTGAAACGAAAATCGAGTGGCATCGGAAAACTATACACACAACTAAACTAGTACATTGCCAAAAGAAACTACTAACTAGGAACACTATCGACTCTTATGTCACTGAACGTTCATTTTGACATTGTTATAATAGCAGACTGACAGATGAGTTCCGTTGTATCTATGGGCATTTTTAACAACGTTATACTCAACTTATTAAGTGGCTACAAGCATAAAGGCAGGACAAGTGGTGTTATTAAGTTATCTTTATTACTTTATTATCGATAAATATAGTCCATTTTATCTCCGATATTGTGCTATAACATGTAAGCTTATGTAGCCGTAGAAATTGCCAGTATCCTGAATCACTTTTGTTCCAACAACGTTAATATTTTTTTTTTGTTCACGCGGGGGAATCTTTTTATAGACCATCCTCCGGTACCCTGGGTGGGCCCGGAGGGATGTGTGGGACTCGGCCTGGGCAGCCCCTACTACGACAGACCCCAGAGTACAGCCACCGCGCTGGGTCCTCCGAGGTTCGGGAGGAGTCTTCCCAGCGCGGCTGCCGTCCTCAGGACCTTCGGCCCCAACTGTGCGAAGTGGGGTCCGAAGGTCCATCCTCCATCGAGGGTGAGTCCCAGATATTTAATCTGGGGAGCTCACCATCACCCTTTCTCCTCCTATGAGGAGGGTGGCACCCGAAGGGGGTCCTTTACGCCCGTCCTGCGGAAGAGGAGGGCTTCGGTCTTCCAACTCTGACCCGAAGCCCTAACCTCTCTATGCGGCTGACGACGAGGCCCACTCCCACCTCCGCCAGCCGCGCCGCCTCCTTAAACTCCTTTCCCCGGGAATATACAACGTTAATATTGGGTGATTTAATCTTAATCAAAGTTAATCTTGCTAAAGCCTTTTCTAATCCTGGAGATTTCTGTTATCAAATTCTCTCCGCAAGCGTTCATACTTTATTTGAAGATACTTAAGACATACTTTAAGTAGTGACTGACGATAATAATGATAAATTTAAATAAGAACTCACGTCTTTTTAACAATAGCAGGTTAGATATATGATTGACTATCCACTTTTCACCCTACTTATTAATACGTAAATATATAAGATAAGATTAAGTCATAATAGAGATATTAGAGAATAAGAAATTGTGTTAGTATTAGTATATAAAAATTAGTTAGTAGTAGATAATTTAGAAAAAGTAAAAATGTTGTAAACTAATAAGAGAAATAGATTGAGTGTGAAATAAAGGGATAGCATGAAACATATAATAACAAGAGAAAAATGAGTAAAATAATGATATTCTAAAGTCCCAGACCAACATGTCGGGGGAACGAATTTAAAAAAACACTTAAATGTGTACGCGTTCTTGTAGGATACGTTTGTTACCGCATTGGAACCGACCTCTTTACAGAGATAAAATGTACCTTGTAACATTATCTGAGTGAGCCTTCTATTTTGTTATTACCATTCTAGACGATTCTATCTCTATACGAAGTTTCATCCAGATCCGTTCAGCTAATCTGGTGTAATTGAGCAAGAAACACCCGTCCAAATTTACGCATTTCTAATAAATCATTCCAAATTTGACTAAAAGTATCTATAAATGTACTGGTCAAATCACTAAATATCTGTTGTACGTCATATCGAAATCGAGGTCTTCCGCACCGGAAATGCTTATCGTTATCATCTCTGCCGCTAACACAAAACACTTCCGAAGTTATGAACGCGTTATCATGTTGTTTATTTATACATTTTTTATGTAATTTTTAAATTATTGTAAGACCATAGAATTCTGGTTTTTTGATTGTGTTGCGTCCTAAAATTATAATAATGTACGGGGAATTGTGTATAAAATTCAAAAGTTTTGAAAACAATAATGACGATGTTATTGCTTCTAAATTAAGCCTATTATAGATAAATACATGAAGTAAATAAAAATCATCTAATTTTTACCTTTATTTCTAGGTTTCATACTAATATGTCTGGTGTGCGGCGCGCTGTTCCGACCTATCAAACCTGTTAGGGTAACCCTCGCCGATCAAACCGAGGAAGAGGATACCGCCCGCCGGCACGAGGAGGCAGTGGAAAAACTAAACTCCATGATCAAGCTGCACAGCAAACTGGACTCGGGTATCTCCATGCCGCCAGAAATGCGGTTCACCAACAAAGTTAGCCCTCACACTTGGATGGGAGTCGCGAACAACACCCGTTACCCTACCGCCGAGGAAGTATTCAAAGGGAGCAATTCTCACCTCGGCAGACGATCTTCCGCTACAGCGGGTACTATCAAGAACGCCAACAAACCCATATTCATCACTGGAACGGTAGCCGAGAAGGACGAACAGGAAGATTCTAACAGTAATATCGACAACGCTGAACCATTGATCGCATCTACCATTAAAGTGGTACCGAGGGACGCGAGACCGCGCCGGTCCCACGCCGATTTAGTAGCCAGACCTCTGTACCGTGACGACATATTCTTCGGTGCGAGTCTTGCTAGATTACCGCAGTACACTTCCCGCACATCATTAGGCTACCATTTGGCTGTCACTCACTTACCAACCCAGGAAGACGTGCAGGAGGACGAGTCAGGAAAATGCAGTCTTTGCCCCGAAGCGGTCAGGAGAACCCTAGCCACTATGTTGGATGTGAGCTTGTTCAAATCGCCGACGTTTATAATCCTCGCTGTCAGTGGATTCTTTACCATGTTAGGGTTCTTCGTGCCGTACGTGTATGTTAAGAAACGTGCAGAAGAAAACGGACTGAGTACGGACACTAGCGTGTTGCTTATGTCGGTCATTGGCATTGCTAATATAGTGGGGCGTATTGCTTGCGGTCTTGTCTCATCTATGCCCAAAATCTCGCCCTTGTGGCTGAACAACATCGCGCTGTCTGCAGGCGGCATCGCAACCATGATGAGCGGTCTCTGGTATGACCCCGCCTATCAATTTTCGTACTGCGTGATCTTCGGACTCGCTGTTGGTAAGTTTAGTAACATTTATTTATTAATATACTAGCGTACCCAGCCAGCTTCGCCGGGCTAGTTTTTGCTTCATTTTATTTAAACAATAAACTTACGTCATTAGACGAATACATTCGTTGCGCTATAACTTACCTTGAATACTTCAAAATCTTAAAAATGGTTCATAATGACATGAATATACACAACGCATGGATCAATAGAAATTTGGGTAATAAAACAAAATATTATCACCATATTACTCTAAAAGCTGTGTTTAACAGTTAAAAAGAGGAGTGCTCCAACCGTCACCAAACCTTACAGGATTATTCAAGTCAAGTCGGCCATTCTGCACTCTGGCCTCTTTAAAGAGAAGGCCTGTGTCCAGTCGTGGGACATTTATAAACGCTGTAACTTACATGTCAAATGACAGACTTACGATCCATATTTTTCGACTGACGCGATGATTTAGTGAAATGTAATTCGGAATCTCAAGACCTATCAAGAGTACATCTACAAAGTTCTTCGGATATATCTTAATCATTTTTTTTTGTTTTGCAGCATGTTTCTCCTCACTCCGATCCATTCTGGTCGTAGAATATATTGGTCTGGAGCAGCTGACTAACTGTTTCGGATTGTTCCTTCTCTTTCAAGGATTTGGAGCACTTTTAAGTGCGCCTATTGGAGGTAAGCTGTTAACAAAACATGTTTTAGTACGTGTGCAAAACACGGCCGCCTCAATGTAAATATATTTAAAAATATTCGGCTCTGAGCAGGCCGAGACATCGACGATCCGGACGAAGCGATCACTATTGTACAGGCTAGATCGATATAAGGAGAAAAAGAGTCCATTCGCGACCGTCGGAGGTTGCGAATGGACTTGCGCGTTATCGCTTTGATAACTAATCGGTGGGGCTTTCCCATAAAACTCAACTCAATGTACACTCTGCTATGTCTTCTAATTGGAATGGGCAGAGACCTCTCCGCATCCTCTAAGTGCGATCACGATACACCTCTTTCGCTTTATTCAAATACGCATGCGCAAACATAAATATTTATTTATTCTTTATTTGCACAATATAAGAGACAAATGTTACAGAGAGAAAGAGTAAGAGAAAAAATGTAGACACAGTAATGGGTGCAATGCATATCTACGTAATAAAACATACATACATAGAAATAAATTAAATACATAATATTTATTTATAAACTCTTACTCATCATAAAAATTCGATGTAAATAGTTTTGAACTGGTATTTAACTATTTCGTAACGCTTTTCACGGGTTGCGTAAGACTTGGCGCCGGCCTATTACGACGGATTTGACCATGCACCGGCACTGAGCCAAAATTCCCACGCAGATTGCAATGTGTCCCCCTATTGCGGGTCATTGAATGAATACCAGCTCTGATCGGTGTCGTAACAGGTGACCGTGCTATTTGTAAGGAACCAATAGTAATCAATATCACATAAAACATGTAACATTTTTTGGAGATAGCCGCTGGTAACCTTTTTGAAGTTAAACTTCTTTACACACGCTTTACTTAGGGGTAAGCAGGTGAAAGGTAACAAGTTGAAAGGGAATTATGTGAATGAAGATAAAAAGAGAGATACTTTTCGTACTGTAGGGATAAACAAGAGAGAGGTGCGAGCACATATTTTGTTTCTTATTTGAATAATCTCTTGTGTGTCTTAAGTGTCTTTTGAACAATTTTGTATATATATATATATATATATATATGTATGTATATATGTATATATATATATATATGTATATATATATAGATGGAGTTAAAGAAGTCTTACTTCAAGCATGTAGTCTAAATTTAAAAATTGTAAAACTATTTTAATTTATGTTAAACTTTTATTGTTCCCAGGTTTCCTGAAAGACTTCACTGATGACTTCGACACATCATTTTACGTATCAGGCGCATTTCTTCTCTTCTCTGCTATAATTTGTTACCCAGTGGACTACGTCAGTCGGTGGGAGAAGTCCCGTAACAAGCTCACAAAACCGCCAAAAGTCTGATCTTTTAAATGAACTCAAATAGTGGGTACACATCCGTGCTGATAACGTTTGAAGAAACGCATACCAAATTGAGCAAAAAAGGTACCAGAGAATAGTACCAGAATATATTGATAACTGTCACAGGGTATATTAGGTTTTTGCGCTGTAGAACCTGACTAACATATGTTTGAATTTCCTAAAAATTAGAATTACATATATATATATATAGATGGAGTTAAAGAAGTCTTACTTCAAGCATGTAGTCTAAATTTAAAATTGTAAAACTTTTTTAATTTATGTTAAACTTTTATTGTTCCCAGGTTTCCTGAAAGACTTCACTGATGACTTCGACACATCATTTTACGTATCAGGCGCATTTCTTCTCTTCTCTGCTATAATTTGCTACCCAGTAGACTATGTCAGTCGGTGGGAGAAGTCCCGTAACAAGCTCACAACACCGCCAAAAGTCTGATCTTTTAAATGAACTCAAATAGTGGGTACACATCCGTGTTGATAACGTTTGAAGAAACGCATACCAAATTGAGCAAAAAGGTACCAGAGAATAGTACCAGAATATATTGATAACTGTCACAGGGTATATTAGGTTTTGCGCTGTAAAACCTGACTAACATATGTTTGAATTTCCTAAAAATTAGAATTACATATATATATATATAATATATATATATATAATATATATATATATATATATAATATATATATATATAATATATATATATATAATATATATATATATAATATATATATATATATGTATATATATATATATAATATATATATATATATATATATATATGTATATATATATATATAATATATATATATATAATATATATATATATAATATATATATATATATATATGTATATATATATATATAATATATATATATATATAATATATATATATATAATATATATATATATATAATATATATATATATATGTATATATATATATATGTATATATATATATATGTATATATATATATATATAATATATATATATATAATATATATATATATAAACATATATATAGATGGAGTTAAAGAAGTCTTACTTCAAGCATGTAGTCTAAATTTAAAAATTGTAAAACTTTTTTAATTTATGTTAAACTTTTATTGTTCCCAGGTTTCCTGAAAGACTTCACTGATGACTTCGACACATCATTTTACGTATCAGGCGCATTTCTTCTCTTCTCTGCTATAATTTGCTACCCAGTAGACTACGTCAGTCGGTGGGAGAAGTCCCGTAACAAGCTCACAACACCGCCAAAAGTCTGACCTTTTAAATGAACTCAAATAGTGGGTACACATCCGTGCTGATAACGTTTGAAGAAACGCATACCAAATTGAGCAAAAAAGGTGCCAGAGAATAGTACCAGAATATATTGATAACTGTCACAGGGTATATTAGGTTTTTGCGCTGTAGAACCTGACTAACATATGTTTGAATTTCCTAAAAATTAGAATTACATATATAATCAATTGCCGAAGAATCTCTGTCAATTAAACAATAACAAGCCATCGTACTTATAAATGGGCTTCCCTTACTCCTTATGTTATATAAAATTGTACTTAAAAGCCAAACAATACTTTTTGTAATATATTACACTTGTTTAAAATATTTTATACACACTCTTTTATACAAATATACATCTACGTAATGTATAGTAAACAATCGTAATTAATTAAATATTTTTATAAATATATTTATTGGATAATTTTTTAAATTATACATCACTAATATCAAATATAATAAATACAAATCAATTAGGTGCTTAAATTGTAAAATACACACAAAATTCAATTTTAAATTTGGAATGTAAATATATAATAACCTAATGATTGTATTTAATGTTATTGTTTTAGTAAGATTATCTAGCAACACTGTAAAACAATTAAGCATAATATCAAAATGTGGTAATTTTCCCCACGGACAATTTTTGAACTAAGTGCAAGCGATTGGTTATAAAACGGAAAAATGCATTTAAAAATAGGTTTAGTGGTTGAAAGTACAAAGACTCGAAGTTGTCGACGGAGTGATCTGATGCTGATGCCAAGCCTAACCTTTTTTTTTTGAGGGGGGGGAAATCTTCAACAGGACACCCCCCCCCCTTCCCTATTATGTGGCCCTCGGTGCATGGTGAGGGGCTCCGGGATCTACAGAGCAACGCATTGGAGCCCTCAGCACTGTGCTTTACGAAGAGCACGTCCGAGGGGAGGTGGGTTAATCCCTCCCCGCCTGCAAGGCGACATGGGCCAGCTGATGTCGCCTTCTTCCCGGGTCCACTTGGGCGGACGACAAAGGCCCTTGTCGTCCAGAGTCGTGTCAGAGTCGTCTTCTACGACAGGCAGGGGATACCGTCTTATTCTACGAGCCCAGAATTACAGGGCTGAGACAAGGCAAGCCTAACATACATTAATTAAGTACACAATAAGGGTTACGATTACTAGGAATGCAGGACTATTTACTGTAATTGGTTATTTGTGCAAATAATTATGTCCCTCTGAATCGCTACCCACATTAAATAAACCGATCTCGTACATTGATAACTCTCGTACAATATCAAGTTTTATGAATAGATATATTCGATTCATATACACGAAGATTGCATTGTTATGAATGGATTCAAGATTTATGTATGAAAAATTTATTGTACCATCTCTAAAGCCCAATGCTTAGCTGTATGTAAACGGCTGTTGCAATTTTTTATTATAATAACACAATGCAAATTTCCACGAACTCATTGCATGATGCCCCTTCCGCCATTGTATGCCTGTGTGGTGCTACGCTAAAGAACGAATTTTATTATAGCTTTATGTTGGTATATGTATTCCTTGTATAAGATTATTCTTTATATTAGGTATTGCATATGAGTGAATGAGTTATTTTTCTTAGGATAGGTTCTTGTTATAAATGTGCCTTATGTGTTATAAAAAATGCCTTATTGTAATGATACGTATATATTTTAGACGTAAATTGTCCAGGTGTGTTTACCATACGTACCCTACACCCTACAACAATAAGAAAGTTCCAAATGTCCGTTGTATACATTTTGACATTTGGGTAGGTATGTTGTTTCCTTTTCCTAAATATTATAACTCATAGATTTAAGAAGTACATCTGTGGCTGTGGTAATTAGTAGAGTATTTTTGTCATGAATAAGAAATCATAGTCATTGGTCTTTGTCCGTCATAATAAAATCCGTGTATCAAACTCGAATCGTATATTCCTTAAAAATCTAAGTCATGTAAAGTTAAAAATTGTTAAATTTAAACGCTGATTTCTCTGTATTGTCATATCAACACTGTTAAGATTTAGATGATCCCTACAATTTGATCTACAAGTATTATATGTAATCATATTTCTATATCAACTTATACCTTTAATTTGATGGATCTGAATAGAATGTTGCCGTAAATTATCTATGATTTTTTTGTCTCCTTTAAAATCAATAAGTACGGGTTACAATTTTAACAGTCATAATATTTAATAAAAATCTATAATTATAATAGGTATAAATGTTGATATAGACTTATTTATTTTTAGTGAATATCTACTTATCTGTGAAAAATTATTATGAAATTGTGAATACCACAGTGCCATTTGGTTTGCATTGCTGATGGCCAATGATGTTGCCACTGCCCATATAGCGATAAAGAATTGAGAAGAGAGTTATTTCTCACAGCGGTAAATTTTTTATAAATATAACACTTGTTGTTTATTTCGGCATTTTTATTTTTCCCTAAAGAGTACGCAAATATTGCACCAACCAAGAAAATTTGAAACTATAAGTTCGAGTTTTTAAAAAAAAAATTTTTTAAAAAAAACACTAAAGAACCGACCTCATTTCTCTGGGGCTACTTTATTACAAACATATTATATAAGAGAGTTTACAATGATAATCGAATTTGATAAAGAAAATTAGTAATTCTTTAAACCAAAAAATATATAATAGTATAATATCGGTCGCGGAGAAGCTAATAGCAATGCGTAAAGGCGTTTGCGACGCGTGAACCGGAGCGTTCCCCGGCACCACCTCCAAAATCAGGCATTATATAAAAAAAAAGGAAAATAACTGTAGAGGTGGCAATCTGTTAATAAATCCAGAGTGAACAATTAAAGTGCATTGGAAAAGAGCACAGACACGGGTCTGTGGTTACGATTTAACAATAAAAAAATAGTACAATAAGTGGTTAGTGATTTTTCCAACGGATAACCGTTGGGCGAAACGGGTTCTCGAGTGGAGACCGGGGAGAGGCAAACGTGACGATCTTCGCAGGACGGCTGGCAGAAGATGGATGAGAGTGGCCGAGGATCATGGATGGTAGCATGCCTTTGGCGAGGCCTATGTCCACCAGTGGACTGTGACAGGCTGATGATGATGATGATGAGTAATTTTCCTACAGTCGTGGACAGTTTCGTTTAGTCCAGTATCTTGTCGTTGCATAAATAGGTAAAGGAAGATACACCGTACCAGTTCAATATTGTAATTTTAATATCATAGCAGTAATAGCATGGTACTTTGGGTTACATTATGTTGAATCAGAAATTGAAATTTTGTCATTTCTTGTCACATGAACATTATGAAATAAATATACAATTTGAGAACAGCAACTTTCTTCGATAGTCATATACAATTTGAATGGCTCACTAAAGAATGTATAATTTTAAAGTTATTAGAACCTGAATTATTAATAATTTGATAGAATAAAGTTGTAAATGTAATATGATAGACGTCATTAGGGCACAATGGTGTCACTGTTGACTATTGTCATACACAATTTTTTATACTTAAAACGGAAACTTTAATTCAGCTCTTCTAATAACCGCTGATCATATGTCAAACGTATTTTTGAAAATTAAAATAGCCATTTTAATGTTAAAAAAATCTTTAATCGTATTTTATTCCACGATTAAGGGTTAAAGTAACAGCCCACTGCTGGGCGCAGGCCTTCTCTGTAAAGAGAATATAAGGACATAGTCCACCACGCGGCCCTAGTGTGGATTGGCAGACTTCGCATGTCTTAGAAAAAGATTCTAAGACACGTAGGTTTCCTCATGATGTTTTCCTTCACTGCCGAGCGCGTGTGTGATCATATGTGCTGATGCACATAAAATTGCAACAACAAATTAATGGTGCCGGCACCGAGGATCGAGCTGGCATACTATGTAACTTGAGCCAACCGCCCGGACACTGAGTTACCACGGCTCTTTTTGCTCCATTAAGGGTATAGTTTAGTAATTAAAAACAACAATATGGCGCAAAA
Source organism: Meandrusa payeni (assembly GCA_029286785.1). Classification (NCBI taxonomy): domain Eukaryota; kingdom Metazoa; phylum Arthropoda; class Insecta; order Lepidoptera; family Papilionidae; genus Meandrusa; species Meandrusa payeni. The sequence goes on along the minus strand of JAGSMX010000003.1, from coordinate 3,832,224 downwards.
GTTGTTAAATTTGCATTTTATTTACAAGGAATAGATCTAAGAGTTAGAATTGGGTCCACGACGGCGGCCGAAGGTCTGGACAACATTGACAAATCTGGAATATAAATAGTTGTATGTTAAAATGAATTAAAAACAAATTCTCTTTTGGGTTGACCACACCTATGTGGTGGCCCGAGCTAAACCAATTGTGTACAAAATAATGTTCATTGGAATTGTAGTGGTTGAAATTTGCCCATTTGTGATGATGGCGTACCACTGGTGTGATAATTGATGTATTTAGTAATGATAGAATCTTAATTGATTGACTGTAATAGATCAGTTTCATAATGAAGTCATTGGCAAATAGCAGACTCAGGGACCTGTTGTTTGAAATTTTATTAAAGGTGAACTTTTTAAAGGGTCCCCACGATAAATCTTTATTGCTCAATAAATAAAGGCACGGAAAGTAATATGAAGACCCCAACTTCTGAGCTAGGTATAACTGGACTTGTGATTCAGAAGTCATCTCCCATTTTATAGACACAAAAATAGGAACTGGGTTTTGTGTGTGTGAATGTTTGTCTCTCAGCTATTCTACTAACTAAAATATGCTACTAATATGTTATGTATACTGTATACATACATGTTTACTACATACTAAAAATATTAATCACAATAAATTAAATAATTTACTCCAAGTAATGGAATAAACAAGCCTGTATTGATTCTCCTCTCCTAGAGACTTGAAAGGAATAGTGAATAGAAAGAAACTAGTATAGTGTTCCTGATATCCACCCAAAGGGTGTCAGAGTTCACCGTCCATCTGGGTGTATTCAGCAGAGTGCAGTTGTCTGACATTTGCAGACCCCTCGCTACTAAGTGGGGTCACGCTGATGCATAGGCGGTGGAACTGCAGCAGGATAGTTACTTCTCTTGCATATAGTCTGGAGGATCTCAACTCATTTTATTTGCAGAATATGAAAACTGTGATTGTGACAGTAATTAGTAGTGTAACAGAACATTGCCTATTAATTATATTATTCCTAATGAAAATCAATGCTCTGTACAGGAACTGTTGTATTACTGAAATAGGTTGTCATTCTGAAGTCGGTCTACTCACTCAATGCAATCAACAAACAAGTAGTTACCTTCTCCACTTTTAAAAGAAGTTGGGTTACTGAAAGCCTTGCAGCATAAATGACTCACTTGGATTAGAAAGCCACAAAGATTTCTATCACTTGTTAGCAAGTGTAAAACAAATAAATTTTACCGTCTGTTATATTGGATCCTACGCTTGGCGCGACCAGTCTTCTTCTTTTTCTTTTGCTGCTTCTCCACTTTGGGTGTTTGTCCCTTCACTTTACCTAAATGTTGATAAAGATAACATTAGAATGTATCCTGTTAATAAATAAACTTATATAGCTTTATGCACGAGGGGTGCATGGACGGATAGTGTCTATAAAGTTATGTTCATCCTTATATGTTTAATCTTGACACTTAAATGTTAAAATAAATTTTTATAGACCCTAATTTTTTTTAATGTAAAAATTAATGAATTAAAAATAAAATAAACAACTCCTTTACTATTGAATACAATTTAGCTCTGGACAACATGCTTTTACTACCATTACTGTCTACATTTCAATTTAACATGATTACTATTTAAAAGCAGATTGCTAGCTGTACCCTCTTGACATTGTCTTATGTGCAAAGAATCTCGCTAACACTCCAGTGTATTAAAATGGGCTTGTTCTCTCTTCATGGGCTCCAGTGTATTAAAGTGGACATGTTTGTAAGATTAAATGGATGTCAGAGCTTATATTGAAACAATTCGTTTTCATGATTTATATATTGAAAATTGTAACTTACCGGCACGAGCCAAAGATCCGTGCACTTTACCACCAAGTAGTGGGACTGTTAGATCTAACTCTGTTGAAGATAATTCTGACACAAGGGTGGTGTCATCAAGTGGTGCACCACTCAGAGATAATGTTAGATCCACATCACCAAATTCGGCAACAGAACGGATTCGCTCCTAGAAAGAATATAATAATTATTAGCAAGTATAATTCTCTTAAACATACTCTATCTCAAATATCTTTTCCATTCAATGGCTGCGATAGTTGACATAAAAATAATATATGCATAAAATACTACTAAACTATTAGGTACCATATTCCTCGATTTGAATGATAGGTTAGCGTGCTGACAATTAGCGATCCATAAAAAAATAATTTACCTTGATCTGTGAAATTGATTCCTGTCCATCAACGTCCAAGACGTGCGTAGATTGGCCTCTGATGTGCAACTGCATCTTGAAATCCCTGCAAAAACACGTTCTTTGACGGCGTGGTCATGACAAAATATGAAGTAAGATATATTACACATTGTGATTAATGATGAATTGTGATTAACACCAAACCAACACATAAAACAACGAAATTAATGATATAACGCTCTACAAATCATTGGCTTAATGTTTAATACTCAAGTTAATTAAAACCTACAAATTTACTAACCTGCCTGCGCAGTCTGACAAGAGAAAGAAACAATAATGGCGGAACGGAAACGGATATACTAAGGTATTCTAATACACGCATCATTTATTATAATAATGAAAATTAAAATAAACTCAAAATATTTTTCCTACGTAATTTAATAACAATACAAACAATTTTAACGTTATTTTTTATTTTAATTTTGCCGTATCACGATGTCCTAAAACCGGGTAAACGATTGTATTGAAATGTATCTCATAATAAACTTGAATATGAAGTAGTAATTTACAGGAATACATATTCCTGTAAATTTCTACTTCAGGACTTTATCGATACTATCGTAAACTTTAATTACCGTCCAGACTAGCTTGTGCTTGGGCACACTTTAAACGTCATATGTTTATCGTAATGTTGGCAACCATGCTATTCCACCCTATGCCTTATGATTGGACAGTTAGAAAATGACAGCACGACTGAGGAATGGTCACACATTTAAGAAATAATCGTGTGACCTTATGTCATTTTGTATAAAATAGCGTAAAATGATCAAATAATATTAAATGGAATCTTGTCAGCTTCGAACATGCTCTCGCGACTAATTCGGCAGTTTCTATTTATTCTTGTGCATTTAGTCGTAAACGTACTTGTTGCTATTCAAAATGCTTATCACCGGTTGTGGGTTAAAAGGCCTGAAGTACTTGAAGAAGAGGTGACAAAAAGTGATGTTATGATGATATTGAAGCATGTACCAAGAATGAAGAACCGGTTGAAGCATTTGGTGGTGCTTGCAGACACTAATCATCATTCCATGAATGACTTGGCGCGTATAGTGATCTGGAATCTTATCACTGGAGTACCTTATGTCAGTTTCTACGATATTACCGGTAAATAAGTTTAGTCATAGTAATTATTTTGTTAATACTATTGTACTGCTCATTAAATATAAAAAGGTTCAGTTCGTTTTGATAAATTATTAGTAAATTTTCAAAATAAAAGTATGTTAGCTAGTAAATTTAATTCATTATATTTTTTTAGGTGAACTGAAGAAAAATGAAGAAAAGCTGTTCCTGGCAATTGAGAAAAATAAAAAAGGTATACCAGGTTGTATAAAATGGTCAAACAAACCAGATTTAAATGGTTATACCTATGGAATGAATGCAAATAATGTAGTTATTAATATTTTTAGTTATAAGGATGGAAAGCCACAAATAGTAGAATGTATAAAACAAATAGCTAGAGGTGAAATTGTATATGAAAAAAAGACACAGGAACTTACAACTCAAGAATTTGGAAAGGCAATAACTCGGATATTCTGTAGTATTCCTGATCCTGACCTTATTTTATTCACAGGCCCGCTTTGTTGTAGCTATGGTGTTTTACCATGGCAGATAAGATTAACTGAGTTCATTCAACTCTCTTTAGACCATAGTGTAAATATTGATAGTTATGTAGGTGCATTATATAAATATAATAAATGTGATCAAAGATTTGGTAAATAACTGAATATATAAAATTGTATATCCAAAGCTGGCCTAAGTGTAGTGAAGTAGTTATTTATTAAACTACAATTTAATTTGTAGCAGTATTTTACTATTGTGTTGATTTATTTAAAACATAAATGATTTTAATGCAATTAAAATATATCCAGTTATATAAATGTAAATACATTTCCAAGAAAACAATGAGTGTTCTTTTACAATCTTATCAAATTTTATAAATAATTTTGTTTTAATTGAAATACCTCACTAGCAAATTCAAGGCTTATCTTTAGTAATTTCTTAAAAACAATAAATAAATAAATCAAGTTACTGTGATAACAAATGACTTCATCAGGTCATAAATGATAAATTTAAAATAAAATCAAGATAAATTCCAAATAAGTAACAATTTTTATTACATTAATGTATGAAAACAATTAACTTGTTTATGATGACAATTGGCAATAAATATTAAAAAGTGAGCGTAATTATTAAAGAATTATTTAAATATTTTACAGCTTTTCATTTATCCCGATACACTTTAAGATAATAAACATAGATGTAGAATTTGGAACCATGTATCAAAATTTACATAGTGGGTATCTGGAATAGTTGATAGTTTAGATTCATTGATTGCTGTAATAATAATTTCCATTGGTAGATTTTTATCACTTGGTAACCTAAGGGTAATGCAACATTGTACATTTACCGCAAGACGTTATCTTAATTATTATCTTGGCTGTATTTAATACCAACCTTGTAGAGTACCTTGCTGGAATTAGTCATTCATCTTTTTGCAATGGTATTTATATAATATATTCAAATATAAATTCAAAAAATTGGTGGGTCAAGTGAGCTTAGGACTGCATAGTTACTATGTTCACATCCCAAAAATTTTAATTAAAAAAAAACTTACTACTTTAAAAGAACAAGTACTCATTATAAAATAAAAATAATTTGTTAGAATTATCTGAACACATTTTGAAAAATTGGTAAAGTGTTGATGATCATGTCTTGCTATCACTGCAAAAATAAGCTGCTAAAATTTGTGCCTGGTGTATGGTGATCCACCACCTGTCACATACAAGACCTAAAAGCTTGGTGAAAAGTGAACAATGCTATTTAAGCGAAGGTTAAAAAGGTGTAAGATGAGAGATGTGAGCATTGAATAAAATATTTTATTCAATGCTCACAATTCTTTTAATAGTCTACAAAAACAGTGAAGGTTCTCAATTTATCTGTATTATTTTTGCTCAAAAGAGTTTGTTGGAAGCTTTGAATTTATTAGGTCTCATAAAAATTTTACTGGCGTTTTACCCGATCGTCGGGTCCGAAGATATATCAGGGACTCCTTAAAATCGTACAGAAGTTGTTTTTTGATTGAGATATTGCTAGGTTTATCACAAGTCAAGAATAAGTAAGTATTCCTTAACGACAGCGAATATGGAATGAAAATGGGAAATTGGGAACGTAGACGTCAGAACTTATTAATATAACTATGATTAGCAGCGTTTAATCTTTAGTTTAGTTTAATTATCATTTAAAATATTTTTTTAATTTTTAGCATAGACTTTATTAGCGCAACATTATCATGTACATTAAGTTTAATGGCAGTACTCAGTACTTGTGTTCTGTCTATGGCCTGATCTATGATCGCGTCCTGACTACAATGTGTAGAGAATGGCGCTCCTGGCTTGACTCAGTTGCCTTCAACCAGTTTAACATTTAAAAGTTCTTTTGAAGTAATTCGCGAAGCTGTAATAATGAAGTGGAGGAAAAATAAATAAGTCATTATTGACTTTATCTATAAATGTCTAATTATTTGTGCATAGCCAACTCCAAAATATTTTAAATACTTTAGCGTTGGCTATGCTAACGTCACATTATATGTGTGATAATGATCATGTCTTTGTTGCAATTTGTTTTAAATGATCGATGTCAAGGTCTCCAGAAATAATATCCCACCCTCGGCTTTCATATGTAAATTATTATTAATAATTATAAATCCTTGTATTTATTGGTGATTATGATACAAAATAATTATTCACTAATGACGAGTAGCGGTGGCGTGACTCGATGCGGCACTAAGTACTAGTAGTAACCGTGATTTTTTTATAGAAGGGTCAAAAGCGCATGCGGTTGACGTGATGCGGACAAGTACCTATTAGAAGAACTGCAGGTCCCAATCTTTTTATTAAGAGTTAGGCCGACGATATCGACGGCTCAACTCTTAATAAAAATTATATTACATAAACTATCGATACATGGACGCGATATATCGCTTCAATCCGATATTATCGAATCATCTAATATAGATATACGAAATATCGTAAGAAATTAAATAAAAAAGCATTCCATTCTTTTTTTTATTTGTGGTTGACAACTTGAACAAAATAAAACCCTTACTTTCGCTGCCATCACGATGAGTGTAGTGTAGAACGTTACTACTCTTCACGATGGCAGGACTTGTTGTATAAATTTTATAATCTGTGAATGTAGTCTGTACTGCTAGCAGAATCTCAGTTACGCGCCGAGTAAAGCGCTAATTAATTATAAACAAATTTCAATATAAGAAAAATATCGATATATTTTTGGCATGAACATCCCTAGCTCAAATACAGAAGAATCTACCTTTGTACATGTGTATCATGTAGATGATACATTATTCAATGTTAATTTATTAAACAAGAAAAACAATATCTAATACTTCGCACATACATTTACCGATAATGCCACATCGATCAATGAAATTGTTAATTTTTTCGATATATAGTTTTGTACTTGAACGATGTAATAAGCACATAAATTAGAGCATAAAAGATGATTAAATAAGCACTTACACAATTTAATTTTTTCAAAATTCTCTGGCGCTTCAATAGTTACTTAGCACAGACGATTCAGCAGGTGACGGTTCGAATTTAATTCAACATGTACGAAAGCTTTCGTGGAAATTTATCAAAAATTAACGTTTTGTGGAACAATAACTTGCATTTGATTTCTGCTTTATGTACCCAATAATATATTGATATATTCTTACTGTGAAAGTATATTAACATGTCGGTTATTTTAACATTTTTTGTTTTGTAGATTAAATTTAAACAACCTCTCGTGTCGACGGCGTGAGTGCTTTTATTTTAGTCATGAGTTGGCCTTAGCAAAAATATATGACGTGACTCATAGGACTACCTCTTTCATTTACGTATGCGATACAAACCAAAATTAATAAAAAAAATTGTTTATTTGCCTGCAGAGACGTCAATAACCTGGTTTTGGCATGCTTTCTTTCTGGCAAAAATTCGATTCATTGGAATTCGTCGACTGGTTTCAGTTATTTTGCATTAAGAACTCATCGGTTCCCATTTTAGACAATACACTAAGATTGTCATCTGGGAGCCCTTGTCAGAGTGTAGCGGTATATCACAGTAGGGCTGATTATGCCATTTGTGCTGGTGTTTTAATTGCTACCAGCATTGGACCTTAATTATGTACTTACGTCTAGAAACTAATAGGGTACAGGTCGATTCAGACGTGTGATATTGTGCAACTCTGCATATTATGGTATTTATTTGGAAAACTGTTCATCACGTATCTTTTAATTCCCCAATTAACATTCCAGAATCGGATAAAATCTCGGGGTGGGTTTTTTAATCGTGTTTTAGCATGATATCGATTCGAGGTGTTGTTCACACTGACGAAGGGTCGTTGGCCTCGTCGGCGCAGGTAACGACCGCCAAATCTTTAATATGTTTTGCAGATTTAAAATGTTTACTTTAATTGAAACACGTTGACCATAATCTAGATGGATGTCAAGGTATTAATCAAGTACATAGTTAAATAATTGTTCTGATAAAAAGTTAAAGTTGAACCTTTTTTATAAATTAAAATAAAAATGTGTATTAACAATAAATTAAACAAAAATACTTTTTTACAACAAAAGTTTTGTTAGTCACTTTAAATTTGGAGAAATTAGAACTAAAAAAATCTTAATTTAGGCAGATATACAGTCTGTTACTGTCTCTGGTTTACTACCAAATATATCTCCTCTCTATACTATACCATATATCTCCTTGAAATTTCTTCGTATTTATCCTTAGTAATATGACCACTCCATCATTTGTTGAATTACTGGGGAGCGCAAATGGCTGCACTTTCAAACGCACTTGAGTCAGTGGGATAAGACCAGAGGGTAGGTGTGGGCAGCGGGATCAATGAACATAACGATATATGATATGTATCAATGAATTGAATTGTTGACTTTTTAATTTTTTTCCTTTAAAATGAAAAAATACTGCATACATGGCAATTTATTAATTTTAAATCTATTATTAAAACACGTGGCAAGCTATTCAATTGTTCAATTAAAGAGGCATAATGCAATAGAACGCAATTTAAATTTGCGTACTTCGAAAGGCAAGCGCAGAAACGGCGGGCTACTAAAGTAACGCGGGACATGACGCGTGTATTCTGTAAATTATCTCAAATGCTGTATAAATATATATAGTGCTATAAGGTAAAGGCAATTGAAACAGTGGGACATGAGGTCATTAATTTTATTGGAATAATGCTGTTTCTCGGTTTGAATGCATTTTAAATATTATACAAAAACACTAAAATATTTACATTTGAGACGCAAGCGCTACTGCGTCTGCTCCAACCTGTAAGAGAAAACGGAAATAAAAATAATATAATATCACAGAGTTATCTTTTGAAAGATGCCAGAATTATATTTTGTCTACCGTCTACCGCCGTTTATCACATTTGAATTAATTACAATATATAATAAAGAATACTTCAATTAATTAACCTTTTATTACAATAAAAAACCACCGGCAAGAGGACAGCTCTTAAATATAATAATATTTTGGCTAGATGATATATAAATAAGGGTCCGTTTTGAATGTAGAATCTAAAGGGGGATTTTTCTCATAAATGACGGCTATGAATGCAAATTTAAACATAAAGATGAAAACCTATTTCTTTTTTGAAGTCGGTTTAAAATATGACCTACTTATGCCTATGTTTTATAGTGTATCCTAGCTAAGCGCCCATCCAAAGTGCAGTAAACCAAAATATCGAAAAAAGTCAACAAATCAAATCGTATCATGCTAATTTGTCAGACGGTCTTACGATTTCTTGTGCAACCATCCTTACATTTTCAAGGTGAATTTAATTAACTGCACATAATAATTATAAAAACCCTGGTCCAAATGTAATTCATTATTAACAAAACATAATTATACTCTTAATACTTACAATTAAGTATCATAAAACTAACAAAATTAAGCAAAGATTAGATATTATATATAAACTCGCTTAGTGGAGGAGAAGAGACAGCTTTTGATCCGTTTATTACCAAGATTTTTAGGTCCCATATGTGACAGGAGGAGAGGCTATCGCCGTACACAAATTTATAGCTAGTCTAGCATTTTTTGTTGAAAACTGAAAATTCAAGCGCCTGGGATCCGAAGTAACTAATAATAATCTTAATAATTATTCTTCATGGAACTAAACAGTTAGATTATACTTTCAGAAAAAGTACAATAAGAATATTTGATTTGAGGGTATAATGAGAAATGTTTTATTAAATAATGACCTTCTTAAACTAAGTATTCTGCTGGTGCAACTTGATTTGATTTCGTTTTATTTGAAGCCTTTAGAATTTTTTTCCATAATATATTTTTGTTATAACGTTTATTTATTTATAACGAGAGCTTCAACACAAACAGGACGCTTCAAGTTGCTGATCCCCGATGCTGGCCTCAATGCTATTGTTTGTTGAAATGTGCTGATTTATCACAATCTCGGCAGTGAAGAGGAGAAATGGCAGAAGAAACTCCAGCAACGCTCCTAAACGCCTCATAACTGAATACATAAATTTTTTCTTGGTCACTCTTTAATATATTCTTTCTACATGCCCAAGCCACCATGCATATTTTTTTTAAAATCTGATTGAAATCCTCTTTCATAACACACTGGTAATTTCGCAAATGTAGATAAGATACTATATCGAATGAATCTTAACAGGAAACCCGTTTACCTGTAGCGATAATCGTTGTGTATTTCCCAATAAACTATGATGGAAACGAGTGGAGTTGGGGAGAAAACAATATCTTTTGTATTTTATAAACTAAGGTATCCGTGAAATAGCAACCGACCAAGTCATGGTTCGGTCCTCTCGAGTCGGAATACTTATGCGTAACATAGTAACCAAAGTGAGGCTTATCTACCTAAAAGCTATGCCACTCAATCCGTTTAAGCAGTCAAGGGCAGCTTCTCTGGCCAATGTTTGTGGTTGTTCGTCATTAAAAAAAATAGGGATACAAGGTCTTGCAGTGTTTTTTTTCATAATAAGAATTAAAAAAGTATATTTCATATGTGAGTTAATTATAGGTTACTCTCTCCCCCCCCCCCCTCCCCTGTACCCTCGCAGTGCAAGGCGACACGGGCTAGCCGATGTCGCCTTCTTCCCGGTCCATCTTGGCGGACGGCAAAGGCCCCGACCCTTGTCGCCCAGTGAACCCGAGGCCCCTTTTAGTCTCCTTTTACGACAGGCAGGGGATACCGTAGTCTTGAGAGCCCGGTACTACAGGGCTGAAGGCTTGACCACGATCCTACCCTAGCCCGGAGTCTGATAAACCAATTATGTACAAAATGAACGTTCATTAACACCATAGTGGTCGATATTTTCTCATTTTAGTAGTCTTTTGTTCATTGCTGCCACTATGGTTTAACGATGGCGTACCACTGGCACGCCAATAGTTTGTGTATTTGCTAATGATGGAATGAAAATTGATAATTCTGTAATAGATCGGTCGGATTCATAATGAATCATTACTAGCAAATAACAGTGTACGCCTATTCGCTTTACTCTTGCAAACATCGATGTTTTTGGTGATTTGTAGATATTGGTAATATAGTTTTAAATATATTTCTGGCATCCTTTTCAAATGTCTATGCTAAAATCAACAATTGGGGCGCAAATCAAACTGTCTACGTCATCTAAAGTAGTGATTATTTCGTCTTGTTCACGTTTTATAAATAACCAAAGCATAATTGTACCATATTAGAATTGAACCTAAGAGTTCTGTGTGGTTTTTCAAAGTAGCAACCCCTACTTTGTTTTTTATTTAGGTCCATAGTCTGTAATTACAAAATGACCCTGTACCCGGTATTACTAAACGAGCAGCATTTATCGATAGGGCCACGCAGCGGTCTCGTAAGTTGTTTGATTGGCCTGGTTCGAACGGAACAGCACCACGAACTCACAGAATACTGTCGTGAAACTATTTAGTTTCGCATGGCAAGTGATTGGTGAACCAACCCTAGGAGCGCATGAAGTTTCATAAAATATCGACAAATCGCTTCATTCGGATATTATCTGATAGCGATATTTAAATCGATACATTTCATCCGATAACCAAATATTGGCTGTATTAAATGTTATACTCCGGCAGCACTAGTTGTATAAACTTTATAATCTGTACCGCGGTTTTTTTGGGCTATATGTTATAATGATATGAAATATGGAAAATATTGTTATATTGAAATTATCCATATATATTTATACAATATAGTTTTGCATGAACATCCCTACACAAACCCCAAACAACTTATTTTTTAGTTTAGGCCATTTTCACATCTATTATATACTTTATAATATAATCAAATCTATTAATAATGATGGGGTTTAGTGGAAGTAACGTAATCCATTGAAATCACCATTCGTCTTGTATAAGGAGATATTACCCCGAGTATTACGAAGAGAATGCCTCAATACCAGTAATAATCTGATTATCATCACAAGCCACGCGAGACATAGCATCAGTAGATGCTTCTTCTCGGCGGTATTCTGTCGTGGTCCTCTACCGGTGGAGACCAGCTATGCTGCAACTAGTGCCAATACAATATCGTGCGGGAGCACACACATACAAGAGTTAAATAAAAATACAACCTGTCGCGTTGTTACCCTGACGTTCACCGGCGGTGTCGGGAGTGGCTTCTACTTTTCGAACTCTTACGCTCATACCTATCGTGCTTCCCGTGGTCCCGGCCCGCCCTGTCGTGGTCCCGACCCGACCTGGCGTGGTCGCGACCCGATTTGTCGTAGGACCTATCCCTGCCCGACCTCTTGTCCCTACGCCGCGACTTCTCTTCCGATCGATCCCTGGATACTCTCTTCCTGCCCGAGCGCGTTTCGTAGCTCGTCGACCGCTTCGAACGCTTTGGTCGACCGTCCACCGACTCGTCTCTATCTCTGTGCTTGTCCCTGTGTGTCTTCTCTTTTACAACTTTATGTCTTTCGTAGTAGTCGTCTTTCCTCTTGGACCGCGACTTCTGGTATCTGTCGTAGTCGTTCTGTTTTGACTTTGAGCTTCGTTCGTCTGTTTTTTGTAACCTCTTTGATTTCTCTTTCTTTGATTTCTTCGCCAAATCACTGTCTGTGGAGCTTGTTCGTTTACGTTTCTTGGATCTATCGATTTTGATCCCCGGATCACTCTGTCGCGATGAGCTACTGGAACTGGACGAAGAGTCTTCTGAATTACTTGAACTTGAATCGCTGCTGGCTCCGTCACTAATCACTTTTACCTGAGGGCTTGGCGTCTTCTCCCATTTGTTGGTTTTCTTAGCTTTCTCCTCGTGTACTGTACTCAATCTTTTTACAGCGTCGACTTTGTCGGTGAACTTGTTATTGATCTTTTTGTCTTTTGTGATACGACTTTCCGGTTTCTTTTCTGGTGTTTCAGCATCTAGAGGAGGTGGAGTCGATGTAGATTCTGGGAGAAAAATTAAAGTAGTTTGTACATTTTTAAGGGCCATTAGTTTGATTATTATTATTTGATCACTTAGTAGTATTTAGTATAATATGTAGGGTAGCGCAATGGTGTTAGTCCATCGTAAGCAACCAACTTGGTGTCGATCGATACCAATGTTCACTTCAATTGAAATTTTAGTGCTGAATAAGTGTTCGACGATGATGGTAAACAATGTTGAAAACTGATAAATATTTCGAAGGTATATGAAATCAATCACTCCGCACAATCTACGGGATGGATTGTGTCTTAGTTCTGTCTTTACCTGAGAAGGTCGATGCCCAGTAATGGGACATAGTTAAGTTTATTGTTTACCATTGAACTAAATATTTATAAATTTTAAAAACTATTCCAAATATTATAATATTTTTATAATACAGATAATATGAAAATCTTACGCGATCGCTTCGGTTTATCTGGGGTAGTCACAGGCGTGGTTGGTTCCTCGGCATTTTCTCTTAGTTCCGCTTTTCTCACCTCCGCTTCGATGTCTCGTGCCGTTCGCTCGAAGTCCAACTTCTTCCGCCTTATTATCTCCTATACATACAAATACATTAGCACCCAACAGGTGCTCCGCATCACGGAGCACATACATGCCAAGTCAATCATCGGCATGCACACGGGAGCCATCTTGCTGGACGTGGCGAAGGCATTCGACAAAGTCTGGCACGCCGGGCTCGTATACAAGCTGTACGAGCTCGAGGTGCCGGACTATCTCGTACGCACAGTACGAGACTTCCTTACGGGTCGAACCTTCACGTACCGCGTGGAGGGAGTGCGCTCCCCGTCCCGTTCGCGCCGGAGTACCGCAAGGCTCCGTGCTAGGTCCAGTCCTATACACGCTCTACACCAACGACATCCCGCGCTCACGTAGAGCGGAGCTAGCCCTTTTCGCCGACGATACTGGCATATATGCTTCGGGCGTTCCCCGAAATCATTCTCAAGAAACTCCAGACCGCGGCCAATGCCTTAGGGATTGGTTCCGGAAATGGAGGATCGAAATCAACCCGGCTAAGAGCGCAGCCATGTACTTTTCGAGACAAGCCAGGCGTAGCCCTCCGTCTCTCCCCAATATCCAACTTCTCGGTAGTCCCATTCCTGGGTTACCGAAACTAAATACCTCGGTGTACTTCTGGATCCGAGACTCAGCTTCGGACCGCACGTAACTCGAGTTAGGAACCGGGCTGCCCACGTAATGGGCCGCCTATATCACTTAATCAATAAAAAGAGTAAAATGTCCCTTCGTAATAAGGTGACACTCTACAAAGCAGTAATACGTCCCGTTATGACGTACGCGAGCCCGGTCTTCGCGCATGCCTCCCCCCGTCATATTCACCGACTCCAGGTTATCCAAAATCGTTTTCTGCGACGAGCCACGGGTGCGCCGTGGTTCGTACGCAACCGCGAATTACATGTCGATACAGGGCTACCGACGATAGCCCAATTCTTTAAGCAGGCATCTCGACGGTTTTTCGAGACTGCCACCAAACATTCAAATAAACTTCTTGTGAGTGCCGCCACTTACAAGGCTATCTACTTGTAAATTCAGACGCGTCGCCCGGAGGCCGAGACATGTCCTCGACGATCCGGACGATGTGATCACTGCTGCACAGGCTAGATCTCTACAAAGCCACAAAGCGTCCATCCGCGACCGTCGGAGGTTGCGAATAATCCTTGCGCGATACAAGCACTTCATGGAAACCCACCCTCTCGATAGGATTAGGGCGTTGCTGGAGTTTCTTCGGCCACTTCTTCTCCCAGCGCTAACGCTTCCCGAAGTGGCATATAAGTTAGTTTAACTTAGATTGTCCCAATAGATTTTTGTTAAAAAAATAACTACCGACCGAGTCGTGGTTCGGCCCTCTCGGGCGCCCTCGGATCGGACTGCTAACGCGTAATAATGGTAACCGTCAAGCCGAGGTTACCCCTCACCGGGGGGATCCTTGTGTCGAGTTACCACCTAATAGAGGTTCAGGCTAAGCGATCTAAGAGCTGTGCCACCTCTCAAATCCGGTGAAGCAGTAAAGGCCAGCTTCTCTGTGCTAACTGTGATAGTTCGTCAAAAAAAAAAAAAAATACATTATTACAAACTTTTTCTAAGTAGCCTGAGTTTTCTTATGAGTTTGTGCAAAATCTTCGAGTTTCAAGACCATTATGCTCTAACTCGAAATAAACATTTCGACGGATATTGTCAAAAAAATAATTAAATAGATTTGAGTATTTTTCAATTTTTTTCTACTGTTTAGTCTTTATTTCTCTTTTCGAACTTTTTTTAACGGGAAGGCGGCGGTTATGTGGGGTTTCTACCCATTAAAACCTCCCCGGCGGCCCTTCCTCGGAGCATGGTAAGGGGCTCCGGGATCTCCAGAGGAACGCACCGGAGCTCCCCTGCACTGTGCTCAAGGAGAGCACATCCCGGGAGCTCCCCGGTTACTCCCTTCCCCCCTGTACCCTCGCAGTGCAAGGCGACACGGGCCTAGTTCAGTTCGAGAGAGTTCGACCTAAGCCTGAGCAAATTCAAAGTACGGTTTATAAATTTCAGTCTAAGTGAAATTGGGGAGTGTTTGTATTGTATTATGAATATGTATATATTATATAATACTTACTTTACTTATATGTATTTATTTTAATTTATTGTTATATATCTCCTCCTTTCCTCGATGGTTGCATGAGGTATCATGCTGCTAACATCTGGTTGCCATTATATGACCAGTTGAACACGTTAATACCTGCTTGTAATGATCGTAAAGACAAACAAACACCGATTACGATTGCACACACATTATTCATGACAGATTTTATTTATGCTAGTCTTCTAGTCGCTAAGCGGTTAGGACTTCTCTGAGAGTCATGAGTTGGGATTAAAATTGACACACACCTAAATTAGAAATCACATGTAGACAAAATTAATAAGAAAATATATAATTTCTATAGTACTTTCTTTACTATCAAACCGCATCAGTAAGTGTTACAAAAAATGCGTTGGGTACATTTATCCATTGCTGTATATACGGTATCATATTTTGGGACAATGGAAGTAATATACAAGAAACGATCGCATTACAAAAGCGATGTTTGCGTATAATATATAATTTGAGAAACAGAAAACATATTCAAGGAAAAGAGAATTTGAACATTAACATGTATTTATGTCGGGGTATGTATCTTGGAGTGTTGTTTAACCTAACTACGAATTTTTTCAACATAACTTACAACACAACTTAACAAAATAATCTCACAAGGCCCAATATAAATAATCAAATGCTTTACAAAAGCGCTTATGTCACGGCAGTAAGGGTATACAACCATTTACCGACTGATGTAAAGGCACTGCAGGGTCAAAATTTTAAATTTAAGCTCAAAAAATAGTTGATAGAATATTCTTTTTATACCATTGAAAAATACATTACTTTAACTGTCAGCAAATTTATTAAATAATAACTAGTTTGTCCAGTAAAATATAATACTATTGTCATAATTGGCGCCCAAAGGAGTAATGTTACTACTCTTATATATGTATTACCTTTGTACATGTCATGTTAATAACATTGTACACAGTTATACAATAAATGAATTTATTTATTATTGTACAAAAATCACTTGAGGTCTGGTGTATGACAGTAAGATCACGTATACCCACAGATGGGACCTAAAAAGCAGACAGTGAAAGTTGTCTCAGTGTACCCCGTAAGGTTAAAAAGGCCGTAAGTCGGTTTGTATGAGATAAAAAGAGTATAGAATGACAATTCTCACCTGCAATTGGTAGTCAGACAAGTCCTTCTGATCTTCTTCGTCACCGCTCTCCTCGCTACTGCTGTCGTACGCGCCCAGCCCTGTATGGATGCTCGCAGTTATATTTGTGGGTAGGCATTATAAATAGCATTTGTCATGTAAATGATAGCCCTCCTAACTTTCTGCACTTAATTTAGAAGCTCGTACTAATATATTTTTAATCAATTGTAGTCAAAGATAAAAGATGACTAAAGGATTCCTAACGCACCAGAACTATAAGGATAAACAAAACTGCACGCGACTGCAGAGATTGATCCATTATTTTAAGTCTATTATTTATTAACCATATATTATCCGTGGACTCATAATTGTTAAGTATAATTGCCAGGGAGTAAACCGACTTTTGGTAAATGGTAAAATTGCCAATGAGAAAACTGACGCTTTCATAAATGGTGAAATTGCCAGGGAGAAAACCGACGCTCTGATAAATGGTAAAATTGCCAGTGAAGACCACCGACGCTTTGATAAATGGTAAAATTGCCAGGGAGAAAACTGACGTTCTGATAAATGGTATAATTGCCAGTGAGAAAACCGACGCTTTCATAAATGGTAAAATTGCCAGGGAGAAAACCGACGCTTTCATAAATGGTAAAATTGCCAGGGAGAAAACCGACGCTTAGATAAATGGTAAAATTGCCGGTGAAGACCATTGACGCCCTGATAAATTGTAATATTGCTGGAGAGAAAACCGACGTTTTGTTAAATTGTAAAATTGCCAGGGCGAAAACTGACGCTCTGATAAATGGTAAAATTTCCAGGGAGAAAACCGATGCTCTGACACAGAGAAAATTGACGCTCTGATAAATTGTAATATTGCTAGAGAGAAAACCGACACTTTGATAAATGGTAGTAATTCCAGTGAAGTAATTGACGCTCTTTATAAAGAAATACCACACAGCAGTTTTTAAATAATTACATATATATAAGAGAAATTCTGTTTTTTTTTCTTACCAATTCATTTCCACTAAATATTATTTCGAACACAAGTTGTTTTTTAAGCTCATTGCCAATATTATTAAAACATCATACTAGACTCGGCAGCTGAAATCAAAGGTTTACAAAACGTCTATGGTGGTTTTAATACAAACACAATACAAGTAATAATGTTTCTGCTCAATATTTTTTAACAGAAGATAACCTCATTTTTAAATACAGGGTTATTTTTTAAGTGTATCTAAACCAATTGAAATAACACACCTTACACCTAGCATACAAATACAACTACAAACATTCACGCCTGTGACCCGGATGGGTGAGCAGAGATCATGTCATTCGCTTCATTCACATCCATACATCTGCAGAACGTAAATCGAGTGCGACTTGTACGTAATTTTATTATATATACTTTTAAAGCTAGTGTATGGCCACGATCCCACATATAGAGGTTCAAGCTAAGCGACCTAAGAGCTATGACACCTCTCAATCCGGTGAAGCAATAAAGGCCCGCTTCTCTGGCCAACTGTAGTTCGTCTAAATATATATAATATGTATAAAAAAACACAATCCCAACCAATGCTAAGCGGAATTGCAGTCCTGGATGGTAAGGCGTACTAACGTAGTAAATCAGACGCCTGCGTTATATTCCAGTCCTTTGGTGTATGTATAATTAGATACACTTATAAAAATAATCGTGTATATGTTATCTTGTCTTAAAAACCTTATCATCTGTATTCAACAAGAGAATGTTAAATCTTCAAAACCACCATATACATAGAAAACTATCTGGCAAACTAATGATGAATTGAGAACAGCCGCCGTGTGATGTCAGGATGTGTGGGTAGTTTGCGAAATAGTTGGGTGGGCAGGTCCTTAGGAACGGAACTTACCGAGACCAGTGGCGATAGCGGCGAGCGCCTTGGACTTGCTCGCTTTCATGGCGTTGAGACGCGATGCTTTTACCATATAAATAAAACCAACATTAATAACACACAAATGTATTCACTGAACGGGCAACATCTGAAATAAGATTTTATTAGCGATTCGGTAAAACACATCACAATTCTTCTTACATATATAATAGAGTCAGTGCGCGGTAATTTCTCGTTGTATAGAGCAAATTCTTGAGAGTGACCGTCGGGCCGTTTGATATAAGCCTATATGAGTGGAAATACCTTGTACGGCGTTATATCTGGCCAATTCTTCCTGGCTCACCGTATGAATCTCGTGGTCCGTTACCTCAAGCAGGATCTCTGTAAGCGATCTCCGAACCGCGAACATCTGTCAGAGAATATATATTTAGACAGTTAAATGTGTACACAGAAGGCTGACAACCAGACCAGATTAAATGCTCGATTTTGTGATATGACAATGGGCTCAACCGCTGTCCTAATAAGCCAAATGAAAAAGAATTAGATAGATAAATGCTATAGCTCCGTGAAATAGTAACCGACCGAGTCGTGGTTCGGCCCTATCGAGCGCCCTCGGATTGGAACGCGTAAGTAACATAGTAACCATCCAAGCCGAGGTTACCCCTCACCGGGGGGACCCTTGTATCGAGTTACTAGCTATACAGGTTCAGGTTAAGCGACCTAAGAGTTATGCCACCTCTCAATCTGGTGAAGCAGTCAAGACCAGCTTCTCTGGCCAATCTATGTAGTTCATCATAAAAAAATAATGCTATTTAGCATTTTCTTCCAGCTAACATTTAGTGGTTAGGAGCAGGCTAAGGGTAGTGCCGCTAAAAATAACAAATATAGATAAATAAATATACATACATAGACACTTCAATATAAATATGATAATATACATATACATAGAATACATAAACGATAATATATATACCAGTTTGTAATTTTTCATTGTTTGAGTAGAAAGTATTCAGATAGACGCGATTTAAAGACATTAGTTGAAAGACGCTCCCTAATCTCAATCAGTAAACTATTTGAATTGATTGAATTGTTACCTCTATACCCCACGGGCGATAAAAAAAGTTATGTTGGCAATATTGATGTCCTAAGATTCTATTTCATTGAATTTGTGCTGCTCATAGAAGCTTGGGCTACATAAAATGCATACACGGCCGGTAGGGTATGGTCAGAGATCATGGACTTACATAGGTGGTTTTTTTTTTTTTTTTTATTAATTTCTAAGCAAGTGCTTGACTACGATCCCACCTGATGTTAAGTGGAAATGCAGTCCTGGATGGTAAGGCGCACTAACTTAGTAAATGCCTATTCACTCTACTCTTGAAAATACCCACATTGTAATCGGAAGAAAAGACAGACGCGGGCAAACTATTCCAATCCTTTGCTGTACGAAGAATGAAAGACGAAGCGAATCGCTTCGTTCGGGTTTGAGGGATGTTCACAACAAAAGGATGAAATCCCGCAGTGCGTCTGGAAGTCCGATGGTGGAAAGGGGATGGGGGAATTAAATCATGTAGTTCCTGAGCACACTCTCCAAAATGCAATCTGTAGAAAACCGAAAGGCCAGCTACCTTACGTCCATACTAAGGTACGATCCTGGCACACCTATTTAGCCCTGCCCATTTTTAAATGTATTGGTTGACTCTACCAGAGTGTGCCGTAGAAGCAGGTGTCACTATACTACTTATTCTGAATTTAAAATTTTCTGTTATTGTTTACTTATCTAACTTTTTGGAGCCACCGAAGAATACCACTTCTCGACAACATCCATTTACAAGCCACCCTTTTTCTTTATAACACAATTCTTTAAATAATTTGGGCAACTTAAAGTAAAAATGCAAATGAAGCATCCACTAGAACCGGTTTTCAGTTTTTACTTACAACTTCCTGCATAATGTCCTCTTTATTCTTTTTGACCAATATCGGCTTGTCCTCGACTGGTTCCTCCTTCAGCTCGGGGATATCTTCTGAGTGGTCTTCTTCTGTGGCCTGTTCCGATTCTGGCAGGGATGACTCTTCCTTCACCGCATCTTCACTTTCAGAATCAGAGTCCTGGAAATATGAAATAAATTGTCAATTTTTTTTTAAAAGAAAGCTAGCAAATTTTTCTTTTTTTTCAGAAATCTTACTAACATTGTAAACCATTCCTACTAAGTTTATGCTTGTGCTAAGAGATGGTTCACGTCAATAGTCGAATGGTGTATTTGAACCCACGACTTTACGATTCACAGACCGTACCCTAAACCATTATGCTATCTATGCTTATCAATTGTATTTCTTTTGCACAAACACAGACTAAAGAACACACAAACCCACACAAGCAAATGTAGTACCATTTTGGACTGTGCTCAGGAGTTACATAATGTAATTTCCCCATCCCTGTGTGCTGCTGGATGTCATCCTTTATTAACATCCCCCAAACCCAAACGAAGTGCTTGCTTTGCCTCGTCTTTTATTATCATACAACAAAGTACTGGAAGAGTTTGCCCGAGTCTGCTTTTACCTTCAATTATAATGTGCGAGTTTTAAATAGTAGTTTTTTTTTATGACGAAATACACAGATTGGCCAAAGAAGCTGGCCTTGACTGCTTCACCGGATTGAAATAGTACAGTGAATAAGCATTTATTAAGCTAGTGCGCCTTACCATCCATGACTGCATTTCTACTTAACATCAAGTGGGATCTTTGCCAATCAGTGGTGGAAAGTTACATTTCCATTCTAATAAGCCTTACGAATTTTATTGAATGATTTTATTTACTTTTGATGATATTAGTTGTTCACAGGACCATCAGGCTCAACTAATGTTGTATTTGGTTTAATATTTGTTATTGATGGTTGTTTGTTTAAGTGACCAAACTTAAAAAAGAAACCAAAATGACTAATAGATTAAGATAAATACAAATATGTGTGTATTTGTGTAAATATATGGATGCGGAAGGTAAAAGTACATACAAATTTGCTCTTTGCTGGTAACATTGGTTGTCCACTTGCTTCCGCCTTCAATCTCTCCAGTTCTAATTCTTCTAACCGCTTCTTCTCTTTTTCCGCTTTCTCTCGCGCTTTCTCCTCTTGTTCCCTTTCTATTGCCCTTTGCTTCTCCCTCTCCATTTTTTCTAAGCCTGGAAAGATGATAGAATAACGAAAGTATAAATTAGTATTAACTATTAAGCCTTAGGTATTGACCTTAACCATTATAGTATGTAAGCAAAGACATTTTCCATCGACTAATCCTCTCTTCTTTGTCGTGCCCTCATTTCTGAGGATCGTAGTAACCAGAGCTCCTAAAGTGAACAAGCTACCTGAAACACTTTTAAAACAACACTGGTTTAACTCAGAAAGAACGTAGGCTTTTGCTGTAACTCTAGGCGCGAAAGCATTCCGAATCGAATGTCCTTGAGAGGACGGCATCTCTCTGTCGGAGTTTTTATCTTCTTTGATTTTTCTATTTTACTTGTTACATGTTGTTTCCGATTTTGTGTCTTCAAAAAAAATGAATAAATAGTTGTTTGGATAATGTAGTAGGCTGGCAACGCGGAAAGACCCGGGAAGAAGGCGACATCGGACAGGGGGGAAGGGAGTAACCTCCCCTCCAGGACGTGCTCTCCTTGAGCACAGTGCAGAGGGGCTTCGGTGCGTTCCACTGGAGATCCCGGAGCACCTCGTCATGCACCGAGGAAAGGGCCACCCGGGAGGTTTTAGTGGGTAGAAACCCCACATAACCGCCGCCTTCCCCGCAGAATGCGGGGTATCTTTTTAAAGATTTCCTCCCCATTAACAAAAAAAAAGTAGATGGGGCTGTTAAAAATAAATAAAAAAATACCTTCTCTTATCCATGCTGGTAACTGTCTTCTTTTGGCGGCATCAATAATACCCATTGGTACATTTAGATGATCCATTAAACTAGGTATCATTGGGACTTTTTCTCTGCAAATATATAGAAAAATAATCTAAATTATACACATTTCTATACCCAAAAAATTTGAATAAAAAATATAGCTGAAATGTTAAATGTCACTCATCTACCAATATTTTATTTATGACAAACTACACAGATTAGCCAGAGAAGCAGTCATTCACCGGATTGAAAGGAGGCATAGCTCTTAGGTTGCTTAGCCTGAACTTCTATTGCTAGTATCTCGTCGCAAGGGTCCAGGCTCGGCTTGGACAGTTACTATGTTATGCATAAGTAATCCGACAGCCCGAGAGCCACGACTCGGGCCGTTGCTATTTCACAGATAATCTAAGGGACTCCCATATTCAGGCTATACTTGCATCACATAAGAGTTAAAGTTACACATCAATCAATTGTAACAAAATTGTATTATTGAAAACTATTATTTTTACTTATTTCAACTTTAATTTATAAATTTTACCTGGGTGGTCTACTTCTAGAGGTCTTCGGGTCTCTGGTTTTACTTTTTGATCTGTGTTCCCGATTCCGACTGCTACTTCGACTGTTTGTATCTTCTGCTGTAGGAGCTGTCCAGTAGCCATGTTGGAATGTTGGTGCTGGCACTGGCCCTGTTGTATATCTATAATGAAAATAAAGAAATGAGGTTTTACTCCATAGTCATATACATAAAAACTTGGTGTAAAGCCGTAATCAATTGCTAAGTGTCTACCCTCCTAGGTTTAAAGCTTCCAAGCTATATAAAATTAATTTGAAGCCATACAACAAAATTAAAGTCATACAATGAAAAATAAATAATGTATTATTAGTATTTTTTATGTTCTACTAAGCGATTTTATTAAGATCATTACGAGAAGCAAAAGAGAAGTTAAAAAGGAGGCATCCTTGAGAGTCCGTGACGTAGCAAACTGCATGTAGCTGCAGGAAAATCGTCTCCGATGGTATGGTCATATAAACCGCTCGCCTCCGGAATACGTCGGAAAAAGATGCCTAGATGTCACTGTACAAGACCCAAGATAAGCCCAAGAAACGTGAACGTCGTGAAAGCGGACATAAAAGAGAACAATCTCACAAAGGAAGATGCTGGAGACCGGGCAATGTGGTGAAGAGTGGTGGCTTTCCTTCCAATTACAATGTAGGTATTTTCAAGAGTAGAGTGAATAGGCATTTACTAAGCTAGTGCGCCTTACCATCCAGGACTGCATTTCCACTTAAAGGTGGGATCATAGCTTAGAAATAATAAAAACAAAATGACTGAGTACAAAATGAACCTTCCTAGTAAGCAGAAGATATTAAGGGTTTTTATGATAATTTAATCTGTCAAGTCAAAACTCCAAATACAAAATTTAATTTAAAAAATTAGGCTATTACTATGACAACAGCCTATATTTAAAATTGAAGAGATTCAATCAGACATCCTTATATAGCATTGAAGGTTGTATTATGTCATCACTCCGCAGACGGGCATTGTTATACAAGGTCATCATTTGTTTTTATGATTTCCATACAGATGAGCCATACAATTCAGTGTCAAAAAGCAACTTAAAATTTAATACATGTACTAACTTAATATGTATTATGTTCACTAAAATGCAGGAAACCCTAATTACATGTCAAATCAGTTATATTGAAAATAATCCCATTCTAACAAGAAACATATTCAAAATCTACTAATAAAGGACTTAGTTATGAGGCACAATCATAAGAAAATAACCAAATAGGTTCTGCAATCTAGTAAAGGAAGGCACTCCTTTTTCAAAGTTCAATATACATTAAAATATATATATATATATTGATGTTTCTTACCCTGGCATAGGTGATGAATTATCTGGTGTTATTGGATACCCATCCATCAGAGGCGGCATTGGTACTGCGGGGTCAGGTGTTATTTTAGTATCATTTCCACTCCATCCCCACCCTTAAAAAGTAAATAGCTTGATTTCTAAATAACCAAAAGAATTATTCTATATCAATTTTAAATTATGTCCCTTTAACTAAGATGACAAATGCTTATTACATAGGTACATGTTTTTATTTGTTTAATAAATAATATATTTATTTTACATATAATAAATGTAATTTTTGAAGCGTCAATAGCCTAATAGTTTAGGGTACGGACTGCGAATCGTAAGGTTGTGGGTTCGAATCCACCATTCGACTATTGCCGTGAACCATGTCCTAGCACAAGCTTAAGCTTAGTTGGAATGGTAAACAAGATTGTTAGTAATATTTCTGAAAAAAAAAAGAAATATTGCTAGCTTTCTTTTTTTTAAAAAAAAAAAATTGTTTCAAATAAAAATAAACTTTACTAGGTCATGAAGGTTTATTTTTATTTTAAACATTTAGCAATTTTTCAAATATAATATATATAATATAATAAAAATAAATATATATTATAAGCCCAGCATATGGGCAAATATAATGCAGCGGGAACATCACATTCATCATAAAATTGTCAGTCACATCTTATAAAATAAATTGAGAGGAATTATCTATTCCTCTCAATTTATATCTATATATATATCTCAAGCAGATCAATTCATAGATTAATTGAAAAAATGAATTTCAAATGTGTTGGAAAATTCACAAAAAAAGGATCAAGCCCATTGTGCATGCATCCAATCATGTAAGGATAATCTTGGAAATCATTTTGGTGCCAACTTTTTAGTTCTTGTACTTGTGAGGCTTACTATACAGTTTATTCAGTAAATAAGTGCATAAAATACAAGTGGATATAAATAGGAAAATATTTTAAAAGTATGCAATGAGAAGTTTTAAGTAATTTGTTTAGATAATAAACATAATGTTAAACTAATGTTCACTCTAATTGTTCTTATATCATGAGATATAATGGTAGCGTTTCTACCCCTACATCTTACATAGGGAATTTGGTGTGTAATTATTTCATTTCCAGTCGCGTATTTTCTTTTATCTAAATTTAGAATTGCTAAATGTCTGAAGTAACAATGGTGGCATCATTTTGGGTTAAATAAACAGTTTAGTTCATTATTGCATACCCCATTGATTCCAAGAATTATCCCATGAGTTTGTTGAGGCATTCCACTCAGATCCAGGGGGTGGGACACTGTCACAATTGGTTTCAATATTTTCAACCTCCATTGGAGCCTCGCCGCCTTCTAAATCTGGTTTTGGTGGCGGCTGTGGTGTGGTAACAATTGTTGCGTCCTTCATAGCTATCCATTGTTGAGCTAAAGCTGCCCAGTCTACTTGACTACAATCAATATTTTGATACGCATTAGGATTAAGAGCCCACTGCGTGGGATATGCGGGGTTCACCGCATCTTTGCCGGAGTACATCGTAACAACCTGTCTGTTCACTATATTATCACAATGTTTTCAGTTTTTCTTAACACTAAGAAGTATAATATCATTGGCACTTAATTAAATAAAACAGTTTGTGATTATTTCCATAGGAAAGAACAATAAATGGAAAAATTCTGTATAGCACATTTTTTCCATAGACACCAATTATTTTTTTTCTTTCATTATTTTTGGGGCTGCCATTGGTCAATATAGTATTTTTTCTTGATTTCGGCTACTTTATTTATAATATTTTAAAAATGTTTATTATACTAGGACCATAATTTACATAAGTTTTCCACAATTTGATTTTAATTAATATGATCCCAGGTTACTGCAGTATGAAAATTATAAGTAAATTTAGTGTGTCTATTAGATACCAGATGCCGCTGTAAGAAAATTACACTAATGCTGGGTAAAAATATAAATAATATAGCTATTTGAATTTAGAAGTTTAAAAAATGGGAAATTGTTACGTTTTTATTTAGGTTCACAGTCGTCACTAGTTAAACTTATTTGTTTTAGGCTAATGTCTTAATTTGACAACTTTGATGGCTTCAGTAGTTGGCCTAACATATATAGCACTCAATCTGAACATTTTATTACGACCAACTTGTAAAGGCTGTCGCGTGAAAAACTTGTATTGGAACCGTTGCTGTCTGTATTATGGCATTTTGAATTGAGCAAAAAGGGCCAATTATCAATGCATAAAAAGAATACATATATGCATGCATTCGCCATAATCCCATTAATATGTGTTTGTAGACGACTGGATTAACATTAATGAACCGAACTAACATTAGTGAACCGTAATATCGTTTGTCCTTTTCACCCATAAAATATATACAGGGTATTAGGAGGCCGCTTCCGAAAACGAAGACAGGCGATAGTGCTAATGACACCTTTGATGATGGGTCGGAAAAAATCGATCTTGATCAAAAAACATCATATTTAAATCGTTTTATAAGCATTATTTACTGCATTATTTATTAAAATATTTATTTGCTGAATCCTTTATCCTAGTCGCTGAAATGAAAATCTGAGATGTACGTGTGAACTAGGCTTGATAAAAAATGCAACGAGTATGTGCGAGCCCTATAGAGAGTGGGCTGCGATGGTATGGGCACGTAAAGAGTCCTCCAGGGAACTTGAAACTATAACTCCCCGGTCACGACATGGAAGAATATAGCAACGAGAGATTAAAAACGCTACTTTCAAGACATTATATTGCTAAGATATTATTATTTATGATGTAGAATATCGCAGCGTTTTTTTTATTTTGGTTCATTTGAAATTTTATTGTTATTATGTATTGATTACTCTGTATTCGTCATTCAGCTTGATGCTTTTATAATGCCGTCTAGATGCGTCTGTGGCCGCACCTAAAAGCTTAGCGTATTTATCTAGATTGCTTAGAATATGTATTAATAGGCAATAATTATATTATAAATAAAGCGAGGAAACAAGGCGATTACCCATCATTGTGCAGTCTTCCCCAATAGTTTAAATTAATTCTTGTCTAGCACCGACTTCGTAAATTTAAATTATGCTATACCACATTTCATTGGGCTAGGAAATTCATTCTATAGCTACCTTTTAAACTGGAACACATGTACTTCACTGCGATAATAATATAGATGTATCCATCTAGACGGCTTCCTGAAGGTTTACCTAACTAAGCTAAATATAATTACTATTTTCATTCCAAAAGTAACAGAAAGGACAATTTTGACGCTACGATTGCCTTGCTAAGTCTTCGAATCTCATCAAGCTTGTACCAATAACATTTCGTTCTTGTTTCTTATTTAATACTAGCGTACCCAGCCCACTTTCCCTGGCTAGATTTTGCTTTATTTTATTTAAACAATAAACTTACATTATTAAATTTTTAATTTAACTCTCACAATATATTAAATTATTCAATTCTCTCCGTATTTCTTATCTCATCTCTTCTTCATTCTCTTCTCGAGCGGGTGAAGATCATTACCTTCATCCACGTACAAGTCAGTAAATACAATATTATTCTTATCATTTATACAAAAACATATCGGGCTCAAGTTACTGTCAGAAATAAAAGTACGACGTATGGTTTGTTTGATAGTTTATAAAGAGGAGTGCTCCGATCGTCACCAAACTTTACAGGATTACCCGCCAGGTCAATCTGAAGATTCCCTAAATGTTTAATATACTTATATAAAATCGGTTCAGCCGTTTCGGAGCCTATTTGGAACATACCCACACACTTTCTCTTTTATATATATAGATTTTATTTTTCGTGTCTTATACTTAAAAGTTAAAGTAAAAGTTACAGCCTTTATATATTTAGTATATATATGTCCCACTGCTGGGCACAGGCCTTCTCTGTAAAGAGAGTATAAGGGCATAGTCCACCACGCGGCCCTAATGCGGATTGGCAGACTTCACATGGCGTAGAACAATTTTCTAAGGCATTTAGGTTTCCTCACAATGTTTTCCTTCACCGCTGAGCGCGTGGTTAATAAAATTGCAACAGCAAATTTATTGGTGCCGGCACCGGGGACCGAACTCGGGTTGCTAGCGTACTATGCAACTTGAACTAATCGCCCGGACACGTGTCTTATACTTGTATTTCGATAATGTATACTTCGATAATAAGTGTGCCGGAAAGTTTGGTAAGGAGCTGATTTCTATCTTGGTGTACCCCGGTTGAGTTAAAGGATGTTACAGTTTATTTATTTTAATAGTTGAAAGGATATATAAATCATAAATGTTATTCTTATAAAATTAATTTATTAATCATATTACATTAATATACATGTCTATACGTCTATTCTCTGACCACGCATAGAAACCAGTCGACGCACACAGCCGCAGACAACCTATACGTGACATTTTGACAGTGAACCTTTGTCACAACACTCAGACACCAAGTGTCATCACTAACCTATCACTAGTTTCACTTAACAAGTCTTCACAAATTGAAATAAACTATGTTTAACTTAACGCTAATAGCGGTTCTTCTGGATCGTGCTTTTGGCTAAAATATTTCGAGTTCGTTTTCTTCCATTGATCCTTTTTGCTGACAATCTTGTGTTTGGTCGCTTCTAGTTTCGCTTTACTCTTCGATATCTTAACAGGACTCTTTACATTATCCAATCGTTCTAGAGTTTCGATTATATTTCTAGGCTCCGATACAACCCTCCTTGTCTCTTCGCTGATTTCGTCCATTGTGCCATTTTTATTGGCGTACACAACAACGTAGTGGGAATACGCAGAATTTGATGGTGCATTTATATCAGCGAAATCTCTAAAGTTTGCGAATTGATCTTGATTGTAATTAGGTTTTGGGTTGGCTATATAACCAACACCGACCGACGGTCTTCCGTGCCCATTGTTATAGTAGGAACTAAAGCTATCACCGAAATCGTGATCTTCATCGTTTTGAGCGAAGAAAGTGCCGCCTCGTATAATTCCAAAGTTACCGGATCCGAGAACACTGGAGCTCGCATCGACTAACGGTGCTGATGACACTGCGGATTGTTTGCCAAACGTTTCAACATCCCTGTTAAATCCTCCAAATAAAGGATAATTCAGGAGTGATCTGAAGGAGTTAGGCCTCTGACTGTAAGCGACCTCTTGATTTCCGAAGCCCGCTCTATAGTTCTGTTGTCGTGATTCGAAAAGATTAGCAAATGTGGGAAAGAAGTTTTGTGAATCACCAACGACTTCGAGTGAATGATCAGCTTGGCCTGCAGCTGGTGTGAACTGTTGTATATAACGGTGTGGAGGTTCTAATGCTTCGGATACAACTTCCGAGGACTCCGCAGCAAAGTCTTCTGCATCATCTGCAAAGAAAGAAAAGTCTTACATAGTTTTTTTTTTTACACTGATTATGTTCCAATTTATTATATTAGAGATAAGTAGCAATGTATTTAAATTAGATTTTAATTTCTCATTTTCAACTGACTTCCAAAAACGGGAAGGTTCCCAATACATCTATTACAATTACTACTATTACATTATAAATCACATAACTTTCGACTGGGTGAACTGATTTTAATGATTCTTTTTTAAAAAAACAGGTGCTTTCCGTGTGGCCACATATAAATGTGGTCCAATCCTGACAATCGCATCCATGAGAAATTTTTGTTTTGTTATAGTTATATTATTTGTTATTTTGATAATAAATGTTTAAATTATAATGCCACGCTAAAACAATATATAATAGAAAATTATAATGTTATAAATATATTTTTTAAATCCAGGCGACTCAAGTAATAATCGTTTCTACCATAGCTTATATCGTATGCTTGTATTCTCAAAAATCACCAAAAGGACTGGCTGGTCGGATTATGTCCAGCGTCTTCATGCATTCTTTCTGATGACGTCAGAGAGTCCAGACCTTTTGGGTGGACATTCGACGAAACATGCTGCATGTTAATGGTATAGGTACTACTTCCATTCTTTTGTATTCGCAATAAAAGATAAAAAAGGCAACATGGCAAGATATTGGAAAGAAAGGAAACATTCATTCGATTATAATTATAAGTAGCGCAGACACCATGGTTATCTTTAGTACCTAAAATTCTAATAGTAATGAGCTACGTGAATGTATAATGACTGAAATACAATACAATTTCATAAAATGCTTACGTTTGAATACTAAAATATTAAAGGCAGCAACCAACCAGCATCATAAGACATTGCAAGTTTCTGTTATTAATAATGCATACGCATTACACTTGTAGATTAAGTTTCACGGTTCCGTAGGCGTTGCTACAACAACGTTCAATGCTACAAGTGTTTTAAAATTGTATGTAAATTATGATTTAATTTTCATGTTTGTTGTAAACGTTTTATAGGCTCATATGATATTTGATGTCAATTTATTGTTTGAGATGAAAATTATTTTTATTGCTTGCTATACGTAAGCACATATTAACTTCTTTAAAATTGAAATAACACTTAATAAGAAAATAATCCAAGAATTTTTAAGGCCAAAAGTAAATGGCTTAGAATGGTATCCTTGTATTATTCCCATGATTACAAAAGGACATAGTTTTGTATCCATTTGTGTCAAAAATTCATTTAATAACGCTAGTTAATAAAAAAAATAAGCTATCAAAAATACTCCACAATGAATGATTCATGATGGATCAATGATGAAGAAAATTTATACCGCAGAATGGAGTTGTGGGATCGGGGTACTTCCGCCAAAGTCTACCTCATCCTAGAATAAGGTATATCGACCAAATTAGCTTTTGCTTTTTAATCTTGTTCTCCCGACATGTAGTACAGTTAGGGTTTTGGTCACGGTATTAATTATTTTATTTCCTCGTCTATATAAATTAGCTTAGATTATTATTAATAAGGAAAAGGCAGGCAATTGCTCTTAACCAACTATTATAAATGCGCAGATTTATGGGATAAAAGTGTGTGAGGATCGTGCTGCGTGGAAGTCCGAGATCTCTGCTCGTCCCTCTAGGTAACGGGCGTGAAAAATTACATAACGTAAACAGACATTAAGTAATTTTTGTGTAGTACCATAGTAATATTATTCTGTGCCCAGCGGAGGGAAATGCTCTAGTATTAAAATATATTCATAAGCTTTTTCTTCCGTTAGAAGGTACATAATAATGTTAGCTATTAATGCGGCATTATTAATTAATATCGTCGGTACAATGATATAATAATGTACATTTTGTGTATTAGTATATTTATAATTTATTTATGATACATTATTTAGTATATGTATAGTTTCGTTGTAATAATTGTATCTGTATGCCATTGTTTTGTTTAGTTCACATATTTCCTGTCCGTACAGACGTTGCCTGGAAGAGAACGCTCTTAGCGATTAGGTCGCCCATTGTACAACGAATTGTAAAATGAATCTGCTTATGTGTTACTTTTTGTTAGATTTTGGCGTGAAATAAAGTTATATCTATCTAATAGTGGACGCTATTTAATCCTGTTTCTAATTCGTATCCCCTTGACTTGTAAAGAACAGGAAATAAAATACATTTTATCTTGAACTTTCGTTTAGAAAAACTTTAAGCCGCTGTCTATGACCTTGTAAACAATTACTTTTGTCGCAGCAGTAAGTCGTTTTTAGATAACATCGAGTGTTGTAGTTTTTGATGGATTGTGTAATTTCGTCGAGGCTGGCTCAAACACTGGAAATAATTTATCACGGCTTTGACCCGCTAGACGAAGCCGGTTTAAGATATTTACCTACGAAAGAGGTATTATTAATATATTTCTTAAAATGCATTCATTCTTAGAATTTCATTCAAATTCTTTCAACTTTTTTATAATTACATTAGCACTTCTGACCTACATAATTTCTTAAAGGGGTGAAGTGACGACATTTGCTAACAGACGAAGGAGTTCGTATAATCGACTAGCGGAGCGCTAATCGCCTATTTAGTGTGTGAATCAATGAACTTTGGAATGTCTCCTGCTATTCCGTGGAATGCTTAAGCATAAAACCAAGCCGAGGTTACGAGGTTATAAGATTCCGGCTAAGCGACCTAAGAACTTCGCCATCTCTCAATCTGGTAAAACAGTCAACACTAGCTAATCTGTGTAGGTTCGTCAAACAAAAACCTTAATCACATTTATCTTATAGCTTGCTCCGGTAGCCAGACCTTACTGAATTCTTACTTCTATTCTATTTCGTGGTAAGATATAATTTATAAGTTTAATCTGAACCAATTTAAGTTCGCCTAGGATGTCCTCTACAGTCGCTGCAACTTCTGCAATATATTTTTTATAACCTTATAGCAAAAGCAATCTAATTACGGGTTATTCATTAAAGCACTATTTGAAAATATTTCACAGTAAGAAACATATATAACAGTTTCCTTAATAAATCAAATGGTTGCATGCAAATAAACAAGTAATACACATAAGTATAAACATGGAAGTAAAATGTTCTTTCTTTACGACATTGTTAATAAATCTTATGACAGGCTCGTTGTCATGATACGACGTATTTCATTAAAGACAGTAAGTTAAATGGACTAGTATACAGTTGACTTAATATTGTTGCTTAGTGTACTATGTTATGTAAAGAAATG
This sequence comes from Meandrusa payeni, assembly GCA_029286785.1. Taxonomy (NCBI): domain Eukaryota; kingdom Metazoa; phylum Arthropoda; class Insecta; order Lepidoptera; family Papilionidae; genus Meandrusa; species Meandrusa payeni. Next base: position 3,799,512 of record JAGSMX010000003.1, on the reverse strand, counting down.
ATACATGAGCACATTGTAATGTAATTTCTTCTAACTTGGAGATCTGTCAGAAGTTGGAAAAAGTCATTTTGTGCTCTTTCGTTTGCCTTTTTCCTATGAATAAACAAATAGTATTATATATACTAAAGTCGTTTATGATTTCCTTGTTCTAGAATCTTCGGTACAAGAACGGTAATAGTTTATGTTGGAAACGGAACGAGAAAAACTAATGTATAATTAAAAACATTTATATTTGCGGAAATGCTTACATAAATCAACTATTTCTTGCGCCAGTGTATCACTATTATAAAATTATTGCGTACCATAAATGAGACGACGATGTTTTTGATTAAACCCACTGACCTCCGACCTGGTATCATAATCATTGTAAAATCTGCATTTTTCTTCAAATAGAAAAATAACAACACAGGTACGTTTCGAAATGATGTCATGTCATAGGTCAGGAGAAAGCTGAGCTTGGTAGTAAATAATTAAACTAGATTTCTTCGACGGGTTTCTTCAACTGCAACCGACACCATTTCTGTACAGAATTTCGGATACGTAACACAGGATGGATGTTGTCATATATGAATTATGTATAATGAGATATAGAGATAAGCTTTTGTCATGATTGACTAGTTGGATGAGTCTTCTTCTATGTCGTAACCTTGTGACTGAGGGACGTAACTTGCGTAGGAGATAAGTTCTTAACCTCCTCCTCGCATCGGTTTCCTGAATGCTTAGGGTCATGACCATCTCGTGGGAACAGAAGGACACCGTCTAGTGTCCCGTCAATTTTGTCTGTCAAAAAAACTATTTATTGGTTAATGACTTTTTAAACATATACTATGAGAAAAAAGATCGATATCATTAGATTTGTTGATGAGTTATATTCTATAGTAAGTCTATTTGAAGGCGCATTCTTAATAATAGGATGTGCTCGAATACGATCCCACATGATGTTAAGTGGAGACATCTTCGACCGTTTTTTTTTAATAATTTCTAAGCAAGTGCTTGACTACGATCCCACCTGATGTTAAGTGGAAATGCAGTTCTGGATGGTAAGGCGCACTAGCTTAGTAAATGCCTATTCACTCTACTCTTGAAAATACCCACGTTGTAATCGGAAGGAAAGACAGACGAGGGCAAACTATTCCAGTCCTTTGCTGTACGAAGAATGAAAGACGAAGCAAATTGTTTCGTTCGGGTTTGAGGGATGTTCACAACAAAAGGATGAAATCCCACAGTGCGTCTAGAAGTCCGATGGTGGAAAGGGGATGGGGGAATTAGATCATGTAGTTCCTGAGCACACTCTCCAAAATGCAATCTGTAGAAAACCGAAAGGCTAGCTACCTTACGCCTGTGCTCAAGACTGAGCAGATTGGTTTCAGCTGCGACCGTAAGATGCACGGGCTAGTAAATAGCAGTTCACTCTGCTCTTAAAGACAACGATATTGTAGTCAGAAGGAAAGACCGATGCTAGCAATACAAAGACCTTTACGCTGGTTAGAACGAGTTCTTGCTAGCTAAAAAGCGTGCTCCCATTATAGATACCAGCACTGGCAGTTATTGCGTCGTTTTATCTTTTTCTATTGATTCAAGGAAATGAAAATAAGTCATAAAAAAGGAATTAAAGAACTACGTTATTAATAATTATGTCACCAATGGCCTCATTTTATTAGATCGGTAACAAAAGCGTAGGAAGATCCGGTTATGTGCTCAGAACAATTCTATGTTATATGAGGGAAAGCCAATGTTTGGCCATGTTTGTGACAAAAATGACCTCAATCTTTAATGATCATTATACAAGTAGTCAAACGCTGTTCAGAGTATTACGTATTGTTACTGTTTCATTTGGTTTGTGTCATCTGTAGTAAATACCTTTTCTATTTACAAGATGTGACATATTTATGCCAATAAATAAATAAACAAAGTTAGGTTATAATATATATAAACAAAAAATAGAACAGATTTATTAATTTTTGTTTGCCTAAAAAACGTCCTTCATACGTAATTATTTTTGGACAAAATTTTTAAATTTAGAAATGTACACCCATTAGCTCTATTAGTATACTTTTGTCATTTATTTATGGAGATTATTTTTTGTTTATTTCTTTTTAATCTGTAATTATTTTCCCCATATTATTTATTATTAATATTATTAAACGCATAAATTTAGAATTAATTTAATTACAAATTCATAGTAAAGCAATACTAATTTATTCATTAGTTGCGATAAAAATGAAAGTAAAAATTTATTGTACATAAATTAGATTTTATTATTTACTCTATTATTTCCGTAATAAGCATAGACAGGGTAATAAAAACTTAATATAATGTAATAATAACTATCTAGAGTTATTGTTCAGTCTTATTGTTATTACTATTACGCATAAACGTATAATGTGAACAGACCAACGCATGTAACATAAGATGTTCCATTATTATAAAATACTACGAGTATGTATAATGTTTATCCGATAATCTCTTTGTATTATATCTTTATATATGAAAATGAATGTTTGTCTGTATGTACGCAAATATCTTTTATTTTTTTTGTGTATGTTATTTTTAGGACTAGTATTGTATAAATCTTCTGTCGGTCGGTGGACCAGGGCAGTAACCGAGTGGTGACCAAGATAGGGACGCCGATTAGTGGGCAGACCACCAGCCTGGTGGTCGGATGACAACGTCAGGGCAGCGGGGCCGCAACGGTTTCGGGCAGCACAGGACCGAAATGAATGGCGTGAAAAAGGGCGGCCTATACCCAGCAGTCGGTAGATACGGGCTGATTGATTGATTGTATACATATAGATTCTTTTTATTGCAATCAGATTTTATAAGACCTAGTTAAAGAAAAGTGAGTGAAAGAGAAACAACGATATTCAGATTTTCAGCCAACGAATGACAACTTCAAACACCCATCACCGGGGGGACCCTTGTGTCGAGTTACTAGCAATAGAGGTTCAGGCTAAGAGCACCGATCTAAGAGCTATGCCACCTCGCAATCCGGTGAAGCAGTCAAGGCCAGCTTCCAGCCAATCTGTGTAGTTCGTCAAAAAAAGCCAATCATAAAATCCCGTCCGGTTTAAACCCTCTTTGAGGTTCTACTACTAACTACTATCAAAAATAAGACGGTACGAAGTTTGCCGGAGAAAAATAAACTGCAGAAGTTAGGTAGACATAATATCGCAAACAGACAAATTGTTACCTCACAAATCAGGCCAGCTCATCGAGCGGCAAACAATTTCCAGCGATATATCCCTAAGCTATAGAAAGGATTAGGCTTAGAATGCATCACTCCGTGAATATTGACGTCGAATTGATGTCACGCTCCAGATTTCGTCAACTGCTGCAACAGCGGGATGGGACCAGTTGTGAAATCAAGAAATTCTCCGTGTTGATTGAACATCGATACAATAATCGATTATTTAATCGCACTTGAATTGGAATTGGATGTCACAAGATGTGATAGTGATTGATGAATATTTTATGACACTTTTTTAAAACACAAACAATTATTTGTGAACCACCTCTCAATCCGGTGAAGCGGTCAAGCCCATCTGGCCAATCTGTGTAGTTCGTCATTAAAAAAAATCCTCTCTCGCAATGTAAGGCTGAAGTGACCAACTACTTCCAAAATATAACCTATAAAGACATCGAAGCAATTATTTTTGGATGCTTGTGATTCATATACACGCACAAAAACTCTGTGCCTTTTAATATAGTCTATTTAATAATAAGTATTATTTCTTTTCTATTTGTTTATGTCTCGCGGTTTATTTCTAAAATTACTAATTATTTTATTAATACCATTAATATTATTCTTACTAACTACTTAAACTCTTTTGTGCAAATATTTTATTATTTATTTATACTTTACAATCATAGGAAGTCTAGGCGGTCTACGTTCCCGTAGTATCTTAAGAACGCACAAATGTGCTAAGATTCAGCAGAGATAGATCGGGCAAGACCTCTCCCCGCCGGCGGCAGTAGCGGCTGCGCTGGTGGGGAGATCTAAATGGAAGGCGCTGGTCTCCTTCTGTGAGGCAGTAATGACGCAGAAGGAGACCGCCGAACGGGATCGGGAGAGGGCCGATCCTGTTCGGAGATGGCGCAGGCGGGCCGGGGGCAGACCGGCCCGCAACCCTGTAGTTCTGGGCTCTCAAGAATAAGACTACGGTATCCCCTGCCTGTCGTAGAAGGCGACTAAAAGGGGCCTCGGGTTCATTGGGCGACAAGGGTGGGGGCCTTTGTCGTCCGCCAAGGTGGACCCGGGAAGAAGGCGACATCGGCTGGCCCGTGTCGCCTTGCACTGCGAGGGCACAGGGGGGGAGGGAGTAACCTCCCCCGGGAAGTGCTCTCTATGAGCACAGTGCAGAGGGGCTCCGGTGCGTTCCACTGGAGATCCCGGAGCCCCTCACCATGCACCGAGGAAGGGCCACCGGGGAGGTTTTAGTGGGTAAAACCCACATAACCGCCGCCTTCCCCAGAAGGCGGGGTATCTTTCTGAAGATTTCCTCCTCGTTAACAAAAAAAAAAAAAAAGATTCAGCAGAGACTTCAATAAATTATTTCAAGCAATTTAAACGTTGTTAATTAACTTTTCTTGTTGGCCAGTGTTATCTGCTCAACATCACCTGCCAAATTATGGAGAAAGAAAACCTATTGCATATACTTAAAATTAACATTTCTAATTTCTCTCATATCTCTCGTCGTCATATATGTACGCCTATGTAAGCAAATAAGTAAATAATTTGCTTCTAAATCAATTTTTCATACATGCCAATACGATAATAGAAACTTCCGAAAAAAAAAATATGTTTTATGAAACCAAAACAAATAATTGATCTAAAAAAATGCTCATATTTTGTCATCACTGCCTTTATCAAGCAAATTCACATCTTATATTCAGTTCAGTACGATTTATTTCAATCAGGCAAGTTGGCGAAACTTTTACACGCAGTTTCAAATTTTCACGCCAACTGCGACACGCACAATAACACTTTTGTAAGGAAGCGTGATTATTCAATGTCTTTGCTATTCATAAGGCCACAATGATACACGGAACGAGCGAATGAAAATGTTAATTTCATTGTGCAAGTTAAACTACCTAACCGTAAACTACGATAGTCGCTTAGTACTAAGTAAGAGTACTCAATTAGTTACGCTAATGGAGCATTGAACACAGATCTTTATACAAGCAGATGAAAGATAATAGATATTTATGTTAAATTGCGATTTGCATCAAAGATTCGTATTTGTATTAACTTTATTGTATTATTTAAGTATGCCTAGACAACAAATTCGATATATCTATATATATAAAAGAGTAAGTGTGTTCGTATATTCCATATAGGCTCGGAAACAGCTGGATCGATTTCTATGAAACTTTCAAGGAATCTTCAGATTGACCTGGCGAGTAATCCTGTAAAGTTTGGTGACGATCGCAACACTCCACTTTTTGAACTTTCAAATACAGCTTTTATTTACTATGATGATATTTTATTGTTTTATAACCCAAATTTGTATTGACACATGCGTTGTGTATATTTATGTAATAATAAACCATATTAAAGTATATTAAAGGTAATAAATAAGGGTTTTGAAGTGTTCAGTGTAAGTTATAGCGCCGCAAATGTATCCGTTTATTGATGCTGCTGATATGCACATGAATGTAGGTAATGATCTTCACCTGCTCGAGAAGAAAATGAATACGGAGAGAAATGAATAACTTAATATATTGTGAGACTTAAATTAAATATTTAATGATGATGATTATTGTTTAAATAAAATAAAGCAAAAACTAGTCCGACGAAGCGGGCTGGGTACGCTCGTTTGTTATAATTTCGAATTAAATAAACTAATAAGCTTGGTGAAAAACATATAGTGGAACCTGTCGTTGTCTACTGTGGAATGAGTTCATTGTTCTAGATCTTCTTACATTCAGAATACGTTTAGATATACAGAATCAAATTAAGAGTGTCATAATAGAGTTGTTATTGTATCTAGTAATATCAGGAAGATTTTGTTGTTTGCTACGCTATGACACCTGTTTTATTTCGTCACAAAGATGTCATTCGGCGACGCTGTTAAGAAAGTTGTGAATAAAAATGTATTAAGGCTTGACGCATTACGTTTATCTCTTACATAACACGATCGAAGTAACTTAACCGCGTACAAGTGTCATTATGTACGCTCACAGCACTGTCTCGCGAGCGTTTCATTACGCTTTCGATTAGGGACGCGTGAATCGGCATTGTGTCACAATTTAAATTTGGAATGCTGCATCTTTTTTTTAAAAGATTGACAATTCTAATTTGGCTTGTTCCATGTTCAACAATTTAAATTTAGAATGCTGCATGTTTTTTTTTAAAGACTGACAATTATAATTTGGCAATGTCGACAATTTTTACTTTTTGTTTAATTTTTGCTGCCAGGATGCTAAAAGGAAGATTGGTATTTGATATTATTATTATAAAATTATACATAAATAAATAATAAACATATATGTCACATTTTTTTTATGCATGTAAACTAGCGCTTGACCATGCTCCCACCTGGTGTTAAGTGGTGATATAGACGAAAGATAGTACGCGCTAGTTTAGTAAGTGCCGATTCACTCTACTCTTGAAGGCTCCCACGTCGTACTTGGACATACAGGAAGTTGGTTTTAGTATTATAAAGAAAAATATTTTTTTTCTTTAATGTTGCATTTATTATTTAACAGCATGCATCCTCCAATAAATTTATATCATATATTTGCATATTCATATATTTTTCAAGAAGTTTTCTTAAAACTCCCATATCTAAAAGAGACGAACAAAGCCAAAACACCAGCAACGCCAGATAAAGAAGTTGTCAAACTTATAATAGAATAGTATAGATCCCTTTCAACAACTAACCAGACAGCCTTCAATTAATTCGACAGTGAGGAATTTATCGATAAAAACTGCGCACTATATCACACTGACTATCAATAACAAAAATAAGAGATATAGATCATATTGAAAGTTTAGTTCGGCAAGTAATTAATTAATCTGTGTTAGCTGGCAACACATGCCACCCAGCGATTGTTATGCATAATAACTACTTCCAATGAAATCTTAGTGATTTACCTGAACCTTATTGTATCTTTAATTCATAATTAATAATTTAGTTGATCGTCACATTAACTTGGCATTGTAAACAATAATTTAACTTTATTAATTTGTAATCTGATTTTGTAATTAATTTTGAAAAAAGATTGTAAAGACGCGCAGCTGTGACGGTATTCGTTAAAATAATTATTTGTACAACATTACGATGTCTTAATAAAGTGAGTGTATTAGTTATTGGACTATTTTATTCCACATGTCCTACGAGTTATTACAGATGTAATAACTCGTAGGTCATATGGAATAAACAGATGTCAACGTAATGTGAAGTATGGCACGTAAATTAGAGGTATTCAAACAACGGCCCGCTAGTTAAAATTATAAAAAAAAACATTTATAGTCTCCAACTGTCTTCTCCCAATCCCCAAATTTCATAGTTGTTTGTAGATCACCATTCCCGTACAGACTTTTTAGAGAGTCGATGGTTCGAGTTGGCATATATAATGAAGTCTACATTCACAATTGAACCTGTAAGCTCCTGCACTATTATACGAATAAAAACTGATTAATCTGCACTGGTTGATTATAAAAAGTTATCTAGGCTTCAAGATGTAACTAATCTTGTTTGTTTATCTAAAATGGGCCATACTGCAGACCCTAGACCATTTAATTATTACTGATCATTAGTAATAATCATTATTAGTTATTATCACACATTTATATTAGAAAGAAAAAGGAAAGTTTGGTTTAAAAAATTTAAAGCTTATTTGTGCTCAATAGATATTACCGACAAATGGAGAAATCACAATGCTATTCAACAAAAGGCTATGATGACAAAATCGTGAGTGAAGCTTTGTCACCTACTTATTAAAATTATGTGCCTTACAGAGTGAGGTATTCGGGCCCACGGATTTCATTATTGTCGCGTCGGCAGAGTCGAGATGACTATAAATTTCAACATCCAGACGTCTTTCACTTCGTGAATTTAGTCGCTAGAATCTAGCTGTTAAGCTTTTGTCAAATTCAAAGCGTTAGTAACCTAATTGTTTAGCATTTTTTATGAACTAAAATACCCCTTCTGCGGACCTCGCTGGCACATAATTTCTAAGCAAGTGCTTGACTACGATCCCACCTGATGTTAAGTGGAAATGCAGTCCTGGATGGTAAGGCGCACTAGCTTAGTAAATGCCTATTCACTCTAATAATTTACGCAGCTGCGTTGATTTTATTCATTTATCTCTGTTTTTTTCTGGTCATTAGATGTATATGATACAATGGATCTATTGGCTTTGACAGCGAATCTTATCACTGTTTTTGTTGTACTCGAGGAAAGGAGGTCGGTCTTAAGGTAGTTATTTTATACTGTATCGGCAATGATGTCTATTCTTATGGCTAGGCTAACAATAGACATCATTGCTGTATTTACTGTATATTGTAGGCCATTCTGTGCGCGCAATCGTGGTTGAACACTGTTTCTTCCCTACTGTTACTGCAAGCAAAGAACGGATGCTGCGAGTTTAAATCTATGTAAATACGCCTCTGTGCCCCCGTGTCCGAAGTTGCTTTTCAGAAAGAAATTGTATTTCATTGTTAGTGAGATTGGCTCCTTTGAATAATCTGTATGCCACTGCCAGTTGCAAAGCCCACATAACTAACCCAATATTTACGTTGAGTACCACCTAGACCAAGTTTTTTCTCTTTCTAGGTAAGGTCCACTCTCTTAGTAAATGCCTATTTATACTACTCTTGATAAAATTAACATTGTAATTGGAGGACAAGACAGATGCGTTATTCCAGTCCTTTGCTACGAATAATGTAAGAGGAAATGCTTCGTTCGTGTTTGAGGGATGTCTACAATGAAAGGATGAAATCCAGCAGAGCACCTTGAAGTCCGAAGGTGGAAGAGAATGGGGGAATCAGATCATATAATGCCAGAGCACACTCTCGAAAATGTATTCACTACAACACCGAAAGTATTGCCCAACTTTCTGGACCATGTAAAGTACAGTATAAATGATATTCAAATTCATCGTATTCATTCTTGTATATAATATTATTTTCGCTTCTCATACATATTAACTTTTCATGGAAATTCTCTTTACGTAGGTTTTTACACTGATTTCTCGTATTACACACTGAATAAAACGATTTACGGATTAAATCACGTTTTAATCTTAGCTAAAGTTTAATTATAGGTTTTTTTTTTTATTTATTTCAAATAAAATTTTACAATAAAGGAATATACATATAACTTAACGCTATATAAACCACAGTGGTTTGTCACTAGCGCCAAAGCGTCCGTCTTGCGTTCCTAAATAACTTTTTAGTATACTCTTAATGTTTTTTTTAGTTATACAATTCCTTATATCTGAGGGTAGTTCATTAATTAATCTAGGCACGATGTATCTTGCCGTGCGCTCGCCGTACACATTTTTTGCGCCTATCGTATTAAACTGGTTTGACAATATCGACCGTGTGCATATAGGATGTTCCATTTTGGTTAAAATTTTTTCATTAAAGAAATATTCTTTTAATATGATGTATTTTATTTTTGTGTAAATAGGTAAGATATTACAGTGTTTAAAAAGTTTTTTTTCGTCGTTATGAAATTGTTCTTTAATTTTAGGTGGTATAATTATAATAAATAATTATAGCCATCATTTTGTAACATTTTCCATTGGCAATAACGGTTATTTTTCTTAAAAGATAGAAGTAGGAATACGGAATTGAAGAAATTTAACTGAACGGCAAGAGCTTTCCGTGAACTAATATTGCGCAATTCTAGGTATAAGGCGTAGCAAAAAGTTTTCTAGATACAGCTGTTATAAATCGCGATAAGTAATGTAATACGGAAGGGAAAGTTATTGAACGCGATTTTTACTACTTATCAATACGTAATTTTAGTACTTCTGTGGCAAACTCCAACCATGTGTGGAGTACTGTTGTCATATCTGGGCAGGTGCAGCCAAATACCAACTCGCGGCACTGGATTCCATGGGGAGGTGGGCCAAAAAGTTGATAAGTGACCAAGATCTACACCTAGATAGTTTTGAGCACCGGCGCAAAGTGGCCAGCCTTGCGGTGTTTTACAGATTACATTTTAGAGAGTGTGCACAGGAATGACACGAGTTAATTGTAATCATCCCCATTCTACCTTCCGACGTTTAGACACTCCGCGGGTCTCAACCTTCTCATAGTCGATATTCCACGCGTCCGAACGAAGTGATTTGCTTCATCGTTCATCGTGCGTACAGCAAAGGAGTGTAATAAGTTATCGGCGTCAGTCTTTCCGTCCAAGTACGACGTGGGAGCCTTCTAGAATAGAGTGGATAGGCACTTACTAAACTAGCGCGTACCATCTTTCTACTATGTATTAACACCAGGTGGGATCGTGGCCAAGCGCTAGTTTATACGCATAAAAAAAACTCTCTCTGCCATGTCGACATTATCTTCTGCATGATTTCATACTAAATAATAACCAGATTAAAATAATACACTATGCTTTTATGCACAAAATCTGCAGAGACAAGGCATCTTTGGATGCCATTGGCGACGTTTACCATTTAGTTTATTTAGTTTCCGAGCTTACTCGTTTCCTTCTATTGTAACAAAAAATGTGGCGGTCTAATTCCACTAAGACTATGTTAAGCGGAACCTTATCTATTATTTTCGAAATGATTTATGAGCGCCGAACAAAGCAATTCAACGACGTCTATCGACTACTATCATTACTGTACCATCATCGGTATTAGAAAGGACTAGGCTCAAGGTTTTCTCTAAGGACCAGAAATTGTTCATTGGCATTGTTTGCGAAATTTGATAAGTTTCTTTAAGTGTTTCCAATCATTTATTGGCTTAGTGCGTATGCACTATTTTTTTCAACCGATTTCATAAAAGGAAGTTATTAATTCGTCTGTATGTTTCTTACCTCATAAATTTCGATGATCATAAATCTAAAATTTGCATCAAGTTTGTGCGCCACAAAAGGGCGAAACAATATGAATCAAACCGATTTCGATGGTGCATTTTTTCTTCTTCTTTAGAATTAGAATATTCTTCAAAAGTAATTTAATGATAGTGTGGTTAGGTTCTGTTTAATTCTATTTTATAATATTACAATGATAATACGGAATTACAAGGACGAAGTCCGCGTGTAATAGCGTTTAACGTTTGATTCAATTTGAAGTCCGTTTTTGTTTTTGCTCGTAAGTATACCCGTTAAAATTAAAAATCTCTTTATTAATAACTAAACTAAATCTACTTTCAAACATTTACTATGGATGCTTTACCTAAGCAAGGAACAGTTTGACAATTGCTGTCCCTATCCATCTATAATTATATATATGTATTTATATATGTATCTATTTATTATTATATATAATTGTAATGTTATATATTTAATTTATTTGTAAGTAGGTATGTATATTATATATACATGCATTTATTATAGTTTTCTTTTATTTATTATTTTCTCACATAGCTTGCTTGCCGTTACTTTGTCTCTCTCTACACAACTCCAAGGTAGACTGGCAGAGAATGCCTACTGGCATTAAGTCCGCCTATTTGTACCTTTTTTTGAATTGTGTGCAAATAAAGAATAAATAAATAAATAAACAAATAAACATTAAGCTCTCACGTCCTTTTAACTCGAACTTTGTATACAGAGACAGCTTTCGCTATCCACTTATCACCAAGCTTATTAGTCGATATGTGACAGGCGGTGAGCGCTTCGACATATTCTGAGCATAGATTTTTTTGTGATTAAAAAACCCGAGAAAACCGCAATTCCTCGGTAAACGCCTAGTGATAGCTGATTTCACGGATTAAGTGCGTAAAAAACGTATTATGGAATACCAACTAACACGATGATTGAATTTGGAATTTTGTTATATACGTAATTTTAGATAAAACATGGTCGGGTTCTTCATATGTGAACCTGATCCATTAATTATTTATCCTCATCGCTAAAAGTCACTTGCTTACTATATGTTTACGTTCATTATATGATTTGTGTTTGCTGGAAATGAGAATCGTTGGGATGTTCTTGTTTGTTTCTTAATGTTAATACTTGAACTATGAGGAAACGACCAAGTTCTTGCGATGGTCAGTGGAACATTAGTTGTGTTATTACGATTTTCCTCGTTCAATATGTGCATACACTTATGGCAATAAACTTTACGCCTTAATTCACATTTAATAGCGTACAGAAGTAATAATAATATCAATTGTGGTTATAGCTTAGTAGATTAATTTTCGATTCACGATTTTGACGATCTGAGGTTTGAAATTCGAGGGGAATGGTACGAAATGTTTCCGTTTTTTTATCAATCCCAGAACAGGTTTGTCTCACGATTTTTTCCTTCGACTCGAAGCACGTGGTAAATCAGCACTTATTCGTAAAATTGCAACATACAATTTCTTTAGTGCCGGCAACTATGCCCGATGATGCTAATTTCTGGACCTTTCCTTCGGTTTTCAAAATCTTGCCTATAAATCAAAAGTAGCAGAGAACACACTTTTTCTTCATCTTAAATCGTAAGTCGGATGCCAGTCACTAGACAGTAGCGTGCTTTTAACGAGTTGTATCAAATAAATAAAAAATTATTATAACTTCCTCTTTCACAGCCGTGAGAATTCTAGTCATTGTTATTGCTTTAAAAATGCTATATTAAAGAAAAGTTATACAACACTTGGAGTGTGATCTGGCCTTTCCGTCACCATGTAACGGAACTACGACTTCTCATGTCACGTGGAATGGTGTAATTAACAACCAAAGGTTCACAAATCGTAAATGAGCTCAGACGTTATCTTGTCGTCACACATAAGAACCGGGATAATTAGTTCATCTAGGTTAAGGCCAACGAAACGTGATAAAAAGAAATTTTTTATGGGGTATAAACTAGCGCTTGACCACGATCTCACCTGATGGTAAGTGGTAATATAGTTGAAAGATGGTACGCGCTAGTTTAGTAAATTCCTATTCACTATACTCTTGAAGGTCCACGTCGTACTTGGATGGAAAGACTGACGCCAGTAATTTTGGTCCTTTGCTGTACGCACGATGAACGATGAAGCAAATCACTTCGTTCGGACGCGTGGAACATCGGCTATGAGAAGGTGGAGACCCGCCGATTGTGTAAACGTCTGAAGGTAGAATGGGGATGGGAGAAATAACTTTCCTGTGCACACTGTCCAAAATGTAATCTGTAAAACACCGAAAGGCTGGCCAGCTTGCGTCGGTGCTCAAGACTATCTAAATGTAGATATGACCGATTATACAATACCCTATAGAAAAGAATGGGATAGAAAAAAACATTTATCAGACGCAAGAACAAGAAATAACAAGACAAAAAACAACATAAACAAAAGTAATTATAATTAGGAAAAATAAAAACAAAAGACCTTGTGCCGAAGAAAGGTTGGCTGAGTATGTACTGTGTTCACATATATAAAACAGCGCTAATTTCCGGTCAAAAAACCTGTGATAATTAAGGAAAACGCGAACGCTATATATAATAGCCGATATTGCATGCAATGGCCATCTTTGGCTTTAGCGAGAAGAAATCTTTTCTTTTTTTTTTGTTGACGGGGAGAAAATCTTCACAAAGATACCCCGCCTTCTGGGGGAAGGCGGCTGTTTTGTGGGTTCTTACCCACTAAAACCTCCTCGGTGACCCTTGGTCCTCGGTGCATGACGAGGGGCTCCGGGATCTCACGTGGAACGCACCGGAGCTCCTCTGCACTGTGCTCAAGGAGAGCACGTCCCGGGTTACTCCTCCCCTGTGCCTCAGAGCGCAAGGCGACACGGGCCAGCCGATGTCGCCTTCTTCCATAATGTAACCGTTATTAGTTATTATAGTTGAGTTCAAAGGATTATAAACCGATAAATTATCGCCCTAAATTCCTCGACTGTCTATGAATAAACAATAAGGACTAATCTATAATGTATAAGGAGTTAAATATATCGTAATCAATGATTACACTGAACACCTACATAATGTAGTTTCTATTTTATCCTTGAAAGTGACTGCTTAACAATTTATTTCCGTAACAACTGAATCGACTACGCGTTACATTAGTAGGTAGCCAGGATTGAAGGCATTAGTCATGTTTAGGGTTGTCAAATTTTTTCGAGATCGAAAAGATCGAATCGAAATTTTTGTCTCGATTTTCTTATTCATTCTTTCCGTGACTCTGCTACTAATAAACTTGAATATTTGTAACTTTGATGCCTTTTACGTTATCATGTAGATTCTAGCCTTGTCCTAGCCCCATTTAGAGTTACAACTGGTTTGCTAATTGATATCACGTCCATGTGATTATTTTTGTAGGGTTATTCAAATGACCGCTCATTCAGTATTCTGTAGATATTTCTGGCTCTATCTAGATTTCCCACAATTGTTGAAAGAAAACCTTAAGAGTTGGCCAACGAAATTTATGAATTACTGCAAGAAATATAAATCGAAAAAGCAAAAGTGCGACCGCCATGCGAAATGTATGACGGACGGATAAGGACAACGAATGTGCATCGTTTCTCACCCAAATTACCAATGTATACAAACTATAAAAATTTAGTAAACTTTGTAACAACATTAATAACCAGCTTACGATGGTCAGTGTCAGTCGGTCAGTTCGAAGTACAGCCAGCGTGTAGCAATGACTTCCTGTATTTTTAATTATGACGTATAAGAAAACGATGAAATTTTGTTAGTAACCATTTTGGCAAAATGCTCATTCCTTGTGGCGAAAAACAATTATTTTCTCGTCTACCAAGGTTATGTAAAATTGATATAGGCAGAATTTTCGTGTAGCAACCCTCGTGATTGATGCTAACTCTCTACCTTGAAACTATGACGTTTATATAGGGGAAATGAAGTTTTTTATAAAATGCGCAATGCAATGAGAGCCAATCCTTTAGACGTTATCTGTACTAATAAATAGGGATAAGTTAATTTAAAAAACCGAACACTAACGCTCGTCCTTAATCTCTTCTTCCGTCTTTATCCTTAAAAAATCTCTCAATTATTAAGTAAAAAAAGCCAAAGAGCAACCAGTGATCTCTAAATAAAGGTATTAAACAGAGATAGAGAAAATGATTCATGCGTTAATTGCGTACTATGTATTTCTTTTACGGCTTTACTTTACGATAATGAACAAAAAAAATAGTACAACTATTAGTCTGTTTCTATGTTCTAGTCTGTATAGAAAGTCTAATAAAAAATTTTTAAATTTTAATGATAGTATGCATATTACTTTTGTTTTATGTTAAGACCTACCGGAATGTCATAACAACAGGAAAAGGAAGTAAATAAATAGTCTTCAACGGTGCATGCTACATTGCTTATGCTCTTACAGAAATATAGGTCCCACGTTTTTCCTTTCGTTCCTATTGACATTCCAATTCGAGCACCGGAAATGCAATATTATTATTACTAGCGTACCTAGATTTTGCTTTATTTTATTTAAACAATAAACTTACATCATTAAATATTTAAATAAAATCTCACAATATATTAAATTATTCATTTCTTTCCGTATTCATTCTCTTCTATTCTTTTTTCGAGCGGGTGAAGATCATTGCCTACACCGGTGAACATATCAGTAAATACAATATCATTCTTATCATTTATACAAAAACATATCGGGCTCAAGTTAATGTCAGAAATTAAGGTACGACGTATGGCTTGTTTGACAGTTCAAAAATAGGAGTACTCCTACGATCGTCACCAAACTTTACAGGATTACTCGCCAGGTCAATCTGATTCAAGATTCAATGAAAGTTTCATCCGGAGCCTATGTGAAACATGCCCACACACATATATTATATAATATACTAGAAAAATAAAATAAAATTGAGCTTATTAATGGTTTAGGATGTGTGGAATGTAGTGTGTGGGCCAAGAAAACGAATTGCATCGTTCGACTATTGATTTACACAACCTTTATCTTAAATCCTACACGCAATACAGTCTAACTTTGACTAATATTCATCAGCACAGAAGCAGTTTAGGAAAACCAATCAACATACGCCCCTAATAAATAAATAAAGCACTCAGCTTTGACTCAGAGAGGTAGGCAGAAGTTACGGACCTTTGACTTTTATTAACATCCATTCTTCCTTCGCAAACATGTTCGTCAGTACGAGTAGTAAGTTTGAAAATGTCCTTGTTCGGTATATCACCAATATGGTTTTTTTTTATAACGAACTACACAGATTGGCCAGAGAGGCTGGCCTTGACTGCTTCACCGGATTGAGAGGTGGCACAGCTCTTAGGTCGCTTAGCCTGAACCTCTATTGCTAGTAACTCGACACAAGGGTCCCCCGGTGAGGGGTAACCTCGGCTTGGACGGTTACTATGTTACGCGTAAGCATGCCGATCCGAGGGCGCCCGAGAGGGCCGAACCACGACTCGGTCGGTTGCTATTTCACGGATAATCTAAGAGACATTCAAAAGCTAAACTAACTTTGAGTGTCACTTCGGGAAGCGTTGGCGCTGGGAGAAGAAGTGGCCGAAGAAACTCCAGCAACGCTCCTAACATCTAAGGGGTGGAGCCTGCCCATAAAATAGCGGTAACGCGCAAGGATTATTCGCAACCTCCGACGGTCGCGAATGGACGCTTTGTTGATTTGTAGAGATCTAGCCTGTGCAATGGTAATCGCGTCGTCCGGATCGTCAAGAACGTGTCTCGGCCTCCGGGCGACGCGACGGAATTTATTGTAGGAAGGCTTATAAGTGGCGACACTTACAAGAAGTGCAATATGGTTGCCAAAAGCGCCCCGTAGCGACTCTGCCACTAGCTTTTGTGTCATAGAATTGTTTCATCTTCCTTGATTTACATGCCTAAAATACTAAAGTGCTAGCCACATTATTTTATTGCAGTTATTATTTTCAGTTTTCCTATAGATCATAACATTTGTAATTGTTGTTCTAAAGTAGTGGTTATTTTTTTTTTCATTAAAAAAGATTTATGTTTATCAGCTCGTATGAATGTTAGTTATACTTAAGCAAACTGTGTAACTGTTGTACAAAAAGTTTTAAGGTCACACAGTGACATGGACGTGTCCTAATTCACTTTGTGTCTGATGTATTTGCATAAATATTTTTTATTATTTACTAGTACATTGATTAATTGGAATGAGTTAAATTGGCATCCGCATTCTCATTTTGTTATATTTTATTAAAGTTAAAGTTACAGCCTTTATATATATAATATATATGTCCCACTGCTGGGCACAGGCCTTCTCTGTAAAGAGAGTATAAGAGCATAGTCCACCACGCGGCCCTAGTGCGGATTGGTAGACTTCACATGCCTTAGAAAAATTTTCTAAGACATGTAGGTTTCCTCACGATGTTTTCCTTCACCGCCGAGCGCGTCTTTAATCAGCACATAAAATTGCAACAGCAAATTTATTGGTGCCGGCACCGGGGATCGAACTCGGGTTGCTAGCGTACTATGCAACAAGAGCCAACCGCCTGGACACTGAGCTACCACGGCTTTATTAAGCACTACTTAAAATTTGCTGTACTTTTGCCATTTTTACTTCATTACTTATTTTACACTATTTTTAACCGACTTCGAAAAAGGAGGATGAATTGGTGATGATTTCATGAAGTATAACTATAAAACTCTCGCACAACGAGCTATGGAGAGGGCTATGCTCGGAGTATCTCTAGGAGATCAAATCAGGAATGAGGAGATCCGTAGACGAACGAATGTAACCGACATAGCTCGCCGGATAAGCAAGTTGAAGTGGCAATGGGCAGGGCACATAGCGCGTAGAACAGATGGCCGATGGGGCCGAAAAGTTCTCGATTGGAGACCACGGACCAGCAAGCGCAAGGTGATCTGACGACCTCATAAAGGTCGCAGGACGCGGCTGGATGCGGGCCGCTTACAACCGGTCCCTTTGGAAATCGTTGGGGGAGGCCTATGTCCAGCAGTGGATGTTTTACGGCTCAAATGATGATGAACTATAAACTAATACTGGATAACTATGATACTTGGAAAATAAACAAGTATACTTAGGAGTAAAAACAAAAACGGACTTCAAATCGAATCCTTAAACGCAACGACTAGAAGCCCTTTTAGTATTTCTTTCATTTTGTTTTATCCGAATGATATTACGAAAGCAAATGTAAACCAGAACCTAACCAAACTTTTATCAAACTACTCTTAAAGTCCTTTTATTCCAATATAAAATGAATCATCTAAATCCGTAGGCGTTATATTGACTTAATAGATCCAATTGTTAGAATTGGACCAAATTATACCTAAAGAATCATCAAAAATCGGTTAACTCATTCGAAAATTATGCGTTTACCAAAAATAAAAAAATGCAGACGATTTGAGAACCTCCTCCTTTTGAAGTCGGTTGGAAAAAGGATCCGCATCAGTAGCGTTTAATACATAATACGCACTGATTGTTTTTGTTTTTACTCGTAAATACACTTGTAGTCCTGCAGGTGACAAATATTTTCATTGCGTCTCCATAACTCAAAACAGAGCGAATAAATAATTGATTTTTTTAAAATAAACCAAGTAACAAAACAAGGTTATGTATCTTCTTAACTTAATTACTGCACTAATGACAGTTAAAGGCTGGCTGAAAATAAAGCGTGACAGCTTACTATTTTTACAATAATATAAAAAGGTCATTGAAAGGTCACCGCGAAAGTTTTCGTGTTCCCGGCGTCAACTTTCACCCTTGTCATTGATAATTAACTATAATAATTCACCGTCAGCCTTGTTTAGTGGCGTAATAATTGTTATAGAGTTACATAAAGATTTACGATGCGGGGCGACGGAGCAAAGCTACCTGTGCGGTATGATGAAGGAGGTCTTTAATAAATTAAAACTTAAATGTCACAATGACCAAGTAGTTTTTTAAATTAAAGTAACCGCCCATGCCCAGGTTACCCCTCATCGGGACCCTTGTGTAGAGTTACCAGAATAGAGGTCAGGCTAAACGACGAAGAACTATGCTACCTCTTAATCCGGTGAAACAGTCAAAGTCAGCTTCTCTGGTTAATCTGTATGGTCATAAAGAAAATCCCAGGTTTCTGGGCGCAAGGACGAACTTAACGTCCGAGCGGGACGTTAAATTCGTAAAAAACGTATCCTAGATACACACGTTATTCCTACAAAATGGAAGTATTTGTTTGAACTTCGCTGAGAACAAATTTGCGTTCTCTATATCTCTCATACCGCGCTCTCACTTACACACTCTGAATTGTGCCGCATCGTGCACTATCGGCAATTACCGGAAACTCTCAGCTCAAGCGTAACGGGATTTATAAGATGCGTCAACTTAGTGACTAAGCTTCTTCTAGTTCTAATTCTCTTTCAAAGCACATAACCTCCATGTCATGTACCATCCCTGCCGTTTAGAGACATACCAAAATCTCGTATATCTTACGTCACTACTTATGTCATTACGATCTTGATTAAAAATAATTAAAACCTTTTTCAACATCCTCCTCTTTGTCCAACGTGTTACATAGAACTTCAGTTCCTTGTCTTACACAGATTTTAATCCTAAATAAATAAAATGCTATGTCTACTAGACAATGTCGTTAACGTCTTCGACAAATTCAAACTGCTTAAGTATCTGATTTAATGGATTGTTATGGCATAATTGAAATAGCTCGGCGAATACTGAGGTAATTATATCAAACAAGCACGCATAATGGCTTTATTTACGCACGAACTCTTAAAATACAGTTATATGTTATTAACTTGACTACATAAATAACAGGATATCCAGAAAGTGTCGCGGAAAGGGTTTCTAGGTGCAAGCGAATAAGGAAAGTATCACAAAGGAAGAATGAACGGATGATGCTAGACATTCTGTACATAAACAATTTATATTAGATTTATTAACAGACACAATGTCACTTTTGCATCTTCCTTTTCACTGACCTTCTTTCGCGGTTGTTTAAAAACTTGTGGGCTCATTTATATTTTTAAAAAGATTAAAATTATTAATTTACTATCACAAAAATTTATAGTAATAATATGCCTATACTCAGATAACAAATAAATCCTAATATAGTTTAGGTTAGACTCCAATTTTATTACTATCTGTTTGTCCTGTGCGGATAAAGGTCACTTCCAACTTTTCCATTTTTCTCTTCTTCATAGCGTTCTGTTCCGCTATTACTTTAAATTCATCTTCTCGTCTTTTGACTTGTCTAACGTTTTCTTTTGCCGTCCTGAGGATACCAGAAGTTAATGGCTTTATTCCATTTGTCCGAAGACAACAGTCTTGTCTCTCCGAAGAGCACAGTGCAGAGGGGTTTCGGTGCGTTCCTCTGGAGATCTCGGAACTCCTCACCATGCACTGGGGAAGGGCCACCGGGGGTTTTAGTGGGTTTGTTGGTATCTTGTTGAATATATCCCTCCGTAAACAAAAAAATATTTTTACATAAAAATAAAATAAACTCCCGAGTTTTCACATGCAAGTTAACATAGACAGACAAGAGAGCGCACAGCAATATGTAATAGTACAAATAGAATATAAACATTCTGTGGACATAAGACTGCACATAACATTAACACACAATAATGAGGATATCTCAATCGAAATATCTAAGTCACTCAATTGCCATAAATCAATTCACTATGAGATTATAATCATTATAAACACAATCTTGCCCTTGCAGTGATGCTTTTTATACAGAATACATTCATTTCCTTGATCTGCAAGTTCGTGACTGAAAGAATTTATAGAGTAGTCTACTTTACCGTATTTTAAATTGACGCGTTCAAGAACAGTAGGTAAGTAAAATTGTCTTCATCTTACAATGATACAGGTCACACGATCTTTGTTTTAAAATAAAAACTTTGATTCCGTATATTTTACCTAATATTAACAGAGGATTCAGAATAATAAACTCTTCCATCTTTTTTATCTATATCAGGGTAGACAGTGATAGTAATTGGTTTTCGCTTTTCACCGAGATTTTTGGTTCATATCTATATCTATTAGCTATACTCTATACTGATAAATAAAATTGGAGTGTTAAAAATAACCATCTTTTTACTACATGCATATGAATGTATATAGGGCACATATACCAGAATAGTATTTTTATTTTTTAAAATGTCTGTTTGTTACAGTAAATCTCTGGACCGGCTAGGCCCATTTCGACGGGACGCGACTGGCTGTGTTAAGTGTATTTTGAAGAAAAGTAAAAAAAAAATCATGAATGAATAGACATATTTTGGAAAACCAAGATGTACAATATTCTATAGAGTGCTACACGTACAGTGAGTATTGCATTTTTAGGAATGTATATAATGAAGTCCACATAGTCTTTCATGTATATGTATACTTGAAATGGAAGTCTGTGTTTCTGTGGAATGTTTAGAGAAACAACATTTAATGTTCTTATTTCAACTCTATCTTTTTTAAATAAATGTCATGACACTGACAATTGTGACATTAAAAATTTAAATAATTATTGTAAAATACAATTAAAGAATAAATTTAAGTAAAGAGATTGTATATCTTTACTTTACATGCATATTATGCTATACATTGCTATGTTTAGGGTTAACTTAGGCTACTTTTTATCGACTTCAAAAATAGATTATTATCTGAGGTTATTTATCAGGTACATAGGGTAAAGGCTACAGTCGTTGGTCCCGAGGCAGTCATTGGCCTATCACTAAAACGCAAATAATAAGGGACTGAATAAGCGAATCGACCAAAAGAAATATTTAAAAAATTGCGCTATTTATTATCGTTATGTTGGCAATGCTGTTCACGAATCCCCGCAACTGTCATGGCACAGATTGAAATTATGTAAACAACGTGTGTTACATGTGTAACACTTAGAAATGATCGGTGATTTAATGTATTTGTGAATGTTATAGTTTACACCAATTTGGCTGGGGCCAATAACTATATCCGACAAAGACATTTTTTTTTAAGTTCTTACTGACAATGTCATGAGACAATGATATATTTTTTTTAATTCATCGAAATGCTCATAGTATCCATGTTCTGCAAATCTAATTTGACCCAGATTGCCCTTCAATTTGTCCAGAAATGCAATACTTGCTGCTAGTAGCTGCTTAAGGGGGCCAACGACTATAGCCTTTACTCTACTGTATATTATAAATTAGATGAATAGTTTAGTTGTGTACATTTGTAATTATATTATTTTGAGGTTAGTTGAATTTTCTGTGCGTTTAAGTATATTATTAATAATTAGGTTAGTTATGATTTGCATGATTTGTCTATTATTTGGAAGTTTTTCGAATTTCTAGTGGACATTTACGACAAAATAGAGAGAAAGCGCTTGAGATACATAGATAGCGCTTACTCAGACCAGACTAGAAGCAGAGAGTTATTCACATTTGCAAGATGCCGTAAGAACGGATGGAATCCATCAATTTAGGACAAATAGTAATTTTGCTTATGCCGCCATCGTGAGTATAACTAAATAACTTTTATTAAATTCCACTCGGACAAAATCGCAGGCACAGCTAGTATATATATATATAAATCACAGTTAAACATTAAATCATGCAAAGGACTGTGACTAAATAACAGCGATTTTATGATAGTTCACATAACTAAGAAATATCTATTGAATGCTCATAACACAATGTTTTGTAGTAAATGAATATTTGCTAACGCAAGTCGGAATACCTTATCACTTCATCATTTGCGTGTCGATCCATCTAACCATGACGCTCGTTGTTAAAAATGGGTGTTTCGAAAAGGTAACGGTTGCTAGGCAACGAACAGCCTTGGTTGATTTCTTAAGCATCACGGTGTTAACAATGGTGCAAACTGGATCCAGTTTAGATGGGGAAATTACTGTTACATAGTTCGCTGAACTTCTGCAATATCAAGTCATTGTCGTGGGAAAAAATCGAATTTAATTTTTCGAGATTAATAGACAGTAAAATGAGTAGAGGGCGTATTATGATTGTATATTATGGTAGGATAGGCGCAAGGGTAAAAAGTGCTCTTAACAATATTTTTAAAAGGTGTGGCTTAAACGAAGATGTTTGCAAAAGAAGTGTTGGTCGTAGAAGAAAATTATTGCTGCGTAATATTAGAGAACGTGGTAGCTCAGTGAGCCTTGGTAGCTCAATGTCCGGGCGGTTGGCTCAAGTTGCAAAGTACGCTAGCAACCCGAGTCTGATCACGGTGCCGGCACCAATAAATTTATTATTGCAATTTTATGTGCTGATTTACCACGCGCTCGGCGGTGAAGGAAATACATTGTGAGGAAACCTAGAACATTTTTCTAAGACATGAGAAGTCTGCCAATTCACACTAGGGCCGCGTGGCGTACTATGCCCTTATACTCTCTTTATAGAGAAGGCCTGCGCCCAACAGTGGGACATATATTATATGGGCTGTAACTTTAATATCAGAGAGTAGACCGAGAACGCGAGTACAAGTGAGTTTTTAAGAAGAAGAATAACGTGACAGTAATTGAGGAATGTATGCTTCGAATTAGGAAAGAGACAACGAAATCATACAGGGCGACATTGGCGAACGTTTATCAACGAGATAAGTGACGTACTAAGGACATCCTTTATTTCTGTCCACTTCAGAGCTGTTATTGCTTAAATAAATTAGGCTCAGGACTATTTTAATGATCGTCGATCATTAGATACCAATTAAATTACTATAATCTTCTTCGATGTCAGTGGTCAAGATTCTTCATTAGCGGAAAGATCACTGGTACTCGATCTCCGGGACTTGATTCGGCTCCCTAAGCTCGGAGGCGGCACACGTAACCATTCGATTGAACAATTTTTTTGATGGAGATTTAAAAAATATTACTGTTCGATAAACTAAGTAACTAAACTATATGAAGGACATTACTATTGTTTATTGATAAACATACAGAGACAATCAGGCCCCCTTTCTGTCCATTGCAAAATAAAAACGCCATCACTTCCACTCCTGTTTTGGAATGTCATTTTTAAATTAAAATAAGTTTGACTTATGTTTTCTTCCTGTAATATTAATTATTTGATTAAAGTTACGAATGTAAAAATTATAAACGTTGGTTAGGATTTTTAAAGAACAATAGATTGCTTGAGAAAAAATTATATTTCCCAAGGTTTTATTTAAAATAACATGAGTCTATGTATCTTCACAATGTGAAGGATTGAAAGATAATTTTAGCTTGAAGGTTGTGTAATTGCATTGTTAGGAGAATAGATTTACTGATAGTTTTGCAAAATGAGTAAATTAAGTGGGTGATAAGCTTATAAGCAATAGAGTAGTTTAAATTTTGACACAAAAAATATTTAATAGAAAAATATATTCAACGCAAAGATGTAATGTACCTTAACACAGGTAAAGGAAACGTCAGCCCTGTAGTTCTGGGCTCGTAGAATAAGACTACGGTATCCCGTCTGCCATAGAAGGCGACTAAAAGGGGCTTCGGGCTCACTGGGCGACAAGGGTGAGGGTCTTTGTTGTCTGCTGAAGTGGACCCGGGAGGAAGGCGACATCGGCTGGGGCCCCCGGGACGTGCTGTCCTAAGAGCACAGTACAGAGGGGCACCATGCACCGAGGGGTTTTAGTGGGTAAAAATCCCACATAATCCCTCCGCCTAAGGCCTCCGCCTTCCCCCCAGAAGGCAGGTTATCTTGTTGAAGATTTCCTCCCATCAACAAAAAAATACCATAAAAACGTAAAGGAAACGTAGAAATTTTACAACATAGGAAAATTATGTAAACCCAGCATAAAAAGAACATACAGTCCAATTTAGAACTTCCTTCTATTCAACCGACTTCAAAAAGGGAGGAGGTTCTCAGTTCATTTGTATTTTTTTCATTTATTTTCTATATTTGTCACCTCATAATTTTCTGGACTGGGTGAACCGCTTTTGATGAAGTAAGTGTAAAAAATGATGTATTTCAAGGGTACTTTGATGAGAGAGTTATGGGTAAGTTCTAATAATTTTATTTAGTAATATTTCGACAATAATTTGAAATTACAAAGAAGAAAGTCGGTTTTGATTTTTAGTCGTAAATACACTAGTTAAGTAGAAAAATATGATCAAAATTTGCTCCGACAAAGAAATCGGTCTCTATTTTTCTTGTGTTAAAAGATAATTTGCTTTTTTTTATTTTTTCATGGGGTATAAACTAGTGCTTGACCACGACCCCACCTAATATTAAGTGGTGATATAGTCGAAAGATGGTACGCGCTAGTTTAGTAAGTGCCACAGTAAGTAGTTTAGTGTTTAATAATTTTATAGCTATATAAATAAGTTTATAATAGACATCTAGTTTTCGTCTGTAACTAAACATCGGATGCAATCAGCGCGTTAATTCATGTTACCTCGAAATTTCATAGTTCTATGAGCAACAAACGCGAACAGAAGGTTAATTGTCGAGCACAAACGCACTTGAAGAGCGATTTCTACATTCAGCCAAGGCTGAGTCAACTCTGTGCCGGTTTTAAAACAATAAAATTATTATTTAGCATAATGTTCAAATTAAAGGTACAATTATAATATTTGCATTTTTCGAATAATTATACGTATTTTTAAAACAATATCTATAAATGAGAAGTTTCTTTTGTTATCTTAAACTGGTGTAGTTGGGGAGAGGTAAAAAGAATTATTTTCTAATAAATTAGTTCGATTTATGTGTAATTTTTAGCTTTAGCTTATTAGCTATGAATTTAACAAAAAAGTAATCTAGTTTTTTTTTTTTGCATTTTACTACGTCCTATTTGTACCAGTGGAGTTGTCATGCTATTTACGAACTGATGAGGGCGGGATTACTATTCGTCCTAGATTGTTGGGGTCGACGTTACCATTGGTTGTTAAGGCATCCTGCGAATATATATGGCTTTCCACTCGCAGCCATATACATTTGATTCAGCCGATTAAGCGCTATGTTTCTCAAGAGCTCACTCTCTTCTTTGAAGTACATGTCCACCAGAAATTCTAAAAACTACAAAATATTAGACAAATCACACAAATTATAACTAAACCGATGACCTCCTTTTTGAAGTTGGTTGAATAAAAAGTAGCCTATGTGCTATTCCAGAACCAATCTCTGTGCCAGATTTCATCCCGATTCGTTCAGCCGTCGCTATTTAAGAAACTCGAGAACACGACGTGTTGTCACGAACTGTCTATATTATTCACCAATTCATATTTATATTATTTTAGGATTGAGTTTGAATAAACAAAGGTTCGTTAAGAATTCAAAAACCTCTCACCACATGACCTTAATAAAAACCGAGGTATAAATATCAATGAACTTTACGATAATACGTAAAGAAAAAATAATATTCTAGAGACGCATTTAAAAAAATGTTTTAGTGTAATATGAGGATTACCCGTTAGAGATCCTGCCTTTTAAAGTCAGTTTTTCTTAGCAAGTTTAGCTCGGTCGCCATGAGTTGCTCTGTTATGATTCAATTATATGTTTTCATCTTCATTACACACAGGCTAACGTCCCAATCTATAGCTTGTTTTAGAAGAAACTCCAAAATTATTAAAATATGACAAAAGTTGCATAATGATGTGTGTAGAAATATATAATAAGGTTCCAATAGAATTAAAAGTGTTAAATAGATTAATATATAAAACAAGATTATACAAGTGGTTTAATTGTTTAAATATTTACAGTGTCTTTTTTGGTTGAAAATGTCTGTTCTCATAGTTAGTAGTAGTTTTAAAATATTAATTATGACTGGAACGATGACTTGAATATTCACTTATTAATAATTCACAATTTATTGACAATATAATAAAAATTATAATATTTTTTTATTTGCATGCTTAATTATAATAAGCGAAACATGACGGCCTGTCTGTTATGATATGTATAACATCAAATATACCATGTTTTCAGCTAATAAATAAATCATATCTTATCTTATCACAAACAGGGAATTGTTCGTACAAAATTTAGAAAATGCTACTATACGCAAATACGCTGATATTTGCGAACACGACGTTAATTGACTCAAATCCTAGCATGAAGAACGTGTCAGCTGATTTATCTCCTTTTGTACTTCACGAATATCCTTGAACATTAGAATGCAAGAGTAAGGGAATAACGGCCATGCTCTAACCAATATATATTGTCTGATATCGTATTCTCAATGGGATGTAGTGACAAGTATCATCTCTGTCTTCATCAAGCAAATCATCTTGTGGTCAAGGAATGTTCTGGGCTGTATTTTTGATCGTATATCACCTGAAAGCAATTTTAATGCTGTTTGCATTTGAATAGAACTATTATTAAGGATTTTATCGCGTTTTCATTCTATTGTTAAATTGCGACGTTTCGTACGCTTTACAGCGATCATTTTTACGAAAGGGAACTAATAAAGACCAGACGGTAACCTACAAAAACTATGAAAAGGGATGTCCAACGTCTTAATACCCCCGTGATAGAATAGTTTTAAACTTAAAACTACTCTATCACTTAAAGTTACAGCCTAAATATTGCCACTATTGAGCACAGATTTCCTCTGTAAAGACAGTATAAGGGCATAATCCCCATAGCACTAGTACCAATGCGGCAGATTTTATGTCTCAGAAAGGTTCCTTATGACTCCTTGACCGCTTATCGCGGGGTAAATCATTATTTAAAATAAGGGTAAATAATGAAGTATGGGGTATCAAACTCGGTTGGTCACGTACTATGTGGATGTGTCACGTACAGGTGGCCGCCACGTCACTGAGCTATCACAACTAAGATAGTTTCATTTAATAAGTAATATTCGCAAAATATGAGGCACTTATTACTCAACGTAAAAAATGAATTCTTTATCTTGAAAACATTTTGATTGTGCTCTCAGAATCACCTTCACTTTACGTTTAAAATGCCATTCTTTAATACCTAATTTAGATTCACATTGATACACACCTCAACAACGGTTCTTCCACAACATTAATCTTACTGGCATTTTTTCTGCCAGACTCAACTTTCTCCGCCATTAGCGTGGGCACAAACAGCATTGTGAATTGCCAGACGCGCCTTATTTCATTCATTGTGGCTGCTCACAATCAAATTTGGAGCGTCATTTGCTCTTCTTTCAGTCGTTGTTTCGTTCGTTCGTTTCTTTCTTCATTCAGTTCTCGTTCCATGTTAGTGTAATAAGATTTTTTTTCAATAGAACGAACAGTACAACACGTCACATAGCGCTCATCGATGCTATTTAAATCTATAGATAAAAATAAAAGTGTTTGTTCCCTATAGGCTCCGAAACGTCTGGACCAAATTCAATGAATCTTTCGGGGAATCTTCAGATTGACCTGGCGTGTAATCCTGTTAGGTTTGGTGACGATC
This sequence comes from Meandrusa payeni, assembly GCA_029286785.1. Taxonomy (NCBI): domain Eukaryota; kingdom Metazoa; phylum Arthropoda; class Insecta; order Lepidoptera; family Papilionidae; genus Meandrusa; species Meandrusa payeni. The sequence continues at coordinate 3,771,134 of JAGSMX010000003.1, read as the reverse complement.
TCAGCACTCCACATTTATTGCCTATAATGATATTCTATTGTTTTAAAACCCAATTTATTTTGACACATGCGTTGTGTATATTTATGTCATTATGAACCATGTTGGAGTATAATATGGAGTATAGTGTATAAGAATGATATTGTATTTACTAATATGTACATGGATGTAGATAATGATCTTCACCCGCTGGAGAAAAGTAGAGAAGAGAATGAATACGAAGAGAAAAGAATAATTTAATATATTGTCAGAGTTAAATTAAATATTTAATGAACTTAGTTGGAATGGTTAACAAGAATTTTAGTAATATTTATGAAAAAAATTGCTAGCTTTCTTTATAAAAAAATGATGTAAGTTTATTGTTTTAATAAAAGTGAAAGCTGGTCACTAATAAAATCAATCAATTAGAGTAATGAAATCATCAGTACATTATTTCGAATTTGTTATCATTATAGAAGTAACGTTAGATAGATCTAAACAGTGTTGTTAAAATACATTAATTACTTTTATAGAACATTAATATATATATATATTAATTAAATATTTTTCTGTTAATATAAAATATCATAAAAAATAAAATTAATATTTAAATATTAGTTGTCAGTTAAAACGTACAGATTTTAATAAACACATCACGTTTGCTGAAAATTTTTTCGTTACGTAGTGTTTGGAAACCTATATTTTCAGTCGTGAATTGCAATGGCGATTCCTCTAATAATGTAACAGCCTAAGCCGAGGTACTCCCTATAGAGGTTCAGGCTATGAGACCTAAGAGCTATGCCACCTCTCAAAAACCCGGTGAAACTTTAGAGGTCGCCTGGTTGGAAAAGGAATACGATGGCGTAGTAGATGAGTTATAAAGCTATTTTTTTAACCCCTAACTCGTGTTTCGTTTGTTATAACAACAGACAGTGTTGCAACTTAAATTAATAAAACGCGCACCGCCCACGACGACGTAATTACGTTATAATAATATAAATTTCGATTTACCAATTGTCGTGATAGTCAATTGTCGCAATTATTTTTTTTATTTATACCAAAAGGCTTCAATTATTGTGGCACTATTGTGAAATGGCGCGTGCAGAAAAACCCGACACGCAGTTTTTCAACGACTTTTTAAGCTATCTATTAACCTTGAACCAATTAATAAATCACTTTCTTATTGGAGTAAATTTTTATTAACGACAATAATTGAATGTTAACCGGCGAATCAATAGATAACAGCTTTATTTATTTATAATACGCAATCATCAAACGCAAACGAAAAACCAAACTACGTATCAACAAGTGGAATATGAAATTGCTATTACTTATGATTGTTTTGTTTCATTTGTAATAAATATATATTTTTAACACTCCCCGAATGTCACACGAATTTCTATGGCAATTCTTTTACCTGTACAGCTATAAAACTATGGAATAGTTTGCCGATTAAGATTAGGGAGGCTTCGTCACAGCCCTGTAGTTCTGGGCTCTCAAGAATAAGACAACAGTATCCCCTGCCTGTCGTACAAGGCGACTAAAAGGGGCCTCGGGTTCACTGGGCGACAAGGGTGGGGGCCTGAGTCGTCCACCAAAGTGGACCCGGGAAGAAGGCGACATCGGCTGGCCCGTGTCGCCTTGCGCTGCGAGGGCACAGGGGGGGAGGGAGTAACCTCCCCCGGGACGTGCTCTCCTTGAGCACAGTGCAGAGGGGCTCCGGTGCGTTCCACTGGAGATCCCGGAGCCCCTCGTCATGCACCGCGGAAAGGGCCACTGGGAGGTTTTAGTGGGTAAGAACCCCACATAACCGCTGCCTTCCCCAGAAGGCGGGGTATCTTTCTGAAGATTTCCTCCCCGTAAACAAAAAAAAAAAAAAGGGAGGCTTCGTCACAGCCCTGTAGTTCTGGGCTCTCAAGAATAAGACAACAGTATCCCCTGCCTGTCGTACAAGGCGACTAAAAGGGGCCTCGGGTTCACTGGGCGACAAGGGTGGGGGCCTGAGTCGTCCACCAAAGTGGACCCGGGAAGAAGGCGACATCGGCTGGCCCGTGTCGCCTTGCGCTGCGAGGGCACAGGGGGGGAGGGAGTAACCTCCCCCCCGGGACGTGCTCTCCTTGAGCACAGTGCAGAGGGGCTCCGGTGCGTTCCACTGGAGATCCCGAAGCCCCTCGTCATGCACCGCGGAAAGGGCCACCGGGGAGGTTTTAGTGGGTAAGAACCCCACATAACCGCCGCCTTCCCCCCAGAAGGCGGGGTATCTTTCTGAAGATTTCCTCCCCGTAAACAAAAAAAAAAAAAAAAAAAAAAAAGGGAGGCTTCGTCAACTAATGTCTTTAAATCGCATGTATCTGAATACTTTCTACTGAAACAATGAAAGATTACAAACTGATATATTTATTGTCGTTATATAATATATATTCCATGTGTATGTATATTATTATATTTATATAGAAGTATCTATTTATGTAAATGTATATTTATTTATTTATATAATAGTTTTAAAAAGCTATTTTTAGCGGCACTACCCTTAGCCTGCTCTTAACCACTAAAGGTTAGTTGGAAGAAAATGCTAATTAGCATTAAGTTCGCTTTTGTACATGTTCTTTGGTGCAATAAAGGATTTATCTATCTATCTATCTAAATATAAAGATTATATATGTCAGAAATATGTAAAAAATATTGTTTATTAATTATTAATAAATGTATTTATGAGTAGAAACTGTAAGAAAAAGAATGCCATTATTTTATTTATTTAAAGTCTTCTTGACAGATTAGTAATCTGTTTCTTTTTACTGACACTTATGGGATGAGCTGATCATCATAGATCGAGCACTAAGTTTTAGCATATAATTTTGTACTAAAAAGTATGAATAAAGTGACAGAGATTAAAAAATCACCTCAAAATCTTTTTTACCATCTTTAATTATGTTAAAAATACTTATTTTTATGCATTATTAATATTATTTATTATTATAAACATGAATTGCTATCATTATTTACTCTCACTAAATAGCAGAACAAGACACGACTTGCCGCAGGCTTACTTAGATAAACGAATCCTTGAAGTTTCCAACAGTAGTTAATGTAATTGTTTCGCGTAAGGCGGCACAATACGTTGTTTATCTGCATGGGAATTTTGGACACAACGCATTACCTCTTTCTTATCTTTTGAATTTGAATCTGCTTACCTCAGGTCGGCAGTTGCATGAAACTTGCGAAGTTTTGGTGACTCAAACTTGCCTAAGCTTGAATAAACAAATGATTTCTAAACGAAAATCTACGACTGTCATACAACGTCTGGCTTTTGTTTTTAGGCTTATTGCCGTAGTTGCCAGGAATACTACGTCACTTGATTCAAAGCGCTTAATGCACTCCGTCTAAAATTAGCAACTTATCGCACGGGCCTCTTTGAGAGAACCTCGGTTTAGTAAGGAGTATTTACAGCAGAGTTTCCAAAGAGAGGTGGGCAGTGATTACAGTTGTTTTCATTTTTTCACGGATTTGGCACTCTCTTGCTTCTAGAAAACCAAAAATGTCTGTTTCATATGTTTTTATTAAATAAGCTTATTAAAAATGAGTTGCGGATGCTCTCTGTAAACTCTCCACAACACAGCCGGTCAGCGTATTAAATAAATCTTTACATTTTCATTCGTTATAGGTACTTTATTCTATGCATTATATATCGCTTCCACTGTGACTACAGCTTTAGACAAAAGCCAAATTATCTTATCTATATAATTAATAAGAAGTAAACATTATGGTCATTTATTAATGGCTCTGAGATAAAAAAGTAAAAATACATGCGAGAATGCATCACTGTCCTTGACCGAAAGTGAAACAATGGATCGCGTGCTTAAAGAAGCTACATTCGCGGAGCTCTCTGTCTACAATCTTTGCTTATACACAAATTTAGGACAGTATTGGGTAATTACAATAACAGAAAGCAACGTACTGGGGAGATCAGGAATGCGGTTCACCTCATGTTATTTAATTCCGACGTCCACAAAAACCTAGTAAAGAGTATGCCAACCTTTATTAATCATTTACCATTATTAAGACTTGGAGCTTCTTTACCAAGCGAGGATTTATTCTGATCTTCCTGAACGAATATTTAAGGAATTTAATAACTTGTAAGTCTTGTGGAATGAAATAGTCCAATAACTAATATGCACGCTATATTCAGACGGCGTAACGTTGTACAAGGAATTATTTTAACGAATAAACGTCCAACGGCGCGTCCTCACAATCTTAATTCAAAATTATTTAGAAGTTAGATTACTAATACCAATAAATGTGGCAAAGTTTCTTTTGTTTTTCTTTTTTTTTTGTTAACGCAGAGGAAATCTTCAAAAAGATACCCCGCCTTCTGGGGAGAGGGCGGCGGTTATGAAGGGGTTTTTACCCACTTAAACCTTCTCCGGCTCCGGGATCTTCAGAGGAACGCACCGGAGCCCCTCCCCACTGTGCCCTCGCAGTGCAAGGCGACACGGACCAGCCGATGTCGCCTTCTTCTCGGGACAAATCACACAAATTATAACTAAACCAATGACCTCCTTTTTGTAGTTAATTAAATAGAAAGCCAATAACAATATTGTACACTTGGTTTAGCAGACAAGGGCTAGCAGGGCCATGAGATGGACTAAAAAGTTCATAATTTAATTCATCAATAAATCAAACATGGCAATCTGAAACTAAACTTGTAACGGAACTTAACAGTTATGCGGAACATAACTTAATACTGACATATTAAGCCCGAGGTTGTTGAAATATAATCTTGCAACTATTTTATTAAGCTCATCGCAATTTATCAAACAACTTGTGGAAACCATTTATTAAACAGAGACATAAGAAGAATAAGTCGCTTGTAAGAACGCACAGAACCGATAAAGCTTTGGAACTTTCTATATCGATGTATTCATTTGTATCAATTCAATTCTATCTAAAACCACCAAACATAACACCGATGTATTACTCAAGTAACGGCACTTGATTTTACAACGACTCATCGTCTATTGACAAAGACCGTAGCAATCATACAGCCTCAAACCCGTCATCAGTCAACCGCCTACTAACTGTATCTCGACATTTTGTTTAGATAATCTGTCCGCGGATTTCTTTACCGCAATATCGGTATTAAATCAGGACGTGAGCTGTCATAGAAGCGTAAGCTTTATAAATATCATATTATAAGGTTTAGAAAGCTATACTTTAACTCCATAAAATTATATACCGATTTTGGATTTTTTGTTGGAAAGTGGTTACAGATTCAGATTTTATTGGTAATATAATAAATTACAAGTCAATTATTTACTACAAATTATTACAAATTATTAGTATTACAAATTACATTAGATAATTGAATAAAAAAATAATGAAAAATAGTACATCGAAGAAATAAAATAATTTAATTTGTAATTTCATTTGTTAATTCCTCCACACAATAAAACTTTAAAATAGGTCTACTTTTAAATAGGTCTTAAATTCATTTGATTGATATAGAATTGATATATGTATCAGGGAACTCCTTAAATCCCAAGACTACGTCAGTACGTCTGACCGAAGCCCTTAAAGAGTTACTCGTTAACGGCATCTAATAGAGGAGGGTAGACGTAGCCGTCATTTCGTAACATATCGCTATCTGTTATCCGATCTATCATACTCGGAAATAAAAAATAAGCCATTTTTAGCGTAATTCATAGTCATAGTAGTTACTCTTTTAAACAAAAACTACTTACTAATTTTGTTGAAACTTATAATAATACAGCCAACACAAGAACCGTAGGAGTTACACGTATAGTGTACATATATAATGTACAATAGAAATGTCTATCTTAAATAGTAATCGAAAACGTCCGCGACAGTACATATCTAATCCATTATCGCCAAAATAGTGAGCCATAAACACAATAAAAATTCATAATTCATTTTTATTTCAATCTAATTCTACTAAACGCACATTAAGTAGAATTAAATTGATCGTTATATTAAAATAAATACTTTTATCGCATTTGGTATTTAAAGTAGATAATCTTTGTCTTACACTACATTATTTGGACAAATATTTGAATAGTTATGTCGATAAACAACCGAGTGTGCGATAACCATGTCGTACCATAATGGTAATACTATTAGAAATTAAATTAAGTGGGTTTGTTTGATAAGCTTTCACGCTCGAACTATTCCACCGATCATCATTAAATTTTGCATACAAGGGGTGGGGTAGTTGTGGAGTAATTAAGACATGACATCTAATTTATGCATATGTCCTAAAAACATATAAATCTGTTCTATTTCATTACACATTTCCTCGTCATGTGCCGGAGCAGACTATTGGCGGCTCGGTGCACAGTTACTCTCGATCCTGACCATATTTTATGCAATATCTCTCGACCCAACTCAGTGACTCAGGTTTGATTTGCTTGTATTAGCGATCATTGACATTGCAAAGTTTATTGCACTCACCGTCCAAACATACATTTGGTTGTATTCGTGTCCCACTTTTTGTATGTTTGTTTGACAGACAATTAATAGCTCGGAGTTAAGCGATTTATTTTTTTTAACACTAGGAATTCCGCATTGATGCAATGTTTTCGTGTGAAAATAGCGTTGCATTGTTTCTGTTGAGGAAATCCCGCGGTCTCAATCAACGTTTCATGAGACTCGCAATGCTTAATGGGTTTCGTATACATGATTTTGGTCTTCTCTCGCTCACATGAACGTGCTGTCACGAATAGAAAATAAATTATAAGGTGTCTTATTTCTCAATTGCTAGCCATCTCGTGAGCAGTACGGGCCCTCGGTGTTTGCGGCATTAAACATGATTATATCGCGACGATTATATGAGCCGTGGTAGCTCAGAGTCCGGGCGGTCGCTTCAAGTATATTATTTATTGTATAGTACTCTGGCAACGCGATTTGGACCTCCGGTACCGGCACTAATAAATTTTCTTGTTGTAAATGTAAGTGCTGATTTACCACGCGCTTGGTGGTGAAGGAAAGTATCGTGAGGAAACCTATGTGTGTTCGAAAATGTTATAAGAGATGTGACATCTGCTATTCCGCACTAGGGCTGCCGAAAAATACCTTTGAACTCTCGCTATATTGAAGGTCTATGACTTATAGCGGAATATATGTATATATAGGCTGTAACTTTTATATGGTGTGAATACACGTGTTAATACTACACGTGTTTTGTCTTCATTGAATTAGGCAGAGGTCAATTAACATTAGTGGAAATTAATTTGTTTCGAAGCGTCAATAGCCTAATGGTTTAGGGTACGGTCTGCGAATCGTAAGGTCGTTGGTTCGAATCCACCATTCGACTATTGACGTAAACCTAGCACAAGCTTAAGCTTAGTTGGAATGGTTAACAAGAGTGTTAGTAACATTTATTGAAAAAAAAGAAATATTGCTAGATTTCTTTTTTAAAAAAATGTTTATAACAAAAGATAGGGGAACGATTATTCTGTCCAATTTAAATGAGAAAAATACAGAAGCAGTAGCAACTTATGTTATAAGAAGCGTGTTTCGGAGAACATTTTGGAATAAATTATTTTGTTTAGTACACGTTTAACGTTCCTATATTTTTTCTTTTTAGTTTTTTTTGATAAATTCGTTATTCAATTTATAACCTTTATAAAAGAGCAACGCGCGCTGCGGTAGGCACTTTGTGTTTATACAACACCAAAAGTCGTTAGCGCCATCTTGATATACTGGCGATTTGTTTTGTTACGACAGTAATTTTAATAACTATACGTGGTTTCTATCCCCAACCTGATAAAGTGTACAAGTCTGTTTGGCAGAATAAGGAACAGAGGTGGTGTAGATATGGGAAACTAGTTAACAATAAACCTACCAAACATTTTAATTTGGCTATTAGTGGCGGTAATAGTTTGCAATAAAGGTTGTCAAGTTCCGCATTAATTATGAATATACTTTTACAACTTCTTTTCCTTTTTTTTTTTAACCTTTGGGGAACGTACCTAGCCGCGTAAACGCCCCCCGGAGGAGGAACGAATTATGTCGGGCCCTCACCGACTAAACCCCACAGGGTGTTTCCCCACGGTCGCGTATGGTGGCAGGGTCACGGGAACAGAGAGACCTCCGCGGCCCCGCCCGCGACTTGACGCCTTTCGGCGTCTTCTCCCCTGCCCTTCAGGCAAGGCGCACCCGAATTCCTAAGGCGCGCCTTCCTCCGTAGGCCTCCGCAAGCGGGTGACAAACCACCCCGAGTCGGTCATCTGGAGGCCATGGGGGCCGGGGTACAACTTCTTTTCCCTGTTCCAATGCGTTAATTAACGTTTAACTTTATTGTCAGATCGATACACACAAGAAAAGCAAAACAATCTAAATACAAAACTTACTATAATATATGATTTGAGATATGTAAGTGTTATATAGTTAGCCATACTAACAAATGCATATTTACTTTACTAATGAAAACACTGACAATTGATTCAAATATTTTGCTATAGGCCTAATGAAAAAAGAATTAAAACAACATCGATCCTGTGTATTTCAATGTTTGATTGGTAAAATAGGTGTAGGCGAATCAGGTCATGTAACTCCTATGCACAATTCGATTAAAACATTTGGTCGAGTCATGATTCAGGTCTCTCTGACATCTGGAGTTAGTTCTATTGCATAGACGGCTGAAATTCCTTCTTGGTGACAATTGGGCTAAGTAACTTATAATTGTAGAGTATTTATAGTTGTAAGATCACGTTATACTATAGGTTTCCTTTTATTTCGCCAGAACTTTTCAAAGAAATTTTCGGCGGGAAAAAACTTTGCATCCGCTAACCGTGGGTATCGCGTGCTTTGTCTGATCTTTATGGAAATATCACCGGAAGTTAAGTCGACACGTAGCTGGCAACGACCACAATACGTAATCGGCGTCTGTTACGTAGTGACGCGTGAATCTCTTGGAATATTACGCCGAATGTTAGAAATACGACAATTAGTCCGCGTAGGTTAACAAATGTATGTGATTTACATTTAAATAATTCTGGTGATAATGTTAGTTCACATTTATCATTTCATTAATATGTATGAGCTCTGACATTTAACTTTAACTTTTTCTTTTTAGTGGGGTACAAAGACAGCCACTAACCGTGCCACCAAACAAACACGAAGATCCAAAATACACCAGTTTTTATACATACGAAATTTGGGTATATTAAAATTAAAAGATCTTTAGGCATGTGGTACCATCCGTTAGCCCAATAATTTCTCCAGCTACAACATGAAGAATATGTAACGTAAGCTCTCACGCCCTTTGAATCGTAGCAGGGTGTACAGAGACAGCAATTGGTGGCCGGGTTTGGCATAGCTTAAAGGATCCTATACACTTATACTCGACTCTACCTATATCTCCCTCAACCTATATCATACACTGCCCAAGATTCGCAACACACCGCCATGACTGCGAACACAGAATGGATACCGCCATCACCGCGGACAACATAGTCAGCATAGTTGCCTCCGATACCAGAGAACAATTCCTGGGATACTGTGAGCTAGTTATGTTCTTAGCCGCAAAGGCTAACGGCTCAATATTAGCAAGAAGAGGAACAAAGAAATATCCTTAAAGGAGGAAAAAAAAATATAGATATATATATATACATTTTACAAAGGGACCAACGTTGTTGCACAAATTTTAACAACAGGTTCATAGGCCCTAAATGGGGTCAAAAAACCCTCGACCTATAAATACAATTTATCATTTTTTTCTCTTAATTCATGACAACAAATATTTGTACAATTAAAATAAATCACAGAAGAATAAGCAATGAAATAAATCTCTTGTACCACTTTTCTAAAATTGGAGTTAAGCTAAATATATCTACATTGTTAAGTCATAATCCCTTAAGTTAATTGGTTCGATGAAAAATATGATTTTTTTGTTCCTAATATCCGTAGAATTATTCTATTTTAAAAATTCTAAACATTTTAGAATTGAAAAATATTCTAAGAACTTCATCAGATGTTTCAATAACTTAACAGTTCGGACGCGCTCGTTGTACTCACCGAATTATTTCGCTAATCGCTGCAACAGCAAAAAACTATGCTTCGTTAAATCCATTTAATCGTTTTCGTATTCGATGAGGCAATAAAGAAAATGCAAGTTTGACGGTCACAGTTTGCGGGCATAATGCAATAGATTAAATTCATGCATTATAAATTACCTCTATTACGTACTACACTACTAACATTTCCCGGCATATACATATACAGCGGTATAATTGAACAAATAAATCATAAAGTAAATGTTACAGCCTTTATATATATAATATATATGTCCCACTGTTGGGCGCAGGCCTTCTCTGTAAACAGAGTATAAGGGCATAGTCCACCACGCACACCTAGTGCGGATTGCCTTTCATGTCTTTTTTACATTTTCAATTTTTCAAATTTCAAAAAAAAATTGTAAATATTTTCTAAATGTTTATAAGTCATGTAGGTTTCCTCAAGACATATTCCTTCATCGCGTGGTGAATCACCACATAAAATTGCAACAACAAATTTATTGATGCTGGCAACGGGGATAAAACTCGGGTGGCTAGCGTACTATGCAACTTGTTCCATGAAAAATTGCAAAAATCATAAAGTGCTTTGTACTATTTACGTCCATAAGAGAAGAAAGAGATATGGAGAAGGTAGTAGAATGAAAGGAGAATGAGAGGATGGGAAATAGCGAATAAAGGGGAAAGGTATTAGAAGTTATTAGAAGGAAAGAAGATAAGATAATTAGAAAAATAAAATGAAATAGAGAAAAGAAGGAGAGTAAAGGAACGGGAGAGGGCTTCGGCTTAGCTATGTCGCGCATAGTAATTACTCGATTATGGCGAAATTTATCTAAACACAGTGTTTATACTAATCGATATTCTGTAAAAGTTTGGCCTTTTAAGTTTAACGCCGAGCCTTTATCATTTTTAACAGATAACGTTGTGAAATGACACTACAAAATGTAAAAATATCCAAAACGTGATCGTAAAGTATGTGTAAATTGCTCTCCGAGAATGTTGTTATTAAACACAATTTGGTATCCTGTGTAAAACAATACGTTTTAAACTGGTTTACCTCTTGCTACGTACGTTATTTGATTCGTAGCCGTAGAAAGTGAAATTCCGACCAAGATTTCGTTTCATACGTGACGGTCAGCTGTTTTCGCAATTACCTGCAACAAAGTAAAACACTTATGAGTCATTGCCGTTGAGTCATTTGACATTGACGTTTGAACTGATTAGGTTAACGCCGTTGCAATATATATGCAATATGGACAAGTTACTGTATTGTTATTAATGGTATTAATTTTCTAAATTTATTTAGTTTCTAATCTTCTTTTTTTTACTTTACTCGCTACTGACAATCGATCACTGAACTGATTAGGTTAACGCCGTTGCAATATATATGCAATATGGACAAGTTACTGTATTGTTATTAATGGTATTAATTTTCTAATTTTATTTAGTTTCTAATTCTTTTTTTTAATTACGTTACTCGCTACTGACAATCGATCACTGAACTGATTAGGTTAACGCCGTTGCAATATATATGCAATATGGACCAGTTGCTGTATTGTTATTAATGGTATTAATTTTCTAATTTTATTTAGTTTCTAATTCTTTTTTTTAATTACGTTACTCGCTACTGACAATCGATCACTGAACTGATTAGGTTAACATCATTGTAAAATACCTATGTAAGCAATACTTTAGACTTAGTAACTGCATTGTTATTAATAGTATTTTTTATAACTTAATGAACGATTATTAGGAGTTACCATGAGTCCTTTAAAATAATTTAGTGAATTACCAATTTATAATACATAAAAGCTTCATATCCTAGTGGTTCTAGGCTCTGGCTGCCATACTGTGTCTCGGGTTCGTTTCCTAATATTTGTGTTATTCACATTCTCACGTTTTTGATGTTGTTATTTAAAGTCGCTAGTCTTTTCCCAGGTGTTTTACATGGGAGACGACTAGCTTGGCTAGACTAGCGTGCAAGGATTAAGCAGGGCAATCCGCCCTTCACTAAATTTATTAGGTCAAATATGTGACCAGGGGTGATCCCGTCACCATAATGTGTTTATGTGTGATATCAGGTATCTCAACGTGAACTCGGATTGGCATACACAACAGGACATAGTTTGAATTAAATTTATTTATTGCTAATGTATGTTTGTGTATAAATAATAAAATTGTGTAAAAAAAATATTATGTATAGATAAATAAACTCAGTAGTAAAAGGTCGCTAGGATTCCAACCTAAGATATTCCGATCCTAATTCGAAACTATTACTAATGCTTGCAAAATGTAACCAATAAGCGTTTATTAGGATTCATGAAATTAATGTACAGACCAACAAATTGATCCCATTTAATTGGCATTGTTATAAATATATAAGCAAACATTTTCTGTATATTTACACCAAAAGGTAATATGTGGTTTATTTGGTCAAATGTAATATTTGCTCAGATTTCAGTCAATTTTAATAGAATCAATTTACACAAGCATGTTAAGTATCTTTGTAGTGTAGTGATTACTCCGGTAACATGAGAATCATTCGCATTTGAATAAATTTAGCTTTTGCACAAATAAATAACATTAAAAACATGAATCAATAATGATTTGATTTGGTCGTCCAGTTTCTTGACCAGTGTAAGATCAATACAATATGATCGATATTTTCTTAATAATTCCTTCCATTAGTTAAAGATTGAGTCACAAGTGCAGAAAGCCCTGAGCTTATGTTGCAAATGATGAACAGCAAAAGCTTTATAATTGGGAGTTAGGTAACTTAACTCACGACCTTTTCATAATAACGTGCAAAACATAAGCCAGTACTGTATTATGAAATATTATTTTGTTAATTATTCACTTCACTAGAGCTCTATCTAATACATGTTATAATCAATTTTATAAAAAAAACAGCTGATGTCGTGGAACAGCACATAGGAACGAAGTTCTTTATTTTGAAAATGTTAATTTCAAGTTCTATTTGAGTTATAAACAAAATAATTATTCGGGTATATATTTTTTTATAGATAAAAATCAAAAAATTGTTTACAAAGCAATAAAAGTAATTTTTGTTCACGGGAGGAAATCTTCAGAAAGATACCCCGCCTTCTGGGGAAGGCGGCGGTTATGTTCTGTGGGTTCTTACCCACTAAAACCTCCCCGGTGGCCCTTTCCTCGGTGCATGACGAGGGGCTCCGGGATCTCCAGTGGAACGCACCGGAGCCCCTCTGCACTGTGCTCAAGGAGAGCACGTCCCGGAGCGGAAGGTTACTCCTCCCCCTGTGCCATCGCAGCGCAAGGCGACACGGGCCAGCCGATGTCGCCTTCTTCCCGGGTCCACTTTGGTGGACGACTCAGGCGCTCCCCTCCCCTTTTTTTTTTTTTTTGTTTACGGGGAGGAAATCTTCAGAAAGATACCCCGCCCTCTGGGGGGAAGGCGGCGGTTATGTTCTGTGGGTTCTTACCCACTAAAACCTCCCCGGTGGCCCTTTCCTCGGTGCATGACGAGGGGCTCTGGGATCTCCAATGGAACGCACGGGAGCCCCTCTGCACTGTGCTCAAGGAGAGCACGTCCCGGGGGGGAGGTTACTCCCTCCCCCCCTGTGCCCTCACAGCGCAAGGCGACACGGGCCAGCCGATGTCGCCTTCTTCACGGGTCCAGGTTGGGGTTGCCTCAAGCTTACTCTTCTTCTCAAGTTAAATCTTTTTTCAATTATCAAGTAAGGTGGGTTTTAGTGGACGGTGATGAGCACTTAACTTCCGGTGAGCTGTAATTACAATTCAACCTTGTTGTAATAAAAAAAAGTCAACAGGACTCTATAATAAGATCGCTATGTAGTCTTAGAAAGTAGATCATCAAATCCTATGTTGGAATCAATAAGTACTAACTATTTTCTACAACCATCTATTACGTAAAATCATCTGATGGAATGGTTAATTAATCTAGAAATCTCTCATTAACGTTATTATCGCAATTTAAATTTTCCGCATTGCACGATTTGCTTCACGCGTCTCGTGAGCCGGATCTGCAGATAAACGAATCGGTTGCATCACACGTGTGCACTGGCCGTTTATGTCATTCGAAATAAAAAGAAAAAGTATCGCCAGGTACGAAAAATCAAACAAGAGCAGGCAATCTGTCGGCGATCGGCTCGTAAGGCCATTTGACGGCACTTTCTTAAGGTTTCGATGGCAATATCTTGTCGAAGCTGGGTATACGATCCAATATTTACAGCACACGCAATCATCATTTCCATCGGGACTGTTTCCTTTTTATTATCTTTTTATCGTATCTTTAGTTGATTGTATGTCTATATGCTTCTTCAATATACTTTTAAATCTGTCAGGGTAAACATAGATTGCACACGCTATAAGCTTTTCAATCAACTACGTCCAATATGGGGGTGAGCACATTTTTTTAGTAAATGATAGAAAAGAAATTTTAAAACGATTAACTGATAAAACCACCGATTCGCATTGCAAGTCGGATTCTTATGTACTATTATTATTTAAAAGGACCGCTTTTTCGTAGTTAGGTTGCTATAGTATTGATTCATATTAATTATTATTTTCTTAATTTATTATGATTTCTTAGGTGTTTTGTTTATAATATTAATATAAAAAGTAAAATACGTAATAGGACCATAAAAAATAAAAAAAATAAATAAAAATAGCCTTTAGTTACTCTGACCTTTGTAGAATTTGTAATATACTAAAACACAAAACCGTACTAACTTTATTAATTCTATTTTTTTTCGGTATTTATATAACTTAACATCTAATATCAGTTACCAGGACAGGTTGTCCTGTGACATAGACCCCCTCAAGTACCCTCCACATTTGCCTGTTTATTGGTGGAAGACTACACTAGACCAAAAGGACCATACTAAATATAAAAACTTAATTAAAATTATTTTTATTAATAGTAAGCTATAATCAACTATGATAGTTGATCATAGCCTACTAGTTACATTGTCTCCCTCCAAATCGAGCGACTCTGGATCAGAAGTGGGTTAACCAAAGAAATTTGTGCACGTGATGTCCTTGGCGTAGCTGTTCTTATAGCGATGACTTTATTACTGCCTGGTTACCTCACTTTGTTCCAAATAAGCTCAGGTGGAATGTGGGTCCCAGACAACTTAAATCATTCGCTTCTTTAAATGCCCATGCGTTGTCGACTTTATGGGATCAACGACCTCCCTTTATGAGTCGTGCAGGGCTCATGCGTCGCATGGAACGGAGCCATGCGCGGTCTGTGTGAATCCGTCGGACCAGTGACCGCTGTAATCTTTTCACCAAGCTTTTGTGGCAGGTGGTGAGCCCATCGCCGCGTGTGAGAAGTTATACTTCATTATCATTATTAAAATTATTTTTATTGTATTTAAATAATAAAATAATAATAAGACTGGAAAAGGAGTAGTAGGCAACACAGTCAATAAAGTCAAGTTGAAAAACAAATTATGTTGAATTCATATCAATAAATAATACATACGGATAGGTAACCCTAATTATATTGTAGCACTTAAAAAGTATATAAGCACAATTTTTTTTCACTGTCATCAGTTTTTCATAACGAAATATAACTTCAAAACCGGCAATTCATTGATACATGCCGAGTACGATTAGAACCCGCGACAATCAGATCGTAAGTTTGCCTTTCTAAAGTTATTTAGTTATATCATTATATTACTTAAAGTAATACCGTAACAAATTTGAATTAGATTAAGCACAAATTCTATAATAAAATTGAACGGAAGTACCACATTCGAGTGCTTATTCTCAAACTAAATAAGAAATATAATACAAAGTTACTATTTTATTTGAAAAAGTAATTGCGTGTGACGTAAGTCAATGGAGGAGATAGTTGTGCGCCTTGAGAAGATGCAATCTAACACTTGACTATGAGAAATATGCTATCGTTATGTCCGGACACGTTTGATTTTATCGATCTAGAAAAAAAAAAACCGACTTCAACTCAAATCAAACACGACGCTCTCTTTTATTTTCGAAGTAGGATAACTTACCGCCCGGACATGGAGCTGTGGTAGCTCAGTGTCCGGGCGGTTGCCTCAGGTTGGCGGGAGGGAGTAACAGTGCAGAGGGGCACCGGTGCGTTCCTCTGGAAATTCTAGAGCCCCTCACTATGCACCGAGGAAGGGCTCCGGGAAGGTTTTAGTGGGTAACAGCCTCACATAACCACCGCCTTCCCAGAAGGTATCTTGTTGAAGATTTGCCAGCCGTCAACAAAAAAAAGTCACGGATCGTATTCCTCCAAAACTACACTAATATTGCTAAGTTCTGGCGCCTATAATGCCATACTTTTACATTCTTGTTCGTTATCGTTATGGAGTATTTGTTCTTGTATCAACAAGCATTATTCCATACGAGTTTCAAGAGTTTCCTGGCATATCTTCAGAACCTAATATATTATTTTCTTTGCATAGGACCTTGTCATATGAAAAGAAAATTAATATGGGAAATAATTAAAACCAAATCCCAATTACCGAATTTGGTTTATTACAAAAAGTGGTATATGTGCACAAACGTTAAATATAAGAACTTTTCTTTTGAAGTCGTTTAATAAAATTATTTATTTTTATGTTTACGCCAATTTTATATATTAATTTGTATTAATCTAGTAAGTATAAGATATATCTGGTTGGATTTCAAATCCTAACTGGTTGGTACCAATGAGTTTTACGGATTATTATATGCCCAGTGTGATGGGCCCACTCGCTATCACATATGAGAACAAATAAAAGGGGTAAGCGAGTATATAAGAAAAATATCAATTTACATATATGCGATATATAGGCAGCTTTTTTTTTAATGACGAACTACACAGATTGGCCAGAGAAGCTGGCCTTGACTGCTTTACCGGATTGAGAGGTGGCATAGCTCTTAGGTCGCTTAGCCTGAACCTCTATAGCTAGTAACTCGACACAAGGTTCCCCCGGTGGGGTAACGGCAGCATGGAAGTAACGAGCCTCTCTTCTTTGTCATTCCCTCGTTTCTGAGAATCGTGGTCACTAGAGCCCCCCAAGTGAACAATCTACCTTCATCGGTTTCGGTTCGAGGCAGCGCTCACCGGCTGGTAGAGATTAGGAGAGGAGATAGCACATTTTACTTGGTCAGACCATCGTGTTGGCGACCGGCCTCTTTTTCTCTTGCCTTCTGTTTTGTCAACGATGACCAGCTTTTCAAGGATGTCATCCCCTCTACGCATGACATGCCCGAAATATAACGGGGTGCCAGAATCGTGTAAAATGGAAATCCCTAATGTCTGCCTACCTATTTATGTAATGAGCGTAAGTGCTTGTATAAAATTAAAACGACCGCTATTACGGAAAAAAGCTGTAAGGTTGAGCTGGAATTAGTCACGATGTTACAAAATCATTGCTTTCAATATTATGTACTAGCAACGACCGAGGTAAAGGTCGATTTGGTTCATGGGATCACTAATAAGCTAAAATACCGATGACAAAGTGCATGAAAGTATTAAATAAACAAGCTGGAGCATCGCCATCATCATCATCATCATCATCATCAGCCTGTATCTATCCACTGCTGGAAATAGGCCTTCCCCAATGCCTTCCACCACATGCGATCCTCAGCTTTCCGCATCCAGCCACTTCCGGCTATCCTAAAAAGGTCGTCGGTCCATCTGGAGGAGGGCGCCCCACGCTTCTCCGACCTATGCGCGGCCTCCATTCCAAGATTCTCCCCATCTACCGTCGCTGACTCGGCAGATGTGGCCAGCCCACTGCCACTTCAACTTGCTGACTTTAAGAGCTATATCGACTACCTTCGTTCTCCGTCGAATTTCTTCGTTTCGGATTCTATCCTTAGAGAAATGCCGAGCATAGCTCTTTCCATCGCTCGTTGTGCGACTTTCAGCTTGTGGACTAGCCCAACGGTCAGAGCCCAAGTCTCCGCACCGTAGGTCATGGCTGGGAGGACGCACTGGTTGAAGACTTTGCCTTCAGGCATTGAGGTATTTGCGAAGTGAGGATGGTGCGGAGTCTTCCGAATGCCGCCCAACCCAGCCGAATGCGTCTATCGATCTCTTTGTTGAAGCTACCCGGGCCAAGCTGTATAACCTGTCCCAGGTAGACATAGTCTTTAACTACTTCAATTACTGCATTCTCGATGGAAACGGGACTTGGAACGATGAGATCATTGAACATGACTTTCGTCTTGTCAAGATTCATCTTCAGTCCCACGCATCGAGAAGCAGTATTGAGATCGTTGAGCATCCGACTGAGATCCTCCAGCGATTCCGCCATCAAAACCACATCGTCAGCAAACCGAAGGTGTGAAATATACTGCCGTTGACGTTGACGCCTCGCGATCTCCAGTCCAGCGTCTTAAATATATCCTCTAGTGCAGCTGTGAACAGTTTCGGGAAATTACATCCCCTGTCTCACACCCCGCTGCATCTGGATAGGGTTGGACTGCTGGTTCTGGATGCGAACAGTCATCGTCGAAGCGTCGTATATGTTCTTCAGCACCTCGATATATCGTTGGTCTACTTGGCATCGCTGTAAGGATTCCAGAACTGACCAGGTCTCAATGGAGTCGAAGGCTTTCTCATAGTCCACAAAAGCCATACACAAAGGCAGATTATACTCTGTAGTTTTTTGGATAACCTGCCGAAGTGTATGGATGTGATCCACGGTGCTGTAGCCTTTCGAAACCCAGCCTGTTCTGGTGGTTGGCAATCATCAAGCCTTCGGGTGAGACGGCTCGTGATAACCCTTGAAAAGACCTTATAGATGTGGCTCAGAAGTGAGATCGGTCATAGTTCTTCAATAAGGTGTTGTCACCTTTTGAAGAACAGGACGACCAAACTTCTGGTCCACACCACAACGGGACGTCAGGAGGACGGAATTATACAGATGCTGTAGTTCCTTCCAGGACCGGGGTCCCTCCGGCTTTCAGCAATTCTGTGGTAATTCCGTCCTCGCCGGGTGTTCTACCATTCTTAAGCTGTTCAAGGGCTATACTAATCTCCTAGGCTGAAGTCTGGAAGATCTTCCGTGTGGTGTCGGGTAAGCGGTGCACGGCTATCACTTTCGCGAGTGGCAGGTGTGGGAGCAAGTGTGTGCGGCGTAGAGGTTTCCATAAAGTTCTCTATCTCAGCAAAGATCTCTGGCTTCGAGGTAACGACTGACCATTCTCACACTTGAGCCTCGACAGATGGGCACTGCCGGATGGCTGAGCAAAGATTTTCAGGCCCATATTACGCCTCTACCGCATCTTCAATGCGTTTGGCGTTGAAGCTGCGGTAGTCACGCCTTATTAGCTTCCGGACTTTTGTTTAGTGACGCATACTCTGCCGAAGCTCTAGCAGAGGCCGGTGTCTCCCGTCGTGTCCTCATAAGAGCCAGAGTCTCGCTAGACAGTTTGTCTTCACGGATCCCACGCCGCGACCCAAAATATTTCTTGCCTACATCGCTTAGTGTTGCCGCTATATTTCCGGAAGTCTCGTCCACGTCCGCAGTAGTTTCCAGCAGACTAAAACGATTTTGAAGTTCTAATTGAAACTTTTCTGAAGCCAGAATAGTTTGGGGTCGAGTTGGACGTAGAGTCGACTTCATCATTCGGGATCTCTGCCTGTAATCGATATTTAAGGTGCCTCTAATAAGTCGGTGGTCACTACCGGTGCTAAACCTGTTGACCACAGAGACATCCTTAAATATATGCTTTATCTGTCATGATGAAATCGATCTCGTTCCTAGTCACTTTATCGGGACTTTGCCATGTCCATTCCTTTGGGGCTTCTTTGAAGAACGAGTTCATCAAAAGAGCCCTCCTTATGAAGGAAATTGACAAGCATTTGTCCCCGGTGATTTCTAGAACACAGACCAAACTTCGTCCCGTCATCGCTCTGTTGCTTTGTAATTCTACTTGGCGTTGAAGTCCCCAACAACAACAGTGAAGTGGGTCTTGGTGGTGGTATGGATGGCCTTGGATATGTCGTCGTACATGGCCTCGACCTCATCGTCCGAGTGCAACAGTTGGGGCATACACTTGCACCTTCAGCGAGTATCTCGCTGTCAGCTTAAGCACAAGGTACGCCACCCTCGACGAGACACTGGAGATCTCCACAATGTTGTTTGTGAGGGCTTTGTGAACGAGAAACCCGACACCGCCTTGGGAGAGCCGGTCGCCTTCGCGGTAGTAGAAGAGGTTGCCAGATTCCAGGGTCACGATCTCCTCGCCCTTTCTTCGGATTTCCGATAATCCCAAAATCTGCCATTTTAGTGACCTCAATTCCTCTTCCAGCTCTCCCACATCCTCATCTCGCCTCAGAGTCCGGGTGTTGAAAGTGCCAATGGTCAGTTTTTGGTGGTGGCCTGCCGACCGGAGATTCTTAGCACCCCTGCCCTGCTGTTACTGTATCCGCCACCTTGGCCAGGAATAGCAAGGCTGCCGGGTACTGGGGGCCGTATTATGTGGTGTCTTGTCATTGGGAAGATTTGCCCTTAAGTCGCCACGCTGGGCAGGCGGGTTGGCGACTATGGGAATGTGGAAAGGATATTTGATGAGGAAGGAGCTATGGGAATAGGAGAAGATGTTTGGAGAGGGAGGGACTATGGGAACGAGGAAAGGATGTTTGGAGTAGGAGGGTGAGGCTTGTGGGATGGGTTTGTCACTATTCGGAGAGGACGTGGGGAAGAATAGTGACGGCTGTGGAGTCCGGGGCCGCTAGTTCCCGTATTCATCGGACAGATGAACCCACTGAACCTCGCCATATGAAGCGTCAATAGCGTAATGGTTTAGGGTACGGCCTGCGAATCGTAAGGTCGTGGGTTCGAATCCACCATTGGACTATTGCCGTGAACCATATCCTAGCACAAGCTTAAGCTTAGTTGGAATGGTTAACAAGATTGTTAGTAATATTTCTGAAAAAAAAAAAGAAATATTGCTAGCTTTCTTTTTATAAAAAAAAAAAAAAAAAATGTCGTAATTTACAGCCCGTCGAATATTTCGAAACGCTGACATTGAAAAGTTTATGGTCAGTTCAAAGATAAGACAGATGTTTTAATTAATAAAATAGAATGAAATAAAAAAAGTTATTTACAATTTTCGAAGGAAACGAGATTCATCGGTTCGTATAAAGGTAATGTTGCAATGCTGTTTTATCAACTCGGGGACATGGGGACACAAATTCGTTTTTAAGAATAAATCCCGGCCTACGATCTTATTATAAAGACGACAGCATTATCATAAACTCTCATGACCTTCTAACTATAGACAGACGCTGTGCCCTTTTTAGGTTAAAATCAGCTTATTAAGTTCTAAATGTTCCGCGACCATCGGAGGTTGCGAATAATCCTTGCGCAATACAAGTACTTTATGGGGAAACCCCACCCTCTCGATAGGATTACGAGCGTTGCTGGAATTTCTTCGGCCACTTCTTCTCCCAGCGCTAACGCTTCCCGAAGTGGCATATAAGTTAGTTTAGCTTAGATTGTCCCAGTAGATTTCGTTAATAAAATAGCTACCGACCGAGTCGTGGTTCGGCCCTCTCGGGCGCCCTCGGACCGGACTGCTAACGCGTAATAATGGTAACCGTCCAAGCCGAGGTTACCCCTCACCGGGGGGACCCTTGTGTCGAGTTACCACCTAAATAGAGGTTCAGGCTAAGCGACCTAAGAGCTATGCCACCTCTCAAATCCGGTGAAGCAGTAAAGGCCAGCTTCTCTGTGCCAACTGTGTTAGTTCGTCAAAAAAAAAAAATCTAAATGTAACAAAGCACATAGTTATACACGGGGCACATACTTGTAGTATGTGAAATTTTTTCCTCAAAAACAAAAAAAACGACAATTCACAGCCGTCTACAATTCGATCACAGATCCATCGGATCGAAGTCCAACCGTTATCGATTAGACTATTACTGTAAATTTATGTTATTAATAATACACATTACTATTAATTATATTTTACTACATTATTTATAGCACAAACGTTTTTTTTAATATATATATTATTTGTTATTAAAAAAGACGTGAGAATACATTTTTTATTCAATAATATCATTTCAATCATAATAAAGAATAAGAGAAGTCGATTTTCGTTGAAGTATACACAGGTTTTTTCTCTGTATATATGTACTGAAGGCTCTTTTCAACCGACTTAAAAAAAGACGGAGCTTCTAAATTCGTCGGTATTTTTTAATATTTAAGCACTTTCGATTGGGTTATCCGATTTTGATAATTTGATTTTTATTTAAAAGCTGGTGCCTCTCGCACGGTTAAAGTAGAGAAAACCAAATAAGTCTTAAATTTGCATTTAGTAAATGCGCGACAAATGGACGTGTTACGCCAACGACATTATCACGCCAACTGATTTCGATGATCAATTTTTTAATGGCTATATACTTCAAGGGTAGTTTGACGAGACTTAGGTTACGTTTTTATCGATCCTATTTCTTAATATTTCTAAGATAATTCGGAAATGTAAAGAGCCCTCTTTCTCGTCCGCTCGTAATTGCGTTTAATGTTTGATTTCGATTTGAAGTCGGTTTCTGTTCTTGCTCGTAAATATACTTGTAGTATAAGTAGTCAACTAGATACTAGTGTAACGCTTTGTTTGATATAATTCTTGTCACGACACGCCTTTTACGATCAGCTTCCTGAATTTACTTTTAAAGTCCTATACTCGACATCGACACTTGCTACGTAATACTGATGTTAATGCACGTTTCTTTAAAATTATTATAGCTACCTACTGTATGGATCCTATAGTTCATCGTACACAATTATTGTTAGAAAGATAAATTTAACAAATACTCACTTTTCTTTAACGTGAAGACGCACCTGACTTCATTACCTTGATAACTGAAGAAACATACGAACAGTAACATTTTCGTATTAGCTTTGCTACCGAAGGAATAAACTGTGAAAAGGGACCTAATTGGTGGCCGGTAACTTGTGGGTTTTTTAGCTGTTTGTTTCTTTTATTTCATTACGGCGTCGTGATGTATTATTAATAATCTAAACATTTCTTGTTATCAAAAAGAAAATCCTTGCGAACAGAGCAACAGTTTTGTTTTAATAGTTTTAGCTGTGTTACAGCACTGGCTATGTAATACGACGAGAATGGAATGAAAGATCGGACCCGGTATGGTATTGAATAAGTCGATCCGATAAACAATTACATAACGCGTGACATCGCGTACGTGGACTTAAATATATTCCTAGTTTCACTTTCGACTGAATTACGGTTACACGGTGGACAGTGGTGTGCTAGGGTTGGTAAATCCGTTATTTATTTATTTATTATTTTACAAAATCAACAGCTTATGAATTATAATAAATATGTCGGTCACGTATTCAAGCCTTAATATATTTAGATTATGGAAAACATTATTTTCTAGTGTTAACCAAGGATGCACATCGCATTTTAAAACAGCTAAAAAAGAATTTAACAAATTAATAGTAAATAAAATTGCATTACCTGCGATACTTTGTGTGAATGTATGTGTATATCCCTGTATGTCCTGTTTGGATTTATGTATTTAGTTTCTGAACAAAACTAGGTGAAAATGATTTTGTTTGACGATGACTTTGTTGTGGTGTTTCATCATCAATCATTTCCCTCTCGGGCGCCTTCGATCGGAATGCTTACGCGTAATATAGTAACCGTCCAAGCCGAGGTTACCACCGGGGACCCATGTGCCGAGTTACTAGCGCGATAAAAGTTCAGGCTAAGCGACCTAAGAGCTATGCCACCTCTCAAACTGGTGAAGCAGTAAAGGCCAGCTTCTCTGTGTCAACTGTGTTAGTTCGTCAAAAAAAAATCTAAATGTAACAAAGCACATAGTTATACACGGGGCACATACTTGTAGTACGTGAAATGTTTTCCTCAAAAACGACAATACACAGCCGACTAGAATTCGATCACAGATCCATCGGATCGAAGTCCAACCGTTATCGATTAGGCTATTACTGTAAATTTATGTTATTAATAATACACATTACTATTAATTATATTTTACTACATTATTTATAGCACAAACGTTTTTTTTAATATATATATTATTTGTTATTAAAAAGAAGTCAGAATACATTTTTTATTCAATAATATCATTTCAATCATAATAAAGGATAAGAGAAGTCGATTTTCGTTGAAGTATACACAGGTTTTTTCTCTGTATATAGAACTGAAGGCTCTTTTCAACCGAGTTAAAAAAGACGGAGCTTCTCAATTCGTCGGCATTTTTAAATATTTAAGCACTTGCTATTGGGTTAACCGACTTTGATAATTTGATTTTTATTTAAAAGCTGGTGCCTCTCGCGTGGTTAAAGTAGAGAAAACCAAATAAGTCTTAAATTTGCATTAAGTAAATGCGCGACAAATGGACGTCTAACTCATTATCACGCCAATCGATTTCGATGATTAATTTTTTATTGGCTATATACTTCAAGGGTAGTTTGATGAGACTTAGGTTACATTTTTATCGATCCTATTTTTTAATATTTCTAAGATAATTCGGAAATGTAAAGAGCCCTCTTTCTCGTCCGCTCGTAATTGCGTTTAATGTTTGATTTCGATTTGAAGTCGGTTTCTGTTCTTGCTCGTAAATATACTTGTAGTATAAGTAGTCAACTAGATACTAGCTAGTGTAACACCTTGTTTGATATAATTCTTGTCACGACACGCCTTTTACGATCAGCTTCCTGAATTTACTTTTAAAGTCCTATACTCGACATCGACACTTGCTACGTAATACTGATGTTAATGCACGTTTCTTTAAAATTATTATAGCTACCTACTGTATGGATCCTATAGTTCATCGTACACAATTATTGTTAGAAAGATAAATTTAACAAATACTCACTTTTCTTTAACGTGAAGACGCACCTGACTTCATTACCTTGATAACTGAAGAAACATACGAACAGTAACATTTTCGTATTAGCTTTGCTACCGAAGGAATAAACTGTGAAAAGGGACCCACTGGTAATGGTAACTTGTGGGTTTTTAGCTGTTTGTTTCTTTTATTTCATAACGGCGTCGTGATGTATTATTAATAATCTAAACATTTCTTGTTATCAAAAAGAAAATCCTTGCGAACAGAGCAACAGTTTTGTTTTAATAGTTTTAGCTGTGTTACAGCACTGGCTATGTAATACGACGAGAATGGAATGAAAGATCGGACCCGGTATGGTATTGAATAAGTCGATCCGATAAACAATTACATAACGCGTGACATCGCGTACGTGGACTTAAATATATTCCTAGTTTCACTTTCGACTGAATTACGGTTACACGGTGGACAGTGGTGTGCTAGGGTTGGTAAATCCGTTTTTTATTTATTTATTATAATACAAAATTAACAGCTTATGAATTATAATAAATATGTCGGTCACGTATTCAAGCCTTAATATATTTAGATTATATAAAACATTATTTTCTAGTGGTAACCAAGGATGCACATCGCATTTAAAACAACTAAAAAAAGAATTTAACAAATTTATAGTAAATAAAAATTGCATTACCTGCGATACTTTGTGTGAATGTATGTGTGTATATCCTGTATGTCCTGTTTGGATTTATGTATTTAGTTTCTGAACAAAAACTAGGTGAAAATGATTTTTGTTTGACGATGACTTTGTTGTGGTGTTTCATCATCAATCATTTCCCTCTCGGGCGCCTTCGGATCGGAATGCTTACGCGTAATATAGTAACCGTCCAAGCCGAGGTTACCCCCCACCGGGGGGACCCATGTGCCGAGTTACTAGCGCGATAAAAGTTCAGGCTAAGCGACCTAAGAGCTATGCAGGTGGCGCAATCCGGTGAAGCAGTCAAGACCAGCTTCTCTGGCCGATCTGTGTAGTTCGTCATTAAAAAAAAATCATCAATCACGGTGTAGGCTATCAATTGGCTAAACAATTTGAGTTACGAACTGATGACCTAAGGTGCAAATCCCGATCGGCTTGTACCAAAGAAATACTATTGTTGTCGTTTACAGGTACAAACAAAATCACTTGGTAAAGATTTGTGCCTGGTGTAAAGCGATGGGCTCACTATCTATCCCGTAGGGCACTTAATAAGAATGGTGAAAATGGACAGCAAGCATGCGAGTCGTCTCTGTCTACCCCGCTAAGATTAAAATACGTGATAGCTTTTTTTAATAAATTATGCATGATAGCCCAGTAGTTTGGTGGTATGTATCTACTTAAGGATTTAGTATGAATTCAAGTAATAACTAAGCTTAAACTAAAATTGGCAAGGGCGGCCTTATCGATACGAGCGATCTCTTCCAGGCAACCCTGTAGGACGAGAGTTTAAATAAATAAATAGTACGGTAATAAGATAATCAAGGAATAAATAAATATAAACAGCAAGAATTATTTATGATAAAGACAGATTTAGATTTATGTTTGAAATAAACATTAACGTATAATACAAAACTTACATTATACATAAATTATTTAGGTAAAACGTCAAGTTATCGAGCGACTTTATTAAGAAGATGGTTATGCAGTTGAGACTTAAAAATAGCAAGTGACTGTGTCCCTCGAAATTCACACTATTTTAGTTTAATTTTTAGTATTGTTGTATTGCTATATTTTTGCCTTTTCTGCATTGTATTGGTTACAACCCTACATTTGAACATGCCCTGAATACGTTAGTTATCGATACTGATCCGAATTCCGAACCGGTAATCGGTTGCGGCTTTACGATTTTTCGATGTTTAACTCTAACAAGGAACGGATTACTGGGATTACTAAACGAATACGTTTTCTGAACACTAAAACTTTTTAAAGGTCTACATATTTAAATTTAATGATGCCTGTATAAAAATTAAATTGTCGTAAAAAGAAGGAGCGTTTAACTTTTGCTTTTTAAACGGATAAAAACTTTAATCTTTTGTAGACCTGGTAGGTCTACTATTGATATTTTACTGCGAAGCGTCAATAGCCTAATAAGGTACGGCCTGCGAATCGTAGGTTCGAATCCACCATTCGACTATGGCCATGAGCACGGGCTTAAGCTTAGTTGAAATGGTTAACATAAATGTTAGTAATATTTCTTTAAAAACGAAAAGCTACGGCAATTCGATATTAGATTACTATAGCTAAGAAGCTCGAAGCGTCAATAGGATTTAGGGTACCCTAAATCATTAGGCTATTGGCTATTTGACGACGGTCTGCGAATCGTAAGGTCACACGTTAGACTATTGACGTGAACCATCTCCTAACATAAGCTTAAGCTTAGTTGAAATGGTTAACATAAATGTTAGTAATATTTCTTTGAAAACGAAAAGCTACGGCAATTCGATACTAGATTACTATAGCTAAGAAGCTCGAAGCGTCAATAGGATTTATTTTCTCTGACACGTCAAATGAAGTTTAAGTTCAAAATTAATAGATGTGTTCTCAAATATGTAAATAGAAACATTGAATGTGTAATTTAATTATGTAAATAAGTACGTGTAAGTCTCGCGAGATTCATCATGTTAAGAAATATATTCATATTAATCAATAGCTCACTCAATTTGTTGCTATGCATCTAATTGTTTATTTACGTTACGTGCTTAAATTTGTTTACAAAATATTATTATAACGGTTTGTTTTTTAATGCGATGACAGCCTAGAAATTGGGTGTCGTCTTCACGTTTCAACGTATGAATGAATTCGATCGGCTGATGTGACTTGTTCTAAGATTATATTAAATTTGTGGTGTACAGCGATAGCCTCACACCTTTTTACATTCCTTGAAATGGGATCCTTTGAACATCGGACCGTTATTGGTCTTTTTCTGTGATTCCTATTACTTCTCTGGGCCTTATAAGATAATTAAAGCTTTGTATTAATTAACAAAACGTTGAAATAAAATAACAAAGCGCTTACATTTTTGTTCACGCGGGGAATCTTTTTATAGACCATCCTCCGTTCCCAGCCTGAGGGATGTGTGGACCTGGCCTGCAGCCCCTACCCACTAAACCTTCCGCGAATGCCATCAGCCGTTATGAGCGGGTGCCCCGGATCTGTCAGCGACAGGACACCCCAACGACCGGCCGGTCCCGGCAAAGACCGGACTTCATCCTCAAAGGGGACTTCTCCGGCACTCAGAGAAGTCCCGACGACGCCGAAGCATGCTGGGGCCAGGTACCCATCCTGGCCCTGCTTCAGATTACGGGCGGCAAGAGGAGGCGTTCGTAACGCCTCCTGCGCACCCCGATACGTCGCCTGCGGAGGGGAGCCTCTGCGCTCCTCTCCTGACCCGCTCGTCAGCCTCCTTCTGGGACATGACCGTCTCACAGAAGGAGGCGATCAGCCGTTCAAGACCTGTCGCTCGAGACCATCGCAAGAGCGAGGTTCGGAAGCGACAGGTCTACACCACCGATGGCAGATACCATGTCATGGCGCTGCGCTGCTCATCTCGGCACACCTCGAGGGTGTGCTGGGCAGAGTCCACCGCAGCACCACAATCATGGCACCGCTCATCGGCCTCCCGATAGACCGTCCGACACAGGTAGTCCCCGAAGCACCCATGCCCCGTGAACACCTGCGTCAGACGGAAGGTGAGAGGTTTGCGCTTTCTGCGCATCCAACGCTCTAGGACCGGGCGCAGAGCACTCGTCGTACGGATACCGTACGAGTGATGCGCCAGGTCCTCCTCCCACCTTCGGCAAGTGCCACCTCTCCTAGCCGACGGATCCGCCGGACCTCCTTCTGGTAGCCTTTCCTGCGCCCCTCGTCCGAGACATAGTCGGACACCTCGGCGAGAACCCCTGCCACGAGCTCCCACGGCGGATCGCCGGCCAGCGAGGTAGCTGCTGCCCACGAGACCGTACGATACCCCCGAATGATTCTGACCGCGACAACCCGCTGCGCCCTGCGCAGCTGAGGCAGGTTGCCGCGGCTCAGGTCACCCGCCCAGATGGGGCACCGTACGTGGCCATACTCCGACAGACCCCAGAGTACAGCCTGCACACCGCGCTGGGTCCTCCGAGGTTCGGGAGGAGTCTTCCCAGCGCGGCTGCCGTCCTCAGGACCTTCGGCCCCAACTGTGCGAAGTGGGGTCCAAAGGTCCATCTTCCATCGAGGGTGAGTCCCAGATATTTAATCTGGGAGCTCACCTCACCCTTTCTCCTAAGAGGAGGGTGGCACCCGAAGGGGTCCTTACGCCCCGTCCTGCGGAAGAGGAGGGCTTCTGGTCTTCCAACTTGACCCGAAGCCCTAACCTCTATGCGGCTGACGACGAGGCCCACTCCCACCTCCGCCAGCCGCGCCGCCTCCTTAAACTCCTTTCCCCGGGAGTATACGAGGGTGTCATCTGCATAGCAGATGACACCCATCCCGGGGAGGAGGCGACTCCGCAGGACCCAGTCATAGCCGATGTCCCACAGAATCGGCCCCAACACCGATCCTTGTGGGACACCGCGCTTGGCTTCTCTCCCACCTTTTACGGGACCCTCTTCCGTCCTCGGGACTGCCACTTCCTCCTGTGGAGAGGTAGCGCTCAACGCCTCAGGGTACAGGGCACTTCGAAGTACTCGAGTGCCACCTGTATCACTGAGTGTGGGAGGCTGTTGAGCATTGGCGATGTCTAGTGACACCGCCAGCACTACCTCTCCCCGACGTCCCGCCTCCGTCACTGCCCGCAGGCGCCTGAGGGCATCGACGGTCGACCGGCGGGCCCGGAACCCGAATTGGTACTCATAGAGCTTCGGGCCCGGGCCTTCAATATGCTGGACGAGGCGGCGAGCCACGACCCTCTCCAGGGCCTTACCCGCCTCGTCCAGCAACACAACCGGTCGAACTGCCGAAGCCGAGTCCGGGGGCCGACTGTCCTTCGGGAGAAGGCACAGCCGACCTCCTTCCAGGCCCTCGGGAACTGTCCAGACCGCAGACAGCGGTCAAACAGCCCCGAAGGCCCTGACCGAGGTGCACGAGGAAAGGGCCAGAACCTTTCCGTGCACCCCGTCCGACCCGGTGCCCTCCGCTTACTCTGGAGGCAAGTCAGAATTGCCTCCATTTCAGCCTCCGTGACGGGTGGCGAGACGTCGTCGACGTCCGGCGTCTGCCGAGCCATCCTGGGGAGTATACCCCGCGGGGCGTCGGGGAAAAGTTCCCCGACTATCCTCCCAGGAGCTCTGGCTGGAGCACTCTGGTGAGAGGGCCGACTGGGTGCGGAATTTATCCCGCACCCTTTATACGGTTGGCCCCAAGGGTCTCTCTCGAGACCCTCCACCATCTCCAGCCAGGCAGTCTCCTTGGCTCGGCAGATGGCCAGCTGCAGGATCTTCTTTTCTCCACGTAGACCCTGTACAGCCGACCATCTCTCCACATCCTGGGGTCGGCGCCGCCTGCTTCGTGTAAGCCCTTCGAGCCCGATTGCAGGCGACGCGGAGGTCGGCAATCTGTGTCGACCACCAGAGACCATACGCCTGAGGGGCGGACGCTAACGCCAGGCATGGCCGCTCTGCAGACGTTATTTAAAACGTCGCAGAAGCGGCCAGCCGCATCGTCCACCCCCTTCTTCGGTTGGCGGAGGCCCCAGCGGCCGACAATGGCTGCCTCTATTGCCAGTTCCCGGTTGAGCTTGGTGAGCGCCCAACGCGGGAACCGGCTTCGACCCCAGGATTTCGACGCCGGACGTCCGAGGCTGGAGACACTGAAAATATTTTTATCTTGGTGTAATTGGGAATTATCCCAATTATCTACACCAAGATTATTTAACCATTTTAAACAATAATTATCACTATTTGTCTATATAGCAGCTACAATACACAATATTAATTCCACCCCCTAGACCTCCGTCTAGACCGAGAGGTCTGGAGGGCGTAGCAGTTAGATTCGTTTCGGCTGACGTTTGAGGGAGCCTCGACGTAACAAGAGTAATTCCTAAAAAATCCGTTATTAACGGTACCCACGACCAGGGGATCAGTCGCCCCCTGCGCTGATTACCCGGGTATTGGGGTCAATACCCCGAGGCCCATACCTTCGAGGTTCCCTTAAATCTTGTAGATGACCCACGTGGGTACGTCGGTACAATATTAATGATTAAAAAATACGTTTTTGCATACATGGATCCGCTAATATAGAAGAAAATACAATAGAATTTTATTATTATTATTATCAACTATCGGGATGGTTAGGCAAAATGTGAAAAGCGTATAAAATGTCCCTAATTGTCTAAGACCTTTAATTATTTGTTTGCATGCATGGATAGAGGTCGGAGACGCCTATTCAACCTTGACCCGAATGTTCGTCCCAAATGCCAAGCCATCAAATGTTTGTTCCAATAGTTCGTCCCTAATCGATCAGTAAACGCATTCATCATATCATCGGGTGATTGACACGTACAAATGCTATCGGATCAAGGTCTATGTCTATTGTGTTTGGTGTTGCCAATAACGCAATTTTCTCAATTATTGCTTGTCTATTATTGCAGATATATATTGTTTAGTGTCACAATATATTGTATGTCATCAAAATTTTACGTCTAAGAAGCCATATAGCTAGTGAATACGACTCAACTACAGAGTAAATAAATAGAAATATATTTCTGTTCTGATGATGATAATAATTAAAGGCACAATCAGACTAGCAATATGATTACCAACACAAGTAATGATCGACTAAATAATTAAATTAGTTCGAACAAGCAAATTTGACAACGTCATTTATTCCAATTTGTAGAGAAATTTTATAATCCAAGATGTATATATCGGGTTTTAGAATCTGTATTTCTCATAAGAATAACAATTCTCTTATATGAGAAAGTTACAATTTAACACTAATATAACCGACGAGGACAAAATTATTTACTTAATAAGAAGAAATAAAAATAAAGTTAGAAAAAGAAGAAAAAAAAGTAAGTCATTTGAAAGCGCGGGTGTTTGTAAATTGTTCAAGGAATAGTTAAATTTGGATGTGGCATAAGGTTAAAAGGTGTGCTCAGAGCTTAATAAATATTTTTTAAATAATGTTTTGATTTAGACTTTATATAACCTAAAGGTGAAACGAGATGCCCTCTAAATGACAAACGTCAAAGTTGTTATGCTTGTGTTTTAGTTTCTTACAAAACGATCTATTTTTTATAAAAAGATTTTTAATTTCACATTTATATACAAAATGCGTAATGTATAACGACGTGTTTCCTTAACTTCCAAATATAATTAAGGTTATGTCAGAGTTCAATCTATTATTTAAAGAAATACTCGTAAAAATTTGGCACACATGTTACGTGATGAATGTCGATCTACATTTAATTGGAACTGAGATAAGTTGGTTATCGTAATAAAAATGTTGCTTCGTGTTCCGGCATTCGTCGATTACAATCTTAACGATACGATGTCGCCTTCTATTTGATAATGATCGTAAATAGAAGCGAATTAGCTTTGGCTTCAGTGAACATGGCTTTAACTGAATAGTATACAGGTCCAGCGATGGGACGTGATGACGATGCTAGATTACCTTATACAAAAATAGGTCTCCTCTTCTCTTTCTCCTCATCCATTCTCTCTATTTAATGGTGATAAATGTGTTTGTAAGATGTTTGAGGGTTTTTACACCAGTAACATCTGCGACAAATTCTTTCAGTTTGTTTCATTTTTCAGCGATACAATCTATTAAATCGCGTCCTAAAGAAAGTGTAAAGAACAACTCTTACAAGGGATGTCCATGCCAAAAATATATCGATATAATACATCGTGAGGTTGTATCGATACTACGCGATATATTGTACAAATATATAGATATTTTCAAATATCGAAATTTGTAATTAATTAGCGCTAAATATTAAATATTAGAAAAGTTTTGTACTAATAGAGTACTCGGCACGTAACTGAGAGGTTCTCGCTTCGAATACCAGTTCAGACTATTTGATTTGATTTGAGTCTGGTAGCAGTACAGAGTGCATGCATAGATTATAAAATTTATACAACGAGTCCTGTCATCGTGAAGAGAAGGAGTGTAGTAACATACTACACTACACTTCATGATGGCAGCGCAAGTAAGGTTTTTATTTTATTCAAAATGGATGCTTTTTTATTTAATTTCTTACGATATTTCGTATATCGGATGAAATATATCGATATAAATATCGATATTAGATGATTCGATAACATCGGATTAAAGCGATACATCGCGTCTATAGATATCGATATTTTATGTAATATCAAAATCTAACGTGCACTCCTAACTCTTACACAATCGACAAGATATTTTATTAAAAGCCTGTGTTTATTTTAGGTTATAAGCAAAATTGAATTGCTATGTCAAAGGACATCACGTTATGTGCACTCGCCCTTAGACCGCGTTGCGTCACAACTGCATCTGCAACTTGTCAGCCATATTGCGTACCGTGGCAAGTTCGTGAGATAAGACAACCAAAGTGAGATGAATGTTTGGTATTAAATGTGTGCTGTTCGGGATCAAATGAACATAATTTTCTTCGTCACCTTATGGCCGTCCTTACGACATATGATTTATACTAAAAATTGTAGTCAATTTTTTAAATTGAACATTTACAAGATTTGTACGTGTTATTTAATATGTACGTTTATGTCGTCACGACAGCAGGTCGAAGTTTAAATACTGAAATAAATCGTTACCTTCCAAGGGTTACACCCTGGTTGAACATCAATGGCATTTATCACTAAACAACAGCCCAAATTGAGGTTGCAGAAGCCAATCCTCAGCGCGGTAGCTGTTTTTTGTGTGACAAATCTATGCTGTCGATCAGTAAAGCTACTAAGGTTTTACCAGAGTTTGAAAGGTGGTAAGGTGGTGGTGGTTGAATTTCTATTAGGAGTAACTGCGCAAGAGCCCTCTAATCGCGTTAGAACGACTCGATTGGTAACTTTTCTCGGAAAACTACCAAGATATTCAATTAGCTAACTAGCTTTGAATACAATTTCGAGAAGCGATGGCGCTGGGAAAAGATGTGGCCAAAGAATCTCCATCAACACTCCAGCCATTAGTTATTTGGTAGCTATATAACTAGTTAATATACACTCGTGAGCTAAACTAAAGGGTAGGTTAAGAAAGTTTGAATATTTCGGAAGATACAGACGCTAGCTAATTGAAATTAATTGTGCATGATAGACAATTAAATATCCTTAAAATAAAATATAGGCCTCACGTACGGGTCAGTGGTGGTCATCAGAACAGTGACGAAAAAACTGAAACTGCATGACAGCGTCCAACATGCTGTAGTGGCGATATCCCGACACACCGTCAGCTGTGTCTATTATACAGATGACTGTGACGACGCCACAGGAAGACTGATGACAAAGGAAATGGCCGCATCAAGGGAGAGGATAGTGGACTACAACCTGAAAATGGCCATGAGAAGCAGGGACACAGCGGTCGCGGAGAAGCTAATAGCAATGCAGCGGGGCGTCTGCGACGCGTGAACCCAAATCTCTGGCCACCTCCAAATTCAGGCATTATATATAATATATATATAAAAAAAATAAGGAAAATAGTAACTGTAGAAGTGGCACTTTTAACAAATGCAGAGTAAACAATTTAAGTGTATTGGAAAAGAGCACGGACACAGGTCTGTGGTTGCAATATAAGAAAAATAAAAAAAAATAAAATAAAGTACTAAGAACTAAAATTTAATGAAAAATACTGTATTATCCAAGTTTACGTAAGATATCCTTTTTCGTTCTAGTTTGTTTTTAATGAAATATAAATAAATTAATAAAAATATTTTATATTTTTGCTAACTATATAGTGGCGCGGGAAGAAGGAGTAACAGATATTTAATATAAGATAATTAATTAAAAATCTTAGAAAATGTTGGACAAACACGTAAATTTAACAGGAAAATGTTTCGACGTGATGACTTATGAGATGTTATTGACTTTAAAAACTTACGATCTTGACCTGATGTAACATTATTTTAATGCATCGAGTGTTGCTTACGTGCACCCACGTTATGTGCAGCTTAGTTGTTAAGACCGATTGAGGACGTTCTTACAATAACCATTAAGCATTCATTCACATTTTTAAGGTTATCGATGGTTATTTCGTTTGTAAACATTTAACTTAACCTTCATACGTCAGTAAGGCCTTTTATTTGAATAATTTTAATTATCTTGTATAATTAAATTAAAGAGGCGGAACGAATGGAATAATGATTGATGTGAACACGAATCTTCATTCTAAAATAACAACAAATTATTAACTAAAAATTACTTAAATAGTTTCACTGTCTATTTATACTATACTATATATAAGGTTGTCAAATATCTCCCTTCCGCCTTTTTGTCTTTTGAATTTAGCGGCTATGTACAAAGCGCTACAGAGCTCGTATCTAGCAATACTATACATAATTTGAAAGGTCTTGACATAACCTACAAAACGACGCGTAATTAGTTTGGATATTGCGTTCAACAGTTATAGACGTGTAAACATGGACTTCACTAACGCCGAAATTCGCGGCTTGGCCACTGTTTGGGACGATTCACCGGCCTTCGACCACGACCGTTTTCGCTTGATATTGTCGTATGTGATCCATTTTTCGTCGCCAGTCACCATCCGCTTCAAGAATGGGTCGAGTTCTTTCCGTTTCAGCAGCATATCGCAGGCGTTGATTCGGTCAAGAAGGTGTTTTTGCGTCAAATCATGCGGCACACAAACATCAAGCTTTTTTTTGTATCCAGCCTTCTCCAGATGGTTTAAAATGGTTTGGTGACTAACTCCCATCTCCTGGGCGATGTCACGAGATACCACATGCCGGTCTAACTCGATCTAGTCCATGATTTGATCGGTATTTGTCGTCACAGGTCTTCCGCCGGCTGGCTTATCCATGGTGTCGTTTTCACCGGCTCTGAATCGTCGAAACCATTCCTCCGTGGTTCGAAGTGATAGAGTACCATCCCCCAAAACACCATTAATCTCACGGAACGTTTCTCTAGCGGATTTGCCTTTAACGAAGGAAAACTTTAAAATAGCGCGAATTTCGACGTTAGTGAAGTCCATGTTTACACGTCTATAACTGTTGAACGCAATATCCAAACTAATTATGCATAGCGTCGTTTTGTAGGTTATGTCAAGACCTTTCAAATTATGTATAGTATTGCTAGATACGAGCTCTGTAGCGCTTTGTACATAGCCGCGAAATTCAAAAGACAAAAAGGCGGAAGGGAGATATTTGACAACCTATTATATTATACTATTTTCACTGTAACTTATTGTACAAGCATAAATACGTGTGTGGAAGGCTGCATCTAAAATACAAATTGCCAGCGGTAGATGTTCATAGTTCACAGTTGTTGAAATCATATCGAACATTTCATATTTGAAATGTAACGTATGAACGTTTTATCTTCATTACTACGTTCTTGTGCAATTTTAATAGCTCATTTAGCCACATAATGTGTCAGTGCCGGTGTCGCGAATGTCGTAAGAAGTACAATTCACACAGTGCAATGTTTACTTGCGAGAATGTTGCCCGGTTCGCCTGGAGGTGTAAGTATTTTAAGAATACTCTTGTTACCGCTGTCGTATTTGTAACTAATGAACGAAACACATTTGATGCAACATTACCAATAAAAGTCATAACTAACAGGCTAGACACACTAAAAGCTAGGCTATGTTACAATCCGGCGACGTTATGAAAATGTTGCTAAAATTATTAATATTATTGGCTGAAAGCAATCTGTCATTAAATAAAAATAAAAAACTCGGCCGCTTCGTCACTGTTAATAATAATGATCGTATAAAAAAAGCAACAGGATTCGATAGGGAATCGAATTCTACTCACACAAACGTATGTTTTCCACAAAAAATGATATTAACCATATAATTATATACCCATAATCTTTCATTTTGTGGATTTTTTTTTGACGAACTACACAGATTGGCCAGAGAGGCTGGCCTTGACTGCTTCACCGGATTGAGAGGTGGCACAGCTCTTAGGTCGCTTAGCCTGAACCTCTATTCCCCGGTGAGGACCCTCAGCGGACAGTTACTATGTTACGCGTAAGCATGCTGATCCGAGGGCGCCCGAGAGGGCCGAACCACGACTCGGTCGGTTGGTATTTCACGGATAATCTAAGAGACATTCAAAAGCTAAACTAACTTTGAGTGCCACTTCGGGAAGCGTTGGCGTTGGAAGAAGAAGTGGCCGAAGAAACTCCAGCAACGCTCCTAACATCTAAGGGGTGGGGGCTGCCCATAAAATAGCGGTAACGCGCAAGGATTATTCGCAACTTCCGACGGTCGCGAATGGACGCTTCATTTTGTGGATTGACTTCTTGCTTTGGTACTTTTATACACTTCTCCTCTCACTAGGTCTTTTACGTATTATTTTATCCTATATAATACGTAACGCCAGTATTGTTCTTATAAACCAAGTTGTTACACTACTTCAGCAAATGCTTATTCAATCTCCTCTTGAAAACACCCACATATGACTCGAAGGGAAAGGCAATCAGTCTAATGGTACTGTCTGTGAAATGTAATGTATCCACCATTCATCTATTGACGTGAACCATCTCCTAACATAAACTTAAGATTCGTTGGGATATCTAAGAAGAATGTTATTAATATTTATAAAAAAATTGTTTGTATTCATTAACTAAGAAGAGAAATGAGAAATCAAAGTCAAAATAAATATCTTTTTCTCCGGCTAGGTTTATATACGGCCGGCTATATTTTCAGTAAGGGCCTTGTATTTCGATGCTGGAAAACAAAAACGTAGTAACCCACAAAAATGAAATTGTTCACCAGAGCTGAAAAACTTTTCAACTTTTCTAAAAAATTATAATTTTCGTGTTTATGGACTTAGAGCTTTCGTTTTTGGACACAATATTTATTTTTTATTGCCGAATAAGTATTGTACCACGGCATTAACCTAGAGTTTTCCTAAAAGAAAATCGTTTTACGATACAAAACATATAAGAGAAGCGTCAATCTTGAAAATCCTGTTTCCGCTATTTTTTATCTAATTGTTACAAGTATATCATTCAACGCGTTGAAATCGGAAAAAAAAGTTGAACTTCAAATGTGATTCTAAAAAATTCGACTTTTTAAGCTTCATTTTACGGTGGGACAATTTTTATCGAAACCGCTGCTTATTTCGACTAAAGAGGGTGAGATTACGAATAATTATGTCATAAAAAATATAAAAATAAACTTTCACGTCCTTGTAAATCTAGGGGGGTAGACACAGACCACTTTTCAACAAGCTTATTACGTTCCATATGTCCACAGGCGATGAGCCTATCACCATACTGGACACAAATTTTTAGCATGTGTTTTTTTGTACTTAAAAAAGAACAACCGTCTCCTGCGCTTTTGTGCCTCTTCTCAGAATCAAATCATAAGTCGAAACGCTTAAAAAAAAAATTAAAATCCCGAATATTGAAGATATGACGCAAAAAGGTGGATAACAATGTCTTCTAAGTCGTTCTAAAATTCCGTAACAGTTGTGCCACCTACTAAAAAACTTTTTTTCCGATTCCAACGACGTAAAAAGTGAAAATGGCCATATGTGTCACTTACTATATTTTTGTTTTCCAGCATCGATTTGCAAATTATGTGTAGCATTTTCTTTTCACCCTCCTTACTGTATAGCTTGCTTTAACATTTATCTAATGTAATAGTAGGTTCGTGTTTTCTTTTTTCGGGAAAAAAAAAATTAAAATAAAAAGTAGTTTATTTTTATAACAAAATAACTTCCATTCAACGGAGAAATACCGCTAGCCTCTTGGGCACCCTGCCCTACGAGCGCAGTGATTTGGGGTCTATTTTTTACATGATTTAGTTTTATTTTTAGTTTGGTTTCTAGTTTTACCTATTATATTTAGTTTTTAAATATTAAAATTATTTTATTAAGGTATTAAGTTTGTATAATTGTAGTTAGATTAAATTTATATTTAATTTGTTTCCTTTCAATTAATTAGATAATATAAAATATAAACAGAGCAAATAATCAAATGTATGCGTAATTTACGTTTATTATAGCACGTTAGAAAATAAATAATAATAATTTATTGACTAAATAACTTGTTTTGACCTACTTAGAAAAATTATAGTATAATTTATCTAGTTTTAAAATGCAAATGTAGTAAATAGACCTGGTATTGACATTATGAATTCGTAACACTACCAACTAATCAGACAAGTTTTGTAACCGCACCGCGAAGAATTCGATCTAGTTCACTAAGTATGTTAGTGTGTTGATTATACTTCTATAACTTTTAAATGCAAGTGCAGCTTTCAAATACAAAGTATGGTGAAGAAATCAAACATTACGTATATTACGTCTCTAACGATAATGGTAACGTAATATAATAATAGTAATGGTACTGACACGATACAACTTTATAAACCGCATATGAGATCACGATGAAATTGCTTTTCATTTTTAAAATTATT
Source organism: Meandrusa payeni (assembly GCA_029286785.1). Classification (NCBI taxonomy): domain Eukaryota; kingdom Metazoa; phylum Arthropoda; class Insecta; order Lepidoptera; family Papilionidae; genus Meandrusa; species Meandrusa payeni. The sequence goes on along the minus strand of JAGSMX010000003.1, from coordinate 3,731,770 downwards.
CGTTATGTATTCTAATTTAGTTTTTTTAACAATCCATGTCTAATTTTTTGTAATTTATATGCGGCCTGATAAACATTGAGCATTGCAACATTATATTACATAGCAAAACCATAGAAAATGTAAATAATCAACTCGGCTGTGTTAACTAGAATATATATATTTATTTTTCATTATAGTGCAATAAATTAATCTCTGCTATAATTACCACCGGCACACTCCATTATCAACGCGCGTGAGTTTCGAAATAATTTTACAATATACGTATAAGTTCGACTCTGGGCTGCCTACACGTTGTAGTTGCAAACAATTTGCTCATATTTAAATTGTTGCGATCGTGTTGGGCAAACTGTATAAAAAGTTCAAAGTAATAGCACTTTAAGGGGACGGTCGTAATTGGCTTTCACGTAATTTCAAAGTTCAGTTCAATGTTAAACGTGCTGCATTGCTCATAGTTATTTTTTACTCATTATTCTATAGCCGTGAGCAAAAATAAAGGGTCGGTTAAGAAAGTTTGAATATCTCGGAAGATAAAGACGTGCATGATAGACAATTAAATATCCTTAAAATAAAATTAAAATTTTTAATAATTTATTTATATTTCATTAAAAACAAACTTAAAAGAAAAAGGATATCTTACGTAAACTTGGATAATACAGTATTTTTCATTTTATTTTATTTAAATTGAAATGTGTTAAAATTTAATGGATATTTAATTGTCTATCATGTACAATTTATTTCAGTTAGCCTAGCGTCTTTCAGCCCTGTAGGCTCTCAAGAATAAGACTACGGTATCCCCTGCCTGTCGTAGAAGGCGACTAAAAGGTGCCTCGGGTTCACTGGACGACAAGGGTGGAGGCCTTTGTCGTCCCGGGAAGAAGGCGACATCGGCTGGCCCGTGTCGCCTTGCACTGCGAGGGCACAGGGGGAGGAGTGACCTCCCCGGGAAGTGCTCTCCTTGAGCACAGTGCGGAGGGGCTCCGGTGCGTTCCACTGGAGATCCCGGAGCCCCTCACCATGCACCGAGGAAGGGTCACCGGGGAGGAGCCTAGCGTCTTTATCTTCCGAGATATTCAAACTTTCTTAACGGATCTGTTATTCCGACCCTTTATTTTTGCTCACGAGTGTATACAAAGGCTAATATAAGCTATAAAGTAAAAATATATAATATTAGCAGACCCCACCGGTAGCGAATACAAAACGAAACAAATAGCTGTTCCTTTTACAACTATTTATGTCTAGATTTTAATTTTACTTTTACTAAATGCCTATTCACTCTACTCTTGAAAATACCCACATTGTAATTGGAGAGAAAGACAGATGCGTATAAACTATTCCAGTCCTTTGTCGTACGAATAACGGAAGACGAAGAAAAGCGTTTCGTTCGGATTTGAGGGATGTTCACAATATTAGGATGAAGTCGCCTCAAATCAACTTCTAAAAAGCTTTGTGTTTTAGCCACCAGCGTAATGTACAGTACAATGGACTTAAAACTTTAATCGATAACCGAGAGATGAGTCACGAAATCGGCCAGCAGGTCATCATGCATATTAATCGATTAAATTAAACGACTATTATATTTCAAAATCATTATTTAGTAAGTAATTTATAGCGATCTCAAACATAATGTATACATGTAATATTACCAAATAGGCCGTACCGGGTGATTCTTTACAACGTAAGCTTATTCCTGTTTTAAATTACAAGATACTTTCTCTCCAGCCTTTTTATAGCACTACGTAACGGTGAGTAATGTATCTGAATTGAAGTCATACAAATTTATACGCAACATTACCAAGAAGTTTTTAATAAGGGTTGAATTAAAGTTCAATGGATTCGTGTATGAATAATTCAAGTATTGTTAAATAACTAAAGGTGTCAGAGATCTTAATTATTCATATAATTTTTTCACATAATTAAATAATACACACAATACATAAAATACTCTCTATAATCGTATTCTAAGACAACTAGAAATTATAAAGCTCTAAAATACTGGTGTGAAATTTTTATTCCTATTTTTTTATTTTTTTTTGTATCTCTATGAAAGTGAGGTAAATCCAACTCCAATTTACAGGGATTACAGGGAATTGTACTTATTCACTTAGAATACGCGAAATCCGACAAAGAATCCGATAGGTTATTTTTTTTTTAATCTCTGTAATTTACTTATTACATAATTTGACATAATTTTATATTTACAATATAATAGGTATTTTGCAAAATATTTACAATATATATAACTGTGCCAAACCGTCGTCGCTTGGCAGCGTGCCCGGAAGGCTGGTAATATAACCACGTTGTTGGTACAGACACCAGATGTGTCGACTTACTTCTTAGCTATCACATTAAAAAGCCTCGTGTGCACTAGGACCCCAAGGACCCAAAGTTTCTACCCTAAACGGCTCAAATATGAAACCTTTATCGAGTTCACTAAATTTGGGCCGCTTCCTTTCTGCAGTAGCAGCGGCCACTCCAGCCTCAACAGAAGATTCTGGAAGATATGACTGCGCCAAAGTATCGACGCATGTAGTATCCCATACCAAAGGCCATCCCATCTTCCAGGGTGTAAGAGTCATACCGTCTGGTCTCTTACCATCACTACGCAATGGTCCATTTGGCTCCAAAGTTGATGGAACATTAGCGGTGGTAAGAGCCCGACGGATGATGTCGTTGAAGTTCAAATATTGTTCAAATTACATTTTAAAAATTATGTCAGATATAGGATGATAAGTTTACGGTAATATTTGAGGTCAATGCTGGTATCTCATTAGGACTTTCACTAGCTACGGCGCCCTTCAAACCAGTGTACTGGTTACAGTACATACTGGTTATTATATAAATAGACATAGACATATTCTTTATCGGCACAAAATAAATACATCCAAAAGACTGAAAAAAAAAAGATACAGTTAAAGAAAAAACGGACAAATAGTAGATGAGACATGATGCCAATATTGGACACCGCCTCAGCATATGCCGTCGCAAGGATGCGACAGCGCTGATTTTCAGCGGTGCCCAGGACTACCTAAAGTCGTGTGCGCCCAACAATACAATATAATAAAAAAATCCATCTAAATGATGGAATTTATACAGACAACATACAATAAGAGTTCAATAAATACATGTATAAATAGTTATGAGATTAATATATATTATATACAATAAAATAATAGATGAACAAATTTTTTGAATTAAATTAATTAATAAATAAATAATATATAAATTAAACGTATTAAGATTATATAATTTAATGAAATATTAAAAATATTTATATTGGAAACAACAAGCCACCGATATCACTAGGATATTATCTTTTTGTTACTTTAATATTAGGTGTTTTAATTTATTTTTAAATACGTTTACAGATATCTGGATATATATATACTGGTTATCGTTTGTATCGTTGTATTATTTAATAAAAAATATCACTATTATTACCATAAAAATTATTCATTACTCGCATAGTTATCGCTATCTACTATTACAATGTCATTGCAACGGTGTGCCGCAACCTTAGTTCATTTAGTTCCGCCGCTTTACTTTGAACTGTTACAATATAAATATTAGCGAAGATTTTCGTCATCATTATATTAGAAACGGGGACGGTTCCAGTAATTATCGGAAGCTGTTGCTTAAACTGTGTAATTAAGTTACAAAAATACTGCAGCAAATCATGCTGCATTTACTGTTAATTAAATCCATTAAAACAAAGTGACGAAATAAGCAAGACCAAACACAAAGCACTACGAGATCATATCATATATATAAGGAGATCCATAGACGAATGAAGGACATAGCTCGCCGGGTAAGGAAGTCGAAGTGGCAATGGGCAGGGCACATAGCCACATAACCGAAAAGTTCTCGATTCGAGACCACGGACCAGCAAGCGCAGTGTAGGACATCCACCCGCAAGGTGGTCTGACGACCTCGTAAAGGCCGCAGGACGCCGCTGGATGCGGGCCGCTTACAACCGGTCTTTTTGGAAATCGTTGGGAGAGGCGTATGTCCAGCAGTGGAATGTATTACGGCTAAAATTATGATGATGTTGAAACACAAAGGTATCTTGCTCTTCTCGTGTCTCTTCAATTCGGAAGGTTAACCTTCAGCTTTAAGAATGTGAGAGCCAAACATATCGTAATTATATGGAGGCGATACATACATTTCCGGATGTCCAGTACCATCTTCCGATCATCGCATCTCTTGCGTTAAACCGAGTCCATAATAATTAGCTGAAGAAGCGTCATTGTATCATGTATAAGCATGCTACCAAGTTATGCTATGTTGTGTATTTTAACGGTTACTGTCGTTAAAATAAGTACAGCCGGTTGTAATAGTTTGTGTGTCAAATTCAGCCTATCATCATATCACCTCGAGAAATTAGATGGTTTAACGTTTATAATTTTAATAGCATAACGTAGTTAAAAATAATTACGTATAAAGGGTGAACATTGCTATAGAGGAGGAAGATCTAGTGAGGTACATATTGCAGGATTGCGATAAAACTTTCGATCTTCTAAAGATAAGCCACCCTAAAGAAGATGATTTAGGGGATAACTTAGCATGTGCTTAACTACTAAAGGTCAGCTGCAAGAAAATACTTATACTACACAGCATTAGGTTTTCCTTTGTAACCTTACGTTTTAATGAAATAAAGTTTTTAAAGAAAAAGTTTTATTTGTCTATCTGTCTATGTTGATAGCCACATAGTATGCGGATCCGATTGCTCACATATTTATGGACGTAAAATAATTGACAGTGAAAATAAAGAAAGAATTATTGAGAGACTTTACTTTGAGCCGCGGTACCTCAGTGTCCGGGTGGGTGACTCAAGTTGCGTAGTACCCTAGCAACCCGAGTTCAATCCCCCGTGCAGGCACCAATGAATTTGCTGTTGCATTTTTATATGCCGAATTACCACGCGCTCGGCGGTAAAGGAAAATATCGTGAGGAAACCTACAAAATTTTTCTGAGATATGTGAAGTCTTCAAATGCTCACTAGGGCCGCGTGGCGGACTATGCCCTAATACTCTCTTTACTGAGAAGCCCTGTGCCCAGCTGTCGGACATTTATAAAGGCTGTTACTTAAACTTAACTTTGAACACATAGAATACATATGATACAATCTTCTTATTTTAGCATTTGAATCCGGTTTTAGCATATGCTATTGCAAAATTGCCGCAACTCTGCTGTTCAGTGGATATACATATATGAATACGATGAATAGCACCGTGTTAACATCTGAAACCATTATGCACTATACTTTTCACAATCTCTAAGTATCATTCAATTGGGATCATTCACGTCGTTACGGACCGCGGGCGTTTTCAACAAAACACGTTTCGAAATTTTCCTGCAACATATATAAGTACCTGACTACTGCATTGTAATCACGTGTCGTAATATCTTCGCCGACATCCTTGCGGCGCACACGAAATTAATCCCTAACACAATTTAAATAACATTGCTCCGTGCAACTTTAAAATGACGCTGGTAAATTCTTCGTCAAGACATTTGATAATGTCGACATCAAAGGAGTGGTACAACACTAGAAACAAAAGCATCGATATCTAGATCTACGCAAAAATCAAACAGTTTGTACCATTTATATCTCTATTAAAAAACTTAATATCTTACTATACATTAGAAGGTAGATAGAAATGGTCTATTCATTTCAATTCACTTTATTTAAAAAAGAGTTTGAGAAAGAGTTGAAGAAGTTCCACATCACGGTTGAAGAGTTTCTCTATATACATTTTAGCTACCTCTATACTCGATACTCGTTTGTCCTAAGAAACTTTGTGAATCCTTGATGCGACACATTTCATCCAATCATGACTGCAGTAGAGCGTTGACTACGTTACACCTGGTCGGAGAGCCTTGCTAAGCTTCTTCAAAGTTTCGCCAGCGAAGCAAGAAGATGTAACGAAGAAGGGACCGGCGTTGCTTAATTATAAGCAGGTGACTACGGTGAGACCAATAAGGGCGGTTATTGAGCCCCTCCGATGGCAAAATGATCAAATTCTCACCATAACTGTAGATTTTTTTTTTAATGACGAACTACACAGATTGGCCAGAGAAGCTGGCCTTGACTGCTTTACCGGATTGAGAGGTGGCATAGCTCTTAGGTCGCTTAGCCTGAACCTCATAACTGTAGAGAAATGAAACCGAATTTAGCGAGGTGTTTGAAATATTTTTTGGTTATTTTTGGTTTTTATTTGGCTGTACTTGCTTATCATTACGGAGCAGTCTTTTAAGCTCTTTTTTCACTAGTAGGCACATTAAATTGAAAAACAAATAAACATCAACATGTTCCATCATTTCTTTGTTTTGGATAGAGATCACTATTGTATATACATAATCTATATATATAAAAGAAAAAGTGTGTGGGTATGTTCCCTATCGGCTCCGAAACTTTCGTAATTAATATAAAATAACATTAAAATAGAAAAATAAAATACTTTGAATACTGTTCTTGAGCCACATCCAATTGCGCGATCTGTATTTATGCGACTTTTTTGCTAACTGTCGGCATCTATTGCTGGTTTTGTTTAGTTTTCCCGATTACCCCAATTTTGTAACTACATATAAATATTTAAGACTCATGAGTGAATTGTGAAATTCTTGAGTTTTTAATAAAGTTTCTTTAACCCCGAGAATCCGAAAACGCAAAAATTTTCTGTAGCCTATACGCGATTTGAATCTGAACATAAAACGAACGTTATGTCAATTGGATCACTGACCGGAACTAAAACGAATAGCGTGAAGAGTTAAATCGTTCACCACCGATTCTAATTTTAATAATAACGATTGATTTATGGGCTTAAAAAATAGAAATAACAAAAATCAAAATTACTGAAAAAAAACTAACAGGCTTGACTGCGACGTGCTTTAAAAGAAAAACTTCACAATAAATATTAATTGTTATAAAAATAAACCCAAACTTTACAGTTGGAAGGTTACAAAAAAATTTAGCTTTTGTCTGATATATTTATAATCATTTGTGTTTAAAAAGATTTTGATTTGATTTTGTAAAATTTTCAATAAATTATTAGAATAAAACAATTACCACGAGGTAATGGACGTAATCTTGTTAAAATAACGATACATATCATTAAATATTATTTTATCCCATTTTTTATCTAAATCAGTTCTTAAAGTAGTGATAACCCGATGGTTACGGGTCGAGTTGAGACGAAAGTTTTGAATCTCAGCCAGTTATTCATATAGGTTAATTATGTACAAAACCGTGCCAAAGAAAAGGTTTTTTTTTATGCGTGTAAACTAGCGCTTGACCATCATCCCACCTGGTGTTCAGTGGTGATATAGTCGAAAGATAGTACGCGCTAGTTTAGTAAGTGCCTATTCATTCCTTTGCTGTACGCACTATGAACAATGACTCAAATCGCTTCGTTCGGACGCGCGGTTAAAAGCAACGTGTGAGCTTATATTTTTTTACTGTGATATTTAGTTTATATTCTCGGTTAATAGTTTTCAGTATAATATTGGTGCATTTACACCAACAATAGGATAGATACAATTCTCATGACATAGATACTAAAATAGCACTCAATAACATGATATGTTATTGCACGAATTCCTTATAAAGAAACACCTCAAATGGTAAAGAATTTGATAATAAAACAATAAAAATATAAAGCGAAAGTAACGACGGAAATGTAAGGGGCCAATATCAACGTTCTACAAATTAGAACCACGGCAATTTTATCTTTACGCTCTGTGGTTTTATTGGAGCCACATGATTGCGAAAGTATATATTCGATATAAGATACCTTGTTGGTTATTTAACATGTAGAAAAATACACGACAAAAAAAGGAAAAGTGTTTTTTTTTTCAATAAAGCGCAACCATAGACTTGTGTCCGTGTTCATTTCTAATGTACTTTAATTGCTTACTTTGTTTTGTTAAGAGTGCTAACTCTACTGGTACTACATTTTTTTATGATGCCTGATTTTTCAATGTGGTGTTAGAGAAGCTCAGTGTCCAGGCGGTCGCCTCAAGTTGCATAGTACATTAGTAACCCGAGTTCGATTCCGGTGCCGTCACCGATAAATTTGTTGTTGCAACTTTATGTGCTGATTTACCACGGGCTCGGTGGTGAAGGAAAACATCGTGAGGAAACCTACATGTCTTTGAAAATTTTTCTAAGACATGTGAAGTATGCCAATCCGCACTAGGGCCGCGTGGTGGACTATGCCCTTATACTCTCTTTACACAGAAGGCCTGTGCCCAGCAGTGGGACTTTTATATATTAAAAGGCTTGTAACTAACTGTAACGCGTCGAAGACGCCCCGTTGCATTGTTATTAGTTTCTCTGTTTACTGTTTGTCATCATTCTCAAAGGAAAAGTTACAGCCTATATATGTTTAGTAACACCACGCGGCCTGAATGTTTTGACAGACAGATGTTTTGGGATGTTTTCCTTCACCACCGAGCGCGTGATAAATCAGCACATAAATTTGCAACAATTTATTGGTGCCGACACCAGGGATCGAACTCGGGTTGTTAGCGTAATATGCAACTTGAGGCGACCGCCCGGACACTGAGCTACTATGGCTCTAGACGGCTACACACGTATTTAATATAATTAATGTTATGTATAATATATTATTAATGAAGCGAGAGTGGATCGGTGGTGATAAATAAATCGTGGTAAATAATTAGTATACTCGTAGTTAAGTTATAATACTTATAATTTATGTCAATAAATATATGACTTAGATATTAAATGTATAAAGGATTGGTTGGGTTAATTGTACATTTTTATATAAGAGCTGTGAGAGCGTCAATAGCTTAATGGTTTAGGGTACGGTCTGCGAATCGTAAGTTCGCAGGTTCGAATCCACCATTGGACTATTGACGTGAACCATCTCCTAGCACAAGCCTAAGCTTAGTTGGAATGGTTAAAAAGAATGTTAGTAATATTTTCTAAAAAAAAAAATTGCTAGCTTTCTTTAAAAAAAAATCTTTCCTTCGCGAATGACAGTATTTTATTATTCGATCTTTCGAATTATTCCTTAATAAGAAAGTTTAAGTTTGGTATTCAATAATAACTTTAATAAGCACATACTGATTGGGTTATAGAAGCTTAATTTAAATCGCAAATAAGACACACTAAATTCGATACACTAAAGTGGAAGGAGTCATAAACCAAGAAATCAAAATACGCTTGAAATAGGATTTTCAGAGTTAAAACTGTTTATACAGAAAAAATACAATCACACTGTCTGAAATCATACAAAATGTATCAAAATATTTTACAAAATATCAATAAATACATTAATAGAATAAGAAAGATATAGAGATTATTTGAATACTCAAAGTACTAGGAAATATAACATGTTAAAGATGTGGATAGGAACTTTCAATTTCATCCACTTTCACTATAACGACTCGTTTGGCCATTGACCTCTCTGACGTCACAAGCCCTCAGGACCGGCGTGATAAAATTTAAAGCCGCATAATTTTTTTTTCCATTAAAATTCTTTTTATGGCGACCATACGTAACTCCTTTGTACGTCTTTTACAGACCGCAATTTTGCAGCAATTAAAAATGTTGTTTATGACCCTTTAAAAATTGAGAAGTCGAAATAAGAATACTGTCTGGGCGGCATTACAATTTAGCGCTTGTATTTCGTTTTAATATGAAATTATTGCCAGATTGACCATTGACCGTCGCAGCAAGTGTGGTAACAATAGCCTAGATTTAGAGCCAAGCCGGTATTTATAGACGCTTTTTAACGAATTTTTAGCATCGTTATAAAATAAGACCTCTCCCCAGGACGTGCTCTCTTTGAGCACAATGCAGAGGGGTTCCGGTGCGTTCCACTGGAGATCCAGGAGCCCCTCGTCATGCGCCACCGGGGAGGTTTTAGTGGGTAAGAACCCCGCATAACCGCCGCCTTTCCCCCAGAAGGTGGGGTATCTTTCTGAAGATTTCCTCCCCGTCAACGAAAAAAAAAAGGTTATGATGATTTAATTTGTCTCTCTATGAATAATCGTGTAATATGTTTGGGAGAGCATCAACACGACGTAAATATATTTACGAGTAAACGCTATTACAAAATCAAACTTAATCAGAACCCAAATAAACTTTCATCAAACTACTCTTAAAGTGCATCCTTTCCAATAAAAAATGAATCCGTTGGCGTCATATTGAATTATTCGTCCATTTGTGGCGCAAATATTATACTTGATGCAAATTTAAGACTGATTTGGTTTTTTCATGGTCAGAATTGGACAAATAAATGGGACCACATGGTAAGCAACAGCTTTCAAATAAAAAAAGGAACAAACGTAATTGAACCTCCTCTATTTGAAGTCGGTTAAAAAAGGTAAACGATATATTATATTCACAGCAAAAACAAAGCGGGTAATTGCCCTTTATGACCGTTTTGACTCGGTTGTTAATGGATCAATTTGTTGTTAATCAATAAAGAGACGCAGTGTGCCTTATTTTGTGTAATGTCTTACATTCGTGTAACTTGTCTTTAAATTGTTTTTCTTTGTATTGAATTATTTTTAAAGAGTTAACTACACAGATTTGCCAGAGAAGCTGGCCTTGACTGCTGCTTCATCGGATTGAGAAGTGGCCGAACTGAGCCTGAACCTCTATCGCTAGTAACTCGAGACAAGGGTCCCCCCGGTGAGGGGTAACCTCGGCTAGGACGGTTACTATGTAACATGTAAGCATTCCGATCCGACGCCCAAAAGGGCCGAACCAAGACTCGGTCGGTTGCTGTTTCACGGATAATCTCCTTTGTATTGATTGCTTTGTGAATTGTTTGTGTTATTAAAAGATTATTTGCTATTATTGGATGGAAATGCAACATTTCGCTTTTAAACCAAATCTAATTAAGAGGTCATTACGCTTTATAATTATTTCTTCTAAGAAGAGATCAGAGTTATCGTATCTCTTATTCATTATCTCAAACTATACACAAGGAAGATAGATGGGGAAGGAAGAAACTACAGCTTTCGTTCACATTAGCACTTAACAAATTCTCAAAATACAAGCGCCATCTATACTCGTATATTTAAAACATATTTGCCCAATTTATATTAGATATAAGTTGTGTAATTAAGTACTAATTAAAATAAAAACTACGGAACCAATTTGAGTAGTTATTATTGCGATAGCCTATTGGGCATGGCCTCTTAGAGGCTACCTGTATTATAAATCCCTATAGGTATAAAATTATGCTATAAATCACTTTAAAATGTCCATTAGTTTATAAGAATTAAATTATATCTAAAACTTATGAAGCAGGTAAAACAGCTGGGTAGTAGAATATAAAATTCAAACTACTGCCTAATAGCGTGTTCTAATAGCGTGCGAGTGTTCGAATTTTCTTTGAATTTATCAGTTCCAATCCCAAGCGGTATGTACTAAAGAGTTTCCGTATCAGACATCAGATTTCTAACGTACTTAGCTTAGCACAACTCACATAAGCTTGAAGAAAAGCGAATAGTGATTACTATCTCTGTCTACCCTACTAGGTTTGAATTGACGTTTTTATCGAATGATTTTATTTATTCATTAGAATGGTTCAATGACATAGATACAAACAAGTAAGGTTAGTACAGAGCTTGTAGGAAAAGGTTGAAAATAATAATTTAATTGATAAAATCATTCCATCATTAATGTACTATGACGATAAAACCAGTTTAATACGAGACAGATATTAAATAAAACTTAATACAACATAAATCATTAAAGGCATTTATAACTTCTACGGTTCCGTAACATTAATGATAAACAGTCGGGAATACGGAAGTTGAGACCTATTCTCCGTTTAAGTATTCTTAATGCCACCTAAACTGGCCGGATCCGATTTGTCTAAAATAGATAACCCATATTTGGCTCACATTCTGTAACTATATCAATTAAAATCTTATTTATATAGTACATGTAATAGACGAGTGAGTTATATTACGTACGCCATGACTGACCGTTATATTTACTTACCCCAGAAGTTAACTTGCGTGCTTATGTTGATATAAATTTAAGCGTCAATAGCCTAATAGTCTAAGGTACGGTCTGCGAATCGTCTGGTTGTAGGTTCGAATCCGACATTCGACTACTGACGTGAACCATCTCTAAGCATAAACCAAAGCTTATTTGGAATGGTTAACAGCAATGTTAGTAATGTTTGTGAAAAAAAATGTCCTTTTAAAATATATGTACTATTCCCCTATTTTTAGTTATTACTAGGAATATAAATGCTAACTACGACATATTTCTATTCCTAAAAATATTTTTTGCTTTATACATACTTTACAGGAATATAGAATATACACGATTCCCTATCGTATAGCCAATAAAATGTTAATAAATAAAGAAGCCTGTAGGGGGATATAGCCATGAGCAAAAATAAATGGTCGATTATTTATATTTCATTAAAAAACATAAATATAAATTTTAGTACTTAGTGTTGCCCCCATGAGGCGGCAAAATTTAAATAAATATAAAATTTAATGAAAAATATTGTTTTATCCAAATTAACGTAAGATGTCCTTTTTCGTTTAGATTATGTTTTTAATGAAATATTTATTTATATTTTAATTATTATTAAAAATTATTAATTATTAATAAAATTATTTTAAGTATATTTAATTGTCTATCATGCACAATTTATTTCAGTTAGTTAGCGTCTTTATCTTCCGAGATATTCAAACTTTCTTAATCGACCCTTTATTCCGACCCTTTATTATTGCTTACGAATGTATATACTAAAAATATAAAAATTTCTAAAAACCAATTTCACGTTTATTATTTAAAAAATTGCGGAACTCTATAAACAGGTTCTTTTATTAGCGACATAATCATAAAAAAGAAAACCGAGTGTTCGTAACTTATGAAGACCATTAATCTAATTCTTGTTGATTAATTAAAAAAAATGGTACGTTTTAAATTTATTGTTGGTTCAATGACCTTGTATATATCATAAGGAAATTTTTCGATGCCGTAAAAATGAAATAAAAGCAAAGGCGATCATAATTTTTATTACGCTAACGTGAGAATTGGGTAATATTTTAAACGAAAAGTTTTAATTATAAAGATACTTTTACTTGTTACACTTTTGTTTTGGATCATTTGGATCTCGGTATCGGATATTTTTAATGTAATATGATTTTTTCTTTTTCATTATTTAAAATATTTTTGTAACTCTTAATGTTGTGTGTGTAGACCTGTAATTAGCATACACAACAGGACTTAGTTTGTAAATTTGATTATTACTACAGCTTGTGCTTGTGTAATGCTGTTGGTGTATCTTATTAAATAAATAAATAAGGTACAGCTAACTAGTTATACTTTATTATGTTATATTTTTTTCTTCATTGTTAACCATTCATAACTTAACCTTCATCATCATCATAAGCCCGCGTCTATCCACTGCTGGTAATAGGCCTTCCTCAATTCCTTCCACCATATATAATCCTCCGCTTTCCGCATCCAGCCATTTCCGGCTATCTTTATAAGGGCGTCGGTCCATCTGGAGAGAGCCCTACCCTTCTCCGACCCATGCGCGGCCTCCATTCCAGGACTTTCCTCCCCCATCTACCGTCACTGACTCGGCAGATGTGGATGGGCCACTGCCACTTCAGTTTGCTGACTTTAAGAGCTATGTTGACCTTGTTCTCCGTCGAATTTCTTCCTTTCGGATTCTATTTTTAAAAATGCCAAGTATAGCTCTTTCCATCGCTCTTTGTGCGACTTTCAACTTGTGGACCAGCCCAGCGGGCACGTCAGGAGATGGTTCAATTCAATAGCTGAATGGTGGATTCCGCACCCTCGGATCGGAATGCTTACGCGTAACATAGTAACCGTCTAAGCCGTGGTTATCCCTCACCGGGGCGACTCTTGTGTCACGTTACTAAGAATATAGTTTCGGGCTAAGCGACCTTACCTAGCTAATCTGTAAATATTCGTCAAAAAAGGTTAAAAAAAGGATTCGAAATTATAACCTTACGTTTCGCAGAGATTAAACCATTAGGCTAATGATGCTGTTAGTTAGTGAAATAAATTTTATGCAACGTTTGAAACTATTATCAATAATATGCCGTTCTATTACAATTTCGGCGCAGTCGTGACAGACCAGTGTCAAGCCGCTCGCTTTAAACATGACGTAACCATGACTTTTAACCTAAGTTCAATCTCGAAGTCGGCATCAATGAAATCATAATTGCAATTTTAAGTGCTTACTTACTTTGTAGTCCCACTTCGATGTAGGAAATTATTGTTGGGAAATCGTATTTAAGATAATAACATCATTTCAGCTGTAAAACTTCCACTGCTGAACATAGGTCTTCCCCAAGGATTTCCAAAAGGACCGGTTGTAATTGCATCCAGCCGCGTCCTGCGGCCTTTATGAGTTTGTCAGACCACATTTCGGGTCGACGTCCTACGCTACGCTTGCCATCGGACATCTGTTCTACGCGCATGCATGCTATATCAATTACCTTCGTTCGTCTCCGGATCTCCTCATTCCTGATATGATCTCATAGAGATACTCCGAGCATAACCCTCTCCATAGCTCGTTGTGCAATTTTGAGCTTGATCATGAGGCCCATAGTGAGAGACCACGTTTCCGTGTCATATGTCGTCAGATAATAACAACACCCTATTATTACAATATCTGTGTATTAAAAAGGGACAGGTAAAAGGAAAGCAAAAGACCTAGAAGCTAAAATCCGAAGAGGCTCATTCAGATCTCCAACAATTGCAGTCAACTACCAGCGACGATGAGGCGAAGTTTGAGGATTCGACTACCAGGACTCTTTTACCCATGACTTTTCTCTTTTTGTATGGCGACGGCTTATTTTTTATGATGATGATACCAGGCCGATGTCGGCCATGGCGACTGTGTCACTGGAAAGGCATTTTAATTACGAGACTTCATTCAGGTAGTAGGGCTTAGGTTTTCTGCCATCTCGTGTGCTCTTTGGTGGCTGGGGTACCCGAGCTTGTTGCTAAAACCACGAGAGGACTTAGCACAGGTCAAGGTTCCACCTTGCGTTCATCTATAGATCCTGGAGCCCCTCAACATGCACTGAGGAAGAGCCACCGGGGAGGTTTTAGTGGGTAAAAACCCCACATAACCGCTGCCTTCCCCCCAGAAGGCGGGGTATCTTTTAGAAGTTTTCCTCCCCGTTAACAAAAAGGTCAAGGTTCCACCAAAATAATTATAGTGGACGGACACTAGTTGGCGTGTTTTTTTTTATACTTTCTAAGCAAATAATTGACCGGGATACCACCTGATGTTTAGTGGAAATGCACTTCTGTTACGATGGACGAGCTTACTAAATTGCTATTTACTCTACTCCTGAAAACGCACTGCCTATCATATTCAGGAGAAAAGGTAACTTCGAAATATAAGGAAAAGGATTTGCGTACAGGATCTAGGTCAAAAGAAATGTGCTCACAATGAAAATTTCACATCCGGTTTTAGTTACTTTTGTATAACATCGATTAGTTGTAATAAAGCATTCACTATATTTACGCAATAACAGGGACATAATGGTGATGACGTAATTATTACACGACATAGATAATAAGTCGATACGAAATCCGTAATCGATCACAAACGTATACACGAAAATTTGGAACATCGATTTCATTCCAATAGATATCGAATGAGGTAACTGTGGAAGTTAAAGGGAAGTATGCAATTACGGAATTTAAAAGTAATGAAATCCTTGGAGCAATATTAATTGTTTCCGATAAAGCGCAACGTGTTGTATCGCGGTTTTATTGGTGTTATCAGCGCTTTACAATATAAACAAATCACCTGACCAACGAAGCCGCAATATTGTTAAATAATAATGATTGCGTAAGTGAAAATATAACTCATTCATTCTACGCATGTAAACATCGCCTGAAATACGAGTAAAGACAAACTAATTGCAAGTCTATTACACTTACACTAAATTTAACTGAGCTGCTGGTGTTAGATACGATCATAAAAAATAATCTTTCGAAAATAAATTGCCTAAGTTACTCCTAATCGACAAAAAGTGGCCTCGGGTTCACTGGGCGACAAAAGTGGGGGCCTCTGTCGCCCGCCAAGGTGGACCCGGGAAGAAGGCGACATCTGCTAGCTTGTGTCGCATTGCACCGCGAGGGCACAGGGGGGAGGGAGTAACCCGGGATGTGCTCTACTAGAGCACGGTGCAGAGGGGCTCCGGTGCGTTCCACTGGAGATCCCGGAGCCCCTTCGTCATGGACCGACGACGACCATCGTAGAGGTTTTAGTGGGTCCAAACCCCACATAACACCGCTTTCCCCCCAGAAGGTATCTTTTTGAAGATTTTCTCCCCGTTAGCAAAAAAAAAGTTACTCCCAATTACATCCGTTCATCAATGTCGGGCTGTCAAAAAATACCAAGAACAAAAGATGCACACAAACGTAATGCAAATGCTACACAGTGTGCTGCTGGAATTACGAGACTTGATAAAGTACGAAATGAGTAACATCAGTGGCTCCTTCAAAGTCGTACCCATTGTGGAGATGGTGGAAAGTCGTTTGCAATGGTCCGGCATGTGATGAGACGGGAGTATTTTATCAGGAGTATTTTGTGCAGAAGACCCTTGCTATCCCAGATACGAAAAAGGTAAAGGACGACCGCAGGCTACGTGATGGACAACCGAAGATGTGCAACGAGCCAATATAGAGGGATAGCAGAGGAAAAGGTACAAAAGAAGAAGGAGAAGACACCTAATTACATCAGTTAACTGTCAGTGAAAGTCCCATCAAAAGCGATTGCAACGATTAGCCGGAACAAACATAGGCAGACTTACAGAAATTGTAAAATAAAATATTTTGGTATTTTGTACCGTATATAGATTCATATGCATGTAGTATTAAGCGGTTATTTTAATGTTACAAAAATACAGTCCAATTTTATTTACTTGTATGTACAGATAATATCTGAGTATATGAAATAACCGACAAAACTTCACATGTGAGATGAATTTTAATTTCTGCCAGTAGTAAGGTTTTGTTTATTTCTAAATATGCTGAAAAGTAAATGGCAATTGTTGTGTACCGTGATTGACCTCAAAAAAATGGCGTCGAAATAAATATCTGTATATTATCTTAATAGACTTACGATACCGCCAATAAACATAATTTCTTTATTTGTTTTTGCATTCCATGGTTGAATGAATAAAACGCTTTGAATGTTGAAGATCATCTGACAATAAATCTTATAACACATTTTATCTCACCTTGATCATTTGTTATCTTAAATATGACCTTAGAGTTCCCTGTCGTCTTCGAGAAGCTCTCATTCATTGAACAGCTGTTGAGTTTGACATTTCAAGGTACTTTCCGCGAACATATTTGTACCCACAAGCATACTTGAAGATACAAATGGCACAGGAAATTTAATGTGTTTTAATGTCTTTAGCCATCGCAAATCGATGGACGCTATCTCTCTTATTCAAATCTCTATTTACATCAACTACATTTATATGTTCTTAATATTATCCTTAATATTTAAATGTTTTGATAGTTTTCCGCTAAAATTCGCGGTTCGCATCCTGGCCAATCAGCGTTCACGTTCGTCACAAAAAACCGAAATCTTTGCAAGAAGACTATTGATCGCTTAAGAACGAGTCATGACTCAGCAATGAGATCAATGGATGGATGGCCTCAATAAATGTTACAAAGGGATATAATAAACTTAGTGAAAAGGAGCGCGTTGACTCTGCCTTCCTCCCTATGGTTAAAGAACATGAGTCCTTTTTTTAATATTCCTATGTCTCAGAAAGTCGAGTCACCAGGATGATACTAGTGTCGAGTTACTAAGAATCAGAAACAGTTCGGGCTAAGCGACTTAAGACCTATGTCACTTCTCAATCGTCACAAAATAAAAGAATGTAGAAATCTTTTCACTTTTACATTATGTCACGGGTCAGAGACACATAAATACATTAGGAGTGTACGATAGATATCGATATTACATAAAATATCAATATATGGACGCGATATATCGCTTCAATCCGATATTATCGAAACATCTAATATCGATATTTATATCGATATATTTCATCCAATATACGAAATATCGTAAGAAATTAAATAAAAAAGCGTTTCAGCTTTCTTTTATTTACGGTTGACAACATGAATAAAATAAAACCCTTACTTGCGCTGCCATCACAGAGAGTGTAGTGTAGTATGTTACTACACTCCTACTCTTCACGATAGCAGGACTCCTTGTATAAATTTTATAATCTGTGCATGTACTCTATACTGCTAGATGAATCAAATCCTCTCAGAAGAGAGAACTGAGAGGCAGTTACGTGCCGAGTTTTCTATTACTACAAAACTTTTCTAATATTTAATATTAAGCGCTAATTTATTATAAACAAATTTCGATATATGAAAAATATCGATATATTTGTACAATATATAGCGTAGTATCGATACAACTTCACGATATAATATATCGAAAAATAAATGGATATATTTTTGGCATGAACATCCCAACATCCAAGATTCAAACTGGTCATATGGGGAAGTTCGAAAAGAAAAATAAAGATGTTAAACTGCGGTGGGCATTATTTTTATCGTCCCCCGCCCGAGGGCCCTTTCTTTTGCAAAAAAAAGTAAGTCGTAAATGACGCAGTACATTGTCAATATTGGTGCGGCCGAGCATTTGAAACTCAACGTCTCAGGGGTAACGAACGGCTGAGAATGCAGGTGGAACAAATTTACACTTAACACGAAGTAAAAACCAATTGTATGTTCTCCCATAAACAAGACCCTTATCTTTTATTTTTAGATAAATTTATCTTATCGGTAAGATTTAATGCGAAAGAATAACGATCTATAGCAGTTTCCCTGAATTTACAATTAGCCGTATTGTGTTTTGGTCACAAAATTATCTTAATAAAAAGTATAAACAATATACGGAGAAGGAAAACGCTACACTCTTCACCGAACTTATTAGAGGCGACGTGAATTTGCAAGGCCAGTGACTTAAGCCGATCGAATAGAATTTCAATTATGGAATAATATGGCTTATACATTATATATACAGAACGTATCATGGTTTGAGAAATGTACTTCAAAAAGTATACAATTCACCAATTAAAAAAAACAATTGAATAAAATTTACAGTAAGTAGTCTCATCTGTTTATGTCCCGGATCGGATGAGATTCCGATTTACGGTTTTTTAAGTACAAAAAATTAATTGCTAAAATTTTTTCCGGTAAATAACGTTGAGTTTATACAACTCTCACATATGGGCTCATATATTGTAGTAAGCCCATCCCTGTCTACCCCGCTAGGGATAATGATCAGGATGTAGAACTATGTCTAAAGAAAATAAAAGCAAAAAATATTGAAATGCATTGGAATTTATTTCTTTATCTGTATTTGTACTAATCATGTTTTATAAAACATTACCACATAGTATTAATAATCCATTATACTCTGTATACGCGTACGATTTCTCAATGGATGCCATGTTTCCAGCAATTACTGCACAGTCTTATCAGCGCCAAGCTTTTTGACTTCACAATAACATTTTGACACAAAATTTCTTAATTAAGTTTTAGTAGAATTAAGCACAACTGATTAAATTTGCTAGCTCAATATATTTCACAGCGAAGGTATGACGATAATAGGATTTTGTGTAAATTGTTTAGAGAGATTACTGACATAATGTGTCGTAAGTACTTAGAAATTAATACTTACATGCACTTTCATATGACACTAGTTTATTGGTTGTCCCCTTGTAACACTCACACACACACTCTTGTACACAATAATGCTATTTTTGTACATTTTATCGTAATTTAGCTATGATTTAATTCCCGACGTCTCGCCGTCGTACACAGAAAGGACTTTGAAGTTTGACGTCCAAGTGTCAAAGATGTTTGTCAAGGTACCGTCCGATATTTTTTTCAATTGTCATTTGTTCTGATCTACGCAAAATGAGTTTACAGTGTTTTTAAGTTTTGCAGAGGTTTACTTATAACATTAATTAATTATTTATTTAATTAATAAATATAAAATAATTATAATACAGTAATAATTAATAACAAAGTAATAATTATAATATAAAATTGTTTATTTTCAATGTGGGACATTCGAGTTAATATTTGAAGTCGTCACACTGCAGTGATGCAAGAAGAAAAATTCGCTACACATGTTAAACTACATTTAGGGATACATATAATTATATCATGAATAACTTAATGGTTTATGGTACGAAATGCGAAACATAACAACGTACACACATCACACATACACTCACACACAGTAACGCAGGTAATGCAATTTTTATTTCCTATTTATTTGTTTAATTCTTTTTTATTGTTTTTTAATACGAAGTACATCCTTAGTTAACACTGAAAAAAAAGTTTTAAATAATGTAAATCTATAAAGGCTTAGATCCTGAATACGTGACCGAAATATCTCGTATTATAATTTATAAGCTGTTGATTTTTTAAAATTATAAATAAATAAAAAAAGTTTACGGTTTAAGGTTTATGTGAACAAAATAAAGTGAATAAATAAAAACAAAAACCAATTAAACAAAGCTAAACATCAAACCGTTTTGAGCTTATTTTGCGTAGATCGTCACGAATGTCAATAAAAAAAAATTATGAAACTATGATAGCATCAAAGCAGCAGAGTTTACGCCTTTCGTTACACTTCGGCTAAGTTTACTTGGAAATTGATTTACCAAATGTCGAAGTGGAGCACACATAGAACTAATAAGATAATAGAAAAGTATAATTTTTTAATAAAAAATGTCGGTCCCTGATAACTGATCAACAATATATTATATACTCAAACCGTCTACTAACTACATCTTATGGTATAAATAAATTGTCTATTATCCTTTGCAGTAAAGTCTGACAAAAGAGACTTCCCATTTAGTAGTATTGTGCGGCGAGTAGTTATTTTATTTTATAACAGCACGTTCTTTTTACATAAGCATTATTAGAATTATCTTCGAAAAGTCGATGAAACTAACAGTGGCTTGATACATGCATGTCCGTTTTATGACTTCCAAAGGTCAATAAAAAATTTAGGTGTCGTTTTGTAATCATGTCTACATTTAAATTACTACTTATTATTATGTTAGTCCAGCTAAAACTAAAAAAGATTTAATGATAAAACTAAAAAATACGAACTCAAGTTATATTTGCGGGTGTGATGTAATTTGTCATATTTTTATTAATTTTTAAAATCCTCCGATTACAATGCGGATGTTGTCAAGAGTAGAGTGAACAGGCATTTACTAAACTATGCCTTACCCTGTAGGACTGTATTTCCACTTTACATTAGGTGTGATCAGCCCTGTAGCCCTGGGCTCGTAGAATAAGGCTACGGTAACCCCTGCCTATAATGGAAGGCGACTAAAAGGGGCCTCAGGTTCACCGGGCGACAAGAGTAGGGGCCTTTGTCGTCCTCTAAAGTGGACCTAGGAAGAAGCCGACATCGGCTGGCCCGTGTCGCCTTGGACTGCGAGTACGCTAGGGGAGGAATACACCTCTCTTGGGATGTGCTCTCCGAGCATAGTGTAGGGGGGTTGCGGTGCGTTTCACTGGAGATCCCGGAGCCCCTTACCATGCACCTTGGAAAGGCCACCGGGGGTATTTTAGTGGGTAAGAACCCTACATAACCCCGCCTGGGAGGAATTTTGGAATTCAGTTTTTATTGGAAATGACTGATTGAGAGTTACTTCAAGAGTAGTTTGATGAGAGTTTGGGTAGGTTCTAGTTTATTTTATTCCCTAAAATTACTACAATAATTCGTAAATACAAAGAGGGCGTCCCTGCGTAACAGCGTTTAACTTTTGATTCGATTTGAAGTCGGTTTTTGTTTTTGTTCGTAAATATACTTCTTTCTGTTTATACTAACATTTTTGGTTCATCCTACTTAATAATAAACTTCTTTAAAAGTAATTATTTTTCGTAACAGCGCAATTATTATTAATTTAACAACAAAATTTCTGACCCGTAAACTATGTCGTGTGAATTGCTCAATCAGTGTTCCTCGGAAGTGAACGTTTCTGAGCCGCCATGACAATTCAGACAATGGCGTTGAAAATATCCAGTACTGAGCATTAGGCATCAAGAGCTACCCGGATTTTCATTGTTCGTTACTTTACGAGGTTGAAGTAATTAGGCAATTTATTTTTGTATAATGGAAACATACAACGTACAAAGAATACAATTTTTAACCGACTTTTATCTCTTTTTGTCGTTCCCTCATTTCTGAGGATCGTGGTCACTAGAGCCCCTCAAATGAACAATCTGCCTCTATCGGTTTCGGTCCAAGGCAGCCCTCACCAGCTGGTAGAGATTATGAGAGGAGATGGCACCTTTTTACTTGATCAGACCATCGTGTTGGCGACCGGCCTCTTGTTCTCTTGCCTTCTGTATTGCCAACGATGATCAGCTTTTCAAGGTTGCCATCCCCTCTACGCCGACTTTTAAAGGAAGAGGTTATAAATTCGCTTCTATTTTTAGGTAACTTCAAAAGAGGATATAGGATGTAGGTTATTGAAAACCAAGTGACAACCAAAATGAATAAGAATGTGGCATAATAGCCCTCTTGTATTACAATCGACAAGTATTTTACCATACAATTTTTAGAAGCTCCCTGAAATCTCTACGGAACTCATAGGACATGCCAACAAAATTCATATGGGACTTTAATGTAAACATGAATCTCTCAATCAAAATCATACGTTTATGAACAATGAGTGCACTATGAGTACACTATAAAAAACAGTCGATGTACATTCTCCTTTAAAAATATAAGTATGCTATAAGAAGGAAAGTCCTACATTTTCAAATGATGTATTTGGAGATTGTAACCAAGGTTCGTTGTAATGTGTCCCAAAAAGGTTGTTTGTGAGAAATAAATTACGACACGTTTTTAGTATAAAATAACATTAGGAATTCCTTCCACGGCTTCTGTTGTGATGTTCTGCGTTGCATTCTTACAAAACAACATTTCTTTTTGTATCGAATCTAATTTTTTTCTTCTTTGCAATTAGACACACCTTCCCATTGGTCACAGTGGGTCATTGTCACGAGAGCTATGCAGAAAATTTGTGCATGCAACGATATTATCCGTGAAAGTGCGCCGTCGCTTTTGCAACTCGAACTGTGAACCTAGTTGCATAATTTTTTTTTGTATCCGTGAGACCGGCAGATCGGCTATATTTTTTGTGACAAATTTGTTCTTTAAACTTGTTTTTCTATCAAAGAATTGTAATGTTCAGACAACTATACACAAAGGGCACCCGGTTTGATTAGATTTCTTATTATCAAATAAAGCCGTGAGCAAAAATAAAGGGTCGGTTAAGAAAGTTTGAATATCTCATTGAATATTTTTTATTAAATTTTATTTTTATTTAAATTTTAGTACTTAATGTTGCCTCAATGTGGCGACACTAAGTACTAAAATTTAAAATAATATAAAGTTTGCTAGCGTCTTTATCTTCCAAGACATTCAAACTTTCTTAACCGACCCTTTATTTTTGCTCGCTAATGAAAAATACTGTATTAACCAAGTTTACGTAAGATATCCTTTTTCGTTTAAGTTTATTTTTTTAATGAAATAGAAATACATAAATAAAAATATTTTATTTTATTTTAATGATATTTAATTGTCCACCATGCACAATTTATTCCATTTAGCTGTCTTTGTCTTCCGAGATATTCAAACTTTCTTAACCGACCCTTTTTTGCTCACGAGTGTAAATTTATTACACAGTAGCTTATTAGATGGAGTCAAGAACAAGTTTTAGCAGTTGATTGATTTGTACATAAAAAACTGAAAAAGAAAATCTCGTTGTTTCGTACCGACTGAAATTTTTACATCTTTATGGTCAAGTCGTCATCGATATTATAAACTTTCACTATTGACGAAAATTGCGTGAGAAAAGGTACAGTTGTATAATGTCAACTAACACGACTGCTTCGATGGAATTTGGATTCCCTTATAAAAAATGTTAGAGCTGGTTATCACTTATAACTTGATACGTACATTTTTAAACGACTTCAAATAAAGGAGAGGATGTTCGTAATTAGTCTGTTTTCAAAATATATTTTTTATTTTAAAATGTTTGGTTTCATTTAAGTCCCATATTCATTTTCTTGGCCTAGGACCGAATTCATCCAAAGATGAAAGAAGAGAAAAAAAAAAAGATTTAAGGTGTGCTAAGAGTGTGCTCAGGAACTACATGTTCTAATTCCCCGATCCCCTTTCCACCATCGGACTTCTAGACGCACTGCGGGATTTCATCCTTTTGTTGTGAACATCCCTCAAACACGAACGAAGCGATTTGCTTCGTCTTTCATTCTTCGTACAGCAAAGGACTGGAACAGTTTGCCCGCGTCTGTCTTTCCTTCCGATTACAATGTGGGTATTTTCAAGAGTAGAGTGAAGAGAAGAGTGAATAGGCATTTACTAAGCTAGTGCGCCTTACCATCCAGGACTGCATTTCCACTTAACATCAGGTGAGATCGTAGTCAAGCACTTGCTTAGAAATTATAAAAAAAAAGGTTAGAATTCAACATTCGACGTGAACCATCTCGTAGCACAAGCTTAAGCTTAATTAGAATCGTTAACAAGAATGTTAGTCATATTTGTGAAAAAATATATTTATTTTGAAGACGGTTTTGATTTTGCTAGTAAATATTACTTAATATATATCCTTCATACCTTTAACGTTGAAAGCTCCGCCGTGATCTCCAACGGGAATAGAAAAAGCTACGGACAAAGTGAAAAGAAGTACGGCAATCCTTGCACTGACACCCATTTTCTCTTGCGACTGCACGATGTTCTTTTTTTATTATATTTCAAATTGTTTTATCAATTATTTTTATTCGCGGCTATCAGACGCAACTATTTCCCGTGTGCGTTCGGTAACATTTGCGTCAGACTGACGTCCGTCGGCGGCGGTGCGTTGTCAATAACTGAACGGTGTTGTTCAACTTTCTATCAGCTGGTCTTCTTGGTAAGCGCCGGCGCAACATCGGTTGCACTCGCGTACGATACCGCGTTGCGCTTTATTGTCTTTTCAACCGACTTCAAAAAAGGAGTAGTTACTCAATTAACAATTTTTTTATGCTTGTTGACTCGACTTTCCGACTGAGTAAACTAATTTTCATGATTATTTTTTTATTACAGAGTCGTGGTAGCTTAGTGTCGAGGCGGTCGCCTCAGGTTGCATAGTACCCTAGCAACCCGAGTTCGACCCGGTTCCGGCACCAAAAAATTTGCTGCTGAAATTTTATGTGCTCATTTACCACGCGCTCGACGGTCAAGGAAAACATCGTGAGGAAACCTACACGTCTTAGAATTTTTTTCTAAGACATGTGAAGTCAGCCAATCCGCAATAGGGCCGCGTGGCGGACTATGCCCTAATACTCTCTTTACAGAGAAGGCCTGTGCCCAGCAGTGGGATATATATAAAACCTGTAACTTTAACTTTTAACTAACTTAAACGACGAAACTGACGATGGTATCCATGAGAAAACGATATGTCTTACATTTGCATTATTAAATCACGCCAACCGATTTAAATATTTTTATTGGAAATGATATACTTCAAGGGTAGTTTATTGAGAGTTTGGTGGGTTCTGATTAATTCTATTTCGTAATATTCCTACGATAATTAGGAAATACAAAGAGGGCGTTCGCGTGTAATAAAGTTTTGAAGACGGTTAAATAAAAAGAAGCCTAAGTTACTCCTTGTTACATCAGCTATCTGCCAGTAAAAGTCGAAAGTCCCGTTAAAATCGCGCTAGCCGTTCCAGAGATTAGCGGGGACAAACAGACAGGCAGACACAAAAAGTGTCAAAAATGTTATTTTCTTATACGTACCGTATATACATTCAAATGCATGTGGTTATTTTAATGTTTAAATTTTATTTATATGTATAGATAACGAAGTATTTTGTTATAAATAGCTAAAGCAACCAATAACCTTTTGTTCGTGAAACAGAGCGTGTTGAAAACGGCAGAAAGAAACGCTATTAACCTGATTTCATGGATAAGTGCCCAATGAATATTTTTTTGTGTAGTAATAGAATGATACTGTATATTTAATTGTAATATTTTATTCAAATTACTTGTCATCAATGGTTAAGCGGTTCTTATGTTATATAATTTGATTGTTATTTTCAATTTTTTTTTTTTTAATTGTTGTTAGATCGCAACCACAGACCTGTGTCCGTGTTCTTTTCAATACACTTAAATTGTTCACTTTTCATTTATTAAAAGAGGGTCACTTCTACAGTTACTATTTTCCTTTTTGTTATATATATAATGCCTGAATTTGGAGGTGGCCAGAGATCGCTCCGGTTCACGCGTCGCAGACGCCCCGCTGCATTGCTATTAGCTTCTCCGCGACCGCTGTGACCCTGCTTCTCATGGCCATTTTAGGTTGTAGTCCACCATCCTCTTTTGCGGCCATTGCCATGTATTTTCATGTTATTTACATCTCAACTCATATTATGCAGCTAGCTGTCACAGAAAATAGGCAGCCAAAGACCAATGAATATTTTCAATTTATCAAGTAATTTAATTAATCCCGTTTACCTTGTCGTACTTTCTATTCATGATCAATAAATAGAGACAAGTTGGTATAGATGTAGTGAGAAATTATTTTCCTTCGGGAAAACTCTGATCTTTATCGGAATGCGATGACACCCGTATTGTTAATGAATGATCGCATTATATCCGTCAATATGGAGCTATTTGAGAGAGCACGATAAATACGAACTTTTCCGAAAAATTACGAAGGAATATCTTTTCTCACTATATCTATACTGTATTTGTAGTATATACTAGAAATGATCGTTTTAATCATTCAATAGAAGCACTATTTAATAGTCTATAAATCCACGCAAAGGATACTCTATTTCTTCCAAGGACTGTTGACTTGAGGCTATTGAATTAAAAAAATCCTAATTACAATAGTAAATAATGATATCCTAATTTTTAAATCAAATCCGACCATCGACTTGAGATCCTGCTATATATAAAATTAATATTTAATTTTTATAATTATTCATATAAATAAACACACATCTAAACTTCGACCTATTAAGATTGTAGTGCTAAATTTATTAAAAAGAACCACCTTTGACACTCATAAGCATTATAAAGTTTTCGAAACGTTGGGAATATCGAAATAACATAAATTCCCTACGAAATACTTAGTTTGATTAAGGTTTTTTTTCAGCATAGTTCAAGGTAAGGTGGTTTGTATGTAAAAAGACATCGGCACGTGTTTCAGTGGTTTGCTAACACGAAGTCATGGGCGAAGCTCACTCGTGCATAAAATAGTCAGTCGCAATTCGAAATTTGAATATTTTATTGCATCAGAATAAATATAATTTTTTTTTGGAGACCGATTTTCAAACGTCATAAAAGAAAAGTATATGTACTTACAGTGTTTTGAATTTGTGTGTGAATGTCGTGGCTGCTTGGGAATACAGATTACATTTGTTAAATAAGTCACACACAAGTAAATTTTTAAATAACGTTTAAAGTAGTATGAAGTATATAGTATTTGCATGTTAGATTTAGGTTTGATGTTAGACAAAATGAGGAATGAAAAATCAAGAAATCTGCTTTTATTTTGTAATCTTAAAATCCACCAATCGATATGTTTCAGTTAAATGATACCTCTGTGATTTGCTTATGTTACTAGAACTAGTTAGAAATACAGATGTGTTAAAGTATCCACAAAGAACATAGGTTGCGTACATTATCGTATACTTTTGTTGGTCTCTAAAATTCCAATGACAATTTATAATAAGTGCTAACTTAAATTAAAATTAGATATATGTAAATTTGTATTTCTCCTAAGTGAACTGTAATTCTTAAAAAAATAAAGATAGTCTAAACTTAAAAATCAAGAAGTCTGCGCTAATTTTAATATTTATTTCAATCTTATAGATCATTATACAAATAAATTTGATGACACTGATTTTGAATTTTATGATAGCTCTGTGATTTGCTTATGTTACTGGAGAAATACGGATGTGAGAGCTGTTTGTAAATTTATGACTCTAAATGCAGGTTCAGTGTCGTATTTCACCGTGTCCGTGTGTTTGATTGCTGCTTTTGCACGCAACTTTAACGATTTTACGCCGAGGACCTTGATATTACACTTTTTGTATTGCTTTCCACCATTTCGTCGAAACTTGCCTTAAGTACTTACAATCACGTATCGAATTTCGTTAATAGTTGCCAATCATTTCACCAATTATTAAAGTAAAAAAAATAAAATAAAAATGGCTATTTTTTTTTAATACATTTTACAAATAAAATTTACACTATAAAGCGCATCCCAAAAACCTATCCCAGGTTTGTCTGGATGCTCATCATTCAGTCCTCGTCCATTTTATAGTAATAGTGATTTAAAAGAAAATACCGCAACACCTCGTCACGAGCCGTTGCGAGCATCTTTTGCAAACGAACGCACACACACACCGTAAGCGAAGACGCCTCAATGCGTGTGAGCGCTCGATACAGGCTGCTCTTAATATAAATATTTATATTGTTTCAAACACTTAAAGTATAATTACGCCAAGTATAAGTATTTAAGCTGTAGCCTAGTGGCTACGAGGTTCGACTTACGATTTGATGACCGCAGTTTCGAATCCCAGTCGGCTTGTAGCAATATATTGCCGTTTTTCGATTTGTTAAGTACAAAAATTTGTGTCCGAAGCATGACGATGGGATTGACCATCTGTCACATGTCATTACCAAGCTATAAAAAACGGAAAGCGAAAAGCTGTCTCTAACTACCCTTTTATGGTTAAAAGGATGTCAATTCTTTTTCATGTGTAATGAAATAAATTAAAAATTAACTTGCTGATGGGAACGAACAAATATTAAATTTATTTTATTTGAGCATGTTTCTTTGGTTATTGTAAAGAGGGCATATAAGAAAATCAAACGGCATTGTCCTAGCTATAGAGCCATCTGTTATTCGATGTTAATAATCATCTTTAAGAATTTTAACAAATTCTTTTTACAGGTTTTACAATGTCTCCACAAGATGGCATTAACATTAAAATTTCAATAGTGTACTTTACACTGTACAATGAATCTAAAATTATTTTTAATGTAGGATATTTTCAATTTATTTGTATGGGTCATAAATGTTATAACATTTTCTGATTTAAGGATTTTGAACTATAAGAAATTAGTTTTTTTAAATATTTTCGCCACCTATTGGTAGAAATACTTCGACATAGATTTTTAATAATTTTAGCGCCCTCTAGTGTTTAGAAGATTTATGCCAAGAGAAATCTTTGTTTTGCTCGCAAATGACATCTAGATGGCAAAAAAATTGTCGTATCAGAAAAGCGACCATAATTTAAATTTTTATAGTGTATTATTTGTTTTCATTTGAATAAGAATGTTCATTGCTGTTAAACAAATGTAATTTTTATTGTAATATAGGATTGTTTATATTGCTACTGATAAATCATGCTTTGCATTGCATTGCATGTTAGTTGTTGTCAATGTCCTTCCTCGTTTGTAATGGGAGTTTATTCATTAGTGTCGGTATTAAGTATTGCGATGTTCGCTTACTAATGTCGAGCTTGTCTTGTAATATATGTTACAGGATGTGAGCCTATCGCCATACATCGGGATAACTATTTATTTAGTAAGTGATTTATTTGTACTGAAGAAACTGGTTTTGTATGTTTTTTTTTATTTTCGTTATGTTTGTTACCTTGTTACTTGACTGGGTGAACCGATTTTGATGATTCTTTTTTTTCAACAATCTTCATCAATTTCCAATTCTGTCAGCGGCATTCATGAGAAAACAATATAAGTGATAAATTTGCCTTAAGTATATGCGCCACAAATGGAAGAAGAACTAAATATCAAGTCAACCGATGACAATGATTCACTTTATATTGGAAATAATGTACTAAAAATTTAAACATTAAAATAACCACATGCAAATGAATGTTTATTCGGTACGTATAACAAAATAACATTTTTTGTCTGCCTGTCTGTTTGTCCCCGCTAATCTCTGGAACGGCTGGCCCAATTTTAACGGGACTTTCGACTTTCACTGACTTAGCTGATGTAACAAGGAGTAACTTAGGCTACTTTTTATTAAGCCGACTTCAAAAGTTTTGATTACGTATTACGCGCGAACGACCTCTTTGTATTTCCGAATTATCGTAGTACCGTACTCGTTTGAGAGGTGGCAGAGCTCTTAGACCTGTTGTTCCGTCTGTACCTAATATGACATTAAATTGTACTTGCAATAAATTAATAACGGGACTGGAAGCAATGTACGCAACTTGCAGTTTTTGTCGACGGAAGCCCACACGCGAAACGCGCTAACGAAGGCCGGCCGACGTGTTACTTGAGTATCATCATTTATATTGTTTCAAACACTTAAAGTATAATTACGCCAAGTATAAGTATAACTATATAAACTGTAGCCTAGTGGCGTGGCCTACGCGGTTCGACTTACGATTTGATGACCGCACATTCGAATCCCAGTCGGCTTGTAGCAATATATTGCCGTTTTTCGGTTTGTTAAGTACAAAAATTTGTGTCCGAAGCAGGACGATGGGATTGAACATCTGTCACATTAGCTTGGTAAAAAACGGACAGCGAAAAGCTGTCTCTGTCTACCCTTTTATGGTTAAAAGGATGTGAATTATTTTTCATGTGTAATGAAATAAAATAAAAATTAACTTGCTGATGGGAACGAACAAATATTAAATTTATTTTATTTGAGCATGTTTCTTGGTTATAGTAAAGAGGGCATATAAGAAAATCAAACGGCATTGGCCTAGCTACAGTGCCATCTGTTATTCGATGTTAATAATCATCTTTAAGAATTTTAACAAATTCTTTTTACAGGTTTTACAATGTCTCCACAAGATGGCATTAACATTAAAATTTCAATAGTGTACTTTACACTGTACAATGAATCTAAAATTATTTTTAATGTAGGATATTTTCAATTTATTTGTATGGGTCATAAATGTTATAACATTTTCTGATTTAAGGATTTTGAACTATAAGAAATTAGTTTTTTTAAATATTTTCGCCACCTATTGGTAGAAATACTTCGACATAGATTTTTAATAATTTTAGCGCCCTCTAGTGCTTAGAAGATTTATGCCAAGAGAAATCTTTGTTTTGCTCGCAAATGACATCTAGATGGCAAAAAAAATTGTCGTATCAGAAAAGCGACCATAACTTAAATTTTTATAGTGTATTATTTGTTTTCATTTGAATAAGAATGTTCATTGCTGTTAAACAAATGTAATTTTTTATTGTAATATAGGATTGTTTATATTGCTACTGATAAATCATGCTTTTGCATTGCATTACATGTTAGTTGTTGTCAATGTCAACAAGTTGTAGATTTCTTGCTAAGAAAATGAGGATAGAAAAAGCTCTTAAGATACTTTTAACCCACGGCGGGGTCAGAGAAATAATTTATTTTCATTTGCGCTTGCTTATGCACCAAGCATATTGAGTCCCATATTTAACGGACAATGAGCCTATCGGACCCCTGAGGACACTTTAATTTTAATTTTATATGTTTACGATTTTTGTACAGTCCACCTTACATAATATGATTGATTCATGCAAGTCAAAATACTAACCTACTCCTATAAAAATGTAATATGCCAATAAGTTAATTGATTGATAGAACTTTTGATACGGACTTGGCACCGTGGCGCCTTTTTTTACACATTTTTTGTTAACCGATTAAGGAAAATGACAACAAGGTGCACTTTCTCAGATATCAATGTAATAGAACTTCAGACAGCGCTTCAAAAGCATCATTAAGTCTAAAGTTCTTTGTCGGTTTTGGTTTTGTGAGTTGTATGGTTATTTATTGTCTTGGGTACTAAGGCTGGCTCACTCCTCTGGTGCATTTTTTTTTAATATTTCTAATCTGGTGATATAGACTAAATATAATAATTTTAAGACTTTAATTAATTAAGTTACGGTTTGCGAAACATCGCAGGTTTGACAAATGTCGGAAGCGTTACTGGAGGGTTTTTCGACATTTTTTCTTTTAACGTTTCTCCAACTGGTATTTAAAGCCTTTAGTAAGCTGTAAACGTCCGACCGTGGTTCAGGAGCCCTCGGGGCGGAATTCGAATGCGATTAGAGTATCTATCCAATCCAAGTTCCTCCCAAGCGACCTCTGAGAGAGCTCTGCCACCTCTCAAACTCTGGTAAAACTGTAGCGGTCAGTTTCATCGAGCGAGACAATCCCAAAAAAATTGTATAAATAGTAAAGACATGTAAAGCTTTGAGCGAATTGTAAGGGTGAAATTAATAAAGAAATTTAGGCCTTTTAAAAAATTTATTCTCATTTTTAATATAATACTTAGTCATATTATTCTCGGTCGGTATAAAAATTCACATGAGAAACATTTACACAATATTGTCGGTAAAGTTGACATGGCATCAGTACATTCACTTTACATCTAACGGCATGTTTTCATATAAATGTACTTACAATTAAACATATAAATAAGCAGCTTAGATCATATAAAAATAGGCTAAAAGTCTTTCTTGGCTAAAATGGCATAAATCGCCTACTAGTAATACTTATTGAGATTAAGAATTAGATTTTGTTAACACTCCTCACAAATTTAATAAGAATCATATAGTCATAGGAATCACAATCGTAGTTAAATAAATAGTTAATTGTTAAACGAATTCAATTCCTATTGAATAGAAAGAAAGCGTGAGAAGAAAAGATAAAGTGCAGATAAATACAAAAGGAACTTATTGCAACGCTTAACAACTAGCACATTCAATAAATTAACATTTACTATCTACAGAATACTAAATATCACAGAGAAAGTACCCATAACTTAATCAACAAAATATGTTTCGTCAAGCAATCAAATATCTCACGTTACAAAGAGAGCGTACACTTAACTAAGAATAAATAAGTACAGACGTGGCGTTTTGTACGATTTGGAATAAAAAGACAACGAGTGTTTTGTGACTCAACTCATAAAGAGTAGACTGGTTTTGTTCTTGGGCCTTCTACTGTCCTTCTTCTCTTGAAGTTTCTCTTCGTATGCCGCGCATCTCTTGTTGACCTTTTTGCTTTTAGGACATCTGAACTCGTAGTACCAATTGTTAAGCAAATTGCCGTAGCCTCTGAACGCAATGTAGTCATTTTGAGACATTGGGTTGCGTCAACTTTCATTGGGAAATTGTCTAACTTCATTTTGGCTATATCAAAGTTCGTGATTGGCATGTTAATCGCCGTCATACTCTCTGTTATTTCCGCAATTGTGCTGTATAACCTATGCAATGTGTTGCCGATGAGTTTCTGACGCACGATCTTGTATTTATTGAACGGATCATCGGGGAAGTCTAGCTCGACATCACGTAGCCGTTGAAATATTGCTTCGTACTCCTTCAGTGATTTGAGGAGCTTCGGCATCTGGTAGGAGAACTGTAACAATGGAAAATATACGTTAATACAAAGATCGAGGTAAATCTAATTGGATACTGTATATAAACTTATCGTTAGAAGTAAAACTTTATCAACCATGAACTTAACGCGACTTTGCGCATATTCAATAAGTACGCGTGAATTAATGTTGTCTTTATTGTGTATAGTTTACGCCGCGGTTGATTTGTGTCGAGGTTATTTGTAATCCATAAGTATTTGTGACCGGTATTAAGTATTGAAGTGATTTTATAGTTAAGTCATCAATGTTTATGCCGGTTTATCAGTTTGAGGTTTTTTTTTGTATCTTCTTTAAAAAATAATGTATCCCTGCTTTTTAATTTCGTATGACAGATAAGGAGTACACTTAATTTACGATTATGTATGGATGTGAATGAAACGAGAGAGATATGCGAGAATCGTACTAAGTGGAAGTCACTGCCAACCCGTCCGGGTGATAGGTTTTGATACGATAGATTTTGTTTTTGTTTCGACTGTCGTGATGAACTAATTTCGATGATTATTTTTTTTGTTTGAACGCTGGTTCATCCCATGCGGTCAAATTTTAACAATGGAATCCATGAGAAAAATCATATAATTGTAAAATTTGCATCAAGTAAGTTCGCCATAAATGGACTAATAACTTAAAATCACGCCAACCGATATCAATGAATGTTTTTTTTATTGAAACAAATGTACTTTAAGAGTAGTTTGATTAAAGTTACTAACTAATTAGGTAATGCTATTTCGCAATATTCCCAATATAATTCGAGCGCCGTAATAGCATTTAAAATTTGATTTGATTTAAAGTCGGTTTATGTTTTTTCTTATTGTATTTGCTTATTACATACTTTGTAATATTTTACTTATATTGTTAAGAGAAATTGCTAAATGAATCAAATAGGTATAAGCTTCATCGATTTACAGTATTAATAAAAATATTTCATATCAGATTACATATATCATGATGTCAATAAGTGTATCAACAATTGACGGTAAGTTCACTGCACGTTAGTGCCAAGTTGATGTTCCGTTCATCACGTTCCATGCTTGTTTTGTGTTTAATTTTTCCACCTATTTAAATTTTAGTGGCCACTTAAGGCATGAGGCGCGTGTTTGCGGCGTATTATATTTGAAGTCGGAACTATTGTAGGAGCCGCTTCACGGTTGGATTACATCGTTAGGTAAGCTATTGAATTCATTTGTAATTAGTCCTCGTAGATGGTTTTAGTACTTAAAGCTGCTAACGAAGTCTGTTGGATTAGTGTACGGCCTTTATTAGTATTGAGCCCAGAAAGTAAATGGTTCTCAATTCATTCTGTATTTATTCGCCCTACGGGTTTTTATTCAGCTGTTATCTATAGGATACTTGTCAGTTCCATTGATTACAATAGGCATCGTTGTGAAAATTGTAATTAGGGTTTTACTAAGGTAATCCTATAAAGTTAATCTTTTTTTAACATCAGGCAAGATTGTGGTCATTAAAATATCTGACTTTTTTAATGACGAACTACACAGATTGGCCAGAGAAGATTGAGAGGTGGCATAGCTCTTAGGTCGCTTAGCCTGAACCTCTATTGCTAGTAACTCGACACAAGGGTACCTCCGGTGAGGGTAACCTCGGCTTGACGGTTACTATGTTACGCGTAAGCATTCCGATCCGAGGGCGCACGAGAGGGCCGAACCACGACTCGGTCGGTTGCTATTTCACGGATAATCACAATATCTGACATTAACTTGTCCACATTTGCCCTGTTCGTTTTAATAGAATAAGTTATATAATTATCGGCTAAGTAAAGTTCTGATCAATACAATCCTTAATCTTAAGCTATCTGTTAAGTTATAAGTCAAATTAAAAGAAAAATACTGGTTCTTAATAAGTCATATTTGATTTAAATCAAGCTTTATTCTTGCATTTTAGTGACAGCTTGATTTTTTTTAAAGAATGCTATATTTTTTTTCGCTAATATTATTAACAACCATTCCAAATGAGCTAAGGCTTGTGTTAGGAGATGGTTCACGTTAGTAGTCGAATGGCGGATTCGAACCTACGACCTTACGAGTCGCGGCCCGTACCCTAAACCATTAGGTTATTGACGCTTATATATTACTGTAATATTGTATTATAGTCGATTCATTCATCTGTTTATGTTCGTCATTTGCTAATACCTTTTATTACAATTATTTGCCTTTAGTACTATTATAATATCGTTTTCGAGTCGTACCAAAGGCAATTCGAGATTTCTGTTTAGTTTATTACGTATTTCATAAGCTTTGAATGAACAAGTGTTATGTAGATCGGTAATTCTACCATCGCTGTTACCATTACGAAAGATTATTTACTGTTTGTCGTTTATGATCTTTGAATAGTAGTTCCGAAATAAAATATATTTTGATAAATAACTCTTTACGATTCGTGCAAATCATAGGAATGTTTTTATTACTATCGACGTGTTTTAGGTATCTTGCAGTATGCTTAAATTTAGAGATCGATTGATAAGATCATGTAGTTTGCGTCATCACATGTATCAATCCACTATTAGCCACGGGTCTTTCTATACTATAGGCGGTGTTTCCAAACGTTTACGATTTAGGGACCTTCAAGAAACGAGCCTACTCCTATCTTAAAGGCCGGCAACGCACCTGCAGCTCCTCTGGTGCTGTCGATGTTGATGGGTGACGGTGATCACTTAAGATCAGGTGAGCCGTATGCTCGTTTGCCACTTTTTTACATAAAAAAGGCTTTCTATGACGGGATTCCGAGGTAAAGACCGTAATTTTTCGAACACAACTGTTAGGCAACCAATGATGATTTCAAATCTAACCATTTTTTTGAAAGCATGACATAATCTTAAATAATTATTAGCAAAGTGTAATTTTATTTACCTTAAAAAGTACAACAAAATAAAACATATTGGGAAATATTTACAATAACAAATAGGTCTACAACTAAAACAATTATTAATTATTAGCAACATTTTTTTTATATGAAAAGTGGCAAACGAGCATACGGCTCACCTGATCTTAAGTGATCACCGTCGCCCATGAACATCCACAGCACCAGAGGAGCTATAGGTGCGTTGCCGACCTTTGAGATAGGAGTTAATTAATTGCACCTGGTGTTTTAACACTACATGAAGAGTCAGGCCAAGCAGAAATTTCCTCTCAGGAATCCTTTGCTGAGCTACTCAAAATAGAGTTTTAAGCTCTAAGTCTGGAGACGTTATAAAATCCTTCAGCCCTATAAAGAAAAAAGGCTACGTAATAATATCTGTTCTAAAACGTCCGCTATTATGATCCTTGACTCATTGCCCTTAGGGTGTATAGTGTTATAAATATGTAGCCGTGTAAATAAGTGCATACAGCTAAATTAATTATCGGCCCTACGACAATACGTCTGTCAGTAGGCACGACCCGTTCCGTTCTTAATAACAATGATGGATACGACGCGAAACGTAAATATGAATACCAGACGAGCCGGTTTGCCTCCGCGCCTGTAACAGATCTCTTATTATTGCCTTTTAAAAATAAATGTCTTGTGCGGAGCAAATCTTTGCTTGTAATGATGCGTTTATGTTTTGTATTCGGCCCGCCTTTTGATGCGTATTGTCGATCACAGATTGGGCTGTATTTAGTAATCGAATCCGAACGACGCATTAATATGAATATATGCGGAAAATATTCAAATGTATGTGTGTGTATTTATTAGGATACACTGAAATACGATTGTATACTAACTGCAGAAAAGTCCGTATCCATACTATTATTTTCCTTTTAAAAGTAGTATATAACTAACTATAGTATAGTGGTTCATTCTTTACCATTGGGGCTCCGGAATTCAGCAGGCATATACCAATAAGTTTTTGTTTCTAAGTCTTTTATGTAAAGAAAACACTTGCGATGTTCGTGCATTGGACTCGTCTTTTTAGCGAAAACGGTTAAGAAGGACTTCAAAGCTTAAAATAATATATTAAGGTTTATTGAAAAATAACAATAAATATTCAACTCAGCAGTTATTTTATGACCATGACATGACTAAGCGGTTCGACTTACAGTCTGGTGGTTGCGGGTTTAGTTCCCAGTCTGCTCTTATTGCTGTTGTATGACATAAAATGCTTGGTGAAACGTGGAAGAAGCGGAAGCCGTCTCTGTACGCCCACGGGGCTTAAAAGGTCGCGAGAGCTTATTTTTTATTATTTATTTTACATATAACTTATGTCCTGCTATCGAGAATCGATGAAATTATATGTCAATCAAGCAAGTGATATTATCAAGTTTAGTATCGAGACCAATGTCAGACACTAGGCTATCACCGTTAATTTAGTCGTATTATATGCGTGCGTGCAAATGTATTTCGTGCAATGGTGCACGTGGCATCTAAATAACGTTAATATTAATTATTAATTATATAAATTCACTTTCGCTGTCCAACTGTTCTATTGTATTTGTTGTTAGATTTAAAGGGAAAATTGTTTGATTTAATTATTTCTCACTTGAGGTTATTTCCCTGTAACATCTCTGTTATATTCTGCGTTAACTTTTTCCTTAGTTACTAAATAAATTACATGCATATTTAATGCAATGTCAAAATCGATATCGTTTAAAAAACGCCATCTACATTATTGTCTAATATATTTAGGGCTACCGTTAACGATAAATATATATATATTTAAATAAGAATAATACAAAGAGCCGTGGTAGCTCAGTGTCCGGGCGGTCGCCTTAAGTTGCATAATACTCTAGCAACCCGAGTTCGATCCCCGGTGCCGGCACCAATAAATTTGTTGTTGCAATTTTATGTGCTGATTACCACGCGCTCAACGGTGAAGGAAAATATCGTGAGGAAACATACACGTCTTAGAAAATTTGAAGACATGTGAAGTCTGCCAATCCGCACTAGGGCCGCGTGGCGGACTATGCCCTCATACTCTCTTTACAGAGAAGGCCTGTGCCCAACATTGAGACATATATGAAGGCTGTAACTAACTAAATAAGACTTTTTAAATAATATAAATACAAAATTCTAATTTCTTTTTCCGTTTATTAACAGTTTTGAAAGCCGGTAAATGATATACAATGTTGAATAGTTTTCCACTAAAAATTTCTACAGCCTTACTAAATTAAGAATAAACAAAATTTGTACTAATAAACCAAGAATACGTTATACCTGGTATGACGTTGACGTATTTGTTCATACAATCGTTATTCCGCAGTTATAACG
This sequence comes from Meandrusa payeni, assembly GCA_029286785.1. NCBI lineage: Eukaryota > Metazoa > Arthropoda > Insecta > Lepidoptera > Papilionidae > Meandrusa > Meandrusa payeni. The sequence continues at coordinate 3,693,060 of JAGSMX010000003.1, read as the reverse complement.
ACGTACACCCTTGTTTAAGTCCAGTATAACATTTAAAATGCCACGATTTGTGTTTGTGTTCGCTCATTTAAATTAACTTATTATGGAATTAAAGGCAATGGAGGAAGTAGAAACAATAAATGACTCAATAAATATCATTCAGACTCCAAAAAAAGTAAAAATATTAAAAAGATGGGAAAACCCTTTTGATTTATATGTCGATGATTAGTTTCGATTAAAATATCGGTTTTCTAAAAGTGGTATAATATTTCTTGATCATTTATTTGAAAGGTCTCTTACTATGGACAAGCGTGGAATTGGATTATCTTTTATCTATATATAAAGTATAGAATATTTTTATAACCGCCACACATTGACAGATACATTACTTCACTACTACATAGACTGCAATTATTTATTTATTATGGTTTCTTTGATTGCGCTGTTGCCAACTCGTGCATTTTGACGTAAAGGAAGAATAGATAAACCATAGTTATTCCGGATTTATTTGTGGTAAACTATTCTCAGCTTATTCTTAATTTATTCCTGGTTTAACTAAACTTAGTTTAAGGGTGGAATAAATATGTTATAACTCATTTTTATTTGTAAGACTGCTAATGTGTAACAAAATGATTCTTATATCGAATACAGGCTAAATCTAGTTAATTATAAAAAGCGACTGAGTAATGGAAAAGGGTAGCTCATGGTAGTTAATAACTGAAATTTGAGTATGGTGACGCACGTTTTAAAAAATAAATTGAGGATATTCTAACGCCGTCATTAATGAAACAGTGGTCACTCGTTAGCATACTCATTGTTCCTGAAACTCATTACGGATTGACGGATGTGATCATTCATTAAATTCTTACACATGACAATTGTCGTAATATATGACGTATATATGAGTCACATATTTAAATCAAATGAACGAATATATAATGTTTGTTTTTTTAATGACGATGTTCGCTGAAAATCAGCGTCATGACTTATAGTAAGTTCAATTTTTTTTTTACAAATCAAGGTATTTGAATAAATTAAAAATATGATAAAAAATTATTATTCTTATTATGTTTACAAAACTGCTTGTTTCTCCTCTTTTTAGAGGATGAAAATGTAGGTACGGGCCGACGCCAAGTACTTGTGATGAAAATGTATAAAATTTGATAGTGTCAGAAGTAAGAAATTTACGTATGTGTCGGCATGTATTGAGGATAACGGCTTTCTGTTATTGCATGTATGTGAATGGATTAATGTTAAGTAATTTTAAGTTTGTATGGTTTTTGATATGACATCTGTAGTACATAGCACTACTGGAACTGTTTCGATATGATTAACTTGCCATTGATGTATATTATATTATTACGTAAAAATCTGTTCCATAAGACCCGTAAGAACATAGGCTATCGTGAGCCAGTATGTAGAATGTGTGTCCTTTAAAACACAATGTTTAATGATTTAGATTTATTCTCGACCTACCACTCTGCTTATAAAGCCCAGATAAAGTCACTGCCTCATAGCAAATACAGCGAATAGAATTTAAAATTAAATTTTTATATTTTGTTTTATTTATATCATTTACTTTTGTTTTAATAATTTATATTAGTTATCCTGCCTTTTTTTTTGTTAACGGGGAGGAAATCTTCAAAAAGATACCGCGCCTTCTGGGGAAGGCGGCGGTTATATGGGGTTTTACCCACTAAAACCTCCCCGGTGGCCCTTCCTCGGTGCATGACGAGGGGCTCCGGGGTCTCCAGTAGAACGCACCGGAGACCCTCTGCACTGTGCTCAAGGAGATCACGTCCCGGGGGGAGGTTACTCCTTCCCCGTGTGCCCTCGCAGCAATATTTACTTTAGGGCGATGATATAACTAATATCTTCTATATTATTAAAATTAATGTTTGTCAGTACGTACGCATAAATTCGGACTACTACACTTTTTAGGACAAGGTTGGGATATAAAATATATTTTATTAAAATAAGATTTTATTTTATTTTTTTCATTTTTTACAATAAATAAAAGTGAGTGAATGAGAGAGACTGATGTTTAGTTGTTCAACTAACGAATGACAACTTCAAACAGAATATACGTCATATCATAAATGTCAATCATAGATTCCTGTCCGGTTTAAATCGATACATCTTTGAGGTTCTACTACTAAATACTATCAAAAATAAAATGATATGAACAGCTAGTAATATATAAATTCTACTCTATTCTAATCTCCTTTTACCAACGTTACTATAATTTTAACTTAACGCAACACTTAAAAATCGATAAACAATCGCTTCTAAAATCAATCGTTAACGTTTTACGGTTCATAAAAGTTTAGTTCGCCGTAGTGCGCGGCCCCGGGCCCATTGTGGAGGAGCTTCGCCCAAGAAATTGTCGACTTGGACGATAATAAAAGCGTCGGGGCCTGTGAGCAAATATGGCGAAGTATTCAAGCTGAAAGCCCGACAATGAGCAGTACATTCGCCTTAAAGAGACGGGCTTAACCTGCGAAACGTGTTGGAGACAAATGCAACACTACGACGGAATCGTAAGTTCACATTCGTCGCACTCGGGCAAATAATGTGTTTTTAACATTTCGTGTTGTTTTGTTAAATCGTAAATACTGAGCAAACACTAATGTGCGCCGAGTGACCGCTCAAACTCACTCTTGTCACCGTGAAAGCGGCCCGCGCTAACTATTGTGGAATATCCGCCCTTTATTTTTGTACTGAAAGACTATTTTACTCGCGACTGTAAAATGATCATACCTGCGGAAACGCATTATCATCTTATCTTATTATTGCTATTATTAAGTTAAAGTTAAAGTTACAGCCCATTTTATATATAATATAGTATATGTCCCACTGTTGGCAGCCCTAGCGGGCCTTCTCTGTAAAGAGAGCATAATGGCATAGTCCATCACGCGGCCCTAATGCGCATTGGCAGACTTCACATGTCTTAAAAAATATAAGGGACAATTTAATGCGCTATAAAATAATGGCGTGAGAGCTTTTTCCCTAACGTATTAAAGTACGCGAACTTTACAAATATATTGACGATTGTACAGTTAGTGGCACTTAAAAATCAGTGAAGGCGTTATTAGGAATTTGCTTAGCTTATAATTGTTAAAGATAGAAATATATCTAGATTTTTTAAAATGTGGAACATGCGCATTAACATAAGAAATCAATTTATCTATTTGTGACTAATAATGTAAAAGATTAATCCCACTGATTATGTCAAAGCCATGGCTATACAAATCTGTGGCCCACAGTTTTAACGTCTCATTTGACCAGTATTTAATTTTTAAATTGTTCATAAGTCAACTAAGACCCGAGTGAAGCTGAGATCACTTGAATTCTAACGCTTTCCTTTGCCCAACGTCAAATATTTGAATTTCTTAAGTGACCATGCAATGACGAACTGTCGTACCATAGACTAGGAATATTCAATATTCATCGATATAGATACTGTAAAGCTCGGTGCAGGATTGTTAAAAGATAATTTTATCTATGGCGTATCACATAGAAATGGTCGACCAGTGTGTAAGGACATCGGAGACTTTGAACGTCCACACACTTATTGTCTCGCGTAGCATTAACTTTTGTGTACTAATTAGTGGGTGTCCAATATGAATATTTAATAGAGTCTCGCGGCCCAGATGTGTGTTTGGTAAATAATAAAAGCTTTTGAACGCCCGTTACAAAGCGTCTGTGTATTTTATATTTTCGTGTGCGTAGGCGGTAAGAAAAATCAACAAACTTAAACAATCGCTGGTAAGTTATAACTAAAGTATTAAGCGCACCATGATCGCCGACTATACCGAGGTAGATATATTTTTATATATAAGTTTCTTAGGTACCACAAGTATATTTGAATATTCGAAATCGGTTGACGTAACATTGAGTTATTCGTTCATTTGTTGCTCACATACTAAATGCTAAGTGACTTATGGACGCCGTTGTCAGAATTGAACCAAATTAAAATGTGACCACATCGGAAGCAATAGCTTTTAAATGAAAGGAATCGTCAATATTGGTTTATCCAGTACAAAGTTATGAAGTAATAAACATAAAAAACATACAGATCATCTCAGAATTGAGAACCTCGTCCTTGTGACGTCGGTTGAAAAATTCATAAAACTTTATTGTAGCAACAAACAGTCCTTATTATCTTTTTTTTTTGTTAACGGGGAGTAAATCTTCAAAAAGATACCCCGCCTTCTGGGGGGAATTTCCTCGGTGCATGACGAGGGGCTCCGGGATCTCCAGTGGAACGCACCGGAGCCCCTCTGCACTGTGTTCAAGGAGAGCACTTTTGGGGGGGGGGGAGGTTACTCCCTCCCCTCCTGTGCAAGGCGACACGGGCCAGCCGATGTCGCCTTCTTCCCGGGTCCACCTTGGCGGACGACAAAGGCCCCACCCTGGTCGCCCAGTGAACCCGAGGCCCCTTTTAGTCACCTTGTACGACAAGCAGGGGATACCGTAGTCTTATTCTTGAGAGCCCAGAACTACAGGGCTGAGTCCTTATTATCTATTATGTTACATCAAATATTTTTTTTAAAGTTGTTATAAACCAACAGTGCCGAGAATAATTTATTTATTATAATTTACATCCGCGTACAAACTTGAAGAGAAGAAAACAGAAGCCAGTCGGGAGAATTTACTAAGAATTAAAGTTTTAAACCTAATAAATGAGTTGTTTTAAATAGCCACATATATATTTGAGTATTAAATAAGCTCTAAAGTTACTTAAGTATATTAATATAAATACGTCATTTCCTGGCCCTACATCGCGTGCGCGGAGGAATCAGACGATGTCCATCTATGCAAATTTCCACGAAACATTTAACTGGGCTCTTGGTTAGCTTTACTCCTACTGCGACTGGACAAAAGCTTTAAATTGAAATCAATATATTTATTTAATTTATTTTAGTTTAGGATTTTAGAAAAACAAGATTAATTTCTAACTAAACTGTGAACTTTTTTAACCGACTTCAAAAAGAGGAGATTTTTAATTCGACTGTATTTTGTACTATGTTTGTAACATCAGAAGTTTCGACTTGGTGAATCGATTTTGATGATTCTTTTATTTGAAAGCGGGTGCTTCTAGTGTCTCAATTTGAATGAGGAGAAAACCATGTAACTCTTAAATTTGATTAACGTTTGATTCGATTTGAAATGGTTTTTTTTTACTTGTTGTTGAGTAGGCAATTCGATTTGTTGTTCGTTTTAATGTATATTTGTAATGCAAGTTTTTTGATTTGAAGAAGTTTATTTTGAAATTAAGTCATTATAGCGGTCGCGTAACGGACTGAAACAACAAAAACCGAAGGAAGCAAATTACGAACATTAAAATCGATTTCATTTTTTAAACGTAAAGCGGGGTGTAAAATTAGGGGCTTGCACTCCTTATTGCCCTTAAGTACAACTTGAAGTAAATAAAATCGGTACAAAGTACGGCCACGTGTAATTTGGCTCGTCGAAACCTCATTTACCTTGCAACGGTTCGGCCTCGAGCGGGGCTAATGTACACGGCGATTCTTTGTCGTAAATGAAGCGAAAATAAATTTAAAATAATGGAAAAACGTTGAACGGGAAGCAAAAAGAGCGATGGGCTGGACCAACACTCCCTCGAGACGTGGAGTGATTGGACACGGTAATTATACTGTCATAATTCTAAAGTTTCAAATAAGCTTTAATAAAAACATTATTACATAGTTAAGATTCACTACGTTTCTGTTGGTTAGGTTAACAATTATATTTATACTCTGTATAAATGCCATGTAAAGGTATTGCGCTCAGCATGTCATAGCGCTGAAAATCATGCTGAGACGGTGTCCAATAAAGGCATCCTAATTGTCCGTTCCTCCCTTTTAATTGTATTTGATTTGTTTTTCTTTTTTAATGTGTGTTATATTTTGTCTGTAATTTGTTGTGTATATGACGCCAATAAATAAAATGTAAAAGGATCTAATTAGGAATATATCGTGAAGCAGTCCTTACCTTTTTCTCCCATATTGAACCACCAACTTTTCGCGATGACTTATAATCATGGAAATGAATGTCAACGAAGTTCACAGCTGGTAACCAATCCGGCATTCCGTCCCTGTATTCTCGCGACTCGTTCAATACTTTTCTCTCCTGATTGAAGAACCTCCTTGTATTTTTTAATTTCTTCATAATTTTCCTTGTCGAATTTTTGTAGTGTTCTACACTTGGGTTCCTCGCTCGATTTACCGAATTATCTTTGGTTAGTTGCGCCATAGCTTCCGGCTGCCGTCTTTGATGCCGCCTCTTATGTTCTACTGACCGAGCTTCGACTGGCATCACGCACGTCACTATTATTACTAATACCGATAGAGCCACCAAAAGCCTTTTGGAAAAACCTGGAATAACAAAAGAAATAATTAATTACACAAGTTGATGGCCTCAAACGTAGGCATAATTGAAAATGAACAAGTTTAAAAGTCGGCTACCGAAGCAGATAGTGCAGGCATGGAAGTTCAAACTACCATTTTGCTCAGAATTTATACATGAGGTCAAAAAACGAAGTCGTTTAATTTGGAGCGAATATTTTGATAGAAGATCCAGGGTGAAAGTCATTTGGTACAAGACAATCCAACCTTTCGTTGCCCATGGTTCGAAAATTGTCAATTAGCAAAAAATGATATTGTAGCAGCTCTCACTCTTTGTTCTGGGCACATTCTATCTAACAGTTTCACATTTCTAATAAAAAAAAACATCTTCACCAAACTGCATGAAGTGTGGAGTTATAGAGAACGTGCATCACGTACTGGTGGAATGTGTCAGACACGAAGCTCTGAGAGGTGAATTGTTAGATAAATTTAAAATAAGCCGCAGGGATGTCGGGTTTTGTAACACTATCCTACAAGCTAGGATACTGTAAAAAATTGTAAGACATTATTTTTTAAGTAATAAGTAAGGCTTTTGTCTTATAAATATCTGTTGTCCTATGAGGATGATATTTTCTAGTAGAAATAAAAAAGTGGATGGACAGAAATTAGTAATTTAATTGAAAGTTAACAATAAACTGGTTGTAATAGGAACGGACTTCAAACGAGTTGCAAAATTCTGTTATAATAAAAACGTCGAGTATCCGTAGAGAATCAGCATAACGTTGCTACGTGTCGTAGTGACAACTGGTTAATTAATCAACGATCATAAGGTATTCTGTCTTAGTCCTTAGGGGTAGACGCGTGATTCTTCATCGAGAATGAATTCTTATAACCTGTAGGTCACGGTGGTTAATTTATGTTTAAATTTACTATGTAATTGTGATACATGACGTTATAATCTTTTGTTTCTTAAATATATCTGCTATCTACAGCCAGTATTACGTCCCTAAATTCCGTCTATCGCGATATAGTGAGTATAATTATAGAAAATTATTTTGGCGTACTAACGAATCCCTAAATAGCGATAGTCTTGGATTTTGATGATTCATTTTTTATATGAAAGCTGGTGAGTCCCATGCTTTGGTTCAATTCTGACAATGGCATCTATGAGAAAACCAAATAAGTGTTAAATTCTCATCAAATATGTGCGTCACTATCAATATCACGTCAACCGATTTCGATGATTCATTTTCTATTGGAAAGGATGTACTTTAAGAGCAGTTTGATGAACTTTTGATTAGGTTCTGATTAATTTTATTTCGTAACATTCTGCGATAATTCGGAAATACAAAGAGGGCATCCGCGTGTAATATCCCACGTTAACATTTGATTCGATTTGAAGACGGTTTTTGTGTATACGTGTAATTGTGAAATTCCCAAAGACAGAATTTCTTTAGCGGCTGGCTGGGATTTAAACACCACTGTTCCGATGCCTATTCACAAAGTCGCTTTAGCTTCTACAAAAAAATATCTCATATACATTCATAATGCATATTTCTCTCGCACTCCGTGCATTCTTGCTGTGGCTGTGTCTGAGGGGTCACATAAAAAATAATAAGCTTCGTGATTATCGTAAGCGCATTTCTACCACGCACATACTCGTACTATGTACATAAAGTGCTCGTACAATCTCCATCTCCGGGGCACTTTCTCGCGACCATTAAGCCCCGGGTTGGGTCTCGCACGTGTTTTTTATAATCAATTGCCGTTTGGTTTGCTTTAAAGCGTTGGTTCACTCTGGAATATTTAAAGGACCGAAATATTTAAAGAAAGAAATGATCAAAATTATTCTAAAGCTATTGTATAAAGGCTTTTACAACTTCATCGGATTACCTTCACCTCTCAGAGGCTTAGAGTAAAGCTTCCCGAAAAGATACCTCGCGGTATTTTATGCCTAATAGCATACTGAGTTAGGTCGCTTGAGGAAGCAGAATCATGGCGCGTTCATACTTCGATAGATTCACGTAAATATGATTCACGTCAAATGATACAGTAGAACCTTGGTAAGTCTAATACCTGTATGAATCGAAAACTCTCGAATTTCTTGGCGTCTCCCTCTAATTAGATTTAGAGGGAGACGAGCAAGCTTTATATATATTTTAGGTTCTGAAATCGACGTATGTCCTTGTTCGATATAGCATTTGTCATTTATTGAAGGTTTTGACGTTTTGCTTTCGGTCATAAAATATGTTTTACGATCCGTCCGGGCCCGGCAATTCTTTGGAGTGTCGCTTTTTGAACTTTTAAACAAGAAACAACACTTTGAAATGTTCCGTCCTGCGAGTGCTAAAACATAGAAAGTTACCCTTTCATGCCGCACTCCGCGTTTTATTTGCCAAGAATTGTAAAAAAGACAACGACTTTTACAATGTCATAATATTATTACGCTAATAGTAAAAGGGGTGGGATATATTTTAATCCATTTTATTGACAAAGGATTTCGAGAATTTTTAAATATTTACCAAATGTATTCATTTATTTCATTTTAAACCAAAAATTTTAAATCAACTATTATTATTTTAGAAGCAAACAGCGCTAGTCTAGTGGCTTAGCAAATGGTTGATCAGTGTCTGTTACTAGTGCTAAATATTATTTGTATTAAACATTTTTTTAATTGACAATAACCTCGCGATGGATTTATGCCCTGTTACGTCAAGACTTCATAAGAACGGTGAAATCTAGATAGTTTCGACTACATTGTCATAGGTTGCTGTATAGCTTCATTTTTATATATTATATATACTATAATACTATAAAATTACTGCGTAAATACTACGTCAGTAAAATGACTCGAATTTAAATAAAGAATATAAAATAAATTTAAACAGTCTTATGCTTATTTTTATAAATAATATTTGAAGCTTTCGTTTCATTGAATTGCAACACTGGTTCGTACATAGGTTGCTTATGTCACTTCGGATGAGGATAAGCGTGTTTATGGTCACTGAATCATTAGGTCAATCCGTGTCGTTGACAATTTAATCTACGCCAGTAAATACACAGACCGTAATATAGGTACGTGCGGAAAGTTGTAAGTTGCCGTATCACAGCTGTGATATACTGTCATTTTTTACTCTGTGACCTTTGTATATGAGTATATGGTTAATATTTATATCGAGACGCATTGTTGAGATTTAACAATGCTTACGTGCGTTACCACGAAAACTACAATGTTCTAGTATATTACATGATTTGTTATTGGGATTTCCCAGCTAGGTGACGCGCGACGAGGTAGCTATTACCACTAATTTATCTAGGTGAGTATTTAAAAATACAAAAATAACCACTGTAATTTTAACCTTTGTATTAATACAATGACGTCAATGTACACCGGATAATTTGTGAGGTAATTTAAAGCAGAACAGTGATATTCCATAGTCCCTTAATTGCGTATTTGAAGGCAAATGTTTAAATCCTTATAAGAGTAATTATTGTGGTAAAAATTATTATAAAATACGCGTATTTACAAATATAAAAATAAGAACATTTTTTTGTACTTATGAAACTTATCGAAACACGCAATTGAATCTGCGAGCGTAAGATCGTGTATAAGTTACACTTCTAACAAATCTATCACTGCTACCATATTTACCTAATACTAATGTATTACAAAATACAGACATCTTATTTTTTTAAATGTGTTAATCGCAGCATCCGAAAAAACGTCCAAGCGATCGGAAGAATCTTATTTGGTAACTGGTACTATCGGTATCGGATATCGCGGCGGTATTGCTTTCAGCGAAAAATCCCTTTGATCACTTGCCGTCGATTGAATGTTGTTCATTCCCACACGATCCGCTTGCTAGGTTATACCGAATTCATTCTTTATATGTGTTGCCAACTACCAAAACGATTGTTTGTTGACACCGCCAGAATTTTAACGTCATGTTTTAAATGACTACATAATTTAGTAACTTTTAAATTAATTGAACAACAAAACTCAAGTCAAATAATAATTACAGAATATGATAAATTACTATTAATTTAAATTTTTAAAAGTTTTAATTATTTTAATAATTATTTAAATTTTTAATTTCGTTTATGTAATAACAACAAATTTTAATTTGCATTGAAACATCGTTTTATACAGTTGAATTATATTTATTAAATTATAAGTTATTAATTTTTAATGTCCCTGTTTTCTTTTTGAATTTCAAATTTAAAAAGTTGTTAAAGATTTTTGTGTTATTGTTAATAATTATAATTTTAAATCTAAATAATTTAGTTGTACCCACACTTTGCGATACACATTGTTTACGTCAAACACATATTAATTTACTTTAAATTATTCTCAATAAATAAACAAACATCACACACCAGTTAACAAGACATCCATGAACAAGGCATTGATGTAGCTCCTTCGGGCAAGTCCATATTCATACAACAATATAATCCCGATGGCGAAAACTGCGAGGGCGGGATTATGAAATATCGATATCGTTAACACTGGCTGGAAACACTCGCGGCATGAATCGAAAATCACTGGAATACTTTTTTTTTTAAGGGACCACTAGTGATGGGACATTCGCACTGAGGCGCGTGCGTGTGCCAGCGGCGTGAGTCGGGGAGCTAGTGCGAGACAGGCGCGCGGCCACTCTCCAGTCGTTGAATGAACGCCGAAATGCCGAGCCGTACATGAAATAGCCGGTCAAATACTATGCGAAAACCTTTAGCCGCCCGCTGGAAAGCGAACTATGACCCTTACGGAGAGGTCCTTCGTCCTTAAACTTTTTCTAAAGCTAAGATAACATTACACTAGCAGCGCCACACGGTCTTACCCGCGATTAAAAACTATTTATTGTTTTTTACTACTATAAAAGTAGTCTAATTTACTCCTTATTACATCGTCTTCCAATAAAACAACAAAGGGACAGACAGAAAAGACGACAAGACAAAAATATTTTAGTATATGTACCGTATATAAATTCAAATGCATGTAGTAAAAGAGTTTATTTTATTATTACAAACAGACACTCCAATTTTATTTAATTGTATGTAAAATTGTGATGATATTTCGGTTTGAAGAAATTGATTTCTCAAAAAGAATACACAATATTCACTTCAATATTTGAGAAAACAATAACTGACATGCACTGCTTAAAATAACTTTTTTAAGACAATTGGAAACTAAAGTTAAATATTTAATAAATATGACTTAAGATTATTTTTAAAACTTACTATAGAGGTACAGTTTTTGACATGCAGAGGCAGCTTTTTGTACAGCTGGGCTCCCTCGTATTGTAAATTTTTTTTACCGTATGATGTTGTGATCATAGGTAGCTGTATCTCATCTTTACGTCTAGTGTGGTATTTGTGTGTCTTTATGTTGAATGTAATTTGTGTATTTATTTGTCAATATTTTTCTAATTAACATACATGTGGTGTAAACATATAACTTATTTTTGTTAAGTATTTTTGTATCAACGTATTAGTTAGTAGGTGTGAGGAAGTTATAATTAAATAAAACTTTTATGACTTTATTTTGTGCCTTTTATAAATTATTTAGATTAGTCTCAGTCGCCTGTCCCCATATTTGATTTAAATATTACTAATGTGTTGTAGATAGTGTATCGTAGCTTATAAGGCACACATTTCGCAATATTTCGTAGGGCTCCAGTTAATGGAATTATTTATATATTATATATTGTTATTACATAACATTATATGCTCTTATGTAAAGTCTAGTAACAAAGTTATCATTGAAATGATTATATATTTATATCTAAAAGGACAATATACTTTATCAATTTAGATAAAAGAGAAATTCATTGCGAAAATTTTTGCTAATCATCACCGCTCCGTTCCATTCACTTTCCACGTCTTGTGCAAGTGAACAATTATTCGGTTCGAGTTCGGCGCTGATTCATCGATGAGTCTATCCTAAAGTGAGTTTTTATCGGACATTGGTCGCACACCGACACACCGGCACGTGTCTCCGACATTTTGTAATAGAACACAGATTATCACAGATAACAGGATAATTAACAAGCTTATCCACCTATTATAAATTAATTTTGCATAATTTTTCAACATTAATCACAATTTTATCAAACAAATCTTCTACGTATAAACATTGATAGCCTAATGGTTAAATATACGAATTACAATCAAGGATTTGATTCCCAGCCTTCTTGTACCAACGATATTTCCATTTTTCCGTTTTTTAATTACAAAAAATACGATCACCAAAGTCAGGGGAATTAAGCGATTTAATTACTAAGCGAAGAAAGATAGCGATTGCTATCTCCGTCTACCCCGATACAGTTAGAAGAGCGTGAGAGCTTATTTTGATAATGATTCTGAAGAGAGTATTGAATAATTATAATAAACATCGTGTTTCGCTTGACCGTTTTTAAATAGTCCTCAAGCCTTATATTTTGTAAAAAATAAAACAATACACAAACGCTGGCACATTAAATGTAACTTTCTTTTTCTTTTTTAAGATTCAAGTTTGTTGTCGTGAACAAACAACGGGCAGGACGCGAAAATAAAACCAAGGACTAAACATGAAAGCAAACTAAATGTATTAAAAAAGACACCCAAAGCATGGGAAAGACACTCGACGGCGAAGACAGATTGTATCATGGATTCACCTATGCACGCTACGGTCTGTTCGACACAAATGTAACTAGATTTACGAACACAGAATAGAAAAGTTAAACCAATAAATGTTTTATACTGGTTAATAAGACGGAATTTTACTGGAAATATACTTAGGCTGTGGCTCGTTATCCCATAAACATTTGAACGTGCACCTCCAGTATTATTTACATTGACACGTTTTTTGTCTCGTGGTTAACAAGGTAATGCCATTGTACTCGGCCGCTTATTGATAGAGTCAATAGAGAATCATTACTGGCCGATTAATAACAAACGATGAATTGTTGCATTTTAAAAATGTTTCTGTAACGAATAAAAGTAGGCCAACCTTGTGTGATGCTTATTTTCGATTCGATTTATTTTAATATCGATTAAAGACGTAGCACCTGTGCCGCTAATGTAAGACGAGAGCGAATTTTGTTTTGATTTTTAACAGCCATTCCATTAGTAAGCGACTTATGAAGATTTCTCTGTACGTATTATAATTCTGCTCTAAAAAAGTTTGTGTAAACGAATAAAGTTGACTTCAACGCGATGTACCAAATCGATTAATAATGAGACAGTGGGATGTTTTTTGCGATGTAAGGTATAAATGAAGATTCCCAACGCTACGTTCCGACTCTTGTGACATGATGACACAGCTTTCGTCAATTAGTCGTTATAACTTTTTATGTGGAAATGCGTTTGTAATTAGTTTTAAGTAGTGGCTTTTCCGGTCGGCGATTGTTCGAACTTCATAAGGAACGTTTTTTGTCCGTTGTATTGTTCTGAATTTTAAACATCGAATCTTGAAAAGTATTTCGTTTATGGTATTTTTTTTACGTCGTTTCTTTCTTTAATCTTCTTGAACATCAGTTGCTAAATTATTTGGCTAATTTCTTCGCCCCCTATTGTTTTAATTATAAGTAATAACGGTTTTTTAAGGATCGTAGATTATGTTTATTGGAATGCTGATACTCGAAATATTATTTATAAGTATATCAGTGACAGTTACGTATACATGCGCCGTCGTTAGCCATTGTTCCTACTGCCTGTCTCTAGGACTAACTTGTTCAGGAACTCTCCGCTGTCGCGAGCGGTTAGGTTAATACCATTTAGATATATTTTGTTGCACTCGGTCTTTATCGAAGCTGCCTACAAATGCGTAGAAGGAGTTTGACTCTAATTTATATATTTATTGTCAATACAAGCTGCTTTTTATTAGTTTTAATTTTAATAATATATATTTAACTTCGTCTTTATCACATTAAATTCGATTATCTGTAATGGTGTTATAATTTTTGTTAATTTAAATAAATAAATCACATTATTATATATCACATCATTTCTACCCTAGAGGGGTGGACAGACGATTACTATAATCGCTATTTGCTTTTCTATTTTACTTTTAATTAAACATATTAGCACTACCATGGCCTAGTTGGCACTAATTTTACCTAACTAATTTTTAGTATGTACTAAACTGAAGCTAGGAAACTCATTATGTAAGCTGAGAGTCTATCCGCAGACTATGAGATCGGAAGTGTTCGACTTTATACTTCATACTCAATCTTTACTACTGTTATATACTTCAAAGGTATTTTGCTTGAGCTGAAGTGATAAGTGGAAATGAAATAATTTAAATAAATTATTATCATTAGAAACACGATGTAACCTTTTATTTTTTTAATAATACAATTAGAATTTCATATTAAAATCTTTAAATATTTTTACTATGTAGATAAAAATCGGATCTAATTGGTTCCACCGCCGGGACTTCCGTCACGGGGATTACTTAAAGTGGATGCAATTACTTAGCAGAAGTTAAATGGAGCCTTCATGTGGAAAATCGTGTGTCGGTTGTCTCATCGTCTGACTCACGGATTTTCCAAAATTTTCAGAAAATGGACGGAAAGCCTATAAGAGCGGTGTCGGGTGGCGTTTATTTCACGATTAGTCACGCACCTGTCTGGCAGAGATTCGCTGGCCGATTCGTCATCAAGTTGAAATGTTAGTCAGGGAAGTTTTATAGGGATTTATCTGTTTATATAGCGTTTAGCATAAGAGAGCTTCGACGGTTACTCGAATCGTGTTGGTATTCCTATCCGAGGGCGCCCGAGAGGGCCGAACCACGAGTCGGTCGGTAGCTTTTGTTGAAACACTATCAGATATTCATACTAACTTTACTAATGTTATATACAATTTGTTTGTAAGTATTTTTAAAGACGATCTACACAGATTGGCCAGAGAAGCTGGCCTTGATCGCTGCACCGGATTGAGAGGTGGCATAACCTGAACCTCTATCGCTAGTAACTCGACACAAGGGTCCCCCGATTAGGGGTAATCTCGGCTTGCATGGTTACTATGTTACGCGTAAGCATTTCGATGCGAGGACGCCCGAGAGGGCCGAACCACGACTCGATCGATTGCTATTACACAGATAATTAAATATTTATGTTTATTTGAATCTAATGGCTAAGTTTACAATTTACGATCTGACGGAGAGGAGTTGGTATCTCACCTGGTTTATTCCAATTAGTTTCCATTTCTATGGTGCTAAAGCTATTAAGATCACGGCAACCTCTTAATTCGCTGACCCTTGTAAAAAGTGATTGGAAAGCGAGAAATCTGGGGTTAACTTCCACGATCTATAAATCATGAGTAAACATTGAATGTTAAACTATCATTATGTAATAATTAATTAGAAACAAAATGATTCACAAACAGAAAAGAAACAAGAAGCTATACATAACAATGTTGACAAATTCGTTGTAAAGTTATATTGTGTGTCTATTGATTTGATGTTAAGAAGCGATGAAAAACGTGTTGGTAATTATTTCACACGTAATATTGAAACGTGTTTGTGTACGTCGTTTTAGCGGCTAATTTAAGTTTACCGTAAACTTAAGGCCGGCTTCCGCGACCGCTTCGGTGTTGCCAATATGGAAAATAGCATTGTTTGTGAGCCACAATATAAATCACACCTGAGCCGTGCGTACAATTCTAAAGCTCTCGCTCATTCTTCGTGCATACCCTTAACCTCGTTTCGGGCCACAGACTAATTTGTTTCATAGACACCTAGAACGTGGAGTACCAGTGTGCTAATTGTGGTGGATGGTCTCTTTTTAGTCTTTGTTGTTGAATTTTGCGATACTAGAATCTATGAAAATAAAGGTGTCTATGTGGTCCTGACGTCGGGGTTAAGTTTAGAGTAATTGACAGTGCTACGCTGTTCGATTTCGTAGTTTGTTTGTTTACTGTAGTATATTTTTCTTTACTGAATAGAATAGGATCGAGGCATTCTTGTTTTGGAGTGTGTTTTTGATCTAATACGACGTTGGCTATGTCCGTCGTAGATAAACTAAAGACATTAACAATGTGCCAAACATGAAGCGGAAAGAAAGTCATTAATAGATAGTCTAAACTGAGGAAGCAACATGTGGGTGTTTTCTTAATGTCTGACCCGACTTCAGAGGGAGCAAGGAAGCTGGCTGGTACAACATTGATGACTTTCTTTCTCGGTTCATGCGACCGATGTGTGTGTGCGTAGGTAAAAGGGCGAAAGTCCCCAATAAATAAAGAAAAAAAAGACATTAACAATTTAAAGAATAAGTCACAGCAAACTATTGCTGGAGTACAACTAATAGTAGATTGAATTATTACTATTATGGAATGGAATCATTGACATTCATTGCGATGGGCTCACCCACATATGGTATTAATCACCTCGGTAAAAAGCAGATAGCAGTTCCTATCCACTACAACACTAGGATCAAAAGAATGTGACACTATCATGAAATGAAAAAATTAACTAATCTCCTTACTCAATAGACATAATCTAAAACCAAAAACCTAAAAGAGACACCAACATCAAATCTGACAATTCCTAACTTATCTTTTAAAAGCCTTAAGATAAAAGAAATGTTCAATTGAAAACAAACAAACCTTTATATCAAACTCCTAGGCAAATGTCTTCTCTGTAAATAGTAACGCGAATATATTTCCCACTTCCATATTGTGCGATGTATTCCTTAACTTCCAAATACGTCGTAAATCAGTATGTAAAATGCAAATACGAATCTAATTGTTGTTAGACAAGATGATAGAACTAATGTTTATTTACTATGAATTTTAGTGCGAGAAACCGGACGACAAATTGACATTATAAAGATAGTATTATAGTGATCATAATCAGGAAAAAAATAAAATGTTCACATTGGCGTGACAGCTTGAAAATTATAAATTGATAAATCTCTATGATAAATCAGTCTTGATGATTTGAATTATGTCATTGGAATTACTTTGTTATCATCAAAATCATTCAATTATGTTCTGTTATCATGTGTTAATCATTTATATACATTTATTTGAATTAGATCATCGATGTTAATCATTAATTCTAAGATTACACAAGGATTTGATACTTCTTGTGTAATCTTAGAAGTAATTAAGCAGTCAAAATGTAAACTTTTAATACATACCATATCTAGTAGCCGTAGATCCATGTTTTCTTAAGTTGCAATACATGCAGCTATCAGACATCTTAAATAATTTATTAAATATATCACAGATAAAATAACTTTGGTATAAACAGTCACAGGTCACTGAAATGTTTCCTTCCACTTGTACCTCACAATAAAAAATATTTCGAATTTGAAATTCGAATGAAATCAGGTCACCGTTCTATTTATTGCAATAAAATTTAAATACGAATTCCCGCGCGAAAACAGAAGTGCATAGATAAACAATGCGAATAAGCTGCCGATTCCGAGGCGTGTCAGGGCACGGTCTCGGTCGGATATGTTCAGTTGGCCGCGTTACGTGTAATGTGTGTCCTGAACGGATTTCCACGCTTTTATGTGGCCGGCCGGCGCTCCCGTGATAAAGGGTGCAAAAAACTGATTGTTTGTAAGAGGGCCCGCCATTACGTCACGGATACAACGTCGCGCGCGCTCGGGACGTAAGCGCCGCACATGGTCTTACGCAATCCCTTGTCCAAATAAATAGGTTCGTGTGTGAAGCCGGATCCTGAAGGTGTGTGAAAATTTGCTTATTGAATTAACTAGATCATCGATAGTCTATTTAATGTGAATGGGGGAACTACCTGTAAGTCACTGCCTTATTCGTCATTTTAGCGCAGATAAACAATTTAAATTCTTATCATTCGTTTATTATATTTTTAAATCAACAATATACATTTTTTTAATTAACGTTTAGAATATATTATGACACGTAAAATTATTGATTTTTATTTATTTGTTTTTCATTTTACAATAGTAAAAGTAAATTTTACAATTATAATAAATGAACTCGGGAAAATTTCGTAATTAAATAACATTATTAACATATTTTTACACCATTTAAAAATACACATTTTATTGGATTTTTAAAATGGGATTTTGTCAATAATATTACGTAAAATAGCAAACCCTTAAAAGGATAAATGGTATAAATGAGACACAAAACAAATTAATATTTTAAAATCAAATCATTTAATAAATTAATATTGATAATATCATTCAAAACTTAAACGAATATTTAAATTTCTATACAATATGCTTTTAGGTTTGTAGCATTATTTTCTAGATTTTATTGACTATATACAATCTTCGTGTATTAAATAACGGTTCGATAATATCTGACACTTTAATAACTTTGAACGAGACAAATTTAGCATCCGGGCGGAGCGTGCTAGAAAATTGTTTGCAATTTCAGTGAGGGTGTTGCGTATTTTGCAATCCGCCTATGGGAGAGTCCGCCTCT
Source organism: Meandrusa payeni (assembly GCA_029286785.1). NCBI lineage: Eukaryota > Metazoa > Arthropoda > Insecta > Lepidoptera > Papilionidae > Meandrusa > Meandrusa payeni. The sequence goes on along the minus strand of JAGSMX010000003.1, from coordinate 3,674,329 downwards.
CTTTACAAATCCCGAAATAGTCCCTCTGGATTGGTCGCCCGCAGCATTCCCTTCGCCTATTAAATAACAGTGTTTAAAATTTGTATTTCTCTTGTTGGTACGAGAGCACGTGCGTAGCTCATTACTCGGCGGCGACTCGTTTTAGTAATTCATTAACCGAAATAAACATCTCCAACGAAAGTCCTGGTCGGCCATTACAATGGGAGGAGGGAAACACGGCCATTACAGGCATTGCTTATTTCAATTTCTATTAATAGTTATTTTGAATTAAAGATGGCTGACGAGAAGGAAGCAGTTGTAGGTATATAATTTGAGTTCTTACCAGATTTCAGTGGTGAGGAAAAATTATGTATTTTATAAAAGATTGCTAAGAATATTTTTTTTCACAAAAATTACTAACATTCTTGTTAAACATTCCAACTAAGATAAACTTGTACTAGGAGTTGGTTAACGTTAGTATTCGAGTGGTGAATTAGAACGTAATTTATTATTATTTATGCCAATTATTCATGTTATTGTATCAAATGGTTTTAGAAGCAACGATAGTCTAGCGTTCGATATACGATGACATTAACAATGTTTTGAATCCGGCGCGGCTTAATTTATTCGATGCATTAAAAAATCACTTGTTAAATTTTGTGCTCGGTGTATGAATTTCTCCTGTATTTTGTTCCTGTGTTATTGAACGTGATAATCTGTCTAAATGTCTGTCTAAATTTAGTTCTTCCAACATTATTAAGCCTAAATTTTGCGTCATTGAATTACGCCTAATTTAATGTACGTCACATTTGTTAGTAAGAGAAAAATAACTTTAAATTTGCTATTTGTATTAATTGTAATATATGTTATAAAATTTTCCGCAACGTCTACGTGTGCGGTTAGGTAGTGTGTTATAAATATTCATTATATTTTCCCGCACATATAAATAGAACCTAATTCATAATGACGACTTATTCACGTGGTTTTCCACGAAGGGACAACTGTTTTATGCATAAGGACTATATGTCCTTTCTAATTACCGATCTACGTCATCGTTAAAGTTAAAATTACAGCCTTTATATATATAATTTATATGTCCCACTGTAGGGCGCAGGCCTCTGTAAAGATAGTATAAGGGCATAGTCCACCACGCGGCCCTAGTGCGGATTGGCAAAATTCTAAGATATGTAGGTTTCCTCACGATGTTTTCCTTCACCGCCGAACGCGTGGTAAACGTCATTGTTAATAAATGATATTATTGTATTTATCAATGTCTGCTGCATGGCTCTCAAATCCTAGCATACACATTAAAAATGTCAATTGCCTAATGGTTTAGGGCACGGTCTACGAAACTTAAGGTCATAGGTTCGAATCCACCATTCGACGAATGACATGAACCATCTCCTAGAACAAGCTTAAGCATAGTTACTAATGGTTAACAAGACTGTTAATAATATTTGTAAAAAATATTGTTATAATTTTTTGCAAAAATGTGTTTGTGCTGCATTTTTATACGTTATTTTTTTACTTTTAAAGTAACTTAAGTATTATTTATTTACTTTTAAAAAGTAGACGTAATTCATTGACCAATTTTTGTGTTGCTACTAAAGATAAATTGTATTACCTTATATTTATCCCTGTATCTAGTTAATAATTAATATACCAGTCATTGTCTCAATCCTAAGCGCTAGTTTTACGATCAAATGGTAGTTCCAAACACAGCGAATAGAGGATAGCGATTGCTACCTCACTGGGGTTCAAAAAAAAATGTAACACAAATAAAATGCAAAAAGGGCGTACAAGCTACATAAACTATACCTCGTAGATGCCAAACATCAAGACATAGATATTATTATAAATTATTAAATATTATGTATGTTGGTATTATTAAATTATAACGATTTTATTTAATTACCTACTATTCACATTAATACATATATTATTTATTACATTTTATTTAATTAAATTATTAATCAGGAAAAGTTTTATAATAATCTGGATTCATTTTTTTAGTTTTATTTTTGCAAAAAACATAATAGTCGGAAAGCTGAACGCTTTGCTACGTCTTTCATTATTCGTACGGCAAAGGACTGGAATAGTTTGCCCGCCTCTGTCTTTCCCTCCCATTACAATAAGGGTATTTTCAAGAATAGAGTGAATAGGCATTTACTAATCTACGCGTACTATCCCGGACTGCATTTCCACTTAACACCAGGCGGGATCGTAGTCAAGCACTTGCTTAGAAAGTATAAAAAATCTATTTTTCCCTTACGTCAGCAACGCACCATTAGATCAGTTCCAGTGCGGGAAACAGACCTTCTCTGTAAAGAGAGCATAAGGGTATAGTCCATCACGCAGCCATAGCGCGGATTGGCAGACTTCATATGTATTAGAAAAAAAAATTAGGACATGTAGGTTTCGTCACGTTGTTTTTCCTTCACCGCCGAGGGCGTGGTAAATCAGCACATAAAATTGCAGCAACAAATTTATCGGTGCCGGCACTGGGGATGGAACTCGGGTTGCTAGCGTACCATGCAACTTGAAGCGACTGAGCTACCACGGCATTCCACCATTAGATGTTGCGTTTTTAATGCAATGTAAATTTACCATCACTTGTTATACAAAATACTGGTATGTCAATATATTGCTATGTCAATGCATTGTTTCCACCGTAAAATGCAACTGGAAATAGACTACTTAGTGACGATGATAAAGACAATTAATTACGTCTTTATTCGAGCTCATGTCACACCGTACATATTTTTATTCTCTGTAGCGGTTAACGTTACAATTAATATTACGAAACTGAATCGCCTGTTTGTCCGTGTGACATATGTGTATATAGATATATTTACATATAGCAAGAACCGATAGCCTGGTTAAGCGTTCGACTTGCAATCTGATGGATTGACGTTTTTTTGATTTTTCAATGACAAAAAAATCATTTTCTAAATATTTCTCCCGGTGTATGGAGACGGGCACACCACCTGTCACAAATAGACCTAAGGACTTGATAAACTTATTTATTTATATGCAAATGTTAGTCAGTCACAACATACCTTTAGAATATTATCATTTTTATAGAAAAAGGCGCTATCGGTCTTGCGATCTGACGGTAAATGACCACCATAGGCCTTTAAGAAGCCGTAATCTTTCCATTTACTCGGGGGAAACGCAAAAGTATTAATACACTTAATGCTGTTGTTATGTGAGATCTTGTTACTTCCCTTGTAATGACGATTCATTCATGCAATGCAAGCCGCGACTTAGGTCACGTTAATACAAAGAGAATAGCAACCAGATAAGATGGAACCTTCGTTCCTCCCTTCTCATAACAAATTTATAAAAGTGTGAAAATTATGCCAACTAATTATTACACGCCGAGCACAACTTCGTAACGGTGTGATACGATGCCAAATCGATAGGAATAAAAAAGGGCCTTTCTTGTGGTTTTTTTTTAAATCATCATGGGAAATATTCATGAAATAAGACTAAGGAATTATTGGGAGATCCTGATACATAGATTTCAGAGAAGCTGCGTGTGGTCCGGTGAAAACCCCACAAGTTAACGCTCATTGTTTATGCAAATCCGTGTTCTATAACGATGCAGTCATATTTGATTTGCTTTATGCATTAGTGATGCCCGCATCTGTTTGACCCGCGACTTTATCCGCATTGGAAATTGAATTTACATAAGAGGTAATGCAATTGAACAATTAATTAGATCAAATTATTTTCAATTGATTTGTAAAAAAGGCTTCTCAATTCGTTTTTATTTTTATGTTTGTTACATAACTTTCGATTTTGATGATTTTTTTCTTGATCATCATCAGTACATCCTGTACTTCAAGGGTAATATGATAAGAGTGTGGTTAGGTACTGATTAATTCAAAATTCGGAAATACAAAAAGGGCGTTCTCGCGTAATAATTTTTAACGTTTGATTCGATTTAAAGTCGGTTTTTGTTTTCACTCATAAATATACATGTAACATTTGATATTGAAACAAAACTATATAAAGAATCCCTTACTATGCTTTTATAAATTAAATGATTCAATAGTTTAGAAATTAAAATTGACAGTACAGAAAGACAATACAATTATTATTATGTATGTAGATGTGTATATTTAAAGTAAAATGATTACACTATGACGAATAAAATAAATATTTGATAAGTATGACATATTACATTGCTAACATTATTTCCATGTACAATATTAGTTATGAACGTCTCCGTTGAATGAATAAATTCTTAGATATTATATGAATATTTATAGCTTTAGCAATTTTAACGGATTGACAGACGGTTCGGCGCTAAAAACGTTCAATCTATGCCAGTGTTATGATCAACGTGGCCGAAAAGCGCCCGCATAAGGGTTCCTTTAAATCACGTATTCGATCGTTATTTTTGGCCGCGAAAGCATTTCCAGGATATTCGAGAAGTTACAACGTGGAGGTACCACGTAGAACGGCTATTAAATCGAACCACTAGATCGAAATACAACACAGTTACAAAATATATAATTCTTTCTCATCGGCCCGCAACAGTCCACTGCTAGACTTTGAAGCGTCAATAGCCTAAAGGTTTAGATTACGGTCTGTGAATCATCAGTAGGTTCGAATCCAAAATTCTAGTATTGACGTGAACTATCTCCTAGCACAAGCTTAAGCTTAGTTGTAATGGTTACCAAGGATGTTAATAATCTGCAAAAAAAAAAGAAATAATACCGAAACCAATCTGCTCAGTCTTGAGCACAGGCGTAAGGTTTTCGGTTTTCTACAGATTGCATTTTGGATACTGTGCTCAGGAACTATATGATCTAATTCCCCCATCCCCTTTCCACCATCGGACTTCTAGACGCACTGCGGGATTTCATCCTTTTGTTGTGAACATCCCTCAAACCCGAACGAAGCGATTTGCTTCGTCTTTCATTCTTCGTACAGCAAAGGACTGGAATAGTTTGCCCGCGTCTGTCTTTCCTTCCGATTACAATGTGGGTATTTTCAAGAGTAGAGTGAATAGGCATTTACTAAGCTAGTGCGCCTTACCATCCAGGACTGCATTTCCACTTAACATCAGGTGGGATCGTAGTCAAGCACTTGCTTAGAAATTATAAAAAAAAGCTTTCTTTTAAGAAAAAAAAACATTGGCTGCTACAACTGCACTTAAAGTCTACACGCCACTGATCAAATTCCTCGGCTACCCTCATCCAGCTCTAGATAGCCCTCCTTCAAAGATGCTCCACCTAGTCTGTGTGTTTCCACGTTGTTATATTTAATTATTATGTTATAAAAACACTGACTGTCGGGTTGCTTGTTGTTTATGTTATTGTTATTGTATGACCTTCTGAGTCTTTTTCTATCGATTTAATTACTAATTCGAGCATAGGAAGGGAAATATACAAATCGGCAACATCGGCAATTATAGCTGTTTTTCCTCATTAATATGCATCTTAAAATACAATTGTACTAAGCCTCTGCGTTAAAAGTAATATTTTTTGTAATTCATTGTATTATTTTGGCATCAATATGTGTATAACTGACATTAAAAATCAAAGTGAAAGTTAAAGCAAGTTTCGCTTCTAGTCAGAATTAATTATATAGCATGAATCATTTAGCAAAACCGAACTGGTAACTTATGACTTTGAGACGGTACCCAAACTTTCGGAATGTCGATTTACTATTGACGTTTGATTAGCAAAAATGCCTCCGATGACTAAGAAACGCGAGGTTAGACCATTTGTTCCGAGAAAAGAATCGCGGGCAGGTAAGATCTCGGAGGAAATGCCATAAGAGTCTCGTACAACGGATCGTTAGGTAAGTTCAAAAATATTTGCAAGACGTGATGCAAGACTACAAGGTTGAGGCTAGGCGAAAGTAATTTTCGTTGTTTGAACTTTTATTTTTAGAGCTGCAAAGAATTGTCTCGTGTCGGACTTGTATTTTGATCTAATATAACATTCGAAATGAATTCAAACTATAGCTAAATCGCGTGTATCTAAATACTTTTACTCAAACAATGAAAAATTACAAACTGGTATATATACGAGTATATATATATATATTCTATGTGTATGTATATCATTATAGTTATTTTGAAAGATCTATTTATGTATATTTATTTGTCTATATAATATTTTTAAAACGCTATTTTTAGCGGCACTACCCTACTATTAACCACTACCAGCCACCCACTAGGTAGTGCACCCTGCTCTTAACCACTAAAGGTTAGCTGGAAGAAAATGCTAAATAGCATTAAGTTCGCCTTTGTACATATTCTTTGGTGCAATAAAGGGTTTATCTATCTATCTATTTATAGCGGTGAGCAAAAATAAAGGGTTGGTTAAGAAAGTTTGAATATCTCGGAAGATAATAATTTTAATTTTATTTAAATTTTAGTGCTTAATTTAGGCGACACTAAGTACTTACTAAAAATAATTAATGAAAAATACTATTCTATCCAAGTTTACGTAAGATACCCATTTTCGTTTAAGTTTATGTTTTTTAAAAAATATAAATAAATGAATAAAGATATTTTATTTTCAGAATATTTAATTGACTATCAAGCACAATTTATTTCAGTTAGCGACCTTATCTTCCGAGATATTCAAACTTTCTTTTCCGACCCTTTATTTTTGCTCACGAGTGTACTTGTATATGTTATACTAGCTGCGCCTTGCGATGTGACCCGGGATTGAAAACTGTTTTTCTAAAATAAAGCAAGTTACAAATGTCTGTTAATAATTTTTTTACTAAAGAAAACGTGAAACGTAAACACGTTCGAATTGAATTCTTATCACCAATCGTAAGTCGAATGCTTAGCAAGTACACTTTAGCTGCAAAAGGGACAAATGATGAATATTTTAGTGACTATAAACGTCTGTAAGCGGAGCAATAGCGCCTTACTGAACTTTAAAAACGGAATGGACTCTTTTCTTGTCGCTAAGTGGTATCATGTCGGAAAAACCGCTGACAGCTGATTCCGTAGTCATAAAAAAGGTTGTATGAGATAGGAAATTACATTAAAAAACGCACAGTCATTAAAGTAACCGTGACGATGAACGGTAGTAGAACAATCGGTTGAATGATTCCAAACAATTCCTCGGAACTCCCCATAGATAATACGGTAAAAATTATAGATACGCAACATTTCTTCGCTAACAGCAAGCTAAACAGATGGAATGGACTATCAAGGATTTGAGGCACCCTCTGCTCACAGTCTGTATACTGTTCCTAGTATTTCATTTGAAGCCAAACATTGATAAAGATTTTCATATAATTATCATCATATTTTAATATTCTCCGAAGTTGAGTAAAATTTGTTTTAAGAAAGAAAGTATTAGGGCACGGTGCTTTACACAATACAATACAGACATATTTCAAAACTATTAGAAAGAAAGACTTACTCTCGAATTTTTCTTTCGCTACGATTTTTCTCGCCGTACCCTGAAAGAAAGAAAAACGTTCTTTACGAGTTATACATCGTACCGCTTTTGAACGTAACACAAAACGCTACAAAGTGCGAGCACGTGTGCGACACTAATATGTTAATGCCCTTATTCATTTAAATAACGACAAGAGTAACTCAACGACACTCACGTTACCGGAAAAACTGGAAAGGTTTTCTGTAAAACGGTTTTTTCTTTGAGTGGTGCGTTTTGAATAAGGTGCATCGCTCCCACGCTGACTCGTCGGCCTTTGTGCATCATTCATCTTAACAAGATCTGCGTGAACAATTACGATACCAAAGGTCTTGCGCTTACATTATTAATGCGTAATAACATACCTGTTAGCGTTTCGATTTTTTTTTATAGATTGATTCTTAGGTCGACTTGTACAAAAGTTGCTGTACTTGAAAACTAACGTATGGGACTTTATAAGCTTAGCTAAAAGCGGATAGCTAAAAATGTCTCTGTGTACCCCACTAGGCTTAAGTTGTGTAGTAGTAGGTTTGAGCTTGCGGTGACTGGCATTCGCCAATTAGCAAAAAGTATTTAATGTTTTTTCTTTTTGTCATGACTTTTTCCAAATTGTTCATTTTGATTGAAACAAATTTATAAAATATAATTTCAATATTCTGTAATACTTTTATTTACCTATGGCGTCACCAGTCGTACTAGAAAATAAAGAACACGTTTAAAAATAATAGCATTCCACCCGAATGCCACTTTCTGAAAAGCTTTTATTTTTTTCTTTGGTTTGACAATTTCTGTAATAGTTATATCATTACAGCTTGATAGATATTTGTAGAGATCTAGATTACCCACAGCGTATTCGTGCTATGAAGGGCGTTGTTGTCAGAGGCATGACACAACAGAACTGTCATTTATTTTTGAACAGCTGAAACCAATCTGCTCAGTCTTTCGGTTTTCTACAGACTGCATTTTGGAGAGTGTGCTCAGGAACTACATGATCTAATTCCCCCATCCCCTTTCCACCATCGGACTTCTAGACAAACTGCGGGATTTCATCCTTTTATTGTGAACATCCCTCAAACCCGAACGAAGCGATTTGCTTCGTCTTTCATTCTTCGTACAGCAAAAGACTGGAATAGTTTGCCCGCGTCTGTCTTTCCTTCCTATTACAATGTGGGTATTTTCAAGAGTAGAGTGAATAGGCATTTACTAAGCTAGTGCGCCTTACCATCCAGGACTGCATTTCCACTTAACATCAGGTGGGATCGTAGTCAAGCACTTGCTTAGAAATAATAAATTTGTAAATATAAAAATACTCTAATCTAAAACAAGAAGGCCCTTGACTCAGAATGTGCGCTAATTTACTCTCAATAGAAGATCAGGCTGTGTTTTAAAAGCTCGGCTATTACTTAAGCCTTGTGTAAAGAATAAATAAAAGAACTTACTCAGCCAACAAAGGGGTAGGCAGAGTTTACGTATTTTCGTTTTTTTACGGACCTGTCAAATTACTCTCGCTTGTTGCACATTTAGACTTTTATTAGTATGGCATCGAACTAAATATCGCCTAGGACGTCACTACTAATACTGCCACTCACTTACTAGAACTCGATTCATATTTATTCATTAACGGATTATGTGATACTTATTGAAAATGATTAATCGATAAACTTATCAATTATGCAACATCATTAACGAGAGCAAACACCCGGCAAATCAGCGTAAAGCGTCTAGTTATGTAGATTCAGAAGCCGCACCGATTATAATTTGAATTATCGAAACGATCGAGCGGAAGACTCGTTACATAAAACACCTGATGCATCAGCGAGAGCGAGTGGAAAAAAAGGCTAATTCTCCACGACAAGACCGCTAATGGTTGTCGGGCGTCGTTTTATACCACACTGGCCCGTCCTGTATTTCCTGTTCCCCAGTTGTTACGCGAAATTGCTTTACGTCTCAAATTCCATCGTCTTTATATCCTATCACCATTGTGATCAGACAATTGATTGTTAGATTTTTCCATTGTTTCGTTTTTGCTCTTTTTAATGTTACATGTAAAATGTACTGCGGTGGGTTTTACGGTTTTTTTTTCGGAACAGTGAAGTCAAAGATTACGCGCGTAGACTGTACTCTTTGACCCGTCCGTGTAATAGCTATTACCTGTATAATATTTTTTTATAAGAACCCTTAATAGCAGTCCGAGTGCCATCCTTGGTGCCGGCACCAATGAAATTGACATTCGCTGATTTACCGTGCTCAGCGGTGAAGAAAAATGTCGTGAGGAAAACTGCATGTACTCGAAAATTTTATAATAATAGAACGGGTTTCTTTCCGTATTAGAACCACGTGGTGCCCTAATACACTCTTTACAGAGAAGATCTGTGGCCAATAGTGGAATATATATATATAGGTTTTTGCTTTTCTAAATGAAGCAGAGAGTAAGCCGTATGTTTGTAAATAATACACTATTCTTGTGGTATAAATTATTAAAAAGTATAATTTACATTTAAAAACATCGACATTTACCAGCCAACTTCGTGGAGTCGATTTAGATGTCGCGAAGGAATGTAAAAATTTCCTCTCATCATATTTCCTAATTTCTCCCCAAAATATGTGTAAGATCGCACCCATCTAATATTACAATTGAAGTTTGTATATTCAAGGTGGTCAGTAAAAGGGGTAGATAGATATTACCGAACACCACTTGTACAAAATATAAGGTCGTAGGTGGACCTGCTATTCGGCTATTGACTTGATGAATGTCATCTAAATTTGTTGGCATACAACAGTCACCACACGGGTTCCAATTATTAAACAATTGCAATTAATGTATAAACGACCTTTGGAATAGTAAATCCCCTTTATATGGAAAAGTTATACGTCAATTTATAATCTGAACAGACGAACTCGTTTACCGCAACAATTGTCAAGGCCAATTGCATATTAATATATATCTAAGAAAGTAAAATTATAAGTGTTGTGTATATTAGCTATGATGTTACTTAAAACCGGTTAAAGGTCTTGATTACTAAAAGACTACCGGTAATTTTTACAGACACTTTCATAGGTTCAAATAAGGAGATGATGATGACAATTACCAACATAATCTAAGGGTGAGGGTTTAAGGACGATCAAATCCCCTAGGAATTTATTTTCGTTCCCGATGCTGTATTTGTACTAATTGTGTC